>JABWTJ010000029.1:2271236-3012438 GCA_016801875.1 Solanum sitiens
CTCTTTCCATTTATAAAAAGTTAGGCTTGGGTGACCAAAAGCCTACTACGATGCGGTTACTAATGGCCGATCAAACGGTGAAGAGGACCATTGGTATTCTTCATGATGTTCTTGTTAAAGTGGAGTCATTTATATTTTTGGAAAATTTTGTGATTCTTGACTGTAAGGTTGATTTTGATGTTCCTATTATTCTAGGAAGGCCATTCCTTGCCACCGGGCGTTCACTGATTGATATGACAAAAGGGCAGATGAAGTTTAGGTTGAACAATGAAGAAGCAACTTTCAACATATGTAGGTGCATAAAACAGAGTGGTGAGATCCAAACGGTATCTACTATATCCTACATGGTTGAGAGTGTATTTAAGATACAAATTTAAGAGCGAGTAGGTGTCGAGGAACTAGTGGCAGTGATCATGAATTTTGACAGTGATGGTATTGAAGAGTATGGGTCTTTGGTGGCTGCATTTGAAGGACACAAATATTGGTCAAAACTTAAGAAATTGGAGTTGGATATGAAGCATCACGAGTCTCCACCCGCGAAACCATCTATTGAGGAGGCCCAAAATTAGAGCTTAAGGCTCTACCACCTGATTTGAAGTATGTGTTCTTGGGTAGAGATGGCACTTTGCCAGTGATAATTGCAGCGGATTTGAATGAACGTCAAGTAGAGGGTTTAATGGCAGTATTGAAGAGGTTCAAATGATCCATTAGTTGGACTATTGCGGACATTATTGGGATTTCCCCCGGTATTTGTTCCCATAAAATTTAACTCATGCCTGATCACAAACCAAGTATTGAGCACCAAAGAAGATTGAATCCACCTATGCAAGAAGTAGTGAAAAAAGAGATCATCAAGTGGTTAGATGTCGGAGTCATTTATCCTATTGCAGATAGTAGTTGGGTGTGTCATGTTCAGTTTGTACCTAAAAAGGGTGAGATGACAGTGGTTCCTAATGAGAAGAACGAGCTTATTCCAATGTGGCCAGTGATAGGATGGGGAATTTGTACGGACTACCGGAAGTTGAATGCTTGGACTGAAAAGGACCATTTCCTCATGCCCTTTATGTATTAGATGTGAGACAGACTTGCAGGCAAAGCATGGTATTCCTTTCTTGATGGCTATTCGGGATACAATCAAATCTCTATTGCACCTGAGGATAAAAAAAGACCACTTTCACTTGCCCCTATGGGACATTTGCATTCAAAAGAATGTCGTTTGGGTTATGTAATGCACCAGCCACTTTACAACGATGTATGATTTTGATATTCTCCAGTATAGTGGAGGACACTATTGAGGTGTTCATGGATGAATTCTCTGTGGTTGGAGACTCCTTTGATCGGTGTTTGAGAAATTTGGTTGAGGTGCTAAAGGTGTGAGGATTGTAATCTAGTGCTTAATTGGGAAAATGTGACTTTATGGTGAAAGAAGGTATTGTGTTGGTCCATCGCATCTCGGAGAAGGGGATAGAGGTTGATCGAGCTAAAGTGGAGGTGATAGAGAGGCTTCATCTACCCTTCTTGGTAAAAGGTGTGAGAAGTTTTCTTGGACATGCTGGCTTTTACATGAAGTTTATTAAGGATTTTTCAAAAATTGCACATCCTTTGTGCAAACTACTCGAAATGGAATGTAAGTTCTATTTTGATGAATCTTATCTGAAAGCATTTGGAGAGTTGAAGGAGAAGTTGGTGTCTGCGCCCATTATTATTTCACCAAATCGGAGTGAGCCATTTGAGGTGATGTGTGATGCTAGTGGGGTTGCACTTGGTGTGGTATTGGGTTAGATAAGTGATAAAATACTTCACCCCATTTACTATGCAAGTAAGGCCCTAAATGAAGCTTAGAAGAACTACACGGTAATTGAATAGGAGCTTCTTGCGGTGGGCTTTGCATTCGAAAAATTTCGCTCCTATTTGCTTGGTACAAAGGTTATAGTGCATAAAGACCACTCCGCTTTGAGGTACTTGATGGCCAAAAAGGATGTGAAGCTAAGGTTGATTAGATGGGTATTATTGATCTAAGAGTTCAATTTCGAGGTGAAAGATAGAAAGGGGACTGAGAATCATGTGGCCGACCATTTTTCTAGATTGGAGGATTAAGCTATGGGAATTGGGTGAAAAGTCTGAAATTGATGATGCATTCCCAGATGAACATGTATTCTCCGCTTTTCAGGATTTGATCCCTTGGTTCGCATACTTTGCAAATTATCTGGCAAGTGACTTGGTTCCGTAGGACTTGACTTTCCATCAGAGGAAGAAATTTATTCATGATGTGAAAAAATTCTTTTGGGATTAGTCTTATTTACACCGGATTTGTGCCTATGGGATTATTCGCCGTTTTGTACCGGAGGTTAAGATGTTGAGTGTTTTGGAGGCATATCACTCCTCGCTTGTGGGTGGGCACTATTGTCACGACTGTAATCTAGACCCCAGACGAGACCGACATCGTTGACCTCTTAGAGGTCGCAGACAAGCCTATATACGTCGTCGTTACTTCATCTAGGTTAATTTTAGCGGAAAATTTGAACTTTTATTTACTTAAACTTTATGTTAGAAAACATTGATCTCGCATAATACTATCTACGTAAACTCATAAGCATTCACAACAACCATCTAAATCAATAAAATAAAATGAAAGATATAGTCATAAATATAGAGTTGCCAAAATGGCACCAATACAACATCTGAAAGTAAATACGAAAAAAACGTTAGTGGAACATACTCCACTAGCTCATGCCTACGTCTACACTAGAATAACCCAGTAAGCATCCTCGAAAGCATGAGGGCCTACCAAATCCGTATGAAAACTCCACGTCAGAATAACTTCTGTGTTGACTCGTAAGCTCTAGCGTCCAGCTGCACCTGCACCTAAACGTAGAGAGTTGTATGGAATTAGTACACACTTGTACTAAGTATGGGTATATGCAAGCACACACCATGGACATGCATGATTTAGAATAGCTCTCTCCTGATGATACGAGTTATGGAAAGTCAAGTTAGTGGACTTGCCAAAATCGGATTAGGAAAGTCATGCAATGATAACATGCATCATCATACGTATCATATTGCACAAAGCACATAACATATTGCATATAGCACATAACATATTGTATATAGCACATATCATATTTCATTTCATTCGTTCATATGCCATGAGACCTTGGAAACATGGACTTAACATTAGGACTTCCCAAAAATGAGGGCTCAACATATGGGACCTCAACTAGGGAGCCTTCTTTAGCAAACACAGAGTCTGTTTCATTCAATCATACGTACTTTATTTCATTTCATTCATAGGCTAGTGTAAACACCAGCTATACCTATGATGTAGTTTAAGACTCTCATTGGGTTCACTGTGCAATGACTAAGAATGACCTAGTGTCATTGCATAAGTCTAGTTCACCTCCTGATTATCCTACCCAAACACCTTTGGTATCGTTCATTTCATTGTATGCATTACATGAGGCTGGCCTCATTCTTTCTTTGGGAATTTTAACTTTAACCGACATCGATCATGTGAGCTCCATGAAATCCTGTGTCTACCCCACACAAAAAAGAGGTGGAATCACCGCCAAAGTGAAACCAAAACATGCTAGCGTCTTTAGGGAATTGAACCCTGCTAGATCCCTATGTTGGCTGCATAGGTTCAAAGACTAGGAGATATAAGGAGACCCATACCCGTCTGGATGGACAATCTCATCTCCTGAGAATTACACGAACCTCTACCTTCCCGAAAGAAGGAACCGCCACTCATAGCTAGCCTATCGGTGCTTAGTATAAAGTTCCATTACATTCATCTCATACATCATAGAAGCTGGCTTCTAGCATGAGGACATCATTGCTCATTAGATGATTTCTCATCTCATCATTAGTATTAAGTATGCATTAACTTTAATACTTTCATTAGAGTGTTCATAGAGTAGACTGGTCTCTTCATTAACTTTACACTCTCATAGGTGAGTACGTTTTGGTAACATTTACTTAGGCTCATTTGAGATTGCTCTCATGTTTCACATTAGCCTCTTATCATGTTGTCACCACATTCATTAGTCTTAGCACATTTTCCCTTCATAGTTACTCACCCCTTTTTCCGTGAATGTTCATTTCATCATATGGCAATGCACTTGGCCTTTTATTGTGTTTCACACTCTTGCTTAACCCTTTTGGGGTCTCATCATTCATCACATAACATCTTAGGTTCAATTTATTTATAAACGTATGCTGGGCTTATGAGTCCACACACACAAGCCATGAGGCTTCATTCATAGTTCATTTAAGCGATTTATATTGCCCAAGATTAGGTGGTACAAGACTTATGCATCTTGTAAGTATGCCAAGGTCTCAATTTGATTCCTATAGGCAGCATTCATTAAATATTTAATCACGTAAGACCTATGTGTCAATACGGAATCGGGCAAGGGAACCCGATTTCGAATCCCTTGAGCAACACTTAATCTTATATTAAACTTGATAATTGCCTTTTTTAGATTTGGGGGACCCTAGTTCGATCCCCATCACTCCCATAATATTTCCTTTCTTTTCCTCCTCTCTTTGTCGTTTAAGGCAAGGAGGTTGTGGGATCAATCCCCCACAAGTTCATTCTTTTTCTCTTAATTTATCTCTTAACTTTCTCACATATCCAAGAGGTTGTGGGTTCAATCCCCACTCACCACATTTATTTTTACTCCTTTATTTTTCTCCTAACTCTCTCATCTATTCAAGAGGTTGTGGGTTCAATCCCCACTCACCGCATCTATTTTTCCTCTTTTATTTTTCTCCTAACTCTCTCATCTATTCAAGAGGTTGTGGGTTCAATCCCCACTATTTTTTCTCCTTTATTTTTATCCTAACTCTCTCATCTGCCAAGAGGTTGTGGGTTCAATCCCCACTCACCACATCTATTTTTTTCACCTTTATTTTTCTCCTAACTCTCTCATATGCCAAGAGGTTGTGGGTTCAATCCCCACTCACCACATCTATTTTTTTCTCCTTTATTTTTCTCCTAACTCTCTCATCTGCCAAGAGGTTGTGGGTTCGAATCCCCACAGCCTCACCTTATTTTAATTTATATTTTCTCCTTACCTTCTAATTCTGCCAAGAGGTTGTGGGTTCGAACCCCACACGCCTCACTTCATTTTCTTTCATTTCCCCCCTAACCATTCACTTGAGCTTTACCCCATTTCGAATCCCCCTTACCACATTTTATTATTTAATTTTTGATGACATGTATTTGGTGAGGTCTTGGATTCAATCCCCACTGACCTCAAGCATTTAAAAAATGTTTTAGAACGTGATTTTGTTACACTAAGCTGCCCAAAAACAAATTTCCAGAATGCTGGAAATTTGTTCACCCTCTTTGCATTCCATTTTCTCAACTTTTAGATGTTAGATTTAGGATAAAGTTTCGTATAACATCTAGTGAATCTTTAGGTGAGTTTTCATGGTTATTTTTGAGAATTTAATCACCTTTTTTTCTGTCCATTTTCTCACCCTCTTTCACGTTAAACATCAAGACATTTCGAGTAGTTTTTGGGGAGATCTTTAGGTGCATTTTCAAGGTTACTTTCAATCAAGAATAATCATTCAATTCAGCAACTTTGAACTCATATGAACATCACGTTTTTAACATATTCATATACGTAAAATACAACATTTTAACATGTAAAAATCTAGGATTCAAACCATGGCTAACTCACGGCACACACATGCACAATCAAGTTAGCGTAATTCACTTTTTCGGAACACATCTTTCATTTCTCACATAATTTCCGAATACACATTCAAACACGTAATCACATTCAGCCCTAAAATCATCTACCAGAAGTCATACCAACACATACTTTAAATCTTTCAAAGGATCTAATGACAGGGGCATGCAACGGGGACAACCTTAGTTTTTCAATTAAGATTAAACTGAACCTTAAGGGTCTCTTGGGAAAGGGCCAAGAGAGAAGGAAACCCATACCTTAATGTCGTTCAAAGTGTTCTTACATGCTGCCAAAATCCCCCCCACTAAGCCAACGTCTCACCACCCAAATCACAAGCACAATCTGTAGAGAACTTGGCTTTTGCTTTTTGCTTTGAAACTTGTTTTTCTTTTTGAGTTTGAGCATTCAAGTTCTTGATGAACTTTATGTTTTCTTTTTGTTCTGTTCTCTTGTTTTACAGAGAGTTTAGCGTGAAAGTTAGAGAGAAATGGTGAGAAACGTGTGGGTGTGTTGGCTTAGGATTAGGAGATTAGGGAGAGACTTAGTCAAATTAGGATTTATTTTAATTATTTTAATTAATAAATAAAAATCTGATTTTTTTCCTTTTTCTTAAATCAGCAATTGAATATTAATTAATTAAATTAATTCACTAAATAAAATAAATCAAATGAAATTATTGCTCCCACCTAGGCTCGAACCCGGGTGGATCAAGATTTCGCTCAAAGGTTAATTTCGGCCCTTTCCACCCAAATTGCCCCTCCACCATATTAATTAATTAATCAATTAAATATTTAGGATAATTACAATTCTACCCTTAGCCTGGAAAAAGACCATTTTACTCCTAGACCCTCCAAACTTAAGATTACCCCTTTTAAGTCCGGTAAGACTCATCCGGGTGAATCTCTCCAATTCGGTTGCCCTACATAGTTGGTTCTCACCTTGCCTAGCTCAACTAACGCACCAAATTGGTTGGTTAGGCTATTGCATAGGTTCTGACGCCAGGTTCTACGCGCATCAATCCGTGTGAACCCGGTCTAATCATAGGCGTTCTAGATACATTAAACATTACTTAGCATAGCCATTTTAGGGTTGTTACAACTATATTGGTATTTGGATTGCGCATAAGATCTTGCAGTGTAGGTACTATTGGACAACCATTCACCCATATGCTCACGATTTCTCTAAGTCATGTAATCGGTGCCAACGAGATAGAGGAATTTTGAGGAGACAAGAACTCCCCTTAAATCCTATTCTGGTGATTGAGTTATTTGATGTATGGGGCATTAATTTTATGGGCCCGTTTGTGAGTTCTCATGGGATGAAGTATATACTTATGGCGGTCGACTATTTGTCAAAATGGGTGAAAGCAACAGCGCTTCCTAACACTGAAAGAAAGAGTGTCACCACGTTCTTGAAAAAGAATATCTTCTCCAGATTTGGCACACCTACGGCCATTATTAGTGATGGTGGATCTCACTTTTGTAACGAGTTGTTCAAAGGGCTATTTGAGAAATATCGAGTTCTCCATAATGTGGCTACTCCTTACCATCCACAGACTAACGGGCAAGTTGAGGTGTCCAATCGAGAGATCAAGAAAATTTTAGCAAAAAGATGAATGCTAATTGAACGGATTGGTCATGGAGGCTTGATGATGCTCTTTGGTCTTAATGCACTACATACAAGACTCCCATAGGTATGTCTCCATACCAACTTGTATATGGGAAGGCTTGTCACTTGCCGTTCGAGTTAGAGCACAAAGCAATGTGGGCAATGAAGAAACTGAAACTGGATTGGACTGAAGCGGCAGAACAAAGATTAAATGGGTTGAACGGGCTTGATGAGTTTCACCTCAAAGCATATGAAAGTTCAGCCATCTACAAAGAGAAGATAAATAAGTACCACGACCAGAGGATTGAAAAGCGAGAATTTGTGGTTGGTGATTTGGTGCTTCTATTCAACTCTAGGCAACGCTTGTTTCCGGGCAAACTCAAGTCCAAGTGGACATGGATTTGTCATCACTAAAGTGTTTCCATATGGAGCGGTTGAGTTGGAGAATAAGGAAGGCACAAAGTTCACAGTCAATGGGCAAATGATAAAGATCTACCTGGGGCATGCAGAGAGTGTCCATGAAGTGGTTGAGGCCTATCATCTTTATGAAGTATGAGTAATCAAGGAGCCTTCATCGTGTAGCGACGTTAAATCAAACGCTTTCTTGGGAGGCAACCTAAGGTGTATCCTCTAGCCAACGATAGGTTTTATTTTCTTTGTAGGGATAGTCGTATTTTTTTGCTTGTTTCGTTTTGTTTTTAGTCTTATTGCATTATTGCTTCTGACTAGTGTTGGATAGATATAAGTGGAGAGTCCGTGTCTAAAAAGTGTCTAGAAAACACAAAACGAATGGCCGAATGGGTGTTACATATGCAAAGTCAAAAACAAAAAATCTGCAGAAAATGGTCTGGTGCAGAGGTGTATGGACTCAATCGACGGGCCATAGTCCCATTAACGGACCGTCGATGGTTTTCCGTAGATCCCAGGTAAGTTTCTTATTGTTTCTAAGTCAAGAGGTAATTAAGGGTCCCAGTCAACGGCCCATCGACTAACCTACAGACCGTCAACGGGGTTTCGTCGATCCAAACTGCCAGCACCCGACCCGAACCTGACTGATAATATTAAAGGACATAACGGTTCCCATTAATTCCCATGTTCAAAATCTTTTAAAATTCCCTTCCAAAACCATTTTTCATCCTTTATTTCTTTCTTTTATCATCAAAACTCAACCTCCCATATCCCATTTCTCTCCCAAATCAAAATCCTCCCATATCCCCAAACTCTCTCTTCCCCAAATTCTTTTTTCTATCCATTGTACTTCGGCCGGTGATCGTGTTCGGACGTGTCGGCTACTCCTTGGAACATCGCAAGTGCACAAAATCACTCCACTGCTCCAATAGATATTTCGATGTCTCTAACAAACTTTGAGTTCTTATTTATAGTTGAATTTAGAAATATGGAAGTCGGTCTTGACCTTGGGACTACAATAGGTGAAATTGCATGCTAGAACTTCTGTCGTTACGTCCCTCAAAATGATTGAGTGTGGTTGTGTAGCCTTATAGTTTGTATAGAATGTGGGTGTTTCTATAGTTTTGGGAATTCCAACTTAGGGTTTCTTACTATGGATGTATTAGAACATAAATTACTTTAAAATGAAATCCTGGGAATGACGAATGTGTCTTTTGGGTGGTAAAATTGCATGTCTAAACATGAGTGTGTCAAAAAGAGTCTAAAAATTGGATCTTGCAAAGAAGGCCTAAAATCTGTCTCAGGCCAACAGTACAAGACCCCATCGATGGACCGTTCTGCACGTTTGTCATTTTCATCAGAGAACCTGTTTTCAACTAACTTCTAAAAATAAACTAAGTGTCATACGACAGAAGTGGACTACGGTCTGCCGATTCTGCACGTCCGTCATTTCTATATGAGAGGTCTGATTTTCTTTTATAAATTGAATTAAGTGTCAGATGACAGACTCCAGCGACGGACCCCAGCGAAAGACCGTCGTTTGCTTGACGGACCATCGATGGTGCACGCTGCTTTGAATATGCAGAACAAAACTGTGTTGTTTATTTTTCAAATTGTCTTCGCCCGATCTGTTTCGAGTGTGTAGTAATGCTGAGTTGAGACTAACAACAGCTCTACAGGTACAAATGGCTCCCAAAAAGTATATTGTCTACTCAAGGGGCAAATCCAAGTCTGTGGCCCCATCTCGTCAGATGATTGTCGACTTCGACAACGAGCAAGACCCAGCATACGTCCCCTATGGGTGCCACAACACCAACTGCATCTGCACGAGTCACTTAGGGTACCTCTCGGAAGGTGGTTCCCCGCGTAGTCACTGTCTCTTAGTCTAATGAGGAGCTCACACTGACCAGCTCATCGTCCGGGGCTGCCTCTAGTTCTGAAGGAGCATCAGGCTTCGAATCTATTTCCGCATCAGGGTCGGCCCAATATTTTTGGTCAAAGGAGGCCACTACTTCCGATTCCATCTCTTAGAGTGCCACTCAGTCGGAGAGCCACAAGCACCAAGCCTCGTCTGATAAGGCTATCAGCTCGGAGTTTGCCCCTGTACCCCGAGCTGATGTCCCTGCACCTATTGCTGAGGAACCTAACCGTTGGTGCGTGGATTGACAATATCAAGTATTTAGGGATGCAAAAAGGCTGAATGACAAGGGGGTAATGACCTGGCTAGTTATGTGGAGTGCCGAGTCCTCACAGGGAGGGACACAGTCCGCGAGGTGCATAGATTGTTCAAACTGCACAAGTTTGAGTGGATAGCTTAAAGCTTGGGATCCTAAAACGAGGAGATATTCGGGGAGTTATACGCTTCCTATGTGGATACTCTCAGAGGTTCTACAATAGGCGGGCGAGACCTGCCTAATAGGACCCGCTCACCTCTGTACTAGTCTGGGGCTGCCGGGTTGATATATCTGAGGCCACCATCCGTCGGTTCCTGTACGAACCTGTTACTGGTACACAATGGACCCCCGACCACTCCGGAATTTGATTACAAGTGGGAGACAGTCAGGAGTGGAGAATTTTAGAGGACCACGAAGCGCCGAGAGTCTGTAAAGAAATGGCTTGCGCAGTATCTATCAATCGATGGTGAGAGGGCTGACTGGGTGTGGGATCCCTGAGGGTTAATCAAGAAGGTGAACCTCACCTTTGTGGCAAAGTTCTTCTGGTTGCTGGTCCGACACCACAGATCGCCCACAAATGCAGATAATATCTTTACATAGGATAGAGCAATGTTGGTAGTATTTATGGTAGAGGGGTTAGAGATAGACTGTGCTAGAGTGCTGATAACGGTGATCCATGAGAGGGCTTTCAAGACCTCTAGCACTTACCCCTTTGCTTGTCTTATTTTCCAATTGTGCAGGGAAGCTGGAGTGACAATTTGGCACTGTGACACACTCCGTAGTCCGGTAAGGACTGTTGAAATAGGCCTTATTAAGAATGAGGCCAACGTAGAGGCACCAAGAAGAGGGCCCCGGATTGAGATGCCTCCATTGAGCGAGAACCTAGTGAACACTGTGGAGTTAGCCCAAGTGGCTGACCCTGCCACTTTAGAGCCTGCTGACATCACCCCGGCGGATTCCACCCATGCCGCCAGTAGGGCCCCCATGTCATCTCGGTACACACCCCCGTCTACAGCACTTGTCCCCTTAGCATGGGTTCAAAGATTAGAGGCCCAGATGGCCACTCTACTTCACCATATACTGCCTTGGATGCAGAAATCTATTGCTGAGGCTGAGGAATGAATAAACAAAAGGGTGGCACAGAAAACCGAGTAAAAAATTTGGGCGGTTCACTAGTGCCTTGACGTGTTTGAGATGCTGGTTTTAGCACGATCATCCCCTAGCATAGACCTCTACTCTTCAGGCTGCGGTGGCTAGTTTGCGAGTGGATATGGATGCCATGCTAGAGATGAGGGGGACTGAGCCGGAGAGTGCACCCATTGAGCTTGCAGAGGACATAGTGCTTGATGCCTTTTTTAAGCCTTCTGTTGAACGACCATGTGAGCCACGTGTGCATACCAAAAGGCACCACTACAGCCACACCACTGAGGCTAGTGACGAGACCCGTGCTAAAAATAAAGAGTGGAAAGAGATGGAGAGGGCTAGGCAGGCTTCCCAGGTGGATTAGGAGCTACGTCAGAGGAGGGCCCTGGAGATGTCTACTGTGGCATCCAATTTTGTACTTGTGGTTGGTGATAGGAGCACTACTGATGGTGCAGAGGTTATAGTGGGCACTACTGAGGGTGACCCAAGTATTGATATTGTGGGTTACGGGAAACCCAACCCACCCACATGTTGATAGTTTTTCGATGCTTTGCGCCACAGGTTTGCTTCACCTACCACCTATCCGTATGATTTTATTGCATTGGGAACAATTGCAATTTTTTTTTTGTTGGGGGTGGGGTAAATGGAAAGTGAGTGGCAGGGTGAAGTCTGAGTAACCCAACTCACAATCCTCTTTTGGGTTTTCTTTCCTGTGTTCTTTTTCCCCAAGAGACTTTTTACTTTATAGTTGAACCGGCATGCCATAATTTGTACAAAGTAGAAAAACATGTAAAACAAAGCATGATGGCTGATAAAATGATACCCTTTCCTGGATAGTGCTTGCATGTATAGGTGAAAACAAGTTGAATGTGTTGGCTCTAAGCATGATATAGATAGGCACCCACTGCATGACCTTCAACTACCACCTAATCTAGGAAAGCTAATAATCTGATAGTGTGATGAGGTGCCAAGAGAGTGTGGAGATTTGAGTGTTCAATAAATTGGTACCTAACTAGAACTTGCCCGATTAGTCTTGCGAAGGGAATCTGTGTTAGAAACTAGGAAAGGATCATAGGCCCTTGTTCGAATTAGCAAAAATCTAGCCTAAAATGAAGTTAACAAGACGACAGAATTATCCCTTTTAATCCAAATCTGTTGAGCCTATAATGGACCTATTTTTTATCACCAACTCACCTTCCCAGAGTCTAATGTTTTCGCCCCGGTCCCTCCTTGGACATGTGCACCTCAACTTAGGCCAAAATCCTAAGTTGAGGATGGCTAATGCAGAAAATTACCTCATCTTGGCCTTGACCCTACTTCGGGTATTGTGTACCTCAACTCATGGAAAATCCATGAGTTGAGGGTGGCTATTATATGTGAGGACCCAAAATGGGTATGAAAAGAGTTGAATGTTGAAAAGAAAAGAGAAAGTGAGCAAAAGATGTGACTCAGGGAAATTATCAATTGAATGAAAAAGAAGAGAAAAGTAAAAGAAAAGAAAGAAAGAGTTTTAAAAGAAAGAGTTGAAAAAGAAGTAAGAGTCATATCCAAAAAGAGAGCAACGCAAAGATGAAAAGAGAAGAAAAGTAGGGCGTAAAAGGCAATGAAAAGAGGTAGGAAACAACGAAAAATTCAAGGAGGGCAAAAATTCACTAAAAATGTATCCAAATGTACCACACCTACCCTGAGCCTAGGTTACAAGCCAAGAAAGTCCTACCGTGATCTTAGAGTCTAGTGTGGTGAACCTAAGCAGCGAAAATAAGGGCAAGCCTATGGCGATGAGGTATATGTGCATGGTGAGTTTGTGTCATGATGTGATCCACATGAGTTAGCTTGTTGAACCTGAGAGCAAGCCTGCACTAAATCAAAGAAAGTGTCGGGATTGATATCCATGTGATTGCGAAAGCTTAAAAGATTATACTTTTGTATAAATGTTGTATGGAGTCATAGTGTGTCACTTGAGGACAAACAACGATTTTAAGTTGAATGTGTTAATGTACCGTGGTTTCACGGTGCTCTCAATGTATTTTGCTTAAGAGTTGTGTAGGTCTAGAGCCTTTTTGTAGTAGTTTTAATATGTTTTTGTGTTTGTTTTAAAGGAAAGATGTTCAGGCGGCTAGATGAGTAAACAACAAAAAAATGCAGAACATGACTCACGGAGGCCATCGATGGTCAGTCGTTTGATCGACAGACCATAGTTGGAAACATAGATGAGCATCTTGGACTTTAAAGACAACTCGGGGAATCTGACTAAGTATGGAACTATGAAAGGGAACGACGGTCCGTCGATTGATTGATGGACCGTACTGGTGGACCGTTGTTTTGATTAGAGAAAGTTCTAGTACCCGATGTTGGAAACATTCTAATGATGGAACGACGGAGGGCATCGACAGACCGTAGATGCATCGACGGACCATGTCGTTGGTCCGTCAATTGATTCAGAGGATTTTCCATCTGATAATAGAAAAATTATTCAAAGTCATGAACGACAGAAGGAATCTGCAGACCGTCGATTGATCCATGGTCCGTCAGTTGGTCTGTAGATTGAAGCCGCATGAACTGAGCAAACTTTCCTTATTTTAATTCCTATTAATTTAGGACAATGTTTTCTATAAATAGGGGATTAAGATCTCATTTTGGGGGGTTAGATACTCTAAGTATTGTTTTGTTTTGTGTTGGAGATTGTTAGTTGAAAACTTTGAGCAATTAATTGATTTTCAGATTTGGTTTGAAGAATTTTCATGCAATTTCAAGTTGAATTTTTAGGTTTCATCTTATTATTAAGTTAGTTCATGATTTCTTCATTAAAAACTATAAATTGTGATCTTGCTTGCATGCGTAACTAAATCCACAACTAGGGTTGAGGGAACCATGGGTAATTAACAAAGTAAACGTTGCGAGTAAGCAATTCTCAAATAGGTTCTTGCACGTATTGATAATTCTTTTGTTTAGAAGTCTTTTTAACGGTGGCCAACATTAGAACTCGCCTTGTTGCTACTTGCCGGACCAAGGAGGTAGTTAATTAGAAAAGAATTATCAACATAGATTTAGTGGGATACTATTTAATAGGCTAGTGTCGATTGGTGTGAAGTAATAACTAAGTCATACATCGATTACGATGTCTAATATGTGGTAAATGTAAGGGTTAGTAGCTTATGCACACGTAGCTGGACCAAGGTACGGGGTAAAATTCTCTAGATACCAGACCAAGGATTTACAGATACATAACTTACCACTTTACATGCAAAACACTAAGGAAGAATTGATATTGCTAGGATTACGACGTTATTTATTAACCTCTCAAGTAACCCTCTATTGATACTTGGTGCAATGCATAACCTTAAGGCCACAAGGAAACACACATCATCTACACAAGGCAACACATACCATCATAGAAGTATAGTACAACATAGACATATTTAAGCCAATACCATAGGACAATTACAGTAAGCTACATTCAACTTGCACAAATACCAACTTCACTTCATATCATTGCATTATAAGACCTTACTCATAATACTACTCTAAGTCTACAAGTGCAATGTATATGTGAAGCCCCATAACCTCACACATACTTAGTAAACCTATCATAAGACCACAAGCCTTACCATCCAATTCATACATCAACGAATAAGTGAAGACAACTTCATTCATGTCAATACAAGACCTTCATCATATAGTCATTTAGACCGACATAGTGCATATAAGGATAAGGTCATATCATATAGATTCATACCATGCACATCTTATCACAAGTAGACAAATACTACCATACCATGCATAAAGACATATCCATAATCATACACATTAGGTCACCTCCCTAGGACTTCCTAAAGAGATACTTGTGCAATGTATAGATGGGTTCATTAGTTCCACCTATACTAAGTAACCTCCCTTAAGTCATCCTAGTTAGGATACTAGTCATTTACTTCCATTGTCCATTTTACTTTAGGGAAACTATAGCCTTAACCGACACTAAGACCATGGGTGCTAAACATGGAATTTAGTGTTGTAGAGCCTTACACCCAAGGGAAGGTGTTCCTACATAGCCAAGGTAGAACATTAACATATATCCCAGAATATTAGGTGATATCACTTGCTAGATCCTATGTGGCAAGGATAGTTTATGGAACTAAGAGATAGGTCTTCCCTCTTCATACCATTTGGTAATTGGGCCTCCTCTCATGATAAAACATGGGTGAACCTTCCTCATTAATGGAAGTCAACACCTCATGTGGGTCCATAGGTGAGCATTCCTCTAAGGGAAGTCAACACTCTATAACGGACAAATGGTGAATCTCCTTCCAAGGAAAGTCAACACCTCTCAATGTGAAGTTCACTCGGTGCTAAGCTAAGTTCCCTTTATTGAAAAGCCTTTATTACATTTATTTATAGAACATAGGCTTAGGATATTTACTCCTCATATGCTTATAGCATATTCAAGCACCCATCTAGTTTTAGAGTATTCTTGGGCACACCTTAAGGCCCCTCTATTTACTAGATCATCATGCATGTGTGTGTGTACTTATATGTGAGCAAACCTTTCACATAACACATAAATGTCACACATGTTCATATATCAATGCATAAGTCTATAGGTGTAACTATATGAGCCATCCCATTCGTATCAACACTCTAAGACACTATGCACAATCATATTTCCTCACATCATGTACTTAACATCATAGCATATAAATCATATTCATAACATGCCCATGCATTCATTTTCATGTACATAGAACCCAAGCCTAGGAACTATCCTATCAAGGTAAACATGTGCTATGCATAAATAAGGTCCCATACCCTTGCCCATACTAGTGCACCTATCAAGTCATCTTAGTTAAGGAATGCATAACATAATTCACATACACATACTTTACATGCATAGTAGTAGACACTAGTGAATATGAGAACAACCTTTCATTAGACACTATGAACATTTTACTATATTGTAATCATGCATAATGTGTTAGTGTGTGTATACATTGGTCAACATGATCACATAATGGCTATCAACAACACATTTGAGGAAGCCACCCTCTTAAGACGACCATACTCTTCCAAGCATAGACCATACAACACACAATAGCATAAGAGACAAGTCAACTTCATATTACACTTTAGACTCCTAGCTTTGGCTATCCATGCATTCACATAGAGGTAATCTAAGGGCTTATTAACCATTTTAATTAATTAATGTCAGTACCTACATTTTACCCTAACATGGATATATACATGCTTACACAATAGCCATACAACCTAAATCACAACTAGAATAGGAAAGTAGGCATAAGCTTCACATAGTGTGATCATCACCACTCGTTCATATAATCATCAATTTGCCTTCAAGTCCATGGAAAACACATATATTATTACATAAAGTAAACACCGCCACCATAAGTGGACCATACCACACAATGCCATACAAGGCTTCATAAACTACAATACTATAAGGAAAGTAGAAGAGATAAGCATTCTTACCAATTTCTCACCCTTTGATCATCATTGATCAATACACCTTGTTTATCAACAATTCATATATAGGGAAGTATCTATATGTACTTTAATCATAAAAGAAACCATGTACAAGTCGCTACAAGATCATACTATAACACAATACAAGGCATCACATATATACTAGAAAGTAGAGAGTCTTAGATCACTTACTAATATGCCTTACTTTGATTACCATGGTTAACATTCATAATATACTAATAACACCAACCTAGGGCAGTAGCTAAAGCCATATAAATCAAGTCTAAATCATGCTTAATCGAATCTAGAACATCGATTTCATCATGTAAGCAACATCATCAATACATAGACTAGAAGAACTTAGATCAATTCATGTAGGTCTTATTTAATTTGATCATCAAGGATTAATAAGCACAATTCATCCACAATACCAAGTTAACGCAGTAGCTACAATGATGCTTTGCAAAATCAAAATCATACACAATTGCTATAATCGAAATTCACTGAAACACTTAGAAACATAGTCTATTCATACTTAAATCTTCATACATTGATCCTCATGGATCATTCACCATCAATTCATAATCAATTAACGTAAATAACAGTAGGTATAAGCAATTCAACGTAAGAGAATCACAATTTAACCATTAACAAGCCATGATCACAAAGCCCACGCAAGTACTAAATCGATTTGGGGAAGGAACATGGATTCATCATGCAATTGGATTAAAATCACATTCAAACCAATACGTTAACATCTATTCATCATTATTTAACCATTTAAAACATTTTTAGAAAGAACCCATGGCTAGATTGAAGAAGAAGAGATTTGATCATGAAACCTTCTTTGAAAACTTTGAGATTAACTCTCTAAGTGAAAGGTTACTTAGATATGAAGGATCTCCATACCTTTGTATAGTTTAAAACCTCTAAAATTTGGTGAAGAACCCAGTAGAATCCAATCTACAAGCTATTCTTGAGCTTCAACAACAATGGAGGTTTCTAGAGAGAGTTTGTTTTGGAGGGAAGGTTCAATTTCATGAGAAGGGATTGGGAATGGGTTGTTCACGTTTTAGATGACTTATACACCCAAAAATAGCTAAATAAACCAATTAGAGTCAGGTTAGGACGTGGGGTGAATTTCCCATTAACCCCATAAATAAAACAGATGCAAGGTAGCAGTTACAGGCCACCATCGACGGACCCAATCGACTGGCCGTACTTTGGCTTTCGTCGATTGGACCTTGGCCTATTTTTGGGTTGAGACCTGCCCAGGCTAAGTGTCCATCGATGTAACCACACCAACAGGCCGTTGGTCAACCAAATGGCCGTGGTTTGGTTCAGTCGATTGACACTGCCAAGGCAGTGTCTCGACCAGCCTTGGGTCCTTCTTGTGGGTCCTTTTACGGGGCCCTTTAGAAATCGTACCCATACGTTTCCCACATAAATACAAATCTTAACAAGTTTTAGACCTCCCACATAAGTTTCACCCAAAACAAATACACGCAACTCCTCCAAACATGCAAGGCCCCATCAAGACGCACATGAACGTCTCAAGGGCTAACTTTCGAACGTCTTGGACGTTCTTGGACGTTTGACCTCCAAACTTCACGAAACTTCATAAACTAACTAAAAGCATCATTATAACTCATTTTAAGACTTCATAATCTCATGACATACACATATAAGCACACATAGACACATGAGGCACATAGGCGACTAATCGTCGAACGTTAAGACAAACATGTTATGTTCTAGACATTAGAACCTTAAGACAAACATGTTATGTTCTAGACATTAGAACCTTAAGACAAACATGTTATGTTCTAGACACCCTAACTCATTTTGGGGGTCTTACAGTAACTGTGTGCAATATTTAACGGAGGGATAGTTATATGCATTAGACTATTTCCAAGCCATCTTTATTTTACTCTCCATTCTACATATTTGGAGAGTAAAATAAAACATGCTCTCTCTAACCCCTCTTCATAATACCCTCTATACTCCATTTATAGAGAGGTGAATAGTAGTTCTCCATATTTGGAGAACTATTATTCACCTCTCTATTTCACTTTTTGATTATTTTAATATAATTTTTATGATATCATTAATTAAGTATTTATTATTTGTAGTTATTTTCTAATTTAATATAAAATCTAACAAACTATAGTGTTTAAAAGTTACTACTTCTATCCGAATTAATATTTATTTTTTTTTAAAAAAGAAATAGAACTTTAAATATATAATATAAAATTATTTTAATATTATTGATATTATACAAGATTATTTATTAATTCTCTAATATTTGTAAATATTTTTCAAGTCATATAATATCTAAAAACATATTATTAATAAATATACTACTTCCATCCCGAATTAACAATTTTTTTAATTTTATTCTTAATAGTTTCTGTCACTTTGAATATGTAATTTAAAATAATAATAATTTTTTACTATGGAGAAGGCAGAAAATTTACATGATAATTCAAACAATAACTCTTATGCTATAGTGATAAAAGATTAAACTACACTTTTTAATGAGCATGAAAATACTTGATGCAATAGTTTAAAATGGAATATGGGAGTAAATTAGTATACAAAATAATTGGATACAAGATGAAATCGTTAATTCAAATGATTTTCAGCTACAAATAAAAATAAATAAGGACAAAAATTGCATATTTTGAGCTCTGTTATGCATTGATAGAGCATTAATGTGAGAAAGTAACAAGCTTGAATGTTAACTATTTATATAGAATTTAAGATAATTTTTACGATGATGCAACAGTGATGATATAATTATAGTTCGTCAATAGTTTTGCTTTGCTTTGAATTGTTCGCTAATACGTATTTTATATAATATTACCGCATTAATGTTATTTAGAATTAAATATTTTTTTATTAAATGAAGAATTTTAAAGAATAAATTTTTATTTTACATGAAGAATATATATATTATAGCATTATTATTTACAAAAAAAAATTTGACTTATATTATGAAATAAGGAAATAAAAATTAAAATAGAAAATATTATATAATATTAAGGAGAGAGAAGACGATTTTTTTTATGAGTAAAAAAGAGAATTGGGTTGGAAATGGTTGTCTGAGAATATAGAGAACTGTATATTTGTAGAGTAAAATAGAGGGTAGGGTTGGATATGCCCTTATCCAACAAGTCTTTCAATTGTTCTTTCCATTTTTATGTTCTTTTGGATCCATTCTATAGGGAGGAATAGAAATAGGTTGCGTATCTTGGAAAAGGTAAATACCGAAGTCTATTTCTCTTTTGAGTGGCATACCGGGTAAATCATCTGGGAACACTTCTTGAAACTCATTAGCAACAGGGACCCACTCAAGAGAAGGGGTTTCAGAATCTACATCCCTTATCCTAAATAGATGGTAGATGCAACCCTTAGAAATGATCTTTCTAGTTTTAAGACGAGAGGCAAACATACCCTTAGGCATAGAATTTCGCCCTTTCCACTATAGGATTAGCTCATATGGGAACTGAAACTTGACTACACAAGTTCTACATAAATAGAAGCATAACATGAGTGAAATCAATTCATCACGAGGATAGCGTCAACACCTAGCATTTAAAGCTCTACCAACTTAACAAGAGTAACTCTATAACGCCCCAAAATGAACTAAGGTGAACTAGAGCCTCATGATTGTTTCTTGAGTTGATTTTAAGTTAACTGAGTTGTTTTAGTGTCCTTAGGCAGTGTGCAAAGTTTAGTAAAGTTTGGAGGTCAAACGACCAAGAACGTCCAAGGCATTCGAAAGATATGCCTTGAGTCGACCTTGTACGTCTAGATGAGTTTCGTCGAATTTTATTTGTTTGTTTTGGATGAAATTCATGTGAGAGGTGTTAAACTTATATATGATCATATTTTTGTTGTAAAAGTCCGGTAAATTATCCCCAAGGACCATCGAAGGGTCCTTGAGGAAGGACCCAAAACCTGGTAAGCAGGCTGTCCCAGGCAGCCTTGGCGACGGAGCAGTCGACGGCATGTCATGGTTGTGACGCCCCTTCACAGGGATCCGTCGTGGGGGACTTGTTCAAGGGTGTAGAGTGGACCCTTGGCAAGCCACTGGAGCTTGCAATGGATGGTCAGGACGGGCCGTTGTACCCGTGACGCCCCGTCACAAGCAGGTCGTCGCAAGCCTTGTCCCTGTGCGCAAATTTTTCTGCCAAGTCAGGGGTGAACTTGTAAATTCACCCCCACGTATAAATAAGAGTTTGGATGATTTGTTAAGGGATTGTTGGGTATATTAAATTAGTTTTAAACCCTAGACCTAGACAAGACCCCCTCACTTCTAAATTCAACTCTCTCTCTCTCTAAAGACAAACTCTCTCAAGACTCCATTGGAAGATAGAGGTCAAGGAAGGATAGGAGGGCTGGTTGGATGTGTCTCTTCATCAAAACTCTTGGATTTGTGTTGCTTAGTGAGGTAAGGTATGCATTCTTGAATATCTTTTCATTCAAGAATCCAACTTCCCAAAATGGTTTTCAAAAAGGGTTTCTAAACTCAAACTTCTTCTAACTTCGATTTCTAGTATGGGTCTTCTTGTATTTAAGTTCTAATGGTTTAAATGTATTTATTTTGGTTTAAATTGATGATTTTGATGTTAAAACTCCATGAAACTCTTGTTTATGCATACTTCAACTTTTGACTTAAAAATGGGTTATGTGAGCATGATTTGAGTAGGGTATGAACTTGAGTCTTCTTGTGTATGTCATGTTGGTGTAGCTACTGCCCTAAGGGCCTTAATATGGTGAAATGGTGATAAATTGCTTATGGGTGATGATGGTTTGAATTGTTGATGAGTGTTCTCATTGTATATTTCTTATTATGAATTGCTATTTGAGGGGTATGGTCCACCTTATGGGTGGCGGTGCTAATTGATGAGCTTGATGTTGTTTAGTATATGTTGAGTAGGTAATCTTGAAGGTCTAATATGTTAAATGAAGATATATTGTATATGGGTCTTCTATTGTGTTTGGTGTAGCTTCAATTGCATGCTTGACCTAGTTTATGTCTAAATAAAGTATATGATTATGAGAAGCATGTAGAGTGTGTAACTTGATGAATCAAGGTTAAAGTATGAGTAGAACTTGATGATAATGAGATGATGCTTATATGCAAGGTGTACACATGTACACACTCACACTTAAAGAATGTATTATGCCAAGTTGACCAAAAAGGGGAATCTTGAGGTGGACACACTTCGTGAGTTGATATGTAGTGTCTAGTAGGAACCTCTCCATTCCTAGTGAGCTTTCTAAGATAGACTATTATGTTGAGAAATCCGTGGGGAGTTATGCCTAGCACCGAGAGGATATGAAGGGGAGGTGGATTGCACTTCGTGAGTTGAGATGTTGTAATCCAAAGTACCTCTTGAGATGAGTACTCCTCGTTAGTAGAGAGTGAGTTACTTAGTAGCAATCACCATATCCCTTAACTATGTGCCCGCATAGGTGTAGCTATTGGAAAAGCCATGTAAACGCTAAGAAGCATGACCTTACACTAGGCAAGTAAGGACCCCTCATCCGATAGGGGTTAATATCGGGATTCCATGTCTAGCTCTCATGGTCTTTGTCGGTTAAGCTAACTCCCACAAAAGAATTGATTTGAAACTACTTAACCTGTCTATTGTTGATATTGTGTATGTATGTCGTGAAGTGCTCAATCCACATTAGTTACCGAGTAGGAGCATTAAGTGGGAGTAGTAGTATGGGAGCAGGAGGACCTTGGATGACTAGTTGCATTGGATCCATCAGAGAAGCCTAAGCTAGAACTGAGTCTGCTAGTGTGGGAGCAGGAGGACCTAGAGGAGTCAGGGCGACATATATATAGCTCGGATCTTAGCCCACCGATACTAAAAAGGTTGGTCATCCTCACGATCAGATAGAGCATCTTAGGAACCAATAACCACCCGTTTAGATATAGGCCTCTAGTCATTGTCTTTTTTTTCCTATGAAAGCTCTTTCCTTTTCTTCTTTCTAGAATTTCATCCCCTTCATTGATCGTGATACCTCATGTTTTTTTGGGGGGTGGCATGCCAATTTTTTTACCTACCATAGAATAAAACATCTAGATAAAGTTAAAAATAGTTCAAGAAGAATCACAGAAAAAAGTTGAAGACATACACGCCTAATTAGTCGGCGAGTTTCCAAATAACTATGTCAATATAGATCGGGCTCGCCGAACGGATTGGCTGTAATATTTCAGAAATCTTGGTCAAGTCGGCAATGATAATTCTTTTCGCCGAATCGCCGATAACATTCAGCGAGCAAGGATTATCCCACTGAAAGTTAAAGTGCAATTGGTATTACACGAGTAAATATAAAGGGTGATCAAGGAGACTTTTGATGATTCATTTAGTGAATTTGGCAAGACGTTGAGTGTCTTCGGTTACCTCAAGCATCTCATCAAAAGTTACTAAATAACAGTACACATTTAGCAAGAAATTAAAGGCGAGATATGTTACAACCCTCAAAATAAATTAGGTTAAACTAGAGTCTATAAAGTGTGTTATGATTTAATAAGTACTTAAAATGATGAATATTATCATTAGAAGTGAGTTTGAAGAATTTGGCAGTCTAACATCATAGAACATCCAAGACGTTTGGAAAGTAATCCTTGTGTGTTCTAGTGTGAATTTGCATGTTTTATGTGTTATTTTGTGTCAAACTTGATAGGATAGGACTCTTACACCTAGGTTAAATGTTTAGGGTAAACATTTATAGGTACGAATCCCCAAGCACCACCCTAAAGGTCCTTGAGGTTTACCCAAACCTTGGCAAGAAATTTGCCAAGACTGTCCCAAATGACGACCACCAACACACGTCCAGTTGTTCCATCGACGCCCCCATCGATTTGGGGAGTGGATTCACACTTAGGTGTGGGATATTAGGCCCCAAACGTCAAGTCTCTCACCAAAACTATGCTCAGCAAGACGCCGCGTCGATCAAACGTCAGCTAGTAGATGGAAACCACGTTTGACACCTCTAACTTCTTGCAGGTGTCTCGGACAAGGTGGGGTTATTAAGGGAAATTCACCTAATATCCAAATTAAGTTGTAACAGTTATTTTGGGCCTTTTATGGTATTTTATATTAGGTAATACTCTAAAACCCAGACTTAGACCTCATTATTCAAAATCAAAACCCCAAGACCAAAAAGGTTCTCTCTAGACTCCATTGATGCTAGAACTCAATGTGAAGCTAGGATTAGGATTGAAGTTATTAATTTATTTCTCCCTGAATTTCATTGGATTTCTTCAATTAAGGTATAATAATTTCATCCTAGATTCTTCTCTCATTCAGGGAGCAAATTCTAAAGGATTTTCAAAGAAGTTCAAGAACATTGAAATCCTATTTGAATTCTAAGCATGGGTTTTTGCATGAAAATGTTTAAATCAATGTTTTATTAATTGATCAATGTTAATCGATAGTTTTAAGGTCAAAAGTTCCATGAACCTATGTATTTCTTCAATACCTAATTTTGGCTCTAAAATGGGGGAATTGATCATGACTTAATCTTATTGAATTCATGTGTAGATTGTATTGGGCTATTGAATTATGTTTAGATTATGTTAGAATTGCTTAGAGCTTGCCTAATAATGTTGATATCTATATTGAGTATTGTTGGATCATTTATATGGATGGATTGTTCGCTTAGTCTTGTGTATATTATCATTGGCACGTTATCTTATTATGTGAATTAGTTGAAAAGAATAAGGAATGGTGATGATGGCTATTGGAAGGTGGTGAGTTGACCTAATTCCTTTGTATACTATAGAATTTATATTTAATTGTTGTTGATTTGTAAGGTCCACTTATGGTGGCGGTGTTTAATTGTAATATACGTCATGAGCATGTCCTTGTCGGCATAATTATGTGAATTATAGTATCATCATGTTACAGTTTGTATAGATAAACAATGTGAAGGAAGGTATTGTGTATGTACATATGTGAGGTGAGAGTATGATCCCTCTAAATGATGGTATGATGATGTTGTGTCTTGATTGGTAGCCTTAGGTCCATTTTATTCATGCATTAAAGTTATGTGAATATGATCTCTTAACTTGGTAAACTTAGGCACCCTTGTCATGTACGTGTATGAATGAATGAAAGAATGAAGTCTAGTATAGGTAGACCTAAAGTAGGTGCCCTTTTATGGAAGACTTATCTTGAACCTTGAATATGAAAAGAAGGTTAAGAATGAGCTATCCATGAAGAGATTATTATAAGTTTGTAGGACTTAGTAATGGTACCTCCTCTAATACATCTAAGGAATAAATTACTCAATGAGAATAAGTAAAAGCAATGAGAGGTTATTCTTATTGTAGTAGCACTACTTGAGAATGACACTAGAGTACAAAGAAGCCCTTGATATCCCTTAACCATGTGCCAACATGGGACAAGTATAAGGTTACCTTTGGAAAGTATAACACATTCCACAGTGTGAGGTCTTATGTCATTGGTTCTACAACGTTTAGGTAGTGGAACGAGACACTATCTACACATGGCACGAGTAATCCTTGAAGGTGCTAGATGAGTTCCCTAGGTATTCCTAGACCATTATGTGAAGTCCTCAAATTGTTTTCTTCTCTCATAAGTGGCTTAATGAATAATGTTGACTTCGTTAGTGTATGTTTAATATAAAGGTTCTTATCTAGGTTAGCTTTGAGGATTGCATAATTAGGCTTGAAGAGGGTGTATGGACAGTCTCTTCATGTCTTACTTAGGTGAGTCTTAGAGTAACCTTAGGTGGAGAGTATAAATGATGAAAAGGAAATATTTTTTACTTTGGTTAGTCTTGGGGATCATCTAGTTGTGTGTAAAGAGGTTGTATGGGCAGCCACTTCATATCTTACTTAGGTGGGTCTTGAAATAACATTTGGTAGGAGATCTAAATGCTTATATGGATTCTAAGTGATTATGGTTGTATCTTATGGATTACTTGAATATGTCTTATATGTGAATATTGACTTGATGATGTTTTTATACTTGTTTTATGAGGTTTCTATCAAAAGAGCATGAAAAGCATATCTTAAAGTAAATGTCTGTTTTAGCATTGTTTTCTTGCATGTTCACCATACTTGGTACGTTCAATGTGCTAATACCATATGTACTTTATTTCTACAAGTGTAGGTGGCAATGAGTATTCTCTTAGAAGTTCAAGCTTGGGAAATAACATTCGCTCATGATTTGTATGTCCTCATATGTTCGAGGGCATGACTTATGTTTTAGTTTCTTTTTCTAAAAGTCTTTGTAATAGACTTTAGTTTCTTTTCAAATTGTTGTAATGGATGTGACACTATGATATAATTTGTGTATAAGATGGCTAAAACGAGACTTAGTTCTTTCTTATATTCTATAAATATTTGGACTATTATTGTAAAAAATTTAATTTCACACTACTTTTCATATATATGAGATGAAAGATGTCTAAGGGCTTGTATAAGCCTTGTGAGAGGTCGAATATACCGTGTAACTTCTAAGGTATGCCTTTGGGTCGTTAAAAACTTTGTATCAAAGCATAAGGTTATGAAGTAGTCTTTAGGAATCAAAGTCTCGTAAAATCCACGTCTAGTAGAGTGTTGTTCATTGGTGGTGAGTCACGACACATTTATGAGAAATAGGCTATAGGACGATAGAATTTTCATTTTCTTCATAACTCTTGTGTCGTGCCATAGAGTTGAGGTTATAGGTGACTTTTCCTTATCTCTTCTCTTGTGTTCTAGGATATGAAGACAAGAAGGACGCCCATAATGAGAGTTGATGAGGAAGTGGTGAATGAGGGAGTTCCTCCTCAAGGTTGACATGCTCCCCAAGGTGAACAAGTTCCACATGGTGTTAAAGTTCCTCAAGGTGAACAAGTCCCTGTAGGTAATC
The DNA here is from genome assembly GCA_016801875.1 of Solanum sitiens. Taxonomy (NCBI): domain Eukaryota; kingdom Viridiplantae; phylum Streptophyta; class Magnoliopsida; order Solanales; family Solanaceae; genus Solanum; species Solanum sitiens. The sequence continues at coordinate 2,297,658 of JABWTJ010000029.1, forward strand.
AAGGGAATAAGGTTATGTGGTTTCCCTGGACATGAGCAATGACGAGGTAAGAGAGGATCTTGATACCTTAGCCTAAAACAAGATGGCTTAGCAAATAGAGAGGTAGGGTGTAGTATGAATTCTCTTGAGAGAACTATGACCTCAAGGTTGAGGGACTTAGTGAGGATGAATCCGTCTACTTTCTTATGTTCTAAGGTGGGAGAGGATCCCCAAAACATCTGTGTTGATGTGTATAAGATAGTGCATGAAATGGGGGTGACTTCTAGGGAGAAGGGGGAGTTTGCTTCATACCATTTGAAAGAGGTTGCTCAAGTATGATTCAGACAATGGAAAGACAATAGGCCGGTTGAATTAGGTCCTCCAAAATGAGAAGAGTTTACAGAAGCATTCTCAGAGAGATACTTTCCTCGTGAAAAGATGAAGGTTAAGGTTGAGGAGTTTATACACCTTAGACAAGGTAACATGAGTATTGATGAGTTTTGTCTAAGTATGCTCGATCCTTGGTGTGTAACCCTAGAGATGAGATGAGTAGGTTTTTGACTGGTGTTTCTGATCTTGTGAAGGAAGAGTGTTGTACGGAAATACTCCATGATTACATGACTCTATCTAGGATTATGGTGTATACTCAATCTATTGAAGAGTCTTAACTTGGGAGGAGAGGTAGAGATGCTAAGAGGGGAATAACCGATGAGCAAGGTCAACCTACGATTAAGAAGAGGGATCCAAATGAATATGCTCCTAATGCTCTAAGGCCAACTATTAGAGGGGTAGTGGTTCTCCAATTGATAAACCTACTTGCACAAATTGTGGGAAGCAACATTTTGGGAAGTGTCTATCCAGAACTAATGGGTGCTTTGGGTGTGGGAAGGATGATCACAAGGTAATAGACTGTCCTACTATTGCAGCTAGAGGGAGAGAGGCCAAGAAAGCTCCTAGTGAAGGTAGAATTCCTATTCCTCCAAGTTGGGTCGTTTCTATCACCTCCAAGTTAAAGCAAATCCGGATGAAGGTACCAGTAAGTTATAGTGTTTTTTTTTGGTTGTGATGGGTTCATTCTAAGTGGGGGAGTATAGTGAATAGTAGGGTTGCTGAATCTTGTCTCTTCTCGTCTATCATATTCAAGCTTGAAAGTTAGAACTTCTAGTAGCACGTTGCATGTGTTTAGGAGACTAAGTGAAAATGAATTTCATTGATCTCCTTGAATTGTGCATATTTTCATGAGGTTATGTTGATATGGTAAAATGAACTTAATTGATCTTATCTCTCATATAATTGTGTCTCTATAGTGAATTGCTTAGATGTTGCATTAGTGAACTTGTAAGCATGGTGAACTTCTTAAAAATGTTGCATAATTGTGTTTCATGAAATATGGTCATAATGTTCTTAGAAGTAATGTGATGATCATGATTATATGTGGAGAAGGAAGTTCCTCCTATATGAAATGAAAATGTGGAGTCTTATTGCATGATAAGTTATAGATGTTGTTCCTAATTTCTGGTTGTGTTTTGAGTTTCTTGATTATTTGGAGTAGATTTTTCCTCCTAGCCATGTGAATTGTGTATGGTGAGGTATGGCCGGTTATGAGCTTCTAGTATTGAGTCTTTAGTTTTGGTGTCATTCGAGGACGAATGTTGTCCAAGTGGGGGAGATTGTTACAACATTCAAAATGTATTAGGTTAAACTAGATCCTATCATGTATGTTATGAGTTAATAAGGTATTAAAATGATTAATATTAGAATTATAATTCAGTTTGGAAGTCAAACGCAAATGAACGTCCAAGATGTTTGGAAACTAGTCCTTGTGTGTGCTAGTGTGCCTTTGCATGTTTTATGCGTTGTTTAGTGTCTAAATTGATAGTATAGGACTCTAAAACCTAGATAAACATGTTTAGGGTAGAAATGTCTGGATACGATTCCCCAACGACTACCCTAACGGTCCTTGAGGAGGACCCAAACCTTGGCCATAAAGCTACCAAAATTGACCCAAACGACGACCACCAAACCACATCCAGCGGTTCCATCGACGCTCCGTCGATTGGGGGCATGACTGCACACTTAGGTGTGGGAGTTTATACCCCAAATTTCAAGTCTCTAACAAAAATCACACCCAACATCAAACGACATGTAGTAGATTGCAACCGTTATTTGACACCTGCAACTTCCTAAAGGTGTCTAGACCAAGGTAGGGGTGTTTTGAGAAAATCACCAATGTCCTAATGAAGTCTTAGACGGTTATTTTTTGTGTTTTATGGTATTATAAGTTAGGTAAGACTCTAAAACCTAGACTTAGAACTCATTATTCAAAATCAAAACTCCAAGACCAAAAGAAATTTTCTCTAGACTCCATTGAAGCTAGAACTCAATCTGAAGCTAGGATTGAAGTTCTTCATTGATTTCTCCATCAATTTCATTGGATTTCTTAAATTAAGATATGGTGATTTCATCCTTGATTCTTCTCTCATTCAAGGAGTCAATTCCAAAGTATTTTGAAAGATTTTCAAAAACATTGAAATCCTATTTTGAATTTTAAGCATCGGTTCTTGCATGAAAAGGTTTAAATCAATGTTTTATGAATTGATCAATGTTAATTGATGATTTTAAGATCAAACTTCCATGAACCCATGTATTTCTTTAATTCCTAATTTTGGCTCTAAAGTGGTTGAATTGATCATGGCTAAATCTTATTATATTCATGTGTAGATTGTATTGGGGTATTGAATTATGTATTTATTATGTTAGAATTGTTCATCGCTTGCCTTATAATGTTGATATCTATATTGAGTATTGTTGGATTATTCATATGGATCGATTGGTGTCTTAGTCTTGTGAATATTATCATTGGTAAGATCTCTTATTATGTGAATTGTTTTGAAAGAATAAGGAATGGCGATGATGGCTATTGGAAGGTGGTGAGTTGACCTAGTTCCTTTGTATACCATAGAGTTGATATTGAATTGTTGTTGATTGGTATGGTCCACTTATGTTGGCGGTGTTAATTGTTATATACGTTATGAACATGGACTTGTCGGCATTATTATCTTAATTATAGTATCATCATGTTAAAGCTTGTATAAATTAACAATGTGAAGGAAGATATTGTGTCTGTGCATGTGTGAGGTGAGTGTATGATCCCTCTAAATGATGGTATGATGATGTTGTGTCTTTATTGTTAGACTTAGGTCCCTCTTCTTCATGCATGAAAGTTATGTGAATGTGATATTTTTATTTGGTAAGCTTAGGCACCCTTGTCATGTACGTGTATGAATGAATGAAAGAATGAAGTCTAGGATTGGTAGATCTAAAGTAGGAGCCCTTCTATGAAAGACTTATGGAACTTTGAATATGAAAAGAATGTTAAAAATAAGCTATCCATGAAAAGAGTATTTTGAGTTGGTAGGACTTAGTAATGATACCTCATCTATTACACCTAAGGAATTAATTACTCTATGAGAATAAAGGGAAATCATCGAGGGGCTATGCTTCTGGTAGTAGATCTACTTGAGAATGAGACTACAATACAAAGAATCCCTTGATATCACTTAACCATGTTACAACATGGGATTAGTCTTAGTTCTACTTTTGGCAAGTAGAACACCTTCCACGGTATGAGGTCTTATGACACCGGATTCCATACCTAGATAGTGTGGTCTAAGTTGGTAAATCCCTAATCTCATCATAAGGTATGTGTACTCTAGTATTGGATAGGTTTTACAACGTGTAGGTAGTTTAAGGGGACACTATCTACACATGGTACGAGTAGGACTTGAAGGTACTAGAATGAGTTCCCTAGGTATTCCTAGACCATTATGTGAACTCCTCAAATTGTTTACTTGTCTGTTAAGTGTCTTAATGAATAATGTTGACTTAGTTAAAGTATGTTGAATATAAAGGTTCTTATCTAGGTTAGCTTTCAGGATTGCATAGTTAGGCTTGAAGTGGGCGTATGGACGGTCTCTTCATGTCTTACTTAGGTGAGTCTTAGAGTAGCCTTAGGTGGTGAGTCGAAATGATGAAAATGGAATATTTTTTACTTTTGTTAGTCTTGAGGATCATCTAGGTGTGTGTACAGAGGTTGTATGGGCGGCTGCTTCATATCTTACTTAGGTAGGTCTTGGAATAACCTTTGGTAGGAGGTCTAAATACTTATATGGAATCTAAGTGATTATGGTTGTACCTTATGGATTACTTGAATATGTCTTGTATGTGAATATTAACTTGATTATGTTCTTATACTTGTTTTATGAGGTTTCAATCAAAAGAGCATGAAAAGCATATCTTAAAGTAAATGTTTGTTTTAGCATGGTTTTGTTGCATGTTCACCATACTTAGTGCATTCAATGTGATAATTACATATGTTCTCTATTTCTACAACTGTAGATGGAAAGTGAGGATTCTCTTAGAAGTTGAAGATCGGGAAATTTCTCTCAAGATTGGTATGTCCTCATATGTTCGTGACATGGCTTATGTTTTAGTTTCTTTTTCTAAAAGAGTTTGTAATAGACTATAGTTTCTTTTCAAATTGATGTAAGGGTTGTGACCCTATGATATTATATGTGCATAAGATGGCTAAGACGAGACTTTGTCCTTTCTTATATTCTATAAAAATTTAGACTATTGTTGTGGAAAGTTTTCATTCCACACCACTTCTCCTATATATGCGATAAAAGAGGTCTAAGGGCTTGTATAAGACCTCCAGAGGTCGAATACGCCATGTAACTTCAAGGGTATACCCTTGGGTTGTTACAAGATGGGAACTTTGGGGGACTTTTGAGTTGTTCGATGAGCTCAGCCTAGCTCTCCAAATGACCCAACGTTCCTAATTTGAACCCAACTTCCTTAATTCAACCCTGCAACCCCCTAAAACAAAATCAAAGAATGCAACCTTTACATTAAAACTAGACCCGTTACACCTATTACACCGGTATACTCAGACTTCTACCGGTTTTTGTCAATGTGGGTATTTAATGACTTTTTCCGTTAATGATGATGTCACCCACTATATTATTGGGCAACTTCAGTTATTTTGCACCAGTACATGCTACTAGATTCCACCCAACTGGACCGAAGAACATTCAAGAAACCCCCCATGCATTTTAACCAATTTTAAGGCACAAAAACATGGGAATTCAACAATATAAACATTACAAACTAGATTATCAAATTAAAACAAGCATTTAAGAATGCTACACTATCAAAGAGTCCTATCACACATCAACAAGATAAAACTATATCAAATGAGTACAAATTTTAAGCAAAACTCGGTGTACATAAAACGAGCTTTAGTTGTCGATTAAATAAGATTGAAATGCTAGGTTGCCAAGAATTCCACTATGACCACACGGTCAATGGATCAAATACAAAATAAATGAGTTTGGGAAGTTCACAAGTGAAAAAGTAAAAGAGCTTAAAGTTAAAACCTTTGGCCTTTAAAAACCACCCGGTTCTCACCCATTCGGCGACATAAGTTTTGCTCGCTAACCAACTCAGTGATATGTCGAGTGGTCACTAACCTCAAGGAGTTTTACAGGACATCCACTTATTGTGGAGGACCAAACAGCAGACTAGATCACGATAGTTGACCTGGTTGGAAATTCACCAAGTTGCTCCTCGGCCCGCCGAGTTTTATAGACTCCTATATTATATGTTGTTGAGTCCAACGGCGATCCAAGTCGAGTATGTCGACCTTGTTGATGAAGCGGCGATATGACCTTGTTGTTGATTACAAAGGCATTGCCTTTGTTTATGTCGTGGCATGACACTAGTCCACACTTAAACATCATTCATAGAGTTAGTTATAGTATCTTTAGGAGAAACACATTTCTCTCTCAATTTCAAATGAGATGAGAAATGACCTATTTCGGTCTCCAACTTTTTGATCGATACGGAATGGGAGGTTATAGTTTGTCTAAGGTTCGATATATATTCTTTCATTTCTTTAAAAATCTAGTATGACCCCTCTACTGTTGATGATGCTAGAAAGCATATCCTCAGACCGTCCACTTTGTGAATACTTTGCCTTTTGGCGCTCATGGGGAGACACATACCTATTCTTCTCCCCGTCCTTCCAATTAGGATTTCGGTTCCTCCATTCTATTTTATGATCTTTCCATCCTTTTGTCCCTACTCAAACCTCGGTTACCACCTTGTCTCTTCTATTTTGAACGATAACCACTGCCTTGGTGGGTTAGGAAATTCACCTCTTCATTGTACAAAACCTTAAACTTTGCCTTCTCAAGATTAGCACAACCGACACTAAATACATTGATACTTCGAGCACTAGCCCCATGGTATTTTTAGAGAAAATGTCAAGTTGTGTCTTGATATTGGTTTGATCTTAACAGGTGAACTAAGCCCGATTGATTTTAGTTACGCCATTCAAGAGCTGAGCCTCTATCATATAAGGTTGCTGCATCAAACCTCTAGGAACGAGTTTGCCCACAACTCCCTTTTTTACCAAGTCTAGTCTCCCGTAAAAATACTGCAGTAACACATTGTCTGGTAAGCCATGAATTGGGCATTGGAGCACAACATTCTTGAATCGCAGCCAAGTCTCATGAATTGGCTGACCCTCCAACCAATTTAACTCTGCATGTTGTCCCAAAAAGTCATTATCTTTGATGGAGGGAAAAATTACACTTGAAATGTGGTGAACGAACCCTCCCATGAAGTGATTGATCGACGTTGCAATTCAGATAGCCACTTACATGCTTCTCCCTTAAAAGAGAACGGGAACAATCTCAACCTAACCAACTCTTGGGATATATTCTTGAAGAAAAATGGTCCGCAAACTTCCACGAATTTTCTAATATGCTCATGGGGATACTCACGAGCAAAATAACTTATAAACCCAGTAAATTGCAAGAGTTGCAACATAGTACTCGTGATACGGAACACGACTTTCCCTTCATGTCACGACTCGAGAGCACACCCAAGACGTAACATGGCATACTCGACTCCGTAATAGTCTTATACAAGCCTCATAGATCATTCATTGCATAAGATACTTGAAAATAGAGAATAATTTTGAACACTCTTTTACAATCGAAAACATCTTTCATTACATAGAAAGCGGAAGACATTATAAAAATTGAACACTTTGTCTCAAACCTTCTAACAAATTTAATACAACATTGGGAATAAGCCCATACAAAATCTTTAACAAAACTAAAAGACATAAAGGAACACAACGGATCTTGTCCTCAAACTATGAGGACTGAGCAAGTCTTCATCTTCAAGCACCTTATAAACCTATCCTTCAAGCATCGAACACTAATATCTCTAAACCCTACACTTTAGTAAAAAAGGAGAAGAATGGGGTTAGCACAATTATGTTCTAAGTATGATGACCATCCAAAAACATGTTAAAATAGAAATTTAAGTTTAAAGTCATGCTTTTATGTCATTTTAGTAAAACGTAATGAACATGAGTAAAAGAGGCATAATCTAAGTCATAATGAACATGCAAGTTATAGTATCTCATGGAAGCCATTACCTTTGTCTTTTGACCTTCACCTCAAGAAATCATACTTCAACTAGTACCAACATGCAATACATAAACGTATACAGTAAGTAGGTTATTTAGACATTCTAGGGCCTTTATCTAAAGTTACCCTAAGACACACATAAGTAAGTCTTAGAGTGCCATCCCATACTTCCTCTTAATACCACACCTAAGTATTCTGCAAGCCTACAATAGACAAAAAGCTTTACAATTAGACATGACATGCTAAAAAAGTGATTTCATCAATATAAGAGATACATAAACATTACATAAACCAACTTGGCACATTAGAAGCATTACCTAAGACAACCCTTAGGTCATACTTGTGCAAGGTGCAAGAAGCATTCCATAATACTACTCACACTAAGTACTCCTTTGAAGTCACCATAAGTAAGGCACATTCATATACTATTATACATGATAAGGAAACATTTCATGAAATCATTCAAGTATAGCATGCATCTTTAAATTTACACATATAAGAGTCGACATTATTCAATCACTTCATTTAAATCCCTTTCATTAACTAGACCTCAAGTCACCATTCTCATTAAATTTATACAAGAGGACATTTGTACAATTAGAGGATTCCACACATTAGTCATTAAGACTTATGGAACTCACTGAAGCACCTTCAAAGCCTACTCATTCCATGTGCAGATCGCATTCCATAATACTACCAACACGTTGTAGTACCTATCAAGTAGCTAGAGTGAAAATCTCACAAGATGGGAATAAGTATTTAACTAGCATAGACCATGAGAGCTAAGTCATGGAATTTGGTGTATTATCCCCACACCGTAAAGTGGTGGTATACTTGCCTAAGGTATACCAGTAACATTACCTCAGATGGAATCCACTGGCTCATATCCATCTAGGAACATTGTCATGGGATATGAAAGACGTCCATTGCAATTCGTCCTAACGTTGGGAGAAACTCCATCTAACCATATCCGCTCAATGCTTAGCCTACATTCCCATAGAGTAGTTTCATTTACAATATATTGGTGTTCTTGATAGGTCCACTAACATTAAGTTACCGGCCCAAGATACATACACATGAAGGGCCACCACCATTAAGTTTACTGATTCAAGGTATAACGGATATCTAATTGATCTTCTTTAGGAAGGGCCACCACCTTTAGGTCTTCCACTCTTACATTCATAATTTCATACAAGAAGGAGGCCATATCCATTAGGTCTACTAATTCAAGGTTTTTCATTAACATAGGGTTCTAGACTCATCATGAATGGCCACAAACATTAGGTCTACTAGTTCAAGGCATGGTCCAAAACACCTTATTATTCATTCATAGGGAGGCTACAAACATTAAGTCTACAAAACCTGGACATTCATTCATTCAAGACAAGGCTACCAACTATATATCTATCAAACCAAGACATTCATTAAAGAAAAGGCTACCAACATTAGGCTTACCAATTCTAACAATCAATCATTCACGAAGAGGCTACCAACCTAAGGTCTACCAAGATGTGTTCATTTACACACTTAACTCAAGATACATTCATCAATCAAGAAGAGGATTCCAAATCCTACCAATTCAAGAGATCACATTCAATATAGCATTCAGTTATCAAAGAGAGACCGTCAAAATCTAGCAAGAAAACGTACTACATTATATTATAGAAACCATTTATATTTAACCGTTAACATTCATGAGCATTAACAGAGAGTATACTTTCCATCAAAATGCATTAACATTTTATATAGGATCCTCATTCTACCATTTAAACCATATCCATCACCTTCACATCAAAATCATATACACAACCATGACAAAACTTCAATTTCCTCATATAATGCCTTCAAGGCCATGATTAGAATGTACAAAGTAAATAAGGACCTCCACCATAAGTGGATCACACATCAATCAATCACAATTCTATATCACTAAGCATAAATCTAGACCCATAAATCCAAGATACTACAAGAGATAATATAATTGATATAATTCCATAACTATTCATCATCCTCATAAGCAATTCAACATGATTTCATTCATACTCTACCTCTCAAGGACATGATTTTTACATCATCATCACTTCAATCATTCACCATAATAGGACATAAATATTGATATGAATTCACAAACTAACATCATAAAATCTCATTTTATACATCTTACTTCCATAACAAACCAATTCCCAATCTAATTCCATAGTAATTTAGGGAAATCATGGGTTCTTGAAAAAGTTCAATGTAAAATCAAATTATAATCATTAATAAAACCTTAATTCATCAATATAATATCTTTGAAAATGTTTTTATCAATGAACACATGTTTAGATTATAAAATAGGATTTGTTAATTAAAAGACTTTGTAATCTCTTGTGGTTTGGCTCCTTAAATATAGGATTAATCATGGATAAAGGATTACCATACCTTAAACTTTAAGAATCCCACGAAATTGAAGAAGAAAAACCTTGAAATCATCAACCCTAGATTGAACTTGACCTTGATCTCCCATGGAGTTCTAGAGCGAAGATATTTTGGAAGAGAGGGTTCTGTTTTGGGGAAAAGTAAATAATTAAATAAAAAATAGAATTTCAATGCTTTAATACTCTTAAAGTACCTTAGATTACTTAAAACAACCGTCCATACATTTATAGGAACTTGGGGTGAATTTAGCGATTCACCCCAGGATGGTCGAGACTGCACGAGCAAACTAGTTGACATTCACACCCCGGACTCACGGAAAGTGAGTCCATTGACGGACTGTGCTGTTGGTCTGTGATCCGCGGATGAAACTTGGTTTTATGCCCCTTGACCTATGGAGGCCATCCACGAGGTGTGGATGCACCTATGGGGAGTGAACCCCATTCGTAGGTCACCATGTTTTGGCCAACTTCGTGGTTTCATTGGGCTCTTGGGGTTTAAACTTACTATCCTCCTCAAGGACCCCTGGAGTGGTCCTTAGTGATTCCTACCTTGATGTATAACCCCTAAATACCTCAACCATGACTAGGGACAAAATATAATAACCACAAAACCCTTCAAACTTCACATCAAACTTAAATGCACACACGGTATGCTCTAGTTTCACTAGTTCATTTTTAGGTTCATAACATTATCCCCCATTTAGGAGCATTCATCCTCGAATGACGCTTAAACACATTAAGGGGTAAAGAATCAAGACAAACGTCCCACAATCAATCATGCAACATCATAAAATTACATAAAACTAGGAGGAAACATCATGTCCACATTCATAGGGTCAAAACACAACAAGGAGGAAAGAACTACATCTACAAACTCATTATGCATCAAAACATCACATTCTTCATTTCATTGTCCAAATAACACCATTCTCACCTCAAAATCATTAGGCAACATATGCAATTCTTACAAGAACAACTTCACGCATGCTCAACATTTAATCTCATTAAGCAATTAGGAATACCATGCTAGCAATTAGGAACACCATGCTAGATGCACAACAATATGAGTAACACATATAATAAGGTTCATTTTCTTATTTAAGAAAGATACCATCTAGACCATGCATATCATAAGGAAGCCATGGAATACTCATTAACTCTCATGACTCCAAAGCATGAAACATGTTACAATGAAATTCTAGATCTCAAGCTTACATAAGAATAGAAGGAAAAGACAAGGATACCAGAACCCTCAACACCTTACTATTCTACATGCTATCCCTCACTAAAGGGTGAAACCCACTAAGGTTACCATAAGGTCAAAAATCACAATTTTCCATCTCAGACAATTTCAGTCACAAAGCCATAGTTGGCATCATAACTAACCTTCCTCTTCCACATCTTTTAACATACTTTATTGAAGAGGTCATACTCTAAAGACCAACTCACAAGGAAAAAGAGAGCGACATTATAGAGTTAAACCCTATGGCACAACTTGAAGAATCAATAAGTGAAACTTTCTTAACACTGCCTCTTATTCATATTGTGGAACATTTCATATTATGAACAACTTTACTAGATGTGGTTAGATACAACCTATGAGCATTTCCAAAACCTTGTTCTCTCATACCATGTTTTTCACGACCCAAGAGCACCCCCAAGTCGTAACACGGCCTACTCGACCCCGAAGGGGTCTTATACAAGCCTCGTAGGTCATTCATTTCATAAGATACTTGAAAATAGAGAAGAATTTTAAACTTTCTTTTACAATTGAAAACATCTTTCATTAATTAGAAAGCGGAAAGGCTTTCTAAACATTGAACAGTTTATCTCAAACCATCTACGACTTTGAATACAACATTGGGAATAAGCCCATACAAAAGCTTTAACAAAACTGAAAGAAATAAAGGAACATAACAAGTATTGTCCTCGAACTATGAGGACTCACGAAGTCTCCACGTTCAAGCTACTAGAAAGCTATACTTCAAGGATAGAACACAATTATCTCCAAACCCTAAACTTCAGTAAAAAGGGAGAAGAATGGGGTTAACACAATTAAGTACTAAGTGTGATGACCATGCAAAAACATATTAAAATGGACATTTGAGTTGAAAGTCATGCTTTTATGGATAAAATATCATGAATATGAGTAAAAGAGGCATAATATAAGTTACAACTAACATGCACGTCACAGTATCTCATATAAGTCATTAACTTTACCTTTTCACCTTCACCTCAAGAAAGCATACTTCAACACATACAAAGGCACAACATAAACACGTATCCATTAACTAGGTAATTTCAACATTCAAGGGCCTTTATATACACACTTAAATAAGATATAAAGTGGCATTCCATACTACCTCTTCATACAACACCTAAGTATTCCTCAAGGCTACATTAGACAAGAACCTTTACATATCAACATGAAATGCTAAGTAACTCCTTTCATCAATATAAGATAGAAATAAACAATACATAAACAAAATTGGCACAATAGAGGTATTATCTAAGAAAAACCCTAGGTCATACTTGTGCAAGGTGCAAGTAGCATCCCATAATACTACTCATAGTAAGTACTACTTTTAAGTCACCACAAGAAAGTCATATTCATACATGATAAGGAAAAATTTCATGGCATGATTCAAGTATAACATGCATCTTTACATTTAATTATATAAGAATCGACATTATTCAATCACTTCATTTAAATCCCTTTCATTCACTAGACGACAAATCACCATTCACATTTACTTTCATATAAGAGGACATTTTTACATTTAGAGGACTTCAGACATTATTTATTAAGACTTTGGGAACTTACTCAAGCACCTTCAAACCTACTCATGCTATCCCATACTACTACCTAAACATTGTAGTATATACTAAGTAGCTAGAGTGCACATCCCACATGATGGGAATAAGCGTTAAACTGACAATGACCATGATATCAAAGTCATGGAATCTAGTGTTTTATCCCCACACAGTAAAGAGGTGTTAAACTTGCCTAAGGTAGACCAGTAATATTAGGTGGGATGAAATGCGCTGGATAATATCCTATGTGGGCACTGAGTTATGGGACATGAAAGACATTAATTGAAATTAACCTTAACGTTGGGAGAACCTCCATCTAACCATATCTGCTTGGTGCTACCCCATATTCCCAAAGCGTAGCTTCATTAACAATATCTTGGTGTTCTTAAGAGTGCCACCAACATTAGGCCTACCGACCCAAGACACAAACGCATGAAGGGCCACCATAATTAGGTCTACTAATTCAAGGTTTAGAGGATAGCTCACTGTTCTTGTTTAGGAAGGGCCAACACCTATAGTTCTACCGCTCCTAGGTTCATCATTTTACACAAGAAGGAGGACACCACCAATAGGTCTGCCGCTTCAAGGTTTTACATTCACATAGGGTTCTATACTCATCATGAAGGGACACCAACATTAGGTCTAGCGGTTCAAGACATGGTTTCAAATACCTTAATAGTCATTTATTAGGAGGCTACCGACATTAGATCTACCAAACCAAGACAGTCATTCATTTATTCAAGATAAGCATACAAACTATAGGTCTACCAAACAACCATATTCAATTAAGAAGAGGCTACCAACATTAGGTCTAATAATACCAAACAACCATATTCAATTAAGAAGAGGCTACCAACATTAGGTCTAATAATTCTAACATTCATTCATTCAAAAAGAGGTTACCAACCTAAGTTCTACAAAGATGTGTTCATTTAGACCCTTAAGTAAAGATACATTCATTAATCAAGAAGAGGATGCTAAAGCCTACCAAGTCACGATATCACAATTAATATAACATTCATTTATCAAGGAGAGTCCACCTATGTCTACCAAGCCAAGATACAATATTACATTATGAAAATCATTCCTATTTCATCATTAATATTAATGAGCATGAAGAGAGAGTATACTTTCCATCAAAATACATTAACGTTCTACATACGATCCCCATTATACAATATAAACAACATGCATCACCTTCACATCACAATAATATACACAACATCATGACAATACTTCAATTTTCTTATAATGCCTTCAAGGCCATGATTGCAATGTACAAACTTAGTAAACACCTCTACCATAAGAGAATAATACATAAATCCATTACAATTTTATAACATTATCAATCAATCTCAACCCATAAAGCCAAGATACTATAAGAGATAAGATAATTGACATAATTCCATAATAATTCATCATCCTCATAACCGATTCATTATAATATCATTCAACTTTACCTCTCAAGGCCATAATATTCACATCATCAACACTTTAGTAATTCACCGTAATAAGACATAACCATTGAAATGAATTCACAAACTAACATCATGCAATCACATTCTATACATTATACTTTCATAACAAACCAATTATGAATCCAATTCAATAATAAAAAGATTCATGGAAATCATAGGTTCTTGAAAGATTTCAATGAAAATCAACCTATAATTATCAATCAAACCTTAATTCATCAATATAACTTCTTTGAAAATGTTTTATCCATGAACCCCTACTTAGATTAGAGAATATGATTTTGATCATTAAAATACTTTGAAATCTCTTTTGGTTTAGCTCCTTGAATGGATGATTAATCAACGATGAAGGATCACCCTACCTTAAACTTAAAGAATCCCACCATTGAAGAGGAAAACCTTGAAATCATCAACCCTAGATTGAACTTGACCTTGATCTCCCATAGAATTCTAGAGTGAAGATACTTTTGAAAAGACGGTTTTATTTTGAGGAAGAGTGAATAATGAATTTGAAAATAGGTTTTCAATATTTTAATACTCTTAAAATACCTTAAATGACTTAAAACTGCCGTCCATATATTTATAGAACTTGATCCATGGTCTGGGGCTGCAACTTGGTTTTAGCATAAAGAGGGTTTGTAGCAACAACCTCTTAGTTCTCATGAAATGGAAACTACAATGCTTAAAACCATAAAGAGGGTTTCTAGCAACAACCTCTTAGTTCTTTAACTATGTGACCCATAGCAAACCTATCTAGTAGATCCACATAGACGCTATTATTATGTTTATGTCTTATCTTGGCAAGTAATTTTCCCTACTTTCGGTGTGAGAGGTTTACACCGGATTCCATGTTTAGCTCACATGGTCTATTGTAGGTTATGGCGAAGTTTCCTGAAAGTAAAATGAATGAACGAAAGTTAAAGATGAAAAATAACTAGGATGACTTGATAGGTATACTAGTGTAGGTAAGGATATGAGACTTTACCTATACATTGCACATGTAGACCTTGAGGTAATTCCTAGGGTGATATCTTTATATACTTACGTTTTGAATGAAATGCCTAATAATGATTCTATGTAATGTTGGTCCCATATGATGTTGCATACACTTGATACACATGTTGTTGGTGTAGGTTGCTACATATGAGATTGTAGGTACTCAACATGAAGTTATATGATGTAAAGATAATGCTTATGGTTTCTTTGCTAGTTAACTAAGTCTATGTGGGGTTATGGGCTTTACATAGGCAATGCACTAGTTGTCTTAGATTTGGGATAGTGAGTAAGATATTATGATATGCTCATTAAATATGTTCTAGGCATGAGTTGATGATTATGTGTCACGACTGGAATCTAGACCCCAGACGAGACCGGCGTCGTTGACCTCTCAGAGGTCGCAGACAAGCCTACTTAGTCATTCATACTTCATCTAGGTTAATTTTAGCGGAAAATTTGAAACTTTTTGTATCCTTAACATACTTGTTAAACATTCTTATCATTTTATAATTGTTCACCATCAACCATCTAACATTAAAAGATAAGAAACTGAAAGAAATAGATCAATAAGTATTAAGTGTATAATTGCCAAAATGGCACCAATACAAAGTCTGAATAAAAATAGGAAAGAAACGCTAGTGGAACATGCTCCACTAGCTCAACTCTAAAACTACGCTAGAATGTAAAAATAGTAGCATCCTCGAAAGCATGAGGACCTACCAAACTCCGGATGAATGCTGACGACCGGATAGCTGCAACAATGATCCTGTAGCTCTATCGCCCACCTGTGTCTGCACCTAAAATAGTATAGATGTATAGGGTTAGTACACACTTGTAATAAGTATGGGTATATGCAAGCACACACCACGGACATAATTGAGAAAGAATATCTCTTTCCTACCAACATGATTTTTGGAAGTCAAGTCAGTGGACTTGCCAAATTGAGATTAAGAATGTTAGTGAACTTTCCAAATTGGGTTAGGAAGGTCATGCCATGAGAGTAACATGCATCATTATAAATATCGTATTGCACACAACACATGACATCTTCATATAGCACATATCATAACACATAACATATAACAGATAGCTTCTTTCATATCATTCATTCATATGCCATGAGACCTTGGAATCATGGACTTGACATTAAGACTTTCCAAAATGAGGGCTCAACATATGGGACCTCAACTAGGGAGTCTTCATTAGCAAACACAGAGTCTGCTTTATTCATTCATATGTACTTCATTTCATTTCATTCATAGGTCAGTGTGAACACCAGCTATACCTAGGATGTAGTTTAAGACTTTCATCGAGTTTGCTGTGCAATGATCAGGAATAACCTAATGGCATTACCTGAGTCTAGCTCACTTCTTGATTATCCTATCCCAACACCTTCGGTATCATTCATTTCTTTATGTACTTCATTTGAGGCTGGTCTCATTTATTAATTGGGAACTTTAACTTTAACCGACATAGATCATGTGAGCATCATGAAATCCAGTGTCTCCCCCACACCGAAAAGAGGTGGAATCACCGGCCAAACTGACCCAATAACATGCTAGCGTACATGGGAATTTAATCCCGCCAGATCCCTATATTGGCAGTATAGGTTCAAATACTAGGAGATGTATGGAGACCCATACCCGGCAAGCCGGACAGTCTCATCTCATGAGAGTTACGTGAACCTTCACCCTTCCCAAAAGAAGGCATAACCGCTCATAGCTAGTCTATCGGTGCTCAGTATAAAGTTCAATTACATTCATCTCATACGTCATGGAAGCTGGCTTCTAGTATGAGGACATCATAGCTTATTAGATGATTTCTCATCTCATCATTAGTATTTAGTGTGTTAAGCTCAATACTTTCATTAGAGTGTTCATAGAGACTGATCTCTTCATTATCTTACACTCTCATTGGTGAGTACGTATTGGTAACATTTACTTAGGCTCATTTGAAATTGCTCTCATCATTTACATTAGCCTCATATCATGTTGTCACCACATTCTTCATCATTAGCATCTTTGTTTTTCATAGTTACTCACCCCTTATTATGTGAATGTTCATTTCATCATTTCATAGTTCATCTCATCATATGCCAATGCACTTGGCCACTTAGTGTATCTTACACTCATTCTTAACCCTCCTAGGGTTCATCACTCCATTACATACATCTTAGGTTCACTTATTTTTGAACGCATGTTAGACTTATGTGTCTATACACACAAGCCATGAGGCTTCATTCATAGTTCGTTAAGTGATTCTTATTTTCCTAAGATTATGTAGTACAAGACTTATGTATCTTGTATATAAGCCAAGATCTTTATTTTGATCTAAGTAGATGGCATTATTCTTGGATATTTTACTCACGTATGACTTATGTATCAATACGGAAGTTTGGGTAAGGGAAGCCAAATCTTGAATCAATTGGATATCATTTATATTTTTCATTGATTTTATTTCTAATATTCATAACATTAGAAACTCTAAATTAAATCTCAACATTAACATCAAAGGATTAATTTTTCTATTTAATTTTACTCTCAAGTTGGCCGAAGGGTTGTGGGTTCGAACCCCCACAACCTCTTTTTATTTTTCATTAAGAATGCATTACTCATTTTCACCCAAACCAAGAGGTTGTGTGTTCGAACCCCCACAGCCTCTCTAATTTCTTAATTAGTTTCGATTCTTCCTTCAGCCTTGAGGTCGTGGGTTCGATTCCCACGCCTCGCATTTTCTTTTTCCTTATTTTCTCTTCTTTCGCGCGTACCTGGAGGCCGTCCATTAATTTGTTTAATTAATTTTCTCCTTCTTCTCCCCACAGATCGCGAGTTCGATTCCCCTCAGCCCCATTTCCCTCTTTTTTTTTGCGAAAACAGTAGCTGGGATCGAATCCCCTTAGCCCCCCTTTCCCTTTTCCTTTGTCTCGCAACCAGTAGCTAAGGGGTTTGATTCCCCTTAGCTCTTCACGTTTGTTTTCTTTCTTTTTCAGCTTCTTTAACATGTGAGGTCTTGGGTTCAATTCCCATTGTGCTCACTTATTTTATTAAAAACCCAGAATTTGACATTCTTGAAGGGTACAAAAAATTTTAGTCCTCCTTCAACTCATTTTTAGGAGTATTTTTCATAAGTTTAGTAGGCTAAAAGATGGTTATTTAAATCCACTATATTTCATGGTAATGAACATCACATTGTACACACCTTACACACATAAAATACACAAGTAATACATGAAATATACAACCCCAAAACAGTGGCCAAAGCCACTGCCCACGAGCACACACACACACCAACTTTTCGGTCACACTTTGAATATCATTTTCGTAATTTCCCTCACATAAACATGTTCACATTTAATATAAACACATCAATCGTGCCTAAATCTAGCAGCACAACATACTCATCCTACGAATTCGTTTGGGAGCTAAGGACAAGGACATACAAAGGGAACAACCTTAGTTTTCAAGACCTTGAGAATCGTTCGAAGGGAAATACTCTTGGAGAAAGAATTACAGGAGAGAAACCCATACCTTTTGAAGTTGTTCAAACTTGAAGCTGCTGCCCAAATTTGTCTCCAAAACCACGCCCCAACTCACCTAAAGTTCCACCACCAACTCGACGGAAATATCCCTTGCCTTAACATTTTTTATCAACTTGTTTTTCTTAAAACTTTTTGTGTGTTCTTCAAGTGTGAAGAATTTTTTTTCCAAGTTCCTGTTCCTCACATTTATTTGGCAGAGAGAACAAGAGAGTTTCTCTTTTGAACGTGGAGAGGTTGTGTTAGACGTTTTAGGAGAGTGTATGCATAGTTTTAGGAGTCTTAATTCAAGACTTAGTCAAAATAGGATTTAATTAAGTTAATACAAATCTGATTTATTTTAATTTATATGTGAAAGGAACATTTTACCCTTAATGAATAGATTTTAATTAATGATTAAATCATCAACTCCTTGCTCCTAGTGGGGCTCGAACCCGAGTGGCACCCCATTTGCGAAATAGGTCACTCCGGGTTGCCCCAATCCAAATTTCTCTTTTAATTAAATAAATAAATAAATTTATTAATTCCTCAGGGTAATTACAATATTACCCTTGGCCTGGAAAAGACCATTTTACCCCTGGACCCTCAAAACTTAAAGTTTCTTCTTTTAAGTCCGATAAAGACTCTTTCGATTAAATCTTTATTTTCGAGAGCTCACATGGTTGGTTCCAACCTTTCCAAGCTCAATAAACTCCCCAAGTTAGTTGGCTTGGTCTTAGTAGGGGTTCTAAGGTCTGGTTCTACGCGTATCAATCTGTGTGGACCTTGGTCCAATCGCAAGCATTCTTGACACCTTAAGTAATTATCTTATTCATTTTTAGGGTTGTTACATTATCCCCCCCTTAGGAACATTCGTCCCCGAATGTCACTACCAATACACATCGTAATGCCAGTCAGATCATAACAAAATCACTATGCACATTCAAGCAATAGCAACAAAATACGGAGAGATAAGGAAACATAGACTTAAGAGTAGGAAATCTAACCTCAAGAGCTGAAAAGATGAGGGTAGCGTGATCTCATGTCGGCCTCAGCCTCCCACGTAGCACCCTCAACAAGATGACTCTCCACAATACCTTCACTGTGGCAATCTCCTTGTTCCTCAGCCGCTTGTCCTGTCTGTCTAAAATCTCAACAGGTACCTCCTCATAAGACAAGTCTTCACCAACCCCCAAAACTTCAACAGGTAGAATCGATGCTGGATCACCCAGGCATTTCTTCAACATAGAGACATGAAAGACTCGGTGAATAGAAGCTAGCTCCGCAGGCAATGCTAACTCATAGGCCACCTCACCCACTCGTTGTAGGATCTCATATGGCCCAACATACCTCGGACTCAGCTTCCCTTTTCTACCAAATCTCATCACCCCTTTCATAGGTGATATCTTCAAGTAAACCTGGTCACCAACATCAAACTCTAGGGGCCGTTTTCTGTTATCAGTATATGACTTCTGCCGACTTTAAGCAGTAGCCAACCTATCCCTAATCACTCTGACCTTCTCTAAGGCCTCATGAATGTTCTCTAGACCCAAAATGGATGAATCTCCAACCTCGAACCACCCAATTGGAGATCTACACCTCCTACCATACAGTGCCTCAAACAGTGCCATCCCAATGCTGGAGTGATAGCTATTATTATACGAGAACTCTATCAAAGGCAGATGGTCATCCCAGTTACCTCTGAAGTCTATCACACACGCTCTCAACATGTCCTCCAATGTCTGAATGGTGGGATCTGCATGCCCATCTGTCTGAGGATGAAAGGCAGTGCTAAGCTTTACCTGCGTGCCCAAGCTCTTCTGGAAAGATCTCCAATAATATGAAGTAAACTGAGCTCCTCTATCTGAAATAATAGACAAAGGAATCCCATGCCATCTTACAATCTCATCAATGTAGAGTCTCGCATAATCCTCGGCTCTGTAAGTAGACTTCATAGGGATAAAGTGGGCAGACTTAGTCAATCTGTCCACAATAACTCATATGGAGTCATGTTGCCTCCTAGTCCTCGGAAGACCAACCACGAAGTCCATATTAATGGCCTCCCACATCCAAGTTGGAACCTCAATAATCTGAGTCAGACCGCCAGGCTTAAGATGCTTTGCCTTGACCTGCTGACAATTAGGACACTTGGCCACATATTCTGCAATGTCCTTCTTCATGCCATCCCACCAATAAATCTGCTTAAGATCATGATATATCTTGGTGGAACCCAGATGTATGGAATATCTGGAACCATGGGCCTCTGCAATAATCCTGGTTTACAAATCATCCACATCTGGTACACACAGCCTGTCCTGATACCTAAGTATGCCATCACCTCCCAAAGTGAAAGACTCATTCATCTTCATCAGCACTGAGTCCTTCAGCTCCATCATTACAGGATCTAAATGCTGACCCTGCTTGACTTCAACTACCAAGGATGATTCAGAACTAGGATGAACTGAAACATCCCCACTAGTGGAGTCAACCAAACGCACAACCAGTCTGGCCAGTCTGTGTACATCTTTCACCAGCTCCTTCTTGTCATCCTCAACGTGGGCTGTACTTCCCATGCTCATGATGCTCAAAGCATCAGCTACAACATTAGCCTTTCCTGGATGGTAGTGCACATTCATGTCATAATCCTTCAACAGCTCCAACCATCTCCACTGACGTAGATTCAACTCCCTCTGTGTGAACACGTACTGGAGACTCTTGTGGTCTGTGAATACATCTATATGCACTCCATACAAGTAGTGCCTCCACAGCTTCAGTGCAAACACCACAACTGCCAACTCCAGGTCATGAGTGGGATAATTCTTCTCATGAACCTTGAGCTGTCTGGACGTATAGGCTATCACCTTACCAACCTGCATAAGAACACAACCCAAACCAACCCTAGATGCATCACAGTAAACCATGTAACTCTCACCACACTTAGGCAAAGTAAGCACCGGGGCTGAAGTGAGTCTATCCTTGAGCTCCTGGAAACTCCTCTCACAAGTCTCCGTCCACTCAAACTTGGCTTTCTTCTTAGTCAAAGTTGTCAATGGGGCAGCAATGGAAGAAAAGCCCTCCACAAACCTGCGGTAGTAACCAGCCAATCCCAAAAAACTACGGATGTCAGTGGGAGTAAGAGGCTTTGGCTAGTTCTTCACAGCCTCAGTCTTCCTGGGATCCACCTCCACGCCCTGATCGGACACCACATGACCCAAGAAGGTCACTGATCTCAGCCAAAATTCACATTTGCTAAATTTGGCATACAACCGATGTTGTCTAAGTACCTGCAGGGTTAGTCTCAAATGTTGTTCATGCTCTTCCTTGGTCTTAGAGTAGATGAGAATGTCACCAATGAACACTATGACAAAAGAGTCAAGGTATTCATGGAAGACCCTGTTCATAAGATCCATAAATGCAGCAGGTGCATTCGTGAGACCAAATGACATGACTAGAAACTCATAGTGACCATAACGGGTACGAAAGGCTATCTTTGGGATATCTCTATCCCTAACCCTAAGATGATGGTACCCTGAATGAAGATCAATCTTAGAAAAGAAAATAGACCCTTGGAGCTGATCGAAAAAATCATCTATTCTGGGAAGTGGATACTTATTCTTTATAGTGACTTTGTTGAGCTGCCGATAATCGATACATATTCTAAGGGTTCTATCTTTCTTTTTCATAAACAACACTGGAACGCCCCAAGGGGATATGCTTGACTGAATGAAACCCTTGTCAGTGAGATCTTTTAACTGCAGCTTCAACTCTTTGAGTTAAGCTGGAGCCATTCTGTAAGGAGAAATTGAAATTGGTTTAGTATCGGGTTCTAAGTCGATACCAAATCAATCTTTCGAGGGGAGGGACTCCAGGCAAATCATCAGGAAATACATCTAGGAACTCATTCTCTACATGCACTGAGTGTATGGAAGGAATGTCATGATCTAAATCATTAACACTCACAAGATGACAGAATAACCCCTTGGACATCATTTTATTGGCCTTAAGGTTCGAAATCAAGAGGTTAGGACGACTAGAGTTGTACCCCTCCCAGACTAGCTCCTCTTCATTAGGAAAACGAAATCTCACCACTCTACTACGACAGTCTAAGCAAGCATAAAAACTGTGAAGCCAGTCCATGCCAAGAATAACATCAAAATCATGCATGGGTAACTCAATCAAGTTTGCACACATAGTCTTACCACTCACAACTATTGGGCAATCCTTCTATACTCTATCAGTTCTTACATTCTCTCCTAAAGGTGTACTAACCACTATAGGATCATGCAGAACTTCAAGCAATATCTCAAAAGTAAGAGCAAGAAGAGGAGTCACAAAGGAAAGCGTAGACCCTGGATCAAGTAAAGCATAAACAGAAGTTGAGAATACTTGCAGCATACCTGTGACCACATCAGCGGACTTCTCCTGCTCCTCCCTGCCCTTCAGGGCATAGAACCTGTTCCTCATAGGAGGCTCAGCTACTGCTTCACCCTGTGGATTAGGCCTAGGCTGAGCATTACCTCCAGCCTGACCTCTATTCTGTGGACAGTCTCTGACCATGTGTCCACTCTTACCACAACCGAAGCAGGCATTAGTGCCATGTCTGCACTCTTCGCTGTGATCTCGGACACACTTAGCACAATTCTTCTTAGGACGCTGCATCTCACCCCCATTGCCCTTCTTGGGCTCAAGTCTGCCTCCTCTAGGTGTAGCACTCCTCTGAGGATTAGAATTCCCAGAACTCTGTTGCCCCTTATTGAACCTGGGCTGCTCACAGACGCCAAAGTTGTTTCTGTGGCCTCCATGACTGGGACCTGCCTGATCTTGAGGCCTAGGCCTCCTAGCATCACAAACACCCCTCTTTTTACGGCTGTCCTCTACCTGTTATACATACACCATCAACCTGGAGAGGTCCATATTATCATGAAGCATTGCAGACCGACACTCCTCCTCTAGATCTCCATTGATTACAGTGAGGAACCTGCTCATCTCATCCTGCTGTTAGACACAAGAGAAGTAGCATACCTGGATAATTTAACAAACTTTAGTACTCACCTCATCCTTGCTAGTAGATATTAACGAAAGTAACATACCTTGATAGCTTAACAAACTTCAGGGAATACTCCCTAACTGTCATAGAGCCTTGCTTAAGGTTGATGAACTCCTCAACCTTGGCTTCCCTCATCTCCCTGGGAAGAATCTCTCCAGAAATACTGTCTTGAACAGCTCCCAAATGACTGGCACTTCACCCAAAACTCGGTTATCTTGCCACTTCTTGCACCAAGTCTGTGCAACATCCTTAAGCTGATAGGAAGCCAACTCAGCCTTCTCGGTATTTGTGACCCCCCATAGCCAACAGAATCTTATGCACCTCATCCACAAACTCCTGGGGATCCTCTGCAGTCCTAGACCCTGTGAAAATAGGAGGATTCATCCTCGTGAAATCCCTCAGCCTGTCAGCCGTGCTACGAACCAGTGGGTTCTCCCTCTGAACATCCTGCCGGTTGACCTGGGCAGTCATAGCCTGGGCCTGCATAGTAATGGCCTGTGCCATCTGTGCCAGAGATGCCCTCACCTCAGTGTCAGTCAACCCAACTAGGTTAACTGGCACAGCCACTCCTTCAGCTGGAGCCTGGGGTGGAACTCGGTTGCCCCCAGCAGCTGCTCCTCCTCTCCTCTGACCAATAGCCCTCCTGGTATTCATTCTCTGAAAACAACAAAAATTGATGTTAGACACGCTTATAACACCAAGAAATTAGACATTCGGAAAAGCACGTTAAGATTAGAAGAAGGGAAATTTTCCTACGCATCATGCAGTCTCTAATTCGGGATAGTAGTGCACTTCACTACCATGACTTAGAAACTACTCAATGTGGTTGATGTGAACTCATTATCATCGGAATTTAACCCAGTGCTCTGATACCGACTTTGTCACGACTGGAATCTAGACCCCAGACGAGACCGGCGTCGTTGACCTCTCAGAGGTCGCAGACAAGCCTACTTAGTCATTCATACTTCATCTAGGTTAATTTTAGCGGAAAATTTGAAACTTTTTGTTTCCTTAACATACTTGTTAAACATTCTTATCATTTCATAATTGTTCACCATCAACCATCTAACATTAAAAGATAAGAAACTGAAAGAAATAGATCAATAAGTATTAAGTGTATAATTGCCAAAATGGCACCAATACGAAGTCTGAATAAAAACAGGAAAGAAACGCTAGTGGAACATGCTTCCACTAGCTCAACTTTAAAAGTACTCTAGAATGTAAAAACAGTAGCATCCTCGAAAGCATGAGGACCTACCAAACTCCGAATGAATGCTGACGACCGGATAGCTGCAATAATGATCCTGTAGCTCTATCGCCCACCTGTACCTGCACCTAAAATAGTATAGATGTATAGGGTTAGTACACACTTGTACTAAGTATGGGTATATGCAAGCATACATCACGGACATGCATGAGAAAGAATAGCTCTTTCCTAACAACATGATTTTTAGAAGTCAAGTCAGTGGATTTGCCAAATTGAGATTACAAAAGTTAGTGAACTTTCCAAATTGGGTTAGAAAGGTCATGCCATGAGAGTAACATGCAATTATAAATATCGTATTGCACACAACACATGACATCTTCATATAGCACATATCATAGCACATAACATACAACACATAGCTTCTTTCATATCATTCATTCATATGCCATGAGACCTTGGAATCATGGACTTGACATTAAGACTTTCCAAAATGAGGGCTCAACATATGGGACCTCAATTAGGGAGTCTTCATTAGCAAACACAGAGTCTGCTTTATTCATTCATACGTACTTCATTTCATTTCATTCATACGTACTTCATTTCATTTCATTCATAGGTCAGTGTGAACACCAGCTATACCTAGGATGTAATTTAAGACTTTCATCGAGTTTGCTGTGCAATGATCAGGAATAACCTAATGTCATTACCTGAGTCTAGCTCACCTCTTGATTATCCTATCCCAACACCTTCGGTATCATTCATTTCTTTATGTACTTCATTTGAGGCTGGCCTCATTCATTCATTGGGAACTTTAACTTTAACCGACATAGATCATGTGAGCATCATGAAATCCAGTGTCTCCCCCACACCAAAAAGAGGTGGAATCACCGGCCAAAGTGACCCAATAAAATGCTAGCGTACATGGGAATTTAACCCCGTCAGATCCCTATATTGGCAGTATAGGTACAAAGACTAGGAGATGTATGGAGACCCATACCCGGCAAGCTGGACAGTCTCATCTCAGGAGAGTTACATGAACCTTTGCTCTTTCCGAAATAAGGCATCACCGCTCATAGCTAGTCTATCGGTGCTCAGTATAAAGTTCCAATACATTCATCTCATACGTCATGGAATATGGCTTCTAGTATGAGGACATCAAAGCTCATTAGATGATTTCTCATCTCATCATTAGTATTAAGTGTGTTAAGCTCAATACTTTTATTAGAGTGTTCATAGAGACTGGTCTCTTCATTATCTTACACTCTCATTGGTTAGTACGTATTGGTAACATTTACTCAAGCTCATTTGAGATTGCTCTCATCATTTACATTAGCCTCATATCATGTTGTCACCACATTCTTCATCATTAGCATCTTTGTTTTTCATAGTTACTCACCCCTTATTATGTGAATGTTCATTTCATCATTTCATAGTTCATCTCATCATATGCCAATGCACTTGGCCACTTAGTGTATCTTACACTCATACTTAACCCTCCTAGGGTTCATCACTCCATTACATACATATTAGGTTCACTTATTTTTGAACGCATGTTAGACTTATGTGTCTATACACACAGGCCATGGAGCTTCATTCATAGTTCGTTAAGTGATTCTTACTTTCCTAAAATTATGTAGTACAAGACTTATGTATCTTATATATAATCCAAGATCTTGATTTTGATCTAAGTAGATGGCATTATTCTTGGATATTTTACTCACGTATGACTTATGTATCAATACGGAAGTTTGGGCAAGGGAAGCCAAATCTTGAATCAATTGGATATCATTTATATTTTTCATTGATTTTATTGCTAATATTCATAACATTAGAAACTCTAAATTAAATCTCAACATTAACATCGAAGGATTAATATTTCTATTTAATTTTACTCTCAAGTTGGCCGAAGGGTTGTGGGTTCGAACCCCCACAACCTCTTTTTATTTTTCATGAAGAATACATTGCTTATTTTCGCCCAAACCAAGAGGTTGTGGGTTCAAACCCCTACAGCCTCTTTGATTTTTCCTTTAATTCTCGCTGGAATAGGGAGGTTGTGGGTTCGAACCCCCACAGTCTCCTTATTTACATTTTAATTTCGCTGAGACTGTGAGGTTGTGGGTTCGAACCCCCACAGCCTCTCTAATTTCTTAATTAATTTATCTTCTTCCTTCAGCCTTGAGGTCGTGAGTTCGATTCCCACTCCTCGTGTTTTCTTTTTCCTTATTTTCTCTTCTTTCGCGCGTACCTGGAGGTCGTGGGTTCGAATCCCCTTAGCCCCCCTTTCCCTTTTCCTTTGTCTCGCAACCAGTACCTAAGGGGTTCGATTCCCCTTAGCTCTTCACGTTTTTTTTTCTTTCACTTTCAGCTTGTTTAACATGTGAGGTCTTGGGTTCAATTCCCATTGACCTCGCTTATTTTATTTTACTTTAAAAACCCAGAATTTGACATTCTTGAAGGGTACAAAAATCTGAAAAATGTTAGTCCTCCTTCAACTCATTTTAGGAGTATTTTTCATAAGTTTAGTTGGCTAAAAGATGGTTATTCAATCCACTATATTTCATGGTAATGAACATCACATTGTACACACCTTGCACACATAAAATACACAAGCAATACATGAAATATACAACCCCAAAACAGTGGCCAAAGCCACTGCCCACGAGCACACACACACACACAAACTTTTCGGTCACACTTTGAATAACGTTTTCGTAATTTCCCTCACATAAACATGTTTACATTTAATATAAACACATCAATCATGCCTAAATCTACCAGCACAACATAGCCATCCTACGAATTCGTTTGGGAGCTAAGGACAAGGACATACAAAGGGAACAACCTTAGTTTTCAAGACCTTGAGAATCGTTCGAAGGGAAATACTCTTGGAGAAAGAATTACAGGAGAGAAACCGATACCTTTTGAAGTTGTTCAAACTTGAAGCTGCTGCCCAAATTTGTCTCCAAAACCACGCCCCAACTCAACTAAAGTTCCACCACCAACTCGACGGAAATCTCCCTTGCCTTAACATTTTTTATCAACTTGTTTTTGTTAAAACTTTTTGTGTGTTCTTCAAGTGTTAAGAATTGTTTTCCAAGTTCCTGTTCCTCACGTTTATTTGGCAGAGAGAACAAGAGAGTTTCTCTTTTGAACGTGGAGAGGTTGTGTTAGACGTTTTAGGAGAGTGTATGC
Organism: Solanum sitiens; assembly: GCA_016801875.1. Classification (NCBI taxonomy): domain Eukaryota; kingdom Viridiplantae; phylum Streptophyta; class Magnoliopsida; order Solanales; family Solanaceae; genus Solanum; species Solanum sitiens. Next base: position 2,325,804 of record JABWTJ010000029.1, read on the forward strand.
ACAGTTTTAGGAGTCTTAATTCAAGACTTAGTTAAAATAGGATTTAATTAAGTTAATACAAATCTGATTTATTTTAATTAATACGTGAAAGGACCATTTTACCCTTAATGAATAGATTTTAATTGATGATTAAATCATCAACTCCTTGCTCCTAGTGGGGCTCGAACCCGAGTGGTACCCCATTTGCGAAATGGGTCACTCTGGGTTGCCCCAATCCAAATTGCTCTTTTAATTAAATAAATTAATTAATTTATTAATTCCTCAGGGTAACTACAATATTACCCTTGGCCTGGAAAAGACCATTTTACCCCTGGACCCTCAAAACTTAAAGTTTCTTCTTTTAAGTCCGGTAAAGACTCTTTCGATTAAATCTTTATTTTCGAGAGCTCACATGGTTGGTTCCAACCTTTCCAAGCTCAATAAACTCCCCATGTTAGTTGGCTTGGTTTTAGTAGGGGTTCTAAGGTCTGGTTCTACGCGTATCAATCCGTGTGGACCTTGGTCCAATCGCAAGCATTCTTGACACCTTAAGTAATTATCTTATTCATTTTTAGGGTTGTTACATTATCCCCCCCTTAGGAACATTCGTCCCCGAATGTCACTATCAATACACATCGTAATGCCAGTCAGATCATAACAAAATCACTATGCACATTCAAGTAATAGCAACAAAATACGGAGAGATAAGGAAACATAGACTTAAGAGTAGGAAATCTAACCTCAAGAGCTGAAAAGATGAGGGTAGCGTGATCTCATGTCGGCCTCAGCCTCCCACGTAGCACCCTCAACAAGATGATTTCTCCACAATACCTTCACTGTGGCAATCTCCTTGTTCCTCAGCCGCTTGACCTGTCTGTCTAAAATCTCAATAGGTACCTCCTCATAAGACAAGTATTCACCAACCCCCAAAACATCAACAGGTAGAATCGATGCTGGATCACCCAGGCATTTCTTCAACATAGAGACATGAAAGACTCGGTGAACAGAAGCTAGCTCCGCAGGCAATGCTAACTCATAGGCCACACCTCACCCACTCGCTGTAGGATCTCATATGGCCCAACATACCTCGGAATCAGCTTCCCTTTTCTACCAAATCTCATCACCCCTTTCATAGGTGATATCTTCAAGTAAACTTGGTCACCAACATCAAACTCTAGGGGTCGTTTTCTGTTATCAGCATATGACTTCTGCCGACTATAAGCAGTAGCCAACCTGTCCCTAATCACTCTGACCTTCTCTAAGGCCTCATGAATGATCTCTGGCCTGGAAAAGACCATTTTACCCCTGGACCCTCAAAACTTAAAGTTTGTTCTTTTAAGTTTGGTAAAGACTCTTTCGATTAAATCTTTGTTTTCGAGAGCCTCACATGGTTGGTTCCAACCTTTCCAAGCTCAATAAACTCCCCAAGTTAGTTGGCATGGTCGTAGTAGGGGTTCTAAGTTCTGGTTCTAGTATCAATCTGTGTGGACCTTGGTCCAATCGCAAGCATTCTTGACACCTTAAGTAATTATCTTATTCATTTTTAGGTTTGTTACATTATGACTTCATTATATTGTGTTGTTGGACTTATATGTATGTTTGGAATGTGCATAAAGACTTTGAAAGTGACTTAGCATGTTTTGAACAAAATGTCCTTTTTAGCATATTTCTAAATGTTTTAATTGCATATGTCTTCATACATAGTACATATGGTTTGTACTAACCCAAATTCTCTCTATTTGTACAATAATGTAGGGTAGGGCAATTGAAGAGATTCAAGGCCACTTTCAAGAGCTTGTATGAGATCTCCAAGTTAGTGAGTCCTCAAGTTCGAGGATGAATTCCATTATTCTTGTTCTAGCTATTGTCTATGTCTAAGACAATGTTAATTTCTAATATTTTGAGACTTTGTATTAAGTTCTACAAGATACATATTGTAATTGTAACACTTCAAAAATCTAAGATGTGTTCTAGATCCTAACATAGGTGTCAAAAGGTTTAGACACTGTTTTAAGATTCATTTTAAAGTATATAAGTAATTTAGGAAGTCTAAAAGTCAAAATGTCTAAGGACGTCCATGACGTCCGGAAACGAGTTCAATGAGGTACTGGCGTGCGCTAGCCTATTTGACTAGCTTTTAGGAGTCGGAAAATGATGAAAATTGGTGGAATAGTTTCTAACATGTATTAGAGTTGATTTGTAGTCAAATATTATGGGCAATATTCCCCAAGGACAAACCAAGGGCCCTTAAGGAGGACCCTTGCATTTTGGTAAGAAGCTGCCAAAAGGCAGTGTGCACATATGTGTGCAATCGATGAGGTGTGTGTCAATAGACGGGGCGTCGATGGACACTTAGGAAAATTCAAGGGAATCCTCAATTGCATAGTCTCTGAACTCATCGATGGATTTCAGCACGGAGGTGCACAGTTCCCGTCGATGGACACACGATCCGTCGATCGTGGTGTCGTCTGTGAGGGGTCTATTTTGCTGCACATTTTCATTTAATTCAATTAATTAGTTGGCTTAGTTAGGAGGCTAATTAGGGGTTAGGGTAGGTCTAATTAAGTTAATTAATAACCTATATAAATCCCCTAAGCTAATTAGACTAACCTAAGCTCTCATAATTCACAAACCCAAAACATTTTTCCTTCTCTCTTCTTTCTCTCTCAAGTTTAAGAACTCCATAGGAGACAAGGTCAAAGTGGGTTCTAGGGATTCAATAACCAAGGTTTCTCCATAAATCTTCATCAAACATTAAGGTATGAGATTCCTTTCATCTTAGGGACTTCTTTCCCAAAAGGGTTCATTCACTTGATTTTTCATGTGGGTCTCTTCCAATCTCAAAATTGGTCTTTCAAACTGATTTGTTTATGGATTCTTTAAATATTATTGATTAAAATATGATGAATTATGACTATATTACCCTACTTCTTGATGGATTGTTCTAGTTGTAGAAGATAACCTATTCCTCTTAACCCTAGGTTGTGATCTTAATATGAATTGTATAATGTTGGTTCAATTGACTTGGTTATTGGTTGAGTTACTATTCTATGATGTTATTGTATCAATTATTAATAGATTAAGATGAATTAATTGCCTATCATTCTAGTTCTTGAGTAATTGATCTAGGGTATGAAACATGTTATGAATTTGACCTAAGTCTCTTATCTTAAGCTATGAGCTAGTGATGAATTATGATGTAGTGATTCAATTGGCCTTGTTATAATATTAGTCATTGTTGTGTAATGATATTACACTTTATTGGATTGAGTTAAGGTTTGATGGTAAGACCTTGAAGATGAATTATAAAGGAGACTTGGTAAGTCTTATGATCCCTATTTTTTACTTCAATTGTGGTTACTTGAGATTAAGTGATGATGTTGCATTGAAGTACAACTTGTATTAGGATTGATAGGGTATGTATGATGTTGAATTGAAATTTCTTGACTATGATTGGGAGGTTGACTAAGATGTAAATGTTATAAGGATGATGATGACTACCAATGTGCCTTATCATGAATGACTATGTAAATGTCCTAACCTCACTTATACGAATTGCGATGAAAGGATTTATACTCATGAAATTCTTATTGATCTATGATGATGATAATTATATAAGGGTTAGACCCTAATGTACCGTGGTTTCATGGTACTTTTAATGCTTTTTCCTTAAGTTTAGTGTGTGTCTAAAGCCTTTTTGTATTGAATTTTTATGTAAGTTTCTCTTTATTTGCAGGAAATCTGTCCAAAGATGAACGCGGGAGTTTTGAGCAAGAAATGCATAAGAGACCACCTACGGAGCTTATGACGGTCCGTCGATGCTGTGACGGTCCGTAGGTGGCATCGTAGTGAGGAGAGAAGCTGCTGAAGGAAGATGGGGAAGTCTGACCAAGTGTGGGCATACGGAAGTTCATGACGGACCATCATAGCCACGACGGTCCATCCTGCTGGTTCGTCGTAATGATCAAAGAGTAGTCCCAGTACCCAAATTCCAAGAAGTTAAGTATTTTGGAACGGAGCCCCTCGACGGACCGTCGTGCTTGAAACGGTCCATCATATCTGTCCGTCGAGGGTAATGAAGAAAGCAGCAAAAGAAGTTGTGAAGTATGGGACGATAGAGGACATGACGGTCCGTCGTGCCCACGATGGTCCGTCACGAGGTCCGTCGACTCAGACGCGTTTGGACAAATTTTCATTAATTAGAAACCTTCTTTTATTAGGTTTTGTCTTTATTTTAAATAGTTCGAAAAACCTCGTTTTTGGGGTTAGACTTTTGGATAATTTTTAGTTCTCTTGTTCAAGTATTGAAGAATTAATTTCAGTAATTGATACACTTTTTCTGGAATTGATTGTAAGTGTTCTTCTTAATTAATCAAGTGAATTTCTGGATTTTATTCTTCCTCATTAAAGTAAGTGCATGAATTCTTATATTAAAAATATGAATAGTGTGATTATGACCATGGGTAACTAAACTCCATAACTAGGGTTGTGGGAACCATGGGTAAATAACAAGGTAAAATCTAGCTAAAATAACAAGTCTTGAATAGTGTCTTGCATGTATTGATAATTCTTTCGTTTAGAAGTCTTTTTAACGGATGGACAACGTTAGAACTCGCCTTAATGCTACTTGCCGGACCAAGGAGGTAGATAATAGTAAAAGAATTATCAACATATATTTAGTGTAACTATCTAATAGGCTAGTGTCGGTTGGTACGAGGTAATAACTTAGTCAAATATCGAATATAATGCTTAATATGAGGTAAAGATAAGGGTTAGTATAGAAACACACGTAGCCGGACCAAGGTGCGGAGTGAAATTTTCTAGATGCCGGACCAAGGATTTAGAGATACATAACTTATCACTTTACATGCAAGATACTAGGAAAGAATTGTTATAGTTAGAATTATCAAGTTAGGAACCTGTGGGGAACACTTAATCCCTAGTTACTTTTATTAATTGATTAAACTTCAAGATTTGAATCTGTTAGTTGTCTACTTTAATTTAGTTAATCATTTTTATTAATTTAAGAAAACCCCCCTTTTAGTTATTTGTTTTCTCGGAAAATAGTTGACTAAATAGTAGTAATAATAGAATAAAGTTAAGTCTGAACCATTTTCCTCGTGGGATCGACCCTAACCTCATTAGTTGGGTTCTTTACTTGATACGACCGTTTTTACTTCTTATTTGAGAAGTAAGTTTGAGCGTATCAAATTTTGGCGCCGCTGCCGGGGAAAGTGGCTTTGATATTAACTTAAAACTTATTACTAAAGTTTAGTCATTATTTTCCTAATTTTACTTTATTTGTTGTTTTTGTCTCTTGCAGAACTAACTTCCTTGTATGATAAATACGCGAAGAGGAAGAGAACCTTTGTTTCCCTACGACCACGAATTAGAGCGTACATTACGAAATATGAATCGAAATTTGGGTATTAATGATGATGATCCCAACCAGAACATCCCTGCTCCAGTTGATGCTCATGGTCGATTATTACCCGAAAATCATGGTGAAGATGAACAAAGGGGACAAAACTTCGCTCCAAGCCCTCAAGAGTATTATAGGGGTTATAATAACATTGCAGAATCTGACGGGCCACTTGTCTTGCCTCCTCTACCACACGGCCACACTTTTGTGGTAACCAGTAGTCTAATGCAAATGCTCACTGCCAGTGGCACTACCGGGAGAGTTAGTTAGCAGTTCTTGGGATAGGTTCACTTCATTCTTGAGAAGTGTCCCCAATCACCGCATCGATGATGAGTCACTGAAAGAATACTTCTATCGGGGACAGGATGATAATAATAAAGCGGTATTGGATACTATAGCGGGTGGTTCTTATGGGGAGTGTCCTTATGCTGAGATCGCTGAAAAGTTAGAGAAAATCTCGCGAAATAATAAAGCTTGGAGTACTAGGAAGTCACATACTGGAAGAAACACTTTCGCAGTACAATCCACACACAACCCAGCCACAGACGAGATTTGTGAAGAGATGGCTCAGATGAGAACTGAGCTTGGGTTGGTATTAAAACATGTCACTGTGGGTGCAGAAAAGATAAATGCAGTGAACTACTTGTCTAAACGACCACCACCAAATGATGAATATTATTATGAGGAGGACACCTATGCGGTGAATGAGCAGACGGGGGGTTTTCGGCCGAATGCCCAAGGATCCAATCAGGAAAATTGGCGCCAAGGTTAAGGAAACCAAGGTCAGAACTATGGTAATTATAACCGTAAGGGTAATTATGTCCGAGATATAAATTACAACCGTGAAAACAACTTCAACAGGGGTAACTATGGTAACAGAAATAATAAGAGTGGGCCCTATGTTCCTCCTCAAAATCGTGAAGTTGCTCCTAGGGATGGTGGAGGTAGTATGGTGCGAGTTGAGGATATGTTGCACAAAATGATGATGAGGTTCGATGCTTGTGATGAGCACACTAAAGAGTTAAGGAGTGATTTAGCGGGTATTGGGCAGAAAGTCGATACACATGCAATATCGATTAAGCAGCTTGAGTTGCAAATGGCCCAATTATCTGCGACGGTGAATACACAGCAACCGGGCACTCTCCCTAGCAACACTGTCCAAAATCCGAAAAATGATGGACAATGTATGGCAATCACTACTCGGGGTGGTAAGCAAACCATTGACCCACCTATGCCATCTGATGCACAAACGGTGATAAGAGATAATGATAAAGTAGAGGATCTTAGTGGTGAGTTAGAAGATAAAATGGGAAAAGATGCTGAAGTGCCCAAAAAGGTGACTCCCATGCCTAGACCACCACCTCCCTTTCCTCAATGATTAGTGAAAAAGATCGAGGATGGTAAATATCGGCGTTTTATAACGATGTTGAAGCAGCTTTCCATCAATGTCCCTTTGGTAGAAGCTCTGGAACAAATGCCCGGTTATGCCAAGTTTATGAAAGATCTGGTTACGAAGAAAAGATCGGTCACTTTTGAGGATGATGATAGAATGCAGCATTGTAGTACTATTGCTACAAGATCTCTAGTGCAAAAGAAGGAAGATCCGGGTGCTTTCACTATTCCTTGTACAATTGTGTTATTACATTTTGCGAAAGCATTATATGATCTTGGGGCAAGCATAAATCTTATGTCCCTCTCGATTTACAAGAAGTTGGGTTTGGGTAACCCAAAGCCCACTGCGATGCGGCTATTGATGGCCGATCGAACAGTAAAAAGGCCTATTGGGATACTCCACGATGTGCTAGTAAAAGTGGAGTCATTCATATTTCCGGCCGATTTTGTTATTCTTGATTGTGAAGTCGATTTTGAGGTGCCTATTATTCTTAGGAGGCCATTCCTTTCTACGGGTAGAGCCTTAGTTGATATGGAAAAGGGGCAGATGAAATTTCGGTTGAACAATGAAGAAGTGACCTTCAACATTTGTAGGTCCATGAGGCAGAGTGGTGAGCGTATCAAATTTTGGTGACATACATTAAGTTATGATGATTAATAAAGATATTAAAGACATTTCAAAATGGACTCTAGTTTAGCATAAAGAGAACTTGACATTGAGAGGTGTTGACTTTCCATAGAAGAAGATTCACCCTACAGTTCATTATGAGGTGTTGACTACCCTATGAGGGATACTCACCCTATGAATTCTCATGAGAGGAGGGTCCACTTACCAAGTGTCATGTAGAGAGTAAATACATATCTCTTAGTTCCTTAAACTATGTTGCCCCCATAGGAAGACTAGCTAGTGGATCCACCTAGAAAGCTTCCTTTATGTTTGGTTCTACTTTGGCCAGTAGACCACCTTCTATCGGTGTAAGGTTTCACAACACATGATTCCACACTTAGCTCTTGTGGTCTATGTCGATTAAGGTAAGTGTTCCCTAAACTAAAATGAAGTAGTGAAGTACAAACCAACTAGGGTGACTTGAGAGGTTTGGCTTAGTATAGGTAGGGGTATGAGACTCTACCTATTCCTTGAACTAGTTTGCCTGGAAGAAAGCCTTAGGAGGTTGATCTTATGTATGTATATGATAATTAATGCAAATGATGATAATATGATGATCTTACATGTAAATGACATTATGTGATGATGGTTATTCTTATGAACATGTATTTGGTCTCTATTGCTCAAGTATGAAGTTATTTACTCTTATTAATATGTAATGTGGAGTTGGACATTGGTTATGGTTCTTTCTAGGTTTACTTGATTAAGTAAGGTTATGGGGCTTTGCTTAGTTATTGCACAAGTGGACTTAATGAGGGTTATGAGTAATGGTATTGCTTTATTATAATATGATGAACACTTATTCATGATTGTGATGCTATTAATTGATGATAGGGTTGTATTTGATTATGGGTTCAAGTATGTTGATATGCATGTTACTTGCTTTGCCTTAAGGTGGTTTGGTCTCGTATAGTACATGGTATTGACTTGATGAATATTCATTAATGACTTGTATTGGTGATTGAATATGCATAAGGTAGAAAGTTTTAATTAAATGTCCCTTTTTAGCATGATTCAATATTATATGTGCATATGGTCCCATACTTAGTACAAGTGGTGTACTAACCCCATTTTCTCCCTTTCCCCCCAATATTTTAAGTTCTGGTTGTTGAAGGGCTCTTGAGAATACTTTGAAGAAGACTTAAAAATTCTCAATCATCCAAGTGGGTAGGTTTTCACTTTCCGAGGACAATGCCAGTATCAAGCTTATGAAGTTGTTTAGTTTTAAGACTCTTATGTTCTTTCCCTTTTCATTTGAGTATGGATGGTATAGCCTATATGTGGCTCTATTACATTGATGTATGGGCTAGGACAAAATTGTTATAATCTTGTTAGATGGTTATGAGATGAGACATCCATTTGAGACTATGTTATATATTATATATACTTATGTGCAATAAAAGTAGAAGACTATGTAATCTTCCTATACGAAGGGTCTATGTACTCAATATGAATATATCATGTGTATGTAGAGGTCTATATAAACCTCAATGTACAAGTAGTGAAAAGTTTTATATTTTCCGCATTTTTAACCTATAAATGCAATAATGTATGCTAAGAGGCTAGTCTTAGTCCTCAAAGTGGACGCCGACACCGGTTACGTCTAGGGGGTGCCCCCGGATGTGACAATAATTGTGTAAGGGTTATATTCCAAATCTTATACTTCTATCATATATGGTTATGTGTGAGAAAATAGTAGACTATGTTTATCGATTTGACTATGTTGATAAATGAGAAGTCTATGTATACTTCATATGTAAGGTTTGTAATTTCTCCGTATTTGTCTACCAATGAAATGCGATGATGTATGCTAAGGTCTTGTTTTAGTCTTCTAAGAGGACAAAGACGCTGGTTACAACTAGGGGGATCTCCCTAGTCGTGACAGTAATCATGATTCTATGAAAAAGGATTATTCCTGATGATTGTGTCAAGATCATTGACAACAAGGGGAAGACTTTCGTATGATCACCTTTGATGGTTCTTGAGATTTATTTTTTTGATTAGTTAAGTTTGCATACAACAATATTTATAAATCGAGTGTTATGATGACTTCATTGAGGCATTGTAAGGGAGGATATGTACGTATTAAATTGGTTGGTTTCCGATTGGAGATGTGAAACCCTTAGAGGGTAATTGATTCGGTAAGAAATGTATGTGAGACAAGTATCCCCAGTAATTCGATGTTTCAGATACGACTCTATCTTTATTTTAGCCAAGTCTTTCCTAGTTGATCACTCAGGGATGAGTGATGGGTATATTGGTATCAATTGTAAGGACTTGATTCCGTCGTTATGGAAAAAACAATGAAGAAAGAATTTGGGCAATAAAACTTTTTGGTAGTAACTTGGAATACCTAGCATAGTACAGATTTCGACGAAATTGGAGTTAGTAAGGTGTGTAAAAATATTATAATGAATTAGAGATCTAATTATAAGTTTGATTATATGGGTGGATATATAAGACGATAAGCAACATGTACGACTTTACGGAATTGAATTTGGGCGAGTAAAACTCCTGAAAATGATCTTAACATGAATTGGTACATTATGTCTCCGTTGAGGCTGCTCTAGCGGGATTTTATGTTTTGTAGCCAGGCCACTGTAGTGGGATGGGTCCCGCTGCAACGGGACCAACAGTACATAAAGTCGTAAATAAACCCCTAAACCTTATGTCACACCCGGAGAGCATACCCCAGATAATATCGGTGTCGTCGTCGTCTCAAAGAACTCAGACAAGCCCTTAGCATTCGTCATAACATGTGATCAGCAAAAATTGCGGAAAATTAAAACTTTTACATTCTACTTCAAGTGTACTTAGACTTCATACTTAACATTCATAAGTCATACAATATTCTAAAAATTTGTCTCACATATATAAAACCATCTAAAGAGTGCAAATTTGGACTTAGCCAATATATAATAGTTATTTCATATAGGCTTTAGTACAAAAGAAACAAAAGAAACATAATGGAAATAAAATATTCCTAAAACTACTAAAAATCTGCATAAACTAGAATGTTGAAAGGATAGCATCCCTGAACATGAGGACCTACCAAGACTTGGAGAAAGAGTTCCAAGCTTCTTCAAGTCGACCTCCTTAAACTTCAATGGCCGGAACCTACAATTGTAGTAATATAAAGTAATGGGGTTAGTACACCACATGTACTAATTATGGGTATATGCACATAACACTTAAGGACATGCATGAAAAAGGATCATTTATCATCTCTTTAGAAAAACATGCTAAGTCATATGAAAGTCTTCAATGCACATACCATATAACATATACAAGTTAAGGATTCCATCAGCTTAAAGTAAGATCATAATCAAAGACATATTATCATAGAGTCATGTTAACATTTCATATTCAATAGATCATATAATCATAACATACAAAACACTTACCAATGATCCCATCCCCAACCTACAAGTGCAAGGTCATGTGAAGCCCCATAACCCCACACAACCAAGTAGATAAGATAGGAGACCATAAGTAAAGCTTTGCTTCATGTAAATTGTAACATAAGTAGTCATCACCTCATATAACAATATAACTTAATAACATATTCATCATAATGACCAACATCATATAATAATAAATCATGCATCATAAACATATATCTTTCATGTTATCATATTACATAAGAACAATCTCCTAGGACTTCCCTTAGAGTCAACTTGTGCAATGTCTAGGTAGAGTCCCATACCCCTACCTATAATTAGTAGACTCCTCAAGTCACCCTAGTAAACGTCCATTTACTTGTCTTTCATTTTACATTATGGAAAATTCGCCTTAACCGACATAGACCATGTGAGCTAAACATGGAATACAGTGTCATAAAACCCGACACCGAAAGAAGGTGGTATACCGGACAAACATGGAATACAGTGTCATGAGAGTCATTGTGACCTACCATCCAACTACGGAAGGGACACCTCTCATATCTAGTTCATCGGTGCTTAGCTTAAGTCCCTTTCTTGAATAACCTTTAAGTTGTCTTTTATCATAAACTTATCATAGGTCATAGGAGTTTAACTCCTTGTATAAACATGATCATGAGGTCTTTAGGATTAGATGAGAATTTCCTTTCATTCTAACCCGTCGTTTGTGAGATTAACATAACATAGTCTTCTTGTGTAAAGAATACAAGAGAATATCATAACTTGCACTTATCGTGTTCTTATAATGATGTCAAAAGCATGTTCATATCCCAACATATACACATAGCAACATCATAGATACGTCCATAACATAGCATCATGATTTATAGGCTAACAGAAACATTGTAAAGTAATCACAACTTTAGAAGACTTACCTCTTGCTTCCAATAACCTTATTCAAGAACTAACGTTCAACTTATGACATTCATAACCATAACATAGTGAAATACTCGATAGCATAATCAGGAACAACTCTTCATATCATATACAAGATCAATGCATAATGTAGGATAAGGGAAAGGGTCATTAAAGAGTTCTTTCAAGTCTTAGTTCCAATCCTAACGTTTACATATTATCAAGTAGTAGAAACAACCCATTCGAAACCATCAATTAGAGAAAGATCATGTAGCACACGAAATTTAAACATTATTAATCAAATACTCAACAATTCGTGTGAAATCAACCATAGAAAACCATTATTTTTCATCGAAAGTCATGAATCTAGAGTTAGGAAGAAAACCTATTTTGCAGAGTAAAAACCCTAGTGTTTGAAGTTCTTGAAAACTTATCTTGAAAGGACCTCTTGGGGAAAGGAATCCCAAGAGTGAAAAACCCATACCTTATAGATGACGAATCCACAAAAATTGGATGAAAAACTTGGAGCTTCTTCTTCTTCCTTAAGCTCTTCTTGTTCTTCAATGGAGTTTGGAAAAGAGAGCATTTCTTGAGAGAGATGAGAGAAAACTTGTTTGATCTAATTTGGAACGTGTAAAAGTGGTCTAAATCTGACCTATTATCCATATATAGTCGTCTTATGAATTACCCAAAAGACCCTCAACTTAAATAAGTCTTCATAAGAAGTTAAATTACCAAAAATATGACTTTAACGATTCTGGGAAGTAGCTACGCGTCGCGGGGCCAAATCCCATCATTTTTATTAAATTTTCAGTTGATGCAGTGAGGTTCGTGTCAGCCTCGCGTAGAGAGGCTGCCTCTCATATATTGAGGAAGTGACCTGCGTTGCAAGCTCGCGTCACATGTTTTGCCTCCAATTCTGCCTCCTCGAAGGCTGCCAGGCAGCCTGCCCACCCATGTTTGGGTCCTCCCCAAGGACCCTTCGGGTGGTCCTTTGGGTATCGTTACAAGATGTTTGGACCCTTTGTACTACATACTACCTATCCAAGGTGTATTTACAAGTTTTGGACTTCATTTAAAACTTCAAAACCTTCCCCAAACATAGGGACATCAACTAGTTTGAATTAGCTAGTTTCCGGACGTCAAGGTCTTTCTTTGTTGTGTTTGCTCTAAACTTTTCCAAATGAGTTTATTATATTAATATAGTTCTGGAAACATCATTATAAACATTATTTGATATATTAAGATATAGTCTATGGGATGGTATTTCCTGAGTGTTACACCTTATTTGGCACTTTTCGATTTTTAAAGCTAAGGAGACGACCCAAACAAATTCTTGACCGTTTTCACAATTATTGACACTAAAGGAAAGATTTTAACACCACGAATTTGTTTTTCTAGCAGTAGAACCTATTTCTTGGGTTATCATTGATGGGGAAGGGTTTTGATCTCAGAATTATGGTGGAAAAATCCCTGATATGGGTATTAGAATCTTGGATTTGGTCTAGGGTTATTGGGTTTGGTACAATCCGAATAATTAGACCATTAATTGTTGATCCTTGTGTATACTAATTTTTGTAGACATAGAACAAGCGGAAAATATTTGAAAAGAGTGCCTTACGGATTCAAGCTTGGATTGTAGGTAGGTGGTGGTTGTGATTTCATGTTATTGTGATATATGTTTGTAATTACTTCGTTATAATTCATGTATATATGCGAATATTGAATAATTCATCACCCTTATCATAAAGTAGGATAATTGAGTAATTGTATTCCATGAATCACCTCTTGGTGTATGATCTTGATGATGTACTTGTGATTGTGATTGTGGTGTTTGAATGGGGATCGGATTACCAATTTTCGGCAAGCTAACATGGATAAGATTGCCACATTTCGGCATAAATATTGGATCGGGTTGCCATATTCCGACACAATTATAGGATCGATTGCCATGTTCCATCATAAAAATGGGATCAGATTGTCACGATCCATCGAGATAATAGTTTGGGTATGGGTTCGATGAGCAGATTATTGTATTGGGTTCCGTGAGAGGACCATTGAATTTTGTTATGTATCTACTTGTGATGATTACATTCATATCTAATGATAATGACATCGAAAGACTATTTGTTGTTTTAAAATGATTTAATTGTATATTGATGAGAATTGTGGAACTGTTCGTTGATGTGAATAATGATGATATTATATATGTTTGGTATATGCATGTTTTATAATGTGTTGGATACTTACATGTGTTTTACTTATTGGGATTAGCACGTAATCCTACCATTCCAGTCTAGTTGTGTATTGATAGTGTACTTGGTCATATTTCTTTTGAGTATAGGGCATCTTTCGGCAGCTATTGACACACCTCCTTTAGAAGATCAGTGATCGTTTCGAATTCAAGGTTGAGATAGTTCTTCTGGCTTCCTTGAGTTCACTTTTCTTTAAGTCCACTCTTTTTGGACTAAGACTAACTATTTAAGGTGTTTTTTAGTCTTACCCATTGTTCTTAGAGTTATTGTCGGTAGAGTTTTGGTATAATGACTTTCAGGTTCTAGGTATTTAATTCCGCATGTGTTTTTTAATTAAACTTGTTTTTGTAACATAATTGCCTTCGTTTAAGTTAAGTTGCTGAGATTGGATTGTAGTAGTGCTTCTCCCACCGAATGGTTAGTGTGCATGAAAATCGTGATTGTTTGGGTCATTAGACTAGATAGGTTAAGATGGGTCATTGGGCTTTCATTTATAGGGTAGGGTTGGTGGTACTTATGCATTGTCCCAAAATCAATTGACATTTAGAATTGATATTTGAGAGTCTATAACAACATATTTAATTTACTCAATTCAAAATTCATTATTTATTATAAAAACGTATATACATGTAAGTTTGCAATAATATGAATTGACTAGATTTTAGTGCGTCTAAGTATGTCTCGATATGTCTATATACATTTATCTCAGGATAAATAAGGTCAAAATTAGGTGTAATTCTTTCTAGATATTCTATATGCAATAGATTTACTTGTGTTTGGAATACATAATGAATTTTGCTCCGCTCCGCCCCATTCCATCTAGCTTGCCACTCTTCTACGTATCTCGGATAGAAAATACATGTGAATCACACCATATACATACATGTACATTTAGCTAGAGTGTTTCATACCCTTATGTGATACATAATTATCTCAATTGTCTCCCTACCCATCTCGCTTTCCACTCTACCTGTTTATTGTATTTGATAGCAAAAATATATGTATCTCTCTTAATATATGGTAGAATCCTCCTAATTAGAGATAAGATACAGAATTATTTAAAATTATAAATATTATCAGTAGATATGGTATGAATATATGCCTAATAAGATAGTTTTCCCTTTATACTACTACTTTAGTGGATAAATTAAATGAAACTATTTCACTCAAATGAACTACTAAATTAAGCTTGAACCAATTAATTTAGTGATATTTATAAAAAATTATAATAATTAACTAGAGTTAAGTTATAAAATTTATGTGCTAATGTGAAATAGTTTAATGACCCTCCATCTCATTTCCTTCTTATCTCTATCTGTTTAGCATTTAGAGATTTCATGTAACGACCCCTAAATCACTTATTCCTTGTTGGGACAGATAGTTCATTCGCGAGGTCATTCATTTGAGTTTTGTCTAAATTTCCGTGTTTTGGAAATTTAGAACTTTGAACGAACATTTTTCGTCCAAAAATGTAGGAAGATGACCGTATAATCTAATTACGAAGATTGCATCATCTCCTAAAGTGTCACGTAAGGCTACTAGCATAGTTTACATGGCTCCCGGGGATTTAGGTGTGAGTTTTTGCGATTGGGCATTTTAACTTTCAACTTAAGCCTAAGTTTTACCTTGGTCAACATTCATGGTAAACATGCCCAGATGATAGTTTTGTTAGTCCAGTTAGCTGTAGAATGTCGAGTTTGATCTAGAATAAATCTCCATATTGTTTCTAATGGTTTTGGTCTCATTTTTTTTAATGGAATTTGACATAAAATGGAAGTGGGGTGGGATATACTTTTTGTCATCATACCTCGAATGGAAGTTTCAACGGTTTTGTAGAGCCTAGAAAGCTAAATTTGATGGGTTAGTATATTTTGTTAGCACGTAAGGGGTTATAAACATTACTGGGGGAACCCTCTTGGAGAATTCGACATCTTATTACCTTGCAGGTATCCTGGTTGTTGGTGCATCGATGTGAGGCCTTAACGGTTGTGAACCTACAGTCGTGTTCGTGAAGGGTCATCATCCGTACTCCCACATTCATGGTGGTTCATACTTTAATTTGCTTTTTTCATGCTTGTGATCAACGACACTAGCCTATAGTCTAAGTGTCTATGAATCAGAGTTAGTTTAGTAACCCAACCAAGTATTGGGGTCGTATCCAAATGGAGTGGTAGTGAAAGTAGCTACTTAAAATTCCATTCTAAATAGTGATAGTTTAAGACATTTTCGACTAACAAAACAAACAAATTTAATTTGTGACACCAAAAGTGTCAAATATCAAAAAGGGGTTTTCTCACAAGTAGTAGAATAGCAAAAATTCAAAAATAAAACAAGTATGGGAGGGAGTTCTTGAAGTGTGATCGTTGTCTGTAATGATAACAGTTCTAGGTGCATACTTTCGGTAACAAATTTTGCACGACAATGGTGACTAGGGTAAGTTTTAGGTGAAAGAAAGTTCCCTCTCGGCAATTTACCCCATATCAAATGGATTCCTCCCGTACACCCACTCGTCAAAACAATCCAGCATACGCTGGATATGGGACTAGGTCTCACCCTCTCGGGTTGAACCTCATGTGACCCACTCCTTTGGATATCAATCTAGTGGTCTTAGTTTCACGACCTCTCTCTCGAGCAAGCCGAAAATACGTTGGTGGTTTTGTATTTTCAACTACAAACCCATTAGGTTGAACCACAACCACTAGGTGAAATCACCATTAAAATGCAATCTAAGCTACAAACAAGCAGGACCCAAAAAATTAATCCACCCATAATTGCTAAATCACACCCCAAGAATGGGTTTTTTTAGCCACACATCAAGCAATTATTAAATATACTTAAAATGATAAAGAAATCAAGTGGGTATAAGATATTAAACCTTAAAAGTAGCAAAGGAAGGTAAATGAAGGAGACACACATCCAAAATTGGAAAAGGAAATTCTTTCTTTAAGCTTCAACAAAACCCTCTCCAAACTTGAGAGAAAACATAAGACCAAAGTTTCTAAAATAAAATATCAAGTGTAGAATGTTCACTCTCTAAATTATTATATAAAAATAATAGAAGATTTCAGTATTTATATATTTCACAATTGTGCTGGCGAATATTTTTGGCACTGTTAGTCGTGATTTGCCGAGTGATTCGGCGAATCGCCCTTCGTTCATTTCGTCACCACTTACACGATGCTTTTCTTGTCTATTTGTTCTGGATCGATGGGCAGTAATCTTCTTCTTCGTGGAACTGATTGGAGATGTGCCGCCTCCTGCTTTTCGTGGCATTTTGATTAACTTCCATCAGGGCTCACTTGTTGTAACATAAGGCAAAACTCTGTTATACGGCGGATCGTCAAGTGTGCTTGGCGATGCACCTTTCCATCTTCAGCTCTTTTACTCTGTTTTGCTTTTGTTTTGCGCCTAAGTTCCCATGTTCCTACCAAATCCTCAAATACTTGAAACTTAGGAGTTTTTATCAGCTATCGAGATAAAATACACAATCGAGGACGCTACTTGCATTAAAATAAGGCCCTCGATGAGTCCAATTCAATGACTCATTAGAGACCAGGCCGCGTTCGTGATGCCTTGGAAGTTGGCTCTACTCATTCATAGGATGCCAACAGTGTTCATAGAGGCCTCAGATTGCTAAGCTCCATTCACCTAAGGGATTCCATGTTTATATAGCCTTGGAGCTCAGCTGGATGCGTTCACGATGCTCCTCCCTATTATCGAGTGTCAAATTACTACGTTTTAATTTAGACCAATGACGCGATCAAAACTATTCTCAAACCTCCTAAAGGTTATTTCTCCCTTATTTATCTCCAATAAAGATTATTCAAAATGTAGTGGCTCCGTGGGGTTGAGGATACATGGGGACTTCCCAAAAATTATTGGTGAGACTCTGATTGAGGGAAAATCAATGTTTTGTTGGCTACATGTCCTCTTATTTTATATTATATGTCTAGTTGTTTCATTGATTTCCAACTGTTCTAAACCCCAAATTGTGTTCACGTTTGAAATGAAAGCTAAGGCTACGACATTAGACCTTTTGATGAAACAAATATTTGGATCCCTATAACGGGTTTCACATTTCCCTTTTTACTCAATTTTGCATCCATATTTAATAATTGTGATTTCAATGTCACGACATTTCTAATGATTAGGTGAACACTAATTAGATATTGTGTTGGTGTTTGAAGGCATTTTGGGAGTGGATAGCCCTTTTGTGGTGGATTCATAGCGTTTAAAATTGTTTTTGAGGTTGGCTTTGGTCTATTGTCTTGGTTGTGTTTCTTAGGTAATGCTTAGTATAGATTTCAAGGAATTTCAATTTTTTTGCTAGGTATTTAGATTTCCCCTTGTTCATTCCGTCTTTTCACGATTCCATAGGAACCTTAGGCTTTTTATGGGGGTTATGATCCTTCATTTCGGCTTTTAGATTTGCTCATTGTATAGATAATATTTCTTATCCTCGATATGTTTTGTAATTTTTTGCTTTATACTAGGATGGACCTTAGATGTTTTAGGTTGTGTTTATTTTCCCTCGTAGTTATGATTTGCTCCAAATAGGGCTTGTCTTGGGTTATTCTTCTTGTGCTTGTTTTTGTGACCTTGGTGACTCATCATAGTCGTGAGTTGATCCTAGTTATACTCAGTCATTGATTAGGAGTATGTTTAGGATAGGGTGTCTTCTCGTGAGTTTGTTCTCTTTTTATTGATTTGTAAGCCCTTCATTGATTCCTTTGTTTGATTATTGTTTGGCCTATTATACTCTTACGAAGATTGATTATAGTGTGGGGTCTGAGGTCGTGTGCGAGGACTAGTGGATCACAAGTTATTACTCTACTTTGCTTGGTTGTACATTTATTTGACTTGGGTATCTTATTTGAGCGTTGGCAATGAGATGCATTACACTGTTTGTTCATTCTCAAAGATTAGTCGTACAATCCCGGCTCATGCATTTGCATAGTTACCATTCATGGTGAGATACCGTCTTACTCGACTTTTATTTTAAAGTAGTTTAAACGGGTATCTTCCCACCATGATCACTTAATTTAGATGTTTTTAAGATTACAGGGTGTCATGATGTGCTATTTTCTTGCATGAGCATAAGAGGCTTCTGGGATGTGGTTAGTACTACTTGAATACCCAGCGTGTCAACATCATTTCTTCCATGTTTTTATACTTATGGGCCCATATTTTCTCTTACTAGTTGGCTAGCTTATTCCTAGGGGTGACAAAATGGGTAAATAATATGGGTATCCATTCATATTATCCATATTAAATGAATGGGGTATCCAACTCATTTGAAAATGGGTAAAAAATGAGTAATACCCATATTACCCATTTAAAATTGGTAGTGAAATGGATAAAATGGGTTACAATAAACAAAAAAAAAGTAATGAAGGGTTGGGTCGTAAGAAAGTTTTTTTTTAAAAAAAAATAATAAAAAAACATGAAACTTTGTTTTTACATTTAGTTTGGGATAGGATGGTAGGGATGGGGGTAGGGGTAGGGGGTAAGGGGTGGGGGTAATAATTTTGTTTTTCAAAAAAAATTGAAAATATTAATGAAAAAATTAGAAAAATTGTTTTTTTTTTTTTGGGGGGGGGGGGGTGGGGGGGGGTAAGGTGTGGTGGTAATTTCTTCTTAATTTCTTTTTTTAAAAAAAAAAAATTAATGAATTTTGTTTTGGATTGGGGTGGGGGGGGCTACTAGGGGATGGGGTGGTAAAAAAATAAATGTTTTTTTTTAAAAAAAATAAAAAATTAAATGAATTGTTTTTAAAATTTTGTTAATTTTTTTTGGGATGGAGTGGGGTGAGGGGGGTGGAGTTAAGTGATAAAAAAAATAATTTTGTTTTTGTTTTTAAAGCTTTTAACAAGATCTCTAATATAATATGGGTAATATGATTACCCATATTATCCATTGGGTAAACTCGTTTTGCCCATTTAAAATATTAGTCGAGTCTGGTAACTTACCTATTTTTATTTAACTCGTTTTTTGATCGACTTATATTCGACTCGACTCGCTTGTTTGTGATTCTTAGTTATGCCCATGGGAGTTTACTGTCTTGCTGGAGGCCTTGATTTGTTATAATTAAGCCCATACGTTTACTCTTTTTAAATAAGCGACCTCTACTCTTGGAAGTTAAATGTCTGGCAAGGCGGCCCCATTATGGGATTGCTTTTGGTTAAAGGTTTCAGAATAAGTGATGGTTCTACTATTCATCATATATTAATATGCATCATTTGTCACTAATATACTTATTTATTGGTTGCATCCTTTAGATTATGGGAGCTAGTCGGGTTTTGTTTGTTGACTTTACCTTCTGGGTATGGTTAGGTTAGTTTTGACTATATTTTATGTTCTTTATTACCATTATATTGTTCGCAAATAGGCTTTTCAATTAGAATTGTTATTGTGGGTCTTCCTTAATATGGATAGTTTAGTTGATAACTTAGTTCTTTATAAATTTATTATTGGCTTGTGTTCCATGTAAATTTTTTACTCGACTTCTTATCTCTTCTATCTTATCTTTGTTCTTTATTGCCTTCCTACTTTGGTATTTCATGTTTAGTTACTTGTAATTTTATGTGATTATTACTAGTTTATGTTTGTGTTATCTTTTGAACTCAGTCACGTAATGCGTACTAATTACCCTTATTGGCTCTCAAACTACACTTCTATCCCTTGTAGATCACAGTTTGAATTATCATCATTGATTTGGATTTGTGTGGAGCAGCTTGGAATTTGAAGCTAACGATGGCTTTTCGCATCTGCAACTATTGGTTTCCATCTATTTTAGCTAGGCTTAGTCTTTATATTATATTCAGGGACAACATGTACTTACCTTTATCTTGTCAAACTCGTGTACTGTTATTTTGGATTACATGCTCAACTAAAGGCTGATGCAAGGTCTTGGGATGGTTCCTGTATTGTTTTTTTGTGTACTAACTTCTTTTCACTTTGTTTTAAACTATATTCATTTTTGTTAGATTTCGCTTAGTTATCTGTTGCTTTTGGCTTTGGGAAGAGTTAGCCTTACAATCTGGTGGGGTATAATAGGTTCCATCATGACCTTAGAAATCAGGTTGTGATACTTTGGTATTAGAGAATTAGGTGTCACGACATCATTCCTATCGGGAAAATTATCTAGATGAGTCTTGCGGATTGGTGCAGAGACGCATGCATCCTATCTTTTGGAGGCTATATGGCATTCATATAGATTCTTATTTTTAACTCCTTCTCATGTGTGATCTCTTTGGAAAACCCCTAAAACTCACTTTTGGAATCTACTATCTCCTACATGGATAGAATTAAGATATATGATGTTTATGGATGGAGAATCAACACATTCCACCAAAGTTTTGTCAAGTTAATCGGTCTAGAGGGACTCAAATGGGCACATACCTTGATGTTTGAGGCACTCTTTAGCATCAAGAATGTTTTGGGGCAGCCCGGGCTTTGAAAGGGTATTTGGCTACCTGGTTCCTTGAGATGAAGTGCTATGAGGTTCAAGATCCTTTATGGGAACACTTCAAGTTTGTGCATTTCCTTGTTCAGTAGGTGCTCGTTAAAGAAAAGTTGGGTTAACTAGTTCTTGTACGATTCATCATCCATTTGGGACTATGTGTTGGGATTTATAGAGTGGGTTGGGCATATGACCACATTATTCCCTCTAGATCAGGAGTTGAGTTAGGGCTGCATTAGAGGGTTGACCCAACCACTCTAGTTTGCATTAGATCATATGATATCAGTGGGTCTACCTTTCCCATGAGGTGATTCTTGTGAGGACTGTGGATCATGTGTGCCTTGAGACGTACAAAAATAGTAGGAAAAGGCCTTACCATCATGATAAGTGCTGAAACATTCCACTTTGAGGTGAAGATCAGCTAAAGAAGGGTCATCTTTCTTCTCATACTATCAGGGTTATGAAGGTAGAATCTCTTGTCCCAAAGGCTTGTAAGGTAGGTCATGGTACCTATGGATGGAAGATTTCAAGAAAGACTTTACGCAATATCATTCTAAACCTTAATGTGTTGGGCCTCATGTTACTCTAGTTGACTGTTTATAGTTAGTTGCTCTAGGTGATGGTTCATATTCGTGTTGAAATCTAATCCACTACGTTAGAGATCTTTGCAAGGCCATAATGCAATTTTTTTTAAATATGGTTTCAAGTTTGATGAAGATAGACAGGGAATATAACTGCATTCTTCCTGCCGAGCTTCACACTATACAGGTCAAATAGATTGGAGAGGGCTTGAATATCGCTCTAGATAGTTCCCTGGGTGGGAATTAATTTTCTTGGCATTGAAGACATCTAATACTATTCAGGATAGCTTGTCTGGACTAGGATGTAGCTGTAAAGTGCTTAGTCATCAGTCTAAATCTTCTCCCATACTTGGGACCATGACCTGAGGTACTCAATTATATCAGTCCATGGGTTGTAAGTTACTTTAGTTATATGTGGTGTATTTTGTGTTGCTAGTCTTACATTAGGTGTTAACTTTAGGTTGGACAAGATCTGTTCTATTTTTCTGCAAGCTGGCTAAAGGTTGAAGCTCCAACTATTTCGTCTTTGGATGCAGTTTGTATCTTTATCCTTTTAGTTCTCATTTTGTGTGAACTATGGTTTTCAGACCCATTTGGGTTATGTGGCTTATTATCTATCATTGACCTATCATGGCCGCTTAATTTGAGGTTTGTATATTTTTTTTTGCATCTTGTAATTTTTTTTTAGTAGTGAATCAATTAGAATTTGTTGCTTTGATTGAGAGTACTGGTTGAATAACTGGCAATGTCTTTGCGTTGATAGTCGATTTGTGGTTGTGGAATTGGGATTCTTTATTTCCCTTTTTGCCACATGTTGTGTGTTTTTGTGTTGATGCCCATCTATGTTTAGTTGGTGGCTAGACCCGCTTTCCCTGGTATGAGTTTTGTGTGTCGTACGCCCTAGTTTATTAGGAGGTTAGCTTAGTTTTGTAGAAATCTTTTTGGGTAGTAGATGGGAGATTTCTAGTTATTAGAGTTGGGTGTTAAGTAGTTGCGCTTCTTTAGTTGTGGTAGTACTTTTTGTTTTTTCTCCTTTTTCCTAAGTTTCTTCTATATTGTAGAGTTGTATTTTTCTTGTTCAACTCGTTTTGGATTAATCCTTTTCTTGTGGTCTCGGAGTTTGGGTATGGCTAACTAACATTTGGAGGTGTGACTCCTTGATATTCCTTGTTATGCCTTTTTGTTGCTGTTGTTGATTCTTTGTTGTTGTGTTGACAAATCTCGAGGTTATGTGGATTTAGAATCAAAATGGTGGTGTTCATCAATAGTTTGAGACTTTAGCTTTTTCTTGAAAATGGAAATTTGTTAAGAAGTTTCACCTTTAGGATAGGGTAAATGTAATTCATGGGATCAATGATTTTGTTCTTATTAAGGATGAAAGTTTTTCTTTTACCACGATTGGTATCTTACGGATTTCATTGATGGAAGATTGTGCCCTAGGATTTACCAACTAGTTGACTATGTTTATACGTAACCTACCGGATTGGTTTCGCTTACAATAAGGTGTTTGGCTTAAATTGTTGGTTGTAGAGTAGTGTGTGGGTTTGTAGAGTAAGTGTTTCACAAGTTCCTTTGCTTAGATTAGGTCCTTGGAGCAGGGCTCAATAAAGATTTATCATTCGCAATATGGTCTTCCTTAGGCTTGGCATCGTTGGCTTTAGAAGGTTGTATTCCAGTCGAATTCGTTGGGTTCTCAGAGTTAGGAATGGATTTTTGGCATAGTACGAAAAGGAATAGAACAAAATACCCTTCATAAAAACAATGAGATGCCTTAAATAGCACAACTTCACTCATATGAGAAAAACCTTATAATCGGAGCTCAAAAGTGAGCAAACTTGGCGGCGTTAAAAAAAGAACTCAAAGAACTTGAATTTGGAAGGTCAAGGGCCACTTAAATATTTATGTACTTATAGATATAGCTGATTCATGTTGACCCAAAACTAAAAAATCATGGGTGACTTGTACTAAATTCTCTTTAGTTCTTCAAAACCTTAGGTGTTACATTATCTCCCCCTTGTAAACATTTTTCCTCGAACGAGATAAAACTAAGCACAAAAAGGTTGTGAAGTTTCTAACAACTCAATTCAATAACACGACATGAAATTAATACAAACTCAACATCTCAACTTAAAGAGTACTTTACAAAGAGTTAGTACCTTGGTCTGGATTTGATTTCAAAGGAAAGATATGATGGTATCTCTTCTTCATGTTCTGCTCAGCCTCCCAAGTAGCTTCCTCAATAAACTGATTCCTCTATAAGACTTTGGCTAATGGAACTTCTTTGGATCTCAGCTTAAGAAACTGACGATGAAGAATCTGAATGGGCGTCTTTTCATATGGCTAGTTGTCCTTGATACCAATATTTATGGTAGGTGGAATGAGTGAAGGATCATCGAAACACTCCGTCGGTAACTCCAACTCATAAGCTACGTTGCCAACTCTTTTGCATATCATTTAAGGACCAACGTATTGGGGATTGAGTTTCCCTTTCTTCAAAAATCTCATAACACACCTCAACCTTCAAACATACCAATCATTAACACTAAAATTCTAAGTCTCTTCTTCTAACATATGTATCAGATTTATGATGAATTTGCATTTTTTAGACTTTCGTGAATAATTTTCACTTTCTCCACAACTTGATGAACCATGTTTGGCCCTATAAACTCAATTTCACAAACCTCCAATCAACCAATAAGAGATCTAAATTTACACCCATATAGAGCCTCCTAAAGATCCATCTAAATACTGGAGTGTTAATTATTATTCTATGCAAACTTTATGATAGTAAGTGGTAATCCCAATTACCTTTGAAATACATGACATGTGCCCTCAACATATCCTCTAAAGTATGAATTGTGCGATCTTCTTAGCCATCCATCTGAGGATAAAAAGCAGTATTAAGGTTCACCTTCTAACCCAAACCTTTCTATAAGGACATCAAAAAATTTGTAGTGAATTGTTTACCCCTATTTGAAATGATAGACATATAAACTCCATCAAGTCGGACTATCTCTTGGATGTACAATCTAGAGAATTTTCTACAGAATTTGTAGCAAGAAATGAGTTAGTCATCAAATCTAGAGCCACATAAATCGAATAATGTTGTCTCTGAGACCGCGTCAAGCAACTAAGTCCATATTAGTAAGTTCCCACTTCCATTCCAAAAGGTCTATGTTCTAAGCCACATCATTTGTCCTTTGGTGTTTTACCTCGACTTATTTGCAATTTGGGTACTTATCAATGAAATATGCAATAGTACACTTCTTCATGTTAATGCACCAATATACTTCTCTCAAGTCATGGTACATCTTAGGGGAACAAGGATGGATCAAATATCTAAAACTATGGGCTTCTTCCATGATCCTTTCTTGGAGCTGTTCTACCTTTGGTACACACAATCTACCTTGATATCTCAATAGATCATCTCTTCCTTGTTTGAAATCAATTACCTTTTACTTATGAACCTTTTCCTTTACATAAATTAAGATAGGGTATTTTTCTTGTTTCTCCTTTATTTTAGACACTAATGATTATTCAGCTCCATTAATCACCACAACCCCATCTTCACTAGAATCTAACAAATAGACTACCAAACGTGAATTTTTGAACTATTTACCCAATTCTTTCTTGCCTTACTCAACATGAGAAGTACTTCCCATTGAAAACCTTCTCAAAGCATAAACAACAATATTAGTCATACTTGGATGATATAGGATACTCATGTCGTAATCATTGAGAAACTCTAACCATCTTCTTTGTATGAATTAAGCTCATTCTGATTGAAAACATACTATAGACTCTTGTGGTCAGTGAACACATCAATATAAACACCATAGAGATAGTGATACCATACTTTTAGATAAAAAACTAATGCTTCTAACTCGTGATCATGAGTCGAGTAGTTCCTCTCATGAATCTTAAGTTGTCCGTAGGCATAGGCTATAAGCTTACCATGTTGGATCAACACATAACCAAGTCCAACCCTGGATGCATCATAATAGATAATAAAAAACGTGGTACCCTCTGGTAGGATCAATATTTGAGTTGTGGTTAATCGAGTTTTCAATTCGTGAACGCTCTTCTAACAAGCTTCAGACCATTGAAACTTAGTTGTTTTCTAAGTCAACTTAGTCAATAGAGACGAACTAAAATTAAAATACCTCAATGAACATTCTTTAGTAACAATCCAACCCCAAGAAACTCCTTATATTTTTTAAAGATGAGGGACTAAGCCGGTTTTGCACTACTTCAATCTTTTAAGTGTCAACTAGAATCATTTTGCCTAATACGATATGGCCTAAGAAATCCACCGACTAAAGCCAGAACCCATAGTTAGAAAATTTTGCATAGAACTCTTGATCTTTGATAGTCTTGAAGACAATTCTGAAATGATTAGAATTATTTTCCTCATTCCTCGAATAACTCAATATTTCATCAATAAATACGATAACAAACATATCCTAATGAAGCTTAAATAATATATTTGTAATATCAATGAACATAAACATTGGTCAAGACAACAGACTTCATAAGGAACTCATAATGACCGTAACAAGTCTTGAATACTAACTTTGTGGTGTCACCTTCACTTACTTTCATCTCATGATGGAAAGATCTGAGGTCTATCATAGAGAATAAAGTGGCACCTTGAAGTTGGTCGAAAAGTTCATCAAATCACGGAAGGGGATACTTATTATTTATGGTGACCTTTTTAAATTTGCGGTAATCAATAAAAATCATAGGGGAACCATATTTCTTCCTCACAAATAAGACTGGAGCTCCCCAAGGTGAGATACTTGGTTGTATCAAACCCTTATCAAGAATATCACTCAACTGCTCTTTTAACCTTTCAAATTCAGTATTAACCATTCTACATGGCGAGATACAGATAGGTTAAGTATGACGAAGAATATCGACACCAAAGTCTATTTGTCTCTTAGGAGACTCTTGGAAGATCATGTGGAAAGCTATACGGAAACTCCCTCACAATTGGAACTAACTGAATAGATGGTTTCACTACACTATAGTCATTTACTCCGACTAAGTGAAAGATTCAACCCTTAGACACTAATTTTCTAGGCTTAAGCTTTGAAATTAAATAACACATAGGCACTATCGAATTACTCTTACATTCTAAAACTGTCTCATTAGGAAACTAAAACTTGACTACTCAAGTTCTACAATTAATTAAGACCTAACAAGCATGAAGTCAGTCCATCCCTAGAGTAACATCAAAGTCCACCATATGTATCTCAACTAAGTCATCCATGATTTCCTTATGATTGCAAAATACGGTACAATCACAATAGGCTTTTTCTGCTAGAATAAAATCACCAACAGGGGTGGAAACACGGAAAGGCTCAAGAAGTTGTTCAGGGGAATTGTTGAACTTCATGGATTCATAGGATGTCATAAGCGACAAAATCACAATGGGATCAAAAAGGTATAAACATAAAAACTTAAGAGTTTAAGAATACCTATGACAACATCTGGTGAGTTCTCTTGATCCTTGCGACTAGATAAAGCATGTAAATGGTTTGTACCCTCGTCTGATTGTAAAGTAGATCCTTTCTATGTATTTATATTTAATGGAGCTCCTGAAGAAGATTGGGCTTTATTGCCACATTACCCTACTTATTCTTAAGGAATTCCCTAGAAAAATGACCCATTTTCCACACTTGTAGCAACCATCAGTAACAACACAACATTATCCAGGATAAATCTTACCATATACTTACAAAGATTGGATTGTGAGTAAACCCTTATGTTACACTCCCTACGACTAAGAACCTTGAGCTCCAAAATTATGGGAGTTTTGGTTTCTGTAATAATTTTTTTCCTGTGGTGCAGGTGGACTATCTGACGATGGAGGAGGTCCAGATGACCTCTACTAAAGGATGATCAATGTAAATTCCTAATTTTCTAATGGCCGGTCTGACTCATGACTTGTTATCTTATCCCTCTTACTACAAAACTTTTCCCTGTCCTTAAACTTCTCTTTCTCAACCTATTGCATATGAATATAAACCTAGTTATATCCATTTCTCCTATTAACATACCAAACTTACCTTCTTTACTTGATAAGCGAGAATGTCCATACATAAGAAAACTCACCATACCCATATTGTCCAGAATCTTTGGAGCATAGTGGGATAGTTGAGTGAACTGAAGGTTGCACTCTTGTACACCTATAGACTCCTTCTTAAGATTAAAGAAATCCCTTACTTTTTTTCCCTTTAGCTACTAGGGAAAGAAGTTTCCCCAAGAAAAAATCTTCAAACACAACCCAACACTTGTGGAAACCATCATTAACAACACAACATTATCCAGGATAAAGATTACCATATACTTACCAAAGATTGGCTTCCGAGTAATCCCTTGTGTTACACTCCCTACGACTAAGAACCTTGAGCTCTGAAATTCTGGAGTTTTTGTTTCTGTAATAATTTTTTTTCCCGTGGTGCAGGTGGACTAGCTGACGATAGAGAAGGTCGAGATGACCTCTACTAAAGGATGATCAATGTACATTCCTATTTTTCTACTGGTCTGACTCATGACTTGTTGTCTTATCCCTCTTACTACAAAACTTTTCCCTGTCCTTCAACTTCTCTTTCTCAACCTATTGCATATGAATATAAACCTAGTTATATCCATTTCTCCTATCAAGATAGACAACTTACCTTCTTTACTCGATAAGCAAGAATGTCCATACACAAGAATGCTCACCATACTCATATTGTCCAGAATATTTGGAGCATAGTGGGATAGTTGAGTGAACTGAAGGTTGCACTCTTGTACACCTATAGACTCCTTCTTAATATTAAAGAAACCCCTTACTTTTTTTCCCTTTAGCTACTAAGGAAAAAAGTTTCCCCAAGAAACAATCTTCAAACACAACCCAACACAAAAGTGGGGCCCCTCTGCCTTTTTATTCTTCCATTAATCATATATATCCTTGCAATACCCTTGAGTTGGTATGCACTCATCTTTACAAGCTCAACATCAGCAACATACATGACCTCAAACACCTTGGGAAGTTAATCCACATTTTTTTTTATATTCTCATTAAGCTTCAACCAATTGAACTTCAGGGGACACATTCTTATAAATTCTTGAACTCTGGATGCATCATTCCAATTTTGATAGCCGGTTCCTTGGAAACCAACATGTGGTTTCACAACTTTAGACAACATCTGAATTACAATCTTAAATTTAGCATTGCTTACTTCACCTTAGGGGAGTATCACTTATAGTGAATTGGGAGCTGCTTGACCTTGAGGGGTCACATTCCTTCTAGTAGGAAATTCTCAAAGAAAAACTCTTCATTGAGGAATGACTAAAAAAGATAGGCATAAGCTCGAATTTGAAAGAACTTTAATAGAGGTAAACTCTATCACACAAAAGAAGTAAAATAAAAGTGAAACATTTCCTGAAAGTAGTAGACTCCTAACTATAGATGTGGAGACCATTACACAAATAAGAAGGACTCCACATACACAACTTCATAGACAACCTAGGACTCTTGAATACAATGCTCTGATAACAAGTTTGTCACCACCCAAGTCTACAACCGAGACATAAACTACACTAAAGAATCATGTATGATCCCCGAGAAAACCCTTAGTCTGTCTTAGTATGACTCACATACTCTATTTAGTAAACGGAAGCTTAAATTGATGAGCATTTTGAAAAGTTTGAAATCACTGCCTTGAAATAATTAACATAGGTTAGAAGTTAAACAAACATCTTCAGAAACAATGTAAACATCTAATTATGTGTGTCTATGAAGCCTAAAATTGTTGAACATAGATGTTAGGACAAGATCCATGACACCTCAAATATTACCAAAATGGAATTTAAAATGGGGTGTTCTGAGGCTTCACCAAATATTATCTACGAATGTAAGGCGATCTTGACGAAATGTGTATTCATGATCCTGAACAAATGTATCCTCATCATAAAACATGTCTGTCGAATAATCTTAGTACATTAAATGTATAAGTATATAATACAGCGTGAGTAAAATAGAAACTGAACTAAATGACTGAAATCAACTCAACTAAATAAATGCATGAATATGAAGTGTAAACCATTTTGACCTTACACTATGATATGCAATAAAATCAATATGAAAATAATATACTTTGATTAAAGGCACTAAGGATTTGCATGACGAATCAATGTTATGGAATCCTACATTTGCTACATCATTTTATTGAAATATTGTGTTACAAAAGACTCTGACCCAATTCGGTGTTCGATACAACTTATAAAATAATAAAACAAATAAGTAATATTGAATCACCCCTTGTAAAGAAAAGGACTATTACTTTACTGAAGTACTTTTCTAAAACATAACTCATAATTACATTTGAACGTATTCTTAAGGACTTATCTTTCAAGTCCAAGCTTCATATGCATAAAAAGTGAAGATTCTTATATTTTTCTAACAATATAGTCCTTAAGATTTTCATGTAAACTCACTTTAATTTTTAATACACACTTAGACACATGATTAGGATATGTAGGGACCTTAGAAGGTGAGTAGACCTTATCGAAGCTAATACAAAAGAGGAAACGTGAGCACAACTTATAGGAACATGCGCAAGATGAAACAAAGAAAGGAATCAACACAATAAACATTGGTGTACTGGTGGCGCATGGTGCCGGGCCCAGAACTACTAATGGTAGGCCTTGGCGTACTACTGGCCCATTTTGTCGGGCCTAAATTTCAAAAGTTAGACCTTGACATAGTTCTGGCGCGTCGCACCTAGGACTATACATTAGAAGTCAGGCCTTGGCATATTGTAGGGGCATCGTGCTAAGGGCTAAACTACTGAAGTTAGGCCTTCGGGCTATACAGGCGTGCAAGCCCAAGCCCTTCAACAACCCGATGATTTGTTTGGTAAACTTCAAACTTCAAACTAGTTTATAATTGAGAAACTTCTCATGAAGTCTTTTTCTTATTCTCACACCAATACGATTATCTGAGAACTTTCATACAATCTCTCTGAAAACATAAGTTTTACCAAAGATTCAAAACACAAAAAAATCAAAGCCTCCATTGTTAAAGATTTGAACAACAAATCAAGAACTATGATTGAATCCCTTAGATATAAGGAGTTTTTTACAAAATTGAGATGTTAGGTGAGAGATAATACAAGTCCAACGGTGTGAGAGACCTTGAAACCTATAAAGAACAATGTCTTGTCGAAAATAACCAAATTCTTGAAGAACACTTGAAACCTAGCTTTTCTCTTCTGGGAATCTCACTATAATTTCCTAACCAAAGGATATAAAAATGATTAGACCCTTATTATAGTGAAGAAAAATGTGTTAGGCCAGGAAAAGGAATACACCAACATATCCTTACAAAACGAATGAGATGCCTTAAATAGAGAAGGTTCACTCAAACGAGCATAACTTCTTACTCAAATCTCAAAATTATGCAAGCTTAGCGGCGTTGGAAAGAGAACTCAAAGATATTCAGTTTGGTAAGTCACAGGTTACCTAACTCTTTATGTGCAAAAACATATGTTTGCTTGAAGTTGACCCAAAACTAAAACTCATGGATGACTTGTACGAATTTCTCTTTAGTTCTTTTCAAAAACTAAGGTGTTATATGTATACTGCATAAAAATGGATACGACAACAATTACACAAAAATAACGTATACAGTCACACACACTAGCTTTTCGACACGTGTGTTGCATGTGATTACAAACTTAGAAAATATATGATATAGTAAGTAATATTGCTTAATTTAGTGAATATTTGATTAATAAACTTTGCACAAAATAATGTGGCAGATTCTTTTCTGAATGTTCAATGTGAAACGTCAAATGTATCTCTTATTCACGTGTATTTATGAAGATGGACAATGAAATATTTTATTATTTAAATGCAATAATTCATATATTTATTTAAATTTGATGAGCTTCAATCATGTAATTAGTTGTATCTTAGTAATATAACCTTATAGATGATATTTGTTCCATATTTGTTTTTTATTATCTTACCAAATATTCTTTGCACGTGGATTCCACGTTAAACTGTTTAGATTTCATATGAACATGTGAAGAGAAGAACTACATTTTTTTTAGAAATAATATTTCTATTTTAATTTTCATTTTATAACTTATATCATAATAAATGACGTTCTTGTTGTTAACTCTCATATCTAAGTTCTCGACTGATTGTATACATAAACCAAAGAAAGTTATTGATTGTCCATAGTTCACTGGGAAATGTTTAATTTGTTTTACCAAAAAACTAAAAATTAAACTAAAATAATATTGTATATTTGTGAAATCATGTATATAATCACATGTTTATCTTAAACCTAACAAATATGTAGTTCATGTTATTGTAAACGATTTTCAATTTATTCAATCAACCATGATTCATCTAAGGAAAAATGATCACAACATGTTATCACATATCTTGGGACGGTGTAATTATGTGAAAATTATTGGTCAAAAGTTAATACAAGAAGAGATGAAAGATAGAAATATTTAGTTATTAACTATGAGAAGTCATAATTTTTTAACTAAAGAATGCTAAGGAGTGTGAATAACGTTTGCACTAATTAGTAACAACTAAGAGAATTTATAATTTTATAAATAAATTATTAATGTGCAATACATGTATTTTTAATAAATTTTATACGTACATATATAAATAGGACTTTTCATTAATGTTAGTATATTTTCTTATAGTTATTAGATTTTAATTTAGTGTAAGGACAAAATGAAAATGTTTATTCCATATTACAAAATATAAAATTTATTTTATAATTGATAATTTTTTAAAATTCATATATATTCACATATATTCACTCTTGAGAAGCTTAATAATTTTGGAAAAATTTATTCAGAAGCATATATTTACATCACAAGAGAAATTGTTAACAAAAAACAAATGATTTTATACTACATCATGTTAAGTTCATATATTGGAACATTATATGCTAGTGTATATGTTATGAAAAGAGTAACTTTTATATCATCAAAATTATTTTTCTCAAGTACTCGAGGTCATGGTATTTACCTTCTTAGGATAGAATGATTTACTTCATCAGAATACTGGGACCTTATATTCTGCTAAATTTTGAACTCACTAAACATAATAAATCACACGAAATTTTTCTAAATGCATGAAGAAGAAGAAGAGATTAAAAAAATTGTGGTTGAAAATGATAAGAAGTCTTCTATTTATAATAAACAAAGAGCATTATGAACAAGTGTTTTTTTTGTGCTTTATCTGAAAAGTTATGACCTTTCTAAGAAGTCACAACCCTTTGGAAAACTCATAACATATTAAACAAAGTCAACTTTTCTGAAAAGTCAAAACTGAACACCGAAAAATCACAACCCTTTGAAAAAATTCACAACTCATCAATAAACTAACCTTTCCTAGAAATCATAATACTTTGGAAAAGTCACAAATCTTTAGAAAAGTCGCAACTCATTGGAAAATCACAACCCTTTGAAAGAAGTTACTACCAATCAGAAAAGTCACAACTCATCGAAAAAGTCACAACCTATGTTAGGAATATTATAGTAATTTAATATTCAAGTTAGGATTTCACATTTTTAAGGAAATATAAATAAATATAAAAGATATAGATAGCGATATATTGTAACACCCCAAAATTTCTATGCTAAGACACGAACTATTGTTTAATTGCATGTAAGGTCTTATCGGGTTATTCTTAAATTTTTCGTCTATATAAAGGTAAATTCTTTAGAGTGGGAATGATTTTGGATATCAATTAAAGTCATTAGAATGTCTTAGAAAAATTTGAGTTGAAAGTTTTCTTACAGATTACGTTTTGACATAAGATTTTATTCATGTCAACAGAAATTGACCGTATCTCTTAAAATATAATGAGTCACGTGGACCATAACTTATCAAATGAAAGGTATTTTAATATTCTTTCCAGCGCCACCAATTAATAATTAGGAAACCTACAAAACGTTATGACCATTCTAGGAACCGGATACAGTACAGTGACGAATCAGCCGACGGGAAAACTTTAAAAAGGACCATTTTTGTATTTTTTCCTCTATGAAAACCCTAAACGAATTTTTTTGACTAACTAAATACCCAAAACAATCTGATTTTTATCTATTAATTCATCATTCTCTTCTTTCTCAAACTATAAGGCAAAACCTTAAGGAAAAATCAAAGTAAAAGACTCCATTCAAGATGTTTTCTATCTTTTTCATGATTCTTCTTCACAGTAAGTCTTTCTCCAAAATTTCATTCTTTACAACTCAAATTAAACCATTCAATTATGAATAACTAATGAAAATCATAATTCTTGACCATATGTCAAGAAACTAATCCAGGATCTCTCAAGAAAGGTTTCAAGGCTTTTAATCAAGTTTGTCTTCAAGATTCTTCAAGCTCCTTGTTATTCCAGGTATGTAAGACTATTAATGTAACGTTCCGGAAAATCATATGTCTAATGAAAAGCCCCTTATGCCCTTAGGATAGCCTATTAGGGGTACATAGGCACCTCAATGCCCAATATTGAGAAATATTGGGCATACTGTAGAAAAATTGGCTAAGAGATATTATCCAATTTTCTATATACGAATTTGAGATATACTTTTTTGGTTGTTATACCCCACTCCAAGATTGATGTTTAAGAAATGTACCTACAATGAAGACCCTAAGCTAAAAACATAGATTTCCAAGTATTCACTAAGGTATGAGGCATCCAAGTGTCAAGCCTAGATACCATTCCACATGACCATCTTAAATGATCATGTAAATTAAGCAGTGCCCAAGGACATGGTGAGGGTCCTTGGGACAATAATTAAACATTCCCAAATGAGCCATCTAGATAAATTAGTTAGGAAAGTGCAACAAACCCATGGGCAAGCACATGGGCAATACACGTAAAGGAACCGGCCAAGGAGGACCGCGGAACCACCCTAACCGAATTCGGTTAGGGCGGTTAGGAATGAGACGCACGGGCGGGTCCCTCCATGTGGGACCAGCCAACCTAACTAACTCTAAGTCCTAACCAACTATTTTAACTAGCCATCTAACCTAGGACTAACCGAATTGGACCCCCTAATGCACCCGACAACCTAGGACAAATCGGGTGGAACCTAATACTAGTTAAGGGGACAACCTAGTACCTAACCTAGGATGGTCCAAAAGGGTTAGCTATGGTCCCAAAGACTTAGGGGTATTTTAGTAATTTACCTAGATCCCTAAATTAATTAAATTAAGGATTTAATTAATTAATTAAAAGTCAAAATGTTGACCGAAACAAGGGTCAATGCCGATTTCCAGATTTCGGTCAAAGTCAACATCTTCCTATGTTTAGTTAACTTAGGAAAGACGTTTTGGTAATTTAGTAATAAGTTGGTTAATTTACTAAAATAGCCTTAGTTGAATAAGTCAAAGTCAGTTCCTAAACCTAATCATTCACGATCAAACACTTAGAACAAAAACGCAAAGGCAGTAGACGCAGAACGCTATAACGTGAAAAGTTCCATCGACGTTCTAGGGATATTCCAAGGTTTCTCCAAGGAATTTTTCAAGGTGATCTTTGTAGATTAAGTTCTACTTAAGGTATGGGTTTCTCTCCTGGACTTCTTTCTCTAGGAGAACTTTCTTTCCAACGATTCAAAGATCTTGAAAACTAGGGTTGTTCCCGTGTTCTCGTCGAACTCCTTGTCCCTAGTATCCTTTTCGATTTCATGTTGAATAGGTTGGAGATCATGTTGTTGGTATGTGGTGCTGGCTGATCTTATGTGTAATGTTCTTGAATTATGAATGCCGAATGAACTATGAATTGAACTCGTTTGATGCTAAGGGTTCCTTACGTGAATTAAGAATCAATGATATGTTAAGTTACGTCCGTGATGTGTTAAGTGATTTATGTGTTTTGGCCGAATGTTGACTTGCTGTTGTTGTGACGTTATGAAGATTCTAAAGTCATCAAATGTTAATATTATGATGTCCAATATGTCTTAAAAACGTTACCCTAAAGTCATGAACTAAGATTGGTTTAAAAGACAACTATGAAATCACATCTTGAATGAATTGACTATCCGATGCCAATAAAGTTGGCTAACACTACTTGGTCAAAACGAATGCATGCTAATGGCTAGGAGCTTATGTAAATGATTGAAAGATTGGCTAAAGGTTCATACATATTCAATTTAAATATGAACAAACGTAAAATTGGCTTATGCCAATAAAAATGGTTTGCTAGTTTACACATCCTAAATGTTGAGGCCAATACTAATCATATGTCAATCTTGTGTAGTTAGAGTATCAAATGATATTATAAGCACTTCTAAAGTAATTCAATGAATCCATAACCAAGGGCATGCCATTTATTGGGACAACTCCCAACATGCTCTAAAAGAATGAACTATGAATATATGTAACTCATTGAAAGAAGTGCTCATCGTCCATAAACGATGAAATGAATCTACTACACTAAAGTAAAGAAGTAACGTGAGTTATAACATAATTAAAGGGGTATAAACTAAATAAGTGACCAGAATGGGGTGTTAAAGAAAGTGAGACAAGTCTCACTTACACCTAAGCTACTATGTGAAAAGATTACTCACGAATGAAGGTGATATGTAAGGACAGTTCACATTTCATCAATGTAAAGTAAGGATGATATGTAAGGACAATTCACATTTCATCAATGTAAAGTAACGATGATATGTAAGGACAATTCACATTTCATCAATGTAAAGTAAGGATGATATGTAAGGACTATTCACATTTCATCAATGTAATGTAAGGATGACAAGTCATCAAAAGAGTAAGTAAATCTCAATCTAGAATAAAGATTCCATAATGCTTGAGTCAACTCTAAAAGATAAAGAAGATAATGAAAGTGAGCACTGCACCGATATACTTGTTATGAGCATGTTCTTGCACGTGTAAGTCTCATGTGACGAGGCTACCACCGAGGTGGATAAGTAGTCTCATTAAGTCCCTAGTCTTCAAACTATGTCTAGCCAACATAGGAACTAGCCAGTGGTTTCCACCTAAGCGAGCTAGGCATGTTTGGTTTCACTTTGGCCGGTGATTCCACCCCTTTTCAGTGTGGGGGAAAAACTGGATTTCCTGTTTAGGTCACATGATCTATGTCGGTTAATGCTCACGATATGTTATTGGTTCACTATAGACGTGAGCCACTCCTTTTCGATGTGGAGTGAACACTTGAGATGGATCGCCTTAGCCGGGGATCACCCCTTTCCATGTGTGGGGCAAACACTAGATTTCATGAGTAGCTCACATGATCTAGATTCATTTTAACCGGTGAATCACCCCTTTTATGTGTGGGGAAGACACTGGATTTCATGTTAGCTCGCATGATATTATTCCCTATGATGTCTCTATGAAGTGAGAATGAAGATGATGATGGAACGTATGTTCAAAGTGAGCAATGAAGAAGAGCTTAAGAATGTCAATTGCCAATGTCACACTCATGAAGTTTCAGGAAATAATGGGCAAAGCCAAATAATGTTGACTTATAATTACTTATTATATGATGCCAATAAAGGGAAGTAGAAACGTAACATTAACTAAATACCGCATAACTTCCCTAAGATGAAAGTAATGAAATAAATGGCATGACCAATAGAGAAGGGCTTATGTAATGTATTGAATATATAGTGGAAAGAATGACTCACTATAAGGTAGGGAAATCATTCCTTCGTCCTTGGATTACTTACATCGATTCATTGTTTGTATGGGACTACAATTAATCATTGAACTTGTGAGTAAAACATAGGACCAAAGGAATTATTGAACTACACAACAAGAAGAAGAAAAAGACTGAAAAATAAACTAAGTCCCCAAAAAGGAGCTCTCGGGTTGGGCATGATCAAAATTTCCAATCTTCGCTCGAGTGGTTCTAAAATTATGATGATGATACTAATGTATTGTAATCATATAGAAAATGAGTTGTGTGCTTTTAATGCATTAATATACATCATATTCATACCACAATTCACAACTAACGAATTAGGAAAGTCTAATGACTAGACTTTCCAAAAATGGCATGTTGCTTAGGAAGAACTTTCATTGATCATGCATAGCCTTATGTGTATGTGTTCATATACCCATACTTAGTACAAGTAGTGTACTAACCCCCTACTATTTACAATTTTTATAGGTGCAGGCTAGAGGACAGATTGACGACACTTGCAGCGGTTTGGACTTCAGCGTTTCTCCAAACCATTTGGTAGGTCCTCCTGATTTCGAGGATGCTACAGTTATAGTCTAGCCTTAGTTTTAGACATAGCTAGTGGATATTGTCTGTAGCATTTCTTTCGTACTTTCATTTTGAAGCTTTGTAATAAGGTTGTGTTTCGCAAATTATTGATGATATATTCATCTTCAGGTTCGAATTGATTCTTTATGTTAGATGGTTGTTCTCTTATGTTGAGCTTCGTATATGATGTATCTAGTTAATAATTATATGAAGTCTATGTATACTTCATAAGTTTAAAAAGTTTTAAATTTTCCGCAAATTTAACTAGATGAATATCATGAATGCAAGATGAGGCTTGTCTGCGACCTCTAAGAGGTTAACGACATCGGTGGCGATTCGGATTCCAGAATCCGAGTTGTTACAAACTTGGTATTAGAGCATGAGGTTAAATTACCTAGGATCTAAAGCTCAACACAACCATGTTACGTAATTTCTAGCTTATGGTTGTGAAGCGCGCCACAATCATGACTTAGAGGCTAAGCGATGATAGGAAATCTTCCCTTCTTCTACTCTTTATCGTGCTATATAGAGCTTTGACACTTTGTGTCATTCTAAGTATCTAACTTCCTTCTTGTGTGAACACATAGGAGAATAAACACAAGAACTAGTATGGCCAAGTGGTCTAAGGCGCTAGACTCAAGATCTGGCCTTCCCAAGGAGGGGCAATGATGGAAATGCCCAGTGTGACCGAAAGACGTGTAGTAAGTATGGTCGTTCGCACTGAGGTGAGTACATGGTAGATTCTAAATGCATGCCACGGGTGTTAATAAAGAAGAGGAGTCTATGTTGGCTGCATATAAGCTTAAGGCTCTGGCTCAGGTATGGATTGGCTTCACAAGTGTTATGCCACAATAGACTATCGAAATAGGGTAGTGAGGTTTGAGTTTCCAAATGAGTTAGAACTGGAATGGGAAGGGAGTGGTTCAGGTCCAGTCGGCCAAATTGTCTCAAACTTAAAGGCCAATAATATGATAGCTAAGGGGTATTTATACCACTTAGTTAGAGTCCATGAATTAGATCAAGAAGTCCCTTCCATAGACTCTGTGTCAATAGAGAATGAGTTTCCAAATGTCTTTCCGGAGGATTTACCAGGAGTCCCTCCTGAACGTGAGATTGACTTTGGTGTTGATTTAGATCCCAACACCAAGCCAATTTCTATTACCCCGTATAGGATGGTACAAGCTCAACTCAACGAGTTGAAGTTGCAGTTAAAAGATCTACTTGATAAGGACTTCATCCAGCCGAGCATATCCCCATGAGGTGCTCCAGTGTTGTTCGCAAAGAAAAAGGATGAACCCTTAGAATGTGCATCGATTATCAGTAACTCAACAATGTCACTATAAAGAATAAGTACCCTCTTCCCAGAATCAATGATCTATTTGACCAACTCCAAGGTTCAAGTTTCTTTTCCAAGATACACCTTCGGTCAGGCTACCATAAGCTTAGAGTGAGGCGAGAAGACGTCCCTAAGACGGCTTTTCGTACTAGATATGGGCATTATGAGTTTCTGGTCATGTCATTCGGTCTCACTAATGCACAAGCCGCATTTATGGACCGTATGAATAGGGTCTTCCGTGAGTACCTTGATTCCTTCGTCATAGTATTCATAGATGACATTCTTATATACTCTAAGTATAAAGAAGAGCATGAGGTACACTTAAGAAAGACATTGCAAGTACTCAGAGAACATCAGTTGTATGAAAAGTTTAGCAAATGTGAATTCTGGTTGAGATCAGTGACCTTTCTTGGTCATGTTGTGACCGACCAAGGTGTTGAAGTTGATCCTAAGAAGGTTGAGGCGATGAATAATTGGCCGAGACCCCTTACTCCTACAGATATTCAAAGTTTTCTGGGTTTAGTCAATTATTATCGCAGGTTTGTGGAAGGGTTTTCCACTATTGCTGCACCATTGACCGCATTGACAAAGAAAAAGGCGAAGTTTAAGTGATCCGAGAAATATGAAAAGAGTTTTCAAGAACTCAAGGACCGACTCACTTCGGCCCCAGTATTGACGTTGCCGAGAAGTGGTGAGGGGTATGTGATATATTGTGATGCTTCCCGAGTAGGTTTGGGATGTGTTCTCATGCAGAATGGTAAGGTGATTGCATACGCATCAAGACAATTGAAAATCCACGAAAAGAACTACCCTACTCACGATCTTGAACTAGCCGCGGTTGTCTTTGCGTTGAAGATGTGGAGAAATTATTTATATGGTATACATATTGATATGTATACTGACCATAAGAGTCTTCAGTATGTATTCACACAGAGGGAGTTGAATCTTCGTCAGAGGAGATGGCTAGAACTTCTCAAGGTTTATGACATGAGTGTGTACTATCACCCAAGTAAGGCCAATATGGTGGCCTATGCATAGAGCAGATTGAGCATGGGCAGCGTTTCACATATTAATGATGAGAAGGAGTAATTGGTTAAAGAGGTGCACAAATTGGCAAGATTGGGTGTACGGCTGACAGATGCACCAAGTGGGGGTGTTTCGGTTCACTCAAGTTCCGTGTTGTAGATGTTAAAGCCAATCAACACCTTGACCCAGTACTCATGGATTTGAAAGACTCGGTATTGAGTAAGTTGAATGAGTCATTCTCGTTAGGTGGAGATGGCGTACTCAGATATCAGAATAAATTATATGTGCCCAATGTGAATGATTTGAGGTCAAATATTTTGACAGAAGCTCATGGTTCTCGATACTCCATCCATCCAGGTGCCATTAAAATGTACCAAGACCTTAAAGAGGTCTATTGGTGGGAAGGCATGAAGAGAGATATCTCTAAGTTCGTGGAGGAGTGTCCGAACTGCCAACAGGTTATGGCCGAACACCTTAAGCCTGGAGGTCTCACTCAAATGATTAAGGTCCCAACGTGGAAGTGGGAGTCTATCAATACGGATTTTGTTGTTGGTCTGCCAAAGACTAGGAAACTACATGATTCCATTTGGGTTATTATTAACAGAATGACCAAGTCCGCTCACTTCATACCGGTGAAGTCTACCTTCAAGACCGAAAACCATGCCAAGCTTTATATAGATGAGATAGTGAGATGCCATGGGATTCCTCTATCTATTATTTTGGACAGAGGGTCTCAATTCACTTCTCATTTTTGGAAATCTTTCCAGAAAAGTTTGGGTACACAAGTGAAGCTTAGTACTGCTTTCCATCCGCAGACAGATGGGCAAGCAGAGCGTACCATCCAGACCCTTGAAGACATATTGAGAGCATGTGTTATTGACTTCAAGGGAGTTGGGATGATCACTTGCCGCTGATAGAGTTCTATTACAATAAGAGCTACCATTCCAGTATTGGAATGACACCTTTCGAAGCATTATATGGCCGAAGATGTAGATCTCCGATTGGCTGGTTCGAAGTAGGAGAATCGGCCATCCTTGGGCCCAAGATTGTGCATGAGGATGTGGAGAAAGTGAAGATGATTAAGGATAGATTGGTTACTGCCTACAGTCATCAGAAATCCTATGCAGATAACCGAAAGATAGCTCTTGAGTTTGAGGTGGGTGATCAAGTCTATCTGAAGATATCACCCATGAAAGGGGTGATGAGGTTTGGTAAGAAAGGCAAGTTAACTCTGAGGTATATAG
Organism: Solanum sitiens; assembly: GCA_016801875.1. NCBI lineage: Eukaryota > Viridiplantae > Streptophyta > Magnoliopsida > Solanales > Solanaceae > Solanum > Solanum sitiens. The sequence continues at coordinate 2,367,733 of JABWTJ010000029.1, forward strand.
GTCCTTATGAGATCTTGCAGCGAGTGGAAAACGTTGCATACGAGCTGAAATTACTTCAAGACTTGGCTTCTATTCATCCAGTGTTTCACGTTTCGATGCTTGAGAAGTTTCTAGGCGATCCAACGTCCATCCTACCCGTCGATGGGTTAGGAGTCGATGAGAATCTTTCCTTGTGAAGAGATTCCCGTTGCAATTTTAGATCGTCAAGTGAAGCGACTGATGAACAAGGAGGTTCTCATCGTGAAGGTGTTATGGAGGAACACCCTTGTTGAGGGGGAAAGAAGGGAGGCCAAGGCCGATATGAGATCCTGTTACCCTCACTTGTTCAGTTCTTAAAGTTAGATATTCTCTTCCAAAATCTTGTTTATGTTTAAGAAAACTCTAAGTATAAGTGCCTTAGTCGATTAGGTGTGATAGGCCACTAATCGTATGACCTATAATAGAACTATGTGAGTTAAAATTAAGTCATGTTTGCATTTCATGTTGCTGTTTTTGTGTAGCATGGAAATGATTTTTGTATTGCATGAGTTGTGATGTGCATTAAGTTAAGTGTGATTGAGAAGGAAATTCCTCAATCTCAAATATGAAGCTTCAGATAAGCTTGAATGTTATGCATCATCCAAATAAGTGTGAATGAAATATTCACAAAAGCGAAAAGTTTAAACATGATAAAGTAACTTTCAAAAATCACCCTCTTTGTTTAAATGATGTGTAAGTGTCATTCGGGGACGAATGTTCCTAAGGGGGGGATAATGTAACATTACGGAAAATCATATGTCTAATGAAGAGCCCAGTATGCCCTTAGGATAGCCTATTAGGGGTACATAGGCACCTCAATGCCCAATATTGAGAAATATTGGGCATAGTGTAGAAAAATTGTCTAAGAGATATTAGCCAATTTTCAATATACGAATATGAGATATACTTTCTGGGTTGTCATACCCCAATCCAAGATTGATGTTTAAGAAATGTACCTTCAATGAAGACCCTAAGCTAAAAACGTAGATTCCAAGTATTCACTAAGGTATGAGGCATCCAAGTGTCAAGCCTAGATACCATTCCATATGACCATCTAAAATGATAATGTAAATTAAGCAGTGCCCAAGGACATGGTGAGGGTCCTTGGGACAATAAGTAAACATCCTAAATGAGCCATCAAGATAAATTAGTTAGGAAAGTGCAACAAACCCATGTGCAAGCACATAGGCAACACATATGAAGGAACCAGCCAAGGGGGACCACGGAACCACACCGAATTCGTTTAGGGCGGTTAGGCATGACACGCACGTGCGGGTCCATCCATGTGGGACCAGCCAAACTAACTAACTCTAAGTCCTAACCTACTATCCTAACTAGCCAACTAACCTAGGACTAACCGAATTGGATCCCCTATTGCACCCGACAACCTAGGACAAATCGGGTGGAACCTATTACTAGTTAAGCGGACAACCTAGTACCTAACATAGGATGGTCCAAAAGGGTTAGCTATGGTTCCAAAGACTTAGGGGTATTTTAGTAATTTCCCTAGGTCCCTAAATTAATTAAATTAAGTATTTAATTAATTAATTAAAAGTCAAAATGTTGACCAAAACAAGGGTCAATGCCGATTTCCAGATTTCTTTCAAAGTCAACATCTTCCTATATTTAGTCAACTTAGGAAGGGTGTTTTGGTAATTACTAATCAGTTGGTTAATTTACTTAAATAGCCTTAGTTGAATAAGTCAAAATCAGTTCTAAATCTAATCATTCATGATCAAACACTTAGAACAAAAATGCAAAGGCAGTAGACGCAGAACGCTAAAACGTGAAAAGTTCCATCGACGTTCTAGGGCAATTCCAAGGTTTCTCCAAGGATTCGTTCAAGGTAATCTTCGTATATTAAGTTCTACTTAAGGTATGGGTTTCTCTCCTAAACTTCTTTCTCCAAGATAACTTTCTTTCCAACGATTCAAAGATCTTGAAAACTAGGGTTGTTCCCGTGTTCTCATCGAACTCCTTGTCCCTAGTATCCTTTTCAATTCGATGTTGAATAGGTTAGAGATCATGTTGTTGGTATGTGGTGCTGGATGATCTTATGTGTAATGTTCTTGAATTATGAATGTCGAATGAACTATGAATCGTTTGATGCTAAGGGTTCCTTACGTGAATTAAGAATCGATGATATGTTAAGTTCCGTCCGTGATGTGTTAAGTGATTTATGTGTTTTGGCCGAATGTTGACTTGTTGTTGTTGTGACGTTATCAAGATGATAAAGTCATCAAATGTTAATATGATGATGTGCAATATGTCTTTAAAACGTTACCCTAAAGTCATGAACTAAGATTGGTTTAAAAGACAACTATGAAATCGCATTTTGAATGGATTGACTATCTGATGCCAATAAAGTTGGCTAACACTACTTGGTCAAAACGAATGCATGCTAATGGCTAGGAGCTTATGTAAATGATTGAAAGGTTGTCTAAAGGTTCATACATATTCAATTTAAATATGAACATACGTAAAATTGGCTTATGCGAATAAAAATGGTTTGCTAGTTTAAATATCCCAAATGTTCAGGCCAATACTAATCATATGTCAATCTTGTGTAGTTAGAGTATCAAATGATATTATAAGCACTTCTAAAGTAATTCAATGAATCCATAACCAAGGGCATGCCATTCATTGGGACAACTCCCAACATGCTCTAAAAGAATGAACTATGAACATATGTAACTCATTAAAAGAAGTACTCATCGTCCATAAACGATGAAATGAATCTACTACACTAAAGTAAAGAAGTAACGTGAGTTATAACATAATTAAAGGGGTCTAAACTAAATAAGTGACCAGAATGGGGTGTTAAATAAAGTGAGACAACTCTCACTTACACCTAAGATACTATGTTAAAGGATTACTCACGAATGAAGGTGCTAGAATGAGTGAGATTAGTCTCATTAGCACCTAAGGATGATATGTAAGGACAATTCACATTTCATTAATGTAAAGTAAGGATGATATGTACGGACAATTCACATTTCATCAATGTAAAGTAAGGATGATATGTAAGGACAATTCACATTTCATCAATGTAATGTAAGGATGACAAGACATCAAAAGAGTAAGTAAATCTCTATCTAGAAGCAAGATTCAATTACGCTTGAGTCAACTGTAAAAGATAAAGAAGATAATGAAAGTGAGCACAACACCGATAGACTAGTTATGAGCATGTGCTTGCACGTGTAAGTCTCATGTGATGAGGCTACCACCGAGGTGGATAAATAGTCTCATTAAGTCCCTAGTCTTCGAACTATGTCTAGGCAACATAGGAACTAGATAGTGGTTTCCACTTAAGCAAGCTAGTCATGTTCGGTTTCACTTTGGCCGGTGATTGCACCCCTTTTTGGTGTGGGGCAGACACTGGATTTCATGTTTAGCTCACATGATCTATGTCGGTTAATTCTCACAATATGTTCTTGGTTCACTATAGCCGTGAGCCACTCCTTTTCGGTGTGGAGTTAACACTTGAGATGGATTCGCGTTAGCCGGGGATCACCCCTTTCCATGTGTGGGGAAGACACTGGATTTCATGTTAGCTCACATGATATTATTCCCTATGATGTCTCTATGAAAGTGAGAATGAAGATGATGATAGAACGTATGTTCAAAGTGAGCAATGAAGAAGAGCTTAAGAATGTCAATTGCCAATGTCACACTCATGAAGTTTCAGGAAATAATGGGCAAAGCCAAATAAGGTTGGCTTATAATGACTTCTTATATGATGCCAATAAAGGGAAGTAGAAACGTAACGTTAACTAAATACCCCATGACTTCCCTAAGATGAAAGTAATGAAATAAATGGCATGACCAATAGACAAGGGCTTATGTAATGTATTGAATATATAGTGGAAAGAATGACTCACTATAAGGTTGGGAAATCATTCCTTAGTCCTTGGATTACTTACATCGATTCATTGTTTGTATGGGACTACAATAAATCATTGAACTTGTGAGTAAAACATAGGACCAAAGGAATATTTGAACTAAACAACAAGAAGAAGAAAAAGACTGAAAAATAAACTAAGTCCCAAAAAGGAGCTCTCGGGTTGGGCATGATCAAAATTTCCAATCTTCGCGTGAGTTGTTCCAAAATTAGTTTGATGATACTAATGTATTGTAATAATATAGAAAATGAGTTGTGTGCTTTGAATGCATTAAAATACGTCATATTCATACCACAATTAACAACTAACGAATTAGGAAAGTCTAATGACTAGACTTTCCGAAAATGACATGTTGCTTAGGAAGAGCTTTCATTGATCATGCATAGCTTTATGTGTATGTGTGAATACACCCATACTTATTACAAGTGGTGTACTAACCCCCTATTTTTATAGGTGCAGGCCAGAGGACAGATTGACGACACTTGCAGCGGTTTGGACTTTATCGTTTCTCCAAACCATTTGGTAGGTCCTCCTGATTTTGAGGATGCTACAGTTTTAGTCTAACCTTAGTTTTTGACATAGCTAGTGGATGTTTTCCCTAGCATTTCTTTCATACTTTCATTTCGAAGCTTTGTAATAAGGTCGTGTTTGACAAACTATTTATGATATATTCATCTTTAGGTTCGAATTGATTCTTTATGTTAGATGGTTGTTCTCTTATGTTGAGCTTAGTATATGATGTATCTAGTTAATAATTATATGAAGTCTATGTATACTTCATACGTTTAAAAAGTTTTAAATTTTTCGCAAATTTAACTGGATGAATGTGATGAATGCAAGATGAGGCTTGTCTGCGACCTCTGAGAGGTTAACGACGCCGGTGGCGATTTAGATTCCAGAATCCGGATCGTTACAGTTAAGTTTTTGACTAGTTTGTCCTCACGCCCTATATTTACTTTCAAATTAACAAAAGAGTAATCTAGGATTCTACCCCTAGATTCGAGTACTCTTGAGATGAGTTTTGTTGAGTTCTTGATTGTCATATTCTTTTTGAAATTCTATTCCTAATTATTGAATTGATATATGTTACGCATAAATATTTTTGAGTTGATCCGTTAATGTCTATATTTTAGCATGAACCTTATGAGTTAAGTATTTTTAGATGAATAGTGTTGTTGAGTTCTGAAATTTTGAGTCATGATTACTGAGTTTCCATATTGCTATTAAGATCTCTGAGTTGAGTCATTCATGTCCATAATTCCAGATGAACCCTATGATTTAATTTATTAATCTTGAGAAGTTTTTTAAAGCCAACAATTGATTTTTAAACTGAGTTTTTGAGGAAATAAAGATTAGTTTCGACAAAAGAGTTTCTAAAAAATTATTATTATGACAATCGAGTATGTCATCAATGTGTGAGACGTATTGTATCATATATACAATCAATGTTTATGCAGTATAACTTCCTAGATCATCAATGATCGTATTAAAATATCATTTTATATGTTTTTGAGAAATAGTTTTCAAGTATGAATTGAGAAAGAGTATACGTGGCTATATATTCCCAGATCCATCAATTTTACATTGATAAAAGAGAATTTTAGATTTGTAAATGAGTTATGAGTTTAAAAGATATTTCAAGAGCAGTTGCCTCTTTTAAGAGGGTAGTTTGAGCAATATCTCAAACTAAAAGAAGAGTATATTTTTTTAAACATTGAGCATTAGTATTTATATATTATTGCGAGTAGTATTGAGTACCTATATGGGATGAAGTTCAGACAACTAACAACCCCCATAAACCATGTATCCCAACATGGGTAAAGGATCATACTTTTTGTATGAATCCTTATTGCTTAGAAGACCTATTTAGTTGAGGATGTTCTATACCTCGACAAGGTATAAGACAGTTCTGGCAGTGTGGGGGATACGATGTATCATCACGTAGTTCATAGTGATGGTTTTCGGTTACAGAATCTCCCAATAGAGTTAAAGTGTATTTTCATACATAACTTATTTTTTTGAGTTTAGAGATGAGTAAGTATTTTGTAAAGCTTTAAATGATTTTAATTTTTTATTTCATTACATTCAGCTTGAGTGCATTGTTATCTATTGTAGTGCTTTCTTCCAGTTATTTGTTATTCAACTATATTGCATACTCGTAAATTCAATGTACTAATGTCATTTGACCTAGATACAGGTTCTTAGGATACTAACAAGAGTCTTAGAGATCACTTCATCCGCTCATCTGCTTTTGAATCAGACCTCCTAGCTGTTGGAGGACTCCAGTTTTATGAGTTGTTATTATTAGTAACATTTTGAGTAGTCTTGAGTCTTTTTTCGATACTCATCTATACATAGTAGAGGCTTCATAGATAGACAGTTTAGGATAGTCATTCAATTTCAGATGCTTTAATTAAAAGTTATGTTGCATACTATATATATTAGCTCAGTTTTGAGATTCACTAAACTGTTTTCAAACTTTTCTTTCAATTTTATGTTTTTGTATGTTTGAGTTAATTTTCCGCTTAGATGAGGTTTCACTTTGGAACCATAAATGGTGTTTAATATAGAATGTCATTCTTTCTTGGGGCTGAGGCTTATCTTTAAGACCAAAAATTTGAAAGACATTTTTATATAGTCTACATACGATCTTTAAAAGAAAAAATAATATCTCGTAATTCAAAATAACTAGGAAGAAGCTAATAATTGGAAATAGTCATTTTCTTGAAGAATGAAAATCTGGAAGTTTTGTAAAGTTAGGAAAAATTGAGTTGTTGGTCAACTTGAAACGACCATAAATCTTAGCTCTAGATGAGTTAGGTTTACTTTTAGATATGGTAGGAAAGCTTTAGAATAATCTTTCCAACGCTGTTGTGTTTGCGCGATTCTGAGTTAGTATGAGTTAGATATGCCCTTGGGAAGTTGGGTTGTTCTAATAAGGGAAGTCAAATCCAGATCCTAGAAGAATATTTTAGTCTTTTCCTTACCCTGTTATTTTAATTCGTTTTTAGGAGTTTACTTGGGCTAAAATCAGATTTTTTTTCAGTTTTAAAAAGATGAAGTTCATGCTAGGGATTGGAGAAAAGAGAAAGAGGAGAAAAGAGAAGAAAGTTCATGATTCGTCGATTTCTTGGAGAATTGTGCGTGGATTTTGTCAAAGGGTGATCCCTACATGGTAGGTGAGATAACATAGCATTGGGTTAGCTCACCCACATGCCAATCATGATATATTTCAATGAATTTAAGTCTTTTAACGTTTAGAAATTGAAATCTTGATGGATTTGTTGAAGTTCCTTTGAGTTCTTGATTCATTGAAATCATTGAGGAGTTATTTGATCTGGATTCATGTAATTAGGTGTGATTTGGAGTTGAATATTTGATACTTTGAATACATAATTCAGTCAAACTTTTTAGGGAAAGAACAATGTTAAATGAGAGGGTTAAGAGATGAAAAACGACGAAGAAAAGTCGGGGAGCACCTAGGGAGGGTCCTGGGGCATTGCCACTCAAAGCCGCAAGAGGGGGTCTTTGAATTTGACCTCTGGCGCGCCGCACCAGCTAGAGCGCCCCAAGTCATTCTCTGATTTGTAAGGGTTGGCGCCCCTCGCCAGGGACACTAGTTATTCCCATTTCTTCCCCATCTTTCCGTACTAGTTCCTTAGCAATGTACCTATGTTATCTAGTTTATTCCAACACTCTAAGGTACGTCTAATCATCATGAAATAATCCATAAATATTATATCATTAACCTTCAATCCATAATCCAATTCAAGGAAAGTTAAGATCAAAAGAGAAGTAAGAGTCAAGTCGTGAAGAGTTCTTAGAGTTTTCCCAATGTCATTTCCAAATGTTTAAAATTTGTTTTAAGACGTAAAGTTCAAATTTATTAAAGAGTAAAGAGTAAATATTGAATTTAATTTCTTAAAATAAGTATATGAGGACTATGTATTCTCAAAGACTTTAAAAATGTTTCACATTTGAGCAAGAAAGGCAACATCAATTCCAACAGAGCTTTTAAGCGAAGTTTTGATTAATTATCTCAAACCAAAGAAAGATGTTTATTTTAAACACACATGAGCGAAGTATATATATTAGGATTACTATTGATCACCTAAAGGGGGTACGAGTTCATATTAACTCAAGCCTCCATAAACCATGTAGCCCTCATGGGTAGTAAAGGATCATTCTTTTTAGATGAATTCTTAATTTGCTTTTTATCATATACAAGTGGATCCACTTACTTAATACTTTCTATATGAAGACAATGTATAGGATAGTTCTGTCAGCGTGGAAAAGATGATGTATCACCACTTAAGCTCATAGTGGTGGTTACCGATTACTGAAACTTCACAGAAATTATATTACTTTATTACATAAGTATAGTTGATTTTGTTATTGTATTTTTTTAATGATCTAAGTTGTTTTCCATTGTTTTCCATATATTGCATGTGTTTTATTGTTTTATATTGAGTTAAGTTATTCATGAGTTGAGAAGATCCAAGGTAAGTGTTTCTTTCAGATTCTTTTCAGGCCTATGTATGTTTAGCATTCCAACTCGTATACTCGTATATTCAATGTACTGATGCCAGTTTACCTGCATCATTTTATGATGTAGACGTAGGTAACCAGGATCGTCACACAATGCCTGATTGATCCAGTTAAGCACTCATAGTCAGTTGGTTGGCCTCCTTGCATTCTAAATGACTCATTTTTCTTTGCTTTAAGTATTTTATAATTAATATGATTGGGGGTTGTGTCGATACATCCCTCTTTGTCTTTGAGGCTTCATGGACAGTTAGTAGTTAGTTGCCTTTTCATTATCATTTTATATGTTAAGACTTGACTTTCTGTTTTTGCATGTTGAATGTTTGACCTTGGAATGTTATAAGTATTTTAATAAATAGGTGAGTAGAGATGCATTGAATTCTCATATTTATACTTTTAAGTCTTCCACTAAGTAAGTAATCCAAGCTAAGGTTTCGCTTAGGGCCAACAATAGTTCTCGAGTGCCAACTACATCCAGGGTGTAGGCTATAAGTGTAACAAACTTGGCATCAGAGCCTAGAGTTCAAGAGTCCTTGGCAGTCTAACAATTCTTGTCTCTAGAGTCCTAATTATCGAAATGAAGCATGCTACATCTATAATAAGGAGGCTGCTACATTTAGGAAAATTATCATTTCTTTCATATTCATTTCATGAGTTAGAGTTTGATCTCTGAAAGATTTCTTCTAATTTGTGCTTGCACATGTTTTCATATAATCATGCCTCCACGAAGGGATGTCAAAGGTCATTTAGCCAGGCTTAATTTATTGAAACAATGGGTACCCAATGCACCTGAAGTGCAACCCCAAGGAGAAGTTACCATTGTTGAGTTCAGTGAGGCTATCCAGATGTTGAAATAAGTGGTGACCAACAAAGAGGAGCTACACAAGAAGTGACTGAGACTTCTAGGATTCGAGAGTTCTTGATGATGAATCCTCCAAGTTTCACAGGCACAAGCACTAGTGAGGATCATGAGAATTTTTTTGAGGAACTGAAGAAGGCATTTGAGGTTATGCATGTTGCCGATATTGGGCGAGTTGATCTAGTTAAATATCAACTAAATAATGTTGCTAAGATTTTTTTTGATCAATGAAAGAGGGTAGAGTTGAGTATGCACCACCTACGAGTTGGGATTGTTTTAAGGAGGCCTTCTTGGGACGTTTATTCCCCCATAGAACTGAAAGGGGCTAAGGTATGAGAATTTCTTACCCTTAAACAAGAGTCGCTAAGTGTTCAGGAGTATGATTTGAAGTTCACCCAATTGTCACATTATGCTTAGAAGATGGTTGTGGATATGAGGAGTAGAATGAGTCTTTGTATTGTTGGGTTGTACCATCTATAAAGCAAAAAGGGTGGGGAAGCGATGCTTATTGGGGACATGGATATATCGAGCTTGAATATTTATGTGCAACAGGTTAGGCAAGAGAAACTGAGGGATATGGAGAAATGAAGAAGCATGAACACTAATACAGGGAGTTAAATCAGGCAGCACAAAAGTAATGTGACCCGTTCTTCCTTTCATCAAAAGCAAAAGTTACCTGCTCCATCATCTGCTAGAGCACCAGCACCCCAAAACAAAGGTGAGTATGATAACCAAAAATCCCAACATTTCAGAGCTAGACCTGCATACTCTCAGAGTAGTATGGCACAAGAAGGTAACTAGGCTCATGCATGTGCTAAGTATGGTAGAACCCACCCTAATAAGTTTTACAACCAGCAATTACACCCTAGAAGTTAGGGCAACCCTTAGGTCGAAACAAGGCGTACTCGACCTTTTGAAGGTCTTTCTCAAGCCTATTAGCTATCATTTATTACATAAGACATGAAAAGTAGTGCAGAAATTTAAACTTTCACGATAAATAATAATAAGGAAAATATCTTTCATTAATACTAAGGATAGTCTCATCGTCACAACCCAACTTAAAGACGCGACATAAATATCTTTGGGACACGGACCTTTAAATTGAAAGAAAATACATAATAAGTCTTAACAAGTCCTAAAACAAGAAACTAAAGAAACATAGTATATGCCCTCAACTATACGAGAACATACTTAGTTTCGAGATAGTCGATTCCCAAGCTTGCGTTCTAACCGTCAAATTGATTCCAACCTATACTTATAGAGTATAGAAAAGTATGGGGTTAGTACAAACATGTACTAAGTATGGCATTATGCAAAATCATGAAAAGAGGGACATTTTTGTAGAATCATACAAGTCATGCTATTTTGATAAAAAACCTTCATAAATGAAGTTACAAGACATCATTTAAAACCATCATTTACCACATAAGGCAAAATATCTATTTTTATCCACAAAAGAGCATACTTACAATAAACCCACTTAACATGTAACTCTTGCTATCCCGAGTTATCCTAATACTCACTTAGGTAAGACATGAAGAGATCGCCCATACAATCTCTTCACTACACACCAAAGTGATCCTTAAGACTACCAAGGACAAGCATACTTCATTTCATTTAAGAAGTCAACAGTCAATACTAAAGACACTAGAGGAACATACTTGCATTTAAGAACTTCACATATGTACCCCTCTCAAGTGTACTTACAATTTACACAAAGTTCAATGTGAGAGTAGCATCCCATACTACTACCCCCACAATGTGTTCCTTGGGGATTACATGAGATTACATACACCCTTTTTATCATTCATAACTTTATTCACATAACTTCCATCACCATTAGACATAAGACTCTCATGCTTCATGAACATAGACATAGAACCAACATACTTCATAAACATTAAACATAGAGTAACCTTACTTCATAAATCTTAGAAATATGCTCATCATTCTTCTTTTCATCATATAATGAACCATTCATACATTTCACAAAAGGAAACACCAAGACTCCCCTTTCAAGTTCCTACTTGTTCAATGGAATAGATAGTGTCCCATACCACCACCATCCCTAAGTAGTACACACTTTGGAAGACTTAGTTCATCACGTTATTTAGTGGAGGTTAGCTTTAACCAACATAGACCATGAGAGCTAAACATGGAATCCCGGTACTACTCTTACTGGATGAGGGATCCCTACTTGCCTATGGTAGGGTCATTCTTTTAGGCTTTACATGGATTCTCCAATAGCTATGCCTATGCGGGCGCATAGTTAAGGGATAAGGAGATTGCTTCTAAGTACTCACTCTCTACTCACAAGGAGTATTCATCTCAAGAGGTACATTGGGTATAACGTCTCTTCTCACAACACGTACCCACCCCTTCTTCAAATTCTCTCGGTGCTAAGCATAACTCCCCCACGGAGTATTAAACATTCATTTCTATAGGTTAACGAATACTTTTAGGATACCACATTTCTACTCACAACGGGCATCCATCCTCCAACCTATCTTAGAAAGCTCTTGGGAGATAGTGAGGTTGCTACTAAACACTTCATCTCAACTCGCAATGAGTGTTCACCCCAAAACTCCCCTTTTCATTCATTTCATCTTTTAGGAAGAGTACGGAAGGTCTACACACTTCAAATCTACTCGCCACGAGTGTCCACCCTACAATCCCCCATTCACATTCATTAGCTTCATTCATTCATTTATAGTGTGTATGCGTGAAGCACACCTTTCATAAAAAAACCATTCTCATATCATTAACTTCTAGACATGCTTGCATCTTCATTCATCACACTTCACACTTAAAACATACTTCACTTAGCATACTATTCACAATACATACAATTCAAGCTTCTATAATCATAACAATGGGAACAACAACATTATCATTTCTTTACTTCACATTCTATGTCCTCATGGCCAAAATCACAATACCCATATTCATACAAGTTCATATACTTTAAGTAAACACCGCCACAAAAGGTGGACCATACCACTCAAGCTCTTTTCAATGGAAAACTAAACAAGATAGAACAACTTACCCTTCATCCAAATCTTTACCACCTATTCACAATTTATCAAATAATCCATCGTAAAATATCCCATAGGGCAGTAGCTAAAACTCGATAAAACCACCAAGAAACAATAACTTTAACATTATCTAATCATGCTCATTAAACCCATTTCATAAACTAAAAGTTGATAAAAGAATAGACATGATTCCATTGGGGTTTTGACATTAAAATCATCATTTAGAGATAAGAACAACTCATTTAAATCAATAAAACATTTTCATGCAAAGACCCATACTTAGAGTCAAGGAATAAAGAAGGTTGAAGTTTTAAATACTTTTTGTAATCTCTTTGAAATGGCTCCTTGAATGAGAGAAGATTCAAGGATGAACTACCATACCTCAATGAAAAGAAACCCACGAAATTTTGATGAAGAAAACGTCCAAAACCTTCAACCCTAGCTCCACCTTGAATTGTCTCCAATGGAGTTTGAGAGAGATTTTTGAAAGAAAAAAACTTTTGAGGGTTTTGAAACTTTGATTTCTAAATGAGAGCTTGGGGTTTATGATTGGGGTAATGGGTGCATAATGACCTATAATCAGTATAAAACACCCCCCAAAATACCCAAAACACCCTTACATTGATTGGACCACTTTAGACAAGTCAAACTTCACTTAACTTTTCAGAATTCTCGTCGGGGAACAAGTCCTCATCGCGGGGCTGTTCCCACAAGTTCTTGGAAATTAATTTTGGACAGAAAAGTGCGTGACCTGGCCGCGATGCGCCTTTGTTTCACCAAGGCACAAAACCGTGCTGGCTTGGGCAGCTTGCTTGGCCAAAGTTTGGGTCCTCCTTGGGACCCTTAGGGTGGTTCCCGGGGAGTCGTACCGGACATTTTGACACTAAACATGTCCCCATAGGTGCTAAGGTCATCCCACTAATTTTAGACTCTAAACAACACACATAAACACATACAACATACAAGGACACACTAGCACACACACAAGGCTAGTTTTCGAACATCTTGGTCGTTCCTTGATGTTTGACTTCCAAACTTCACCAACTGACTTTCAATGCTAAAATACATCATGTTAACTCATTATTAACTTATGGAACACATGCGAAGCTTTAGTTTAAGATACTTCATTTTTAAGGGTGTAACAATAAGTGTCGTGATGGACAGTCAGGTTGTTTCATGTATGTATAAGAGGGTAACTTCATGGTAAGATTTCCTAAGAACTGGCAAGGTAGTGGAAATACGGGCAATAAAGCCCTATCGCTTTTAGTTTCTCCACAAGACAGAGCTTCACCTAGAAGGGATACTTTCGGTACTAGCATAGGAACAAACCACCTTTATGTTATTACCAGTCACCAAGAGCAAGAGGATTCACCAAATGTTGTAACTAGTATGATCAAATTGTTTTACGCTAATGTTTATGCTTTGCAAGACCCAGAAGGGAGTTTTCCTTTGTAATTCGATATGTTGCTATGAGTTATTATGTTATTCCTGAGCAAGTTAGTGAACCATTTAGTGTTTCTACATCTGATGGTGAGTCCATTCAAGCAAAGAGAGTCTACCGTGATTGTCCTATTTCCATAAATCACAAGATTACCATGGTTGATTTAATTGAGTTAGAGATGGTACATTTTGATGTCATTTTAAGTATGTACTGGATTTATGCCTGTTATGCCTTAGTTGATTGTAGGACTCGAGTTATCAAGTTTCAGTTTACAAATGAGCGAGTCTTAGAGAGGAAAAGTAGTTAAAAGTGACAAAGGGTTGTTTTATTGAGTACCTTAAGGCAAGGAAGTTTGTTTCTAAGGGGTGTGTCACATAGTCTGAGTTAATGACTCTAGTGTTGATATACCTCTTATCTAGTCGATTCCAATAGTAAAGGAGTTTCCAGAAGTCTTTCTTTATGATCTTCTTGGAGTTCCTTCTGAGAGAAATAGACTTCGGCATAGACTGTCTTCAAGATACATGTCCTATCTCTATTCCGCCATATAGAATAGTATTAGCATAGTTTAAAGAGCTAAAAGAACAGATGAAAGATCTACTTGATAAGGGTTCATTCTACCAATTGTCTCACCTTGGGTGCTTCAGTATTATTTGTGAGAAAGAAACATAGTTCCCTTAGGATGTGTATAGATTACTACTAGTTGACCAAGGTTACCTTCAAGAACAAGTATCCTCTCCCAAGGATTGATGATCTTTTTAATCAACTTCAGGGTGCTTCCAGCTTCTCTAAGATAATCTCAGATGTGGCTACCATCAATAAGTGTAATGGAATTTGATATTCTAAAGACAACTTTTAGGACCCGTTATGGTCATTAAGAGTTTCCGGTCATGTCATTCGGTTTAACTAATGCACCTGCAACATTCATGGACCTTATGAATAGAGTATTCAAACATATTTAGATTTGTTTGTTATCGTTTTCAGTGATGACATTCTAATCTATTCGAGGAATGAGGAAGATCATACTAGACATCTCAGAGTAGTTCTTCAGACATTGACAGATAAGGAGTTAATTCTATGTTCTATAAATGTGAGTTTTGGCTTGAGTTTGTGGTGTTCTTGGGCCACATAGTTTCCGGTGATAGAATTAGAGTTGATACCTAAAAAGATAAAAGTGGTGCAGAATTGGCCTAGACCTACATCTCTAACTGATATAGGAGTTTCTTGGGTTTGGGTGGCTACTATAGAAGGTTCGTAGAGAGGTTCTCATCTATTTCGTCAACTTTGACCAAGTTGACTCAAAAAAACAATAAATGTTCAATGGTCTGAATCTTTTGATAAAAGCTTTCAGAAATTGAAAAAGAGGTTGACTCTTGCCCTAGTTTTGACCTTACCCGAAGTTACTCAAGGTGTTTTGATTTATTGTGATGCATCTAGAGTTGGTCTGGTTTTGTAATAATGTGAAATGGAAAAGTTATAGTTGATGCCTCCAGATAGTTGAAAGTTCAGGAAGAGAATTACCTAACCCTGACATAGAGTTGGTTGTTGTAGTATTCTCTTTGAATATATGGCATCATTACTTGTATGGTGTTCATGTTAATGTATTCATTGACCACAAAGTCTTCAATATGTATTTACTCAGACAGAGATTAATCTCAGTCACAATATGTGGTTAGAATTACTCAAGGATTATGCCATGACTATTCTTTTTCACCAATGGAAAACTAATGTTGTTGTTGATTTTTTAAGTAGGTTGTCGATGGGTAGTTCCTCCCATGTTGAGGAAGAAACAAGAGAGATAGCAAAAGGTATGCATAGACTTTCACACTTAGGCGTCCAACTGATGGATTCCAAAGAAGTAAGAGTAGTGGTGATGAATGGATTTGAATCATCCTTAGTGTCAGAAGTGAAAGAAAAACAAGACCAAGATCCAATTTTGCATGAATTGAAGGAAAATGTTCATTAGCAAAAATAATATCTTTTGAACATTTGTGAGATGGCGTAGTGAAGCATCAAGGTAGGTTGTGTGTAACAATGGTGGATGGACTCAAAGAGAGGATCATGGAGGAAGCTCATATTTCCAGCTATTCCATTGATCAGGGTTCCACAAAGATGTATCGTGACTTGAGAGAAATGTATTGGTGGAGTAGTATAAAGAAGGTAATTGCAGAGTTAATTGCTAAGTGTCCGAATTGCCAACAAGTCAAAGTAAAGAACCAAGGGCCCGGTGGTTTGGCTTAGAATATATAACTTTTGGAATGGAAGTGGGAGATGATTAATATTGATTTCATCAAAGGTTTACCAAGGTCTCGCAGATAGTATGATTCTATTTGGGTGATCATCAATAGAATGACAAAATCAGTCAACTTTTTTGCCGGTAAAGACTACATGTAATACTCCAAAAGTCTAAGACGTGTTCTAGAGCCTAACATAAGTGCATAAAGGTTATGTCACTGTTTTAATGTCAATTTTAATGTATATAAGTCATTTAGAAAGTTTTAAAATCAAAACATCAAAGAACGTCCATGACATCCAGAAAATAGTTCAAGAGGTGCTAGCGTGGCTTAGCCTATTTGACTAAGTTGTAAGAGTCGGAAAATGATGAAATTTTGTGGAAAGGTGTCTAACATGTATTAGAGTTAGTTTATAGTTGAAACGTTCAGGTACGAATCCTCAAGGAACAACCAAGGGGCCTTGAGGAGGACCCATGCAAAGGTGGCTAAAAGATGCCAAGAGGCATTGTCTACCTACATGTGTAGGCGACGAGGTGTCATTGGATCGATGGATCGTTGATGCCTCCGTCGACCAACACTTAGCCATTTTGGCTGATGGTCCTTTTGGACCACTCTCTAACCAAACCGACGACTGCACAGGATGGACGTGAACAGTGCCGTCGTTTGACAAACGGGTCGTTAGTCGTGGTATCGTCTGTCAAGGCACTGTTTTGCTGCACGTTTTTAAGTTAGTCAAGTTAAATAATTAGGTGGTTATTTAATTAGTTATGGGTTAAGGGAGGTCTAGTTAAGTTAGTTAATAACCTATATAAAGACCCTAACCTAATTAAACTAACCTAACCCTCATAATTTCGCAAACCCAAATTGCTCTTCTTCTCTCTTCTTTCTCTCTCCCAAAGAAACACCATCGAGGACCAAGCAAAATGTGGGTCGTAGGGATGCTAAGGATATATTTTCTCCATCAAACTTCATCAATTAACAAGGTATGGGATTCCTTTCAACTTTGGGATCTCTTTCCCCAAAGGGCTCCTCCAAATTGATTTCAAAAGTATGAAATTTAAGTGGGTTTACTTCCAATACGAAATTGATCTTGTGAATTTCTTTGTTTATGATTCATTTTGCTTATGATGAGTATATTAACATGTATTATAACTACATTATACAAAGTCTTGGTGAATTAACCTAGTTTATGGAAGATGATTTTTTCCCCTTAATCTTAGGATGTAATCTTGAATTGAATTGTATAGTATTGATACAATTGACTTGGTTAGTGTGTGAATTGATATCCTAGATTGTTATTATGCTATTTATGAGTAGATTGTGATATATGGTAATCCAATTATGCTAGTTCTTGAGTAATTTACCTAGGTTGTAAAGTAGATCATGACCTTGACCTAAGTCTCTAATTATAGGCTATGAACTAGTGATGAATTATTGTATAGTGATTCAATTGATTTCATTACTACGTTAGTTACTCTTGTGTGATGATATTACACCCATTGTTGGGTTGAGTTGAATGGTTGATGGTAAGACCTTGATGATGGGTTATTAAGGATATTGGGGAAAGTCTTGTGATCTCAATTCATTACATCAATTATGATTACTTGTGATTAAGTGATGATGTTGTATTCAAGTATACCTTATATTAAGATTGATAGGGTTGGTATGATGTTGAATTGATGGTTTGTGAGATGTTGGCTAAGATGTAAATGTTATAGGGATGGTGATGACTTACCAATGTGCCTTATCATGATGTCATTATGTAATGTTCTAACCTCACATTGTAATGAAAGGACAATACTCATGCAATTCTTATTGAGCTATGATGATGATGATTATATAAGGGATAGACCCTATGACCTACATTAATGTATGATGATTAAAAAGGCATCAAAGATAGTTCAAAAAGGGACTCTATCTTAGCACCGAGGGAACTAGAGTATGGGGTGTCCCTTACCACATAGGGAAGGTAGGATCACTAATGTACTCTTGCGATTGGAGACTATAATGCATGTAGCATAAAGAGGGTACCAACTACATCTCCTAGTTCTTGAACTATGTTGCCCCCCACAGGAATACTAGCTAGTGGATCCACAATAGAAGCTATGTTCATGTTTTGGTACTACCTTGGCAAATAATCCGCCTTCTTTCATGTAGGGTTCCATGACACCGGGTTCCACATTAGCTCATGTGGTCTATGTCGATTAAGGAAAGATATTCCCAAAATGTAAAAATGAAGTAATGAATAAACTCTAACTAGGATTACCTAAGGGGTTTAGCTTAGTCTAGGTAGGGGTATGGGACTCTACCTATACATTGCACTAGTTAGACTTGAAGGAAGTCTCAGAAGGATGCTCTTATGTATGTAAATGCTTATAAATGTAACTGATATGTATGCGATGATCTTACCTGTTGATGATACTATATGATGATTGTTTCACTTATGAACATGTGTCTGGTCTCTATTGTTAAAGTATGATGATGATGGCTATTATAAATGATGTAGTATGTGAAGTTGGACATTGGTTATAGTTTTTATTGGGTTTACTTGATTGAGTAATGTCATGGGGCTTTGCTTAGTCATTGTACTAGTGGACTTGATGAGGATTCATGAGTAACGGTCTTGCTTTGGTTATGTTATTATGAACTCTTATATATTCTTATTGATGTTATGACTTGCTGATAGAGTTGTATTGACTATGTGCTCAAGTATGTTGATATGCATGTTCACTTGACTAGACGTAGTGTTATTGGTCTTGTGATGTACATGGTATTGACTTAATAAATATGTATGATTGACTTGTATTGGTTTCTCAATGTGCATAAGGCTTTTCAAAGTAAATGGCATGTTTTAATGAAATGTCCTTTTTTAGTATGATTTTATGATGTGTGTGCAAATGTTCTCATACTTAGTACAAGTGATGTGGTAACCCCATTTTCTCCCTTTTCTCTAATATTTTAGGTTCCGCTCGTTGAAGGGTTTGTGACGACATTGAAGGAAGGTTTGGAATTCTCACTCTCCAAGTTGGATAGTTCGTGACTACTTCGAGGACGATGTCATTTTCTAGCTTTGATGTTGATTATTAGTCTTAAAAACAATATGTTCATTTCATTTCATTTGAGTACTAAAGATTTTATAGCCTACATGTGGCTTTATTATATTGATGTATGGGCTATGACCAATTGTTATACTCTTGTTTAAATGGTTTTGAGACGGTTTTAAGACTATGTTATATCTTATATATGTGTGTGTGTGCGCGCGCACAACGCGCAATAAAAGTAGAAGACTATGTAATCTTCTTATACGAAGGGTCTATTTATACTCGATATGAATAAAAGTAAAAGACTATGTAATCTTCTTATACGAAGGGTCTATTTATACTCGATATGAATATTTTATGTGTATGCGAGAGGTCTATGTAAACCTTAAGATAGATATAGAAAAGTTTTAAATTGTCTGCATTTTTAACCTATAAATGTAATGATGTAAGCTAAGAGGCTAGTCTTAGTCCTCTCCGAGGACGAAGACACCAGTTACATCTAGGGGGTGCTCCCCGGATGTGACAAACTTGGTATCAGAGCAGGAGGTTGAAAATCTTTAGAGTCGATGTCTCACATAACCACGTCTAGTAGATTCTTATTCATAATTGTGAAGCGCGCCACACTTATGAATAAGGAGCTATATGATGCTTAGGAAACTCTCTTTTTCTTGGAAATCCAATATCATGCCTCGAGAGTTTTGACTCTATGTGCCCTTAGCATCTAATCCTTATTGTGATTATAGGCAATAAATACTCGAAGAACAGCCGCTCGAAGACTTAATGAAGAGATATCTTATGAGGGAATACTTCCCCGAGATAATAAAGTCCCTCCTCTTGAAGAAGTTGCTAATGTTGACCAAGCTCCGGTCAATCCTCCACCTTTGACGGATGGGAACATAAGGGTAGACTTTCTCCAAATGTACCAAGCCACTACTACACAAGCACAAGTCGTCACTAGTCAAGCACAAGCCATGACGGCCCAAGCTAGCCGGGAGGTTGTACCATGAGGAAACCAACATGTTGGCACCACGGCCTCCCATTTGAGGGATTTCACAAGGATGAATCCCCCTACTTTCTAGGGGTCCAAAGTTGAGGAAGACCACCAAGAGTTCATTGATGAAATCTATAAGATCCTCTATGCTATGGGGTTGACTAATAGTGAGAAAGCCGAGTTAGCCACTTGCCAACTCAAAGATGTGGCCCAAACTTGGTAGGTTCAATGGAGAGACAATAGGCCATTAAGGGGTAGACCGGTGACATGGGATATTTTCAAGAAGGCTTTTCTTGATAGGTTCTTTCCTAGGGAGAAGAGGGAAGCCAAAGTGTAAGAATTCATCAACCTTCGTCAAGGAGGTATGAGTGTACTTGACTACTCTTTGAAATTTACTAAATTTTCAAAGTATGCTTCTTCTTTGTTTTCCGACCCTATAGATGAAATGAGCCATTTTGTGACGGGTGTGTCGGATGCTTGAAATAAGAATGTCGTTTGGCTATGCTATATTATAATATGAAAATTTCTCTTCTCATGGTTTATGCTCAACAAGTGGAAGAGACAGGGGTTCAAAGGAAGAGTAGGGATGCCAAGAGGGCAAGGTCTTTTGATGGTGGTTCTTCAAAGGGTAGGCTTGATATCAAAGACAAGCCTAGGTTCAATAAGAGTTTTTCTAATCAAGTTCCTACCAAATTTCCCAAGGCTCGTGATGATAGGGTGTCTAACCCTAAGTCTCAAAAGTGAAGAGGTACTAGCTCACCAAGCAAGAAGACAACTTGTGAAAAGTTTGGCAAGAAGCATTATGGTGATTGCCTTGTTGGGACGGATAATTGCTTTGGGTGTGGCAAAAGTTGCCACAAGGTTAGAGATTGCACAAATGTGAAAGGGCAAGACAAGGGTAGCAGGCAAGCTCAAGCTAACGGTTCTAATGTGGATCCTCTAAAGAAGAATCACTTTTATGCACTTCGCCTAGGGGTGAACAAGAGAGTTCTCCCGATGTGGTGATCGGTATGTTACAAGCCATCTTTATTGATGTATATGCTTTACTTGATCCGGGTGCTACATTATATTTTGTTACTCCTTTGATATCTAGAAAGTTTGATATTTTTCCTGATATTCTCAATGAGCCTTTCATGGTAACTACCCCGGTACGTGAGTCGGTGGTTGCAAAGAGGGTATATAGAAATTTTCTTATAATGTTGCCCAATAGAGTTACTCATTTTGAATTAGTAGAACTTGATATAGTCAATTCTGGTGTCATTTTAGGGATGGATTGTTTGTATGATTTTTTGGCTTCCATTGATTGTAGAACGAGAATTTTCAAGTTCAATTTTCCAAATGAATCCGTTTTAGAGTGGAAAGGGGGAAATTCTATTCCTTGAGGATGTATTATCTCTTGTCTTAAGGCTTGTAAAATGATCTCAAAAGGGTGTCTATATCACATTGTAAGAGTAAAAGATTTAGACTCTGAAATCCTCCCATTGAGTTAGTCCCCGTAGTAAGGTAATTTACGGAGGTCTTTCCTAATGATCTTCCCGTTATCCCTCCCGAACAGGAAAATGTTTTTGGTATTGACTTGCTACCGGATACCAATCCCATTTTAATTCGTCCTTATCGAATTTCTCCGGACGAATTGAAAGAGTTGAAGGCTCAACTCAAGGATTTACTAGACAAAGTTTTCATTAGACCTAGTATTTCTCCATGGGGTGTTGGTTTTGTTTGTGAAGAAGAAGGATGGGTCCCTTATAATATGTATTGATTATCGCCAACTCAATAAAGTCACTATTAAGAACAAGTATCCTCTCCCTCGGATTGACGACTTGTTTGATCAACTCCAAGGGGCAAACTACTTTTCTAAGATTGACTTGAGATCGGGGTATCACCAACTTAGGGTGAGAAGTGAGGATATACCAAAAACGTAATTTCAAACAAGATATGGTCACTATGAGTTCTTAGTAATGTCCTTTGGTCTCACTAATGCCCCGGTGGAATTTATGGATCTCATAAATAGGGTGTTTCGGAGTTACCTAGATTCATTTGTCATTGTCTTCATTGACGACATCTTGTATATTCGATAAATGAGGGTGAACACATGGACCATTTGAGAGTGGTGTTACAAGTGCTTAAGGAGAACCAATTATTTGCCAAGTATAGCAAATGTGAGTTTTGGTTGAGGTCGATGGCGTTTCTTGGTCATATCATCTCTAGTGAGGAAGTTGAGGTTGATCCAAGGAAAACCGAGGCGGTGAAAAATTGGCCTACGCCATTGACTCTAACTGAAATTAGGAGTTTCTTAGGTCTAGCGGGATATTATGGGAGGTTTTTGGATGGTTTTGCATCCATTGCATCTCCCTTGACTACTTTGACCCAAAAGAGTGTGAAATTTGAGTGGTCGGAGGCATGTGAAAGAAGCTTCCAAATCTTGAAAGATAGGCTTACTTCCACTCCAGTGTTGACATTATCGGAGGGTACCAAGGACTTTGTTGTGTGTTGTGATGCATCCCGAGTGGTCTTGGTGTGTGTGCTTATGTATCATGGGAAAGTATTAGTCTATGCCTCTAGGCAACTTAAGGTGCATGAGAAGAACTATCCAACTCATGATCTTGAGTTAGCGGCCGTAGTATCTGCTTTGAAAATATGTAGGCATTATTTGTATGGTGTTCATGTTGATATGTATACCGACCACAAAAGTCTTCAATATGTATTTACTCAAAAAGAGTTAAACCTCCAACAAAAAAGGTGGTTAGAATTGTTGAAAGATTACGACATGAGTGTTCTCTACCACCCCGGCAAGGCCAATGTGGTTGCGGATGCTCTAAGTCGTATGACCATGGTAGTGTATCTCATGTAGAAGAAGGCTAGAAAGACCTAGTGAAACATATTCATAGGTTGGCTCGTTTGGGTGTTAGATTGGAAGATGCTCCGGATGGTGGTTTTCTGGTCCATCATAACTCCGAATCGTTTTTGGTGGTTGAGGTGAAGTCCAAACAACACCTTGATCAACCCTTGATGGAGTTGAAGGAGTGTAACATTCAAGAAAATGTACTTGTCTAGTGAAGAGTCTATTAGGTTTTAAGAATATGTATTGGGGTACATAGGCATCCCAATGCCCAATATTGAGTAATATTGGGCATGTTAGAGAATATTTGCTTAAGGGTGTTAGCCAATTTCTATGTATTAACAACTTAAACCATGCTTGTTTAGGAATTGTACCTGCAATAAAGACCCTAAGCTAAAATTCTTATTTTCATATTTTACACACATTAGGTACGAGGCATCGAAGTGTCAAGCCTAGGTACCATAGCACATGATCATTTAAAATGATCATGTGCTATTAAGTAGTGCCCAAGGACATATTGAAGATTCTTGGGGACAAGAAGTGAACTTTGCAAGTGCAACTACAGAGTGCACGGTTAGGAAAGTGCACGGCAACACATATGCAAGCACATGTGCTACTGGCCGAGAGACCAAGTCCAACCGATTTGGTTAGGGCGGTTAAAGGACAGGCACGCGTCGGGTCAAGCCACGTGGGGCCGAGCTTCCTAACCAATCCTAGGCTCCAACTAACTTACCTAACTAGCTAACTAACCTAGGACTAACTAAAATGAACTAACTAGTGTGCCCGACATCCTAAGACCTAACCGGGTGACACTAGCCGAGTAACTAACTAAAGAAACATCCTAGTACCTAACCTAGGATGGTCGAAAGGGGTTATTTATGGTCCTAGCTACTTAGGGGTACTTTAGTAAATAACCTAGGTCACCTAATTAATTAAATTAACAACTTACTTAATTTGTTTATTTTGTCAAAACCGAGACCCTTAGAAAATTTTAGAATTTGGCTAAGTCAAATGTTCTCCTATTTTAGGTCAATTTAGGAGGGGCATTTTGGTAATTAGATAATTGAATTATTTAATCAAGTTAATTAACCTAAGTTGAATTAGTCAATATTCAGTTACTATACTTAGACTCACGTTTATCCAGTAGAAACTTACGACTGAAAAACAGTGAGCAAACGTAAGAAAAAACATAGGCGATTTCAAGGCAATTCTTCAAGAGTTTCGTGCAAAGTATAGGGTGATCTTCGTAGATTCAATTCTACAATAAGGTATGGGTTTTCTATCTTGGATTCCTTTCACCATGAGGCTTTTTAAACGTTTTGAAATCAAGAAAACCAAAACTAGGGTTGTTCCCAATGAAATTGTCGAACGTTCATCTCCCTAGTTCTCCCTATCTCCGATTCTAGTAGTATGTATAATATAAATCTCGAGCATGTTGTTGGTATGTGGTGCTAACTGATCATTATTTGTAGGTTTCTATGATTGATAATGTCGAATGAGACCTATTGTTTAGATCTGTATGATTAGAGTATTATTTACATGAGATAAGAAACGTTATAATGCATAATTGTGTTCGAGAAGATGAAATTGTTATAAGTCGTTCATTGAATTGTTCTTATAGGCTAATCAAAGGCTAAAAGTTGTCTTTCATAACATGATGAGATTACTATAGTATATGCATGAAGTTAATTGACTTGGCTAGTGATAAAATCATGATAAGTGTTTAGTGAAAATTTGATTTATGCCAATAAATTGGCTAGCAAAACTAAGTCCAAAATATTAAAAGAATTGGCCGATGACTAAGTCATAACAATCTTATATGGCCAATGTAACTTATGATGCTTCTTGTAAGGCCAAATACAGGTTAAAAATGAGATTTCACAAGATGTAACTCAATGAACTCATAACATAGGGTATATCAATAATTGGGACAAGTCCAAACATACCCTATCTATATGAACTTGTGAACATAGTAGCACATTGAATAAGTCCTGATAACTTTCATAAAGAATGGTACAAGACTACCAAATGACATTGAACAAGATAAGGTTAGTAATGAAATAGCTAACAGCTTATGAGTTATGAAATTGACCTAATATAGGGTGTTAAAGAAAGTGAGACAAGTCTCACTTACACTTAAACAATTATGTTAAAGATAATTACACAATAGGGTGTTAGAAACCGTGAGACAAGTCTCACTCGCACCATGATGATAATGAAATATTTAAGTTCACATTCATCAAGTAAATAAAGGGATGACCAGTCATCCATTGAGATAAGCATACCCCATACTAGAAGCAAGCTTCCACAATGTGTGAGTTAACTCTAAAAGCTGTAAAGTATAATAAATCTGAGCTAAGCACCGATAGACTAGCAATGAGCTTGTGTCAGCACATGTAAGCCTCATGAGACGAGACTACCACCAAGGTGGATAAGGGTCTCCAAGGTCTCCTAGTCTTTGAACTATGTCTTCAGCATAGGTTACTAGCTAGTGGATCCACCTAAGAAAGCTAGGCAGTATTCGGTTTCACTTTGGCCGTTGAACAACCTCTTTTTGGTGTGGGGAAGACACTAGATTTCATGTTAGCTCACATGATCTATGTCGGTTAAATGCTCAAGAAAGTATTCGGTTTCACTTTAGCCGGTGAACCAGCTTTTTTCGGTGTGGGGAAGACACTGGATTCGGTTTCCCTTTAGCCGGTGAACCACCTCTTTTGGTGTGGATAAGACACTAGATTTCATGTTAGCTCACATGATCTATATCACTTAATGCTAAAGATTTCTTTAAGAAAGTAAGAAAGAAATAAAGTAGCATGTTCAAAGTGAACAACAGATCAAATAAGAAGAAATGTAAGTTCAAAGTGAACTAAGTAAGCAAAAGCATAAGAATATCAAATCATCAATGTTTGATAAGAATGAAGTTTTAATAGTTACTGGTTTATGCCAATAAAGGGAGCAAAACATAATGACTCATCAATTAGAGTATGAATATATGCCCCAAGATCTATATATTATGCAAATAATCAAAGAAGGGCATAACCAATAAAGATTGGCTTATAAAGACTTCATGCCCAATTTAACAATAATGAGAACAACTTGTGAGTAGGGTAGCCATATCATTTCCTTAGTCTTTTGGATTACTTACTTGATTCATTGTAGGTATGGGACTACATTGAATCATTGCACTCGTAAGTAAAACATAGGATCAAAGGAGATCACTGAACTACATAATAAAAAGAAGAAAAGACTGAAAAATAAACTAAGGCTGGGAAAGAGAGCTCTCGGCCTAAGGGGAGCAAAATTATTAACTTTTGCTTGAGTGGTTCTAAAATTATGTTCATGATTCCAAGGTATTATGATCATATAGAAAATGAGTTTTGTGCTTTAAATGCATGAATATATGTCATATTCATAGCATGATTCATAAATAACGAATTAGGAAAGTGAAGTGACTTCACTTTCCAGAAATGGCATGTTGCTATAGAAAGTGCTTTCCTTGATCATGCATAGTCCTTATGTGTTTATGTGCATACACCCATACTTAGTACAAGTGTGTACTAACCCATATATAATTACTATTTTTATAGGTGCAGGTCGTTGAGAAGATTGAAGATTCGTTGAAGCAGTTTGGACTAGCATCTCCAGACTTTGGTAGGTCCTCTTGAGTTCGGAGGATGCCTACACTTTATCTTCTATCATAGTAGATTAAAAATAGCTAGTGGATGTTGTCCCTAGCATTTCCTTTCAAATATTTGTTCAAGATTTTGTATTAAGGACGGTTTGGCAAACTATTACTATTATTATGAAGTCTTCATTTTAATTGTTCAATCTATTGATAGATGGTTGTTTTAGTTTGAGTTGTTAGTGTATTACTCTTATGCAGTTATATGAAGTCTAAGTACACTTCAGTAAAGTTTTAAATTTTCCGCTAAATTTAACTGTATGATTGTGATGAAAGCTAAGAAGAGGCTTATCTGCGACCTCTGAGAGGCTAACGACGCCGGTGTCATCTGGGATCTAGGATCTGGGTGTGACAAACTTGGTATCAGAACATGAGGTTAAATTACCTAGGAACTAAGCCTCAAAACAACCATGTTGCGTATTTTCTAGCTTATGGTTGTGAAGTGCTCCACAACCATGACTTAGAGACTAAGTGATGTTAAGAATTTTCCATTATTCTACTCTTTATCGTGCTATGTAAAGCTTTGACATTTTGTGTCATTCTAGCATCTAACTTCCTTCTTGTGTGTGCGTGTAGAAGAATGAACACAAGAAGAAACGCAGGCAGGAGAGTTAGAGAAGCAACTGCTGGGGGAAACCAAGCTCCTCCTCAAGCCCCAGCTTCTGTAGTGCAAGTGCCTGTCAACCTAGTTACGTTGGCGGATGGAGAAGTGAGAGCATCACTGTTCACATGGCCCAAGACATCACTATTCAGGCACAGGCTATCACAACCCAGGCCACTAGAGAGGGTGCTCCCAGGGAGAACCCACATGCTAGCACTATGGAAAGCAGACTGAGAGATCTCACCAGGATGAACCCTCCAGTCTACTTCGGGTCCAGAACCAATGAGGATCCCCAGGAGTTTGTGGATGAGGTCCACAAGATTCTCTGTGCTATGGGTGTTAATGAAGAGGAGAAGGCTGAGTTGGTTGCATACCAGCTCAAGGATGTGGCTCAGGTATGGTACAAGATGTGGGCAGATGGCCGAGCACTAGGAGAAGTCCCCATCACTTGGGAAATTCTCAAGACTGCATTCCTGGAGAGGTTTTTTCCCAGAGAGCAGAGAGAGGCTAAAGTTGAGGAGTTCATCAACCTACGTCAGGGAGGTATTTCAGTCAAGGAATACTCCTTGAAGTTTGTTAAACTTTCCAAATATGCTCTTCCCTGGTGTCCAGTAGCGGGATGAGATGAGCAGGTTTGTGACTGGTGTATCGGAGGATCTGGAGGAGGATTGTCGGGCATCCATGTTGCATGATAACATGGACCTTTCTAGGTTAATGGTACATGCACAACAGGTGGAGGAGAGTCGTCGGAGGAAGAGAGGCCGAGAAGGCAAAAAGCCTAGGCCCTCGATCAGGCTGGTTCTAGCACTGGTAGGAGTTCGTTTGGAGTCCAGGATAGGTCCAAGTTCAATAAGGGGCACCAACACTCAGGTAATCCTACTCTTTCCATGAACACTAATGCCAAAGGGACAAGTCTGGCCCCAAAAAGGGCAATGATTGAAATGCCCAGCGTGACAGAAAGTCCTGTGGTAAGTGTGGTCGTTCGCATAGAGGTGAGTGCATGGTAGTTTATAATGTCTTCTATAGGTGAGGCAAGAGTGGGAATATGATCAGGGACTGCCCACGTGTGAGGAATCAAGACAAGGCAAATACTCAGCCTCGGCCTAATCCTACTGCTGCAGCCGAGCCTCCCAAGAGGAACAGGTCTATGCTTTGAAATGTAGAGAGGAGCAAGAAAAG
This sequence comes from Solanum sitiens, assembly GCA_016801875.1. Classification (NCBI taxonomy): domain Eukaryota; kingdom Viridiplantae; phylum Streptophyta; class Magnoliopsida; order Solanales; family Solanaceae; genus Solanum; species Solanum sitiens. The sequence goes on from JABWTJ010000029.1 coordinate 2,396,097, forward strand.
TCAGCTGATGTGGTCACTGGTAATTTGCTTGTCTTTTTTTTCCATGTGTATGCATTGTTAGATCCAGGATCCACCTTGTCTTTTGTTACTCCTTTAGTAGCTAGTAAGTTAGACTTGCTTCCTGAGATCTTGCATGAATCTTTTCTAGTTAGTCCTCCCATAGGAGACAGCATTAGGGCTGAAAGAGTATATAGAGATTGCCCAATAACTGTTCTTGATAGAGTTACCTATGCGGACCTACTTGAATTAACCATGCCTTACTTTGATATAATTTTGGGTATGGATTGTCTCCATAAATGCTATGCTACCATAGACTGTTGAAAAAGGGTAGTAAGGTTTCAGTTTCCTAATGAGTTAGAGATAGAATGGGAAGGGCGTAGTTCAAATCCAACATGCCAAATAGTTTCCCATCTTAAAGCCAATAAGATTTTATATAAGGGGTATTCATACCACTTAGTCAGATTCAATGACTTAGAACATGAAGTTCCTTCCATAGACTCTGTGTCCATAGTGAATGAGTTTCAAGATGTCTTTTCGAAGGATTTACCAGGAATCCCTCCTATTGACTTTGGTGTTGACTTAGATCCCAACACCAAACCAATTGTCATTCCTTCCTATAGAATGGCTCCAGCTGAACTCAAAAAGTTAAAGTTGCAGTTTAAAGATCTACTTGATAAGGTCTTTATCCAGCCGAGTATATCCCCATGGGGTGCTCCAGTGTTGTTCGTTAAGAAAAAGGATGGAACCCTTACAATGTGTATAGATTATCGGCAACTCAACAAATTCACTATAAAGAACAAATACCCTCTTCCCAGAATTCATGATCTATTTGATCAGCTCCAAGGTTCAAGTTTCTTTTCTAAAATAGATCTCGGGTTAGGGTATCACCAGCTTAGAGTGAGACAAGAGGACGTTCCTAAGACTGCCTTCCATACTAGGTATGGTCATTACGAGTTTATTGTCATGTCATTTGGTCTCACTAACGCACCAGCCACGTTTATGGACCTTATGAATAGAGTATTCCCTGAATTCCTTGATTATTTTGTCATAGTATTCATAGATGACATACTCATATACTCTAAGACCAGAGAAGAGCATGAACAACATTTGAGAATGACATTGCAAGTACTCAGGGAACATCAGCTGTATGCAAAATTCAACAAATGTGAGTTTTGGCTTAGATCATTGACCTTCATTTGTCATGTTGTGTCCGATCGGGGTGTAGAGGTCGATTCGAAAAATATTGAGGCCGTAAAAAATTAGCCTAGACCCCTCACTCCTACAGATATTTGGAGTTTCTTGGGTTTGGCTAATTACTATCGCAGGTTTGTTGAGGGCTTTTCCGCTATTGCTGCTCCATTGACATCTTTAACAAAGAAGAAGGCGAAGTTTGAGTGGTCTGAAACTTGTGAAAAGAGCTTCCAAGAGCTCAAAGACCAACTCACTTCAGCCTAGTTCTGACATTGCCAAGGAATGGTGAAGTGTATGTGGTGTACTGTGATGCTTTCCGAGTAGGTTTGGGATATGTTCTTATGCAGGATGGCAAGGTGATTGCATATGCCTCAAGATAGTTGAAAATCCACGAGAAGAATTGTCCTACCCATGATCTTGAGTTAGCTATTGTGGTATTTGCGTTAAAACTTTGGACACATTACTTATGTGGTGTACATGTTAATGTATTTACTGATGATAAAAGTCTTCAGTGTGTTTTTACACAGAGAGAATTGAATCTTTGTTAAAAAATATGGCTAGAGCTTCTCAAGAATTATGACATGAGTGTCCACTATCACCCAGGTAAGGCCAATGTAGTGGACGATGCTTTGAGACAATTGAGCATGGACAGTGTGTCTCATATCGATGATGAAAAGAAGGACTTGGTTAAAGAGGTACACCAATTGGCTAGGTTAGGTGTACGATTGGTAGGTACACCATTTGGGGGTGTTTCAGTTCATTCCCGTTCTGAATCCTCATTTGTTGTAGATGTTAAAGCTAAGCACCATCTCGACCCATTACTCATGGAGTTAAAAGACTCAGTGTTGAGTAAGCTGAATGAATCATTCTCCCTAGGGGGGATGGTGTGGTTAGATACCAGGGCAGATTGTGTGTGCCCAATATTGATAATTTGAGACCTAATATTATTGCAGAGGCTCATGGCTCCAGGTATTCCATTCACCCAGGTTGCACCAAGATGTATCATGATCTCAAAAAGATCTATTGGTGGAAAGTATGAAGCGAGATATTTCTAAGTTTGTCAAGAAGTGTCCCAATTGCCAACAGGTTAAGGGAGAACACCTTAAGCCTGGAGGTCTTAACAGTCGAATGAGATCCCAACATAGAAGTGGGAGGCCATTAATATGGACTTTGTGGTTGGTCTGCCAAAGACCAGGAAACTACATGATTCCATTTGGGTCATTATTGACAGGATGACTAAGTCTGCTCACTTCATTTTTGTGAAGTCTACTTATAGGGCCAAAGATTATGCCAAGTTGTATATTGATGAGATAGTGAGGTGGCATGGTATCCCTTTATCTATCATTTCGGATAGGGGATCCCAGTTCACTTCTCACTTTTGGAGATCTTTCCAAAAGAGCGTGGGTACACACGTGAAGCTCAGCACTGCTTTTCATCCTCAGACGGATGGACAAGCAGAGCGTACCATTCAGACCCTTGAAGACACGCTGAGAGCATGTGTTATTGAATTCAAGGGGATTAGGATGATCACTTGCCACTGATTGAGTTCTCTTATAATAATAGCTACCATTCTAGTATTGGGATGGCACCTTTTGAAGCACTGTATAACAGGATATGTAGGTCCCCAGTTGGGTGGTTTGAGGTAGGAGAGTATGCCATCCTTGGCCCTGAGATCATACATGAGGCTGTGGAAAAGGTGAGATGATCAGGGATAGATTGGCTAACAGTCGTCAAAAATCCTATGCTGATAACAGGAAGAGGGATCTTGAATTCAAAGTAGGTGATCAAGTCTACCTGAAGATATCACCCATGAAAGGGGTGATGAGGTTTGTTAAAAAAAAGGGAAGTTGAGTCCGAGGTATATAGGTCCTTATGAGGTCCTACAGCGAGTAGGGAATGTTGCCTATGAACTGAAGTTACCAAATGACTTGGCTTCTGTTCATCCAGTGTTTCACGTTTCGATGCTTAAAAAGTGTTTAGGTGATCCAGCATCCATCCTGCCTGTTGAGGGGTTAGGAGTCGATGAGAACCTTTCTTATGAAGAGGTTCAGTTGAAATTTTAGATCGTCAAGTGAGACAGCTGAGGAACAAGGAGGTTGCCATCGTAAAGGTGTTATGGAGGAACCACCTTGTTGATAGAGCAACATGGGAGGCGGAGGCCGACATGAGATCCCGTTACCCTCACTTGTTTAGTTCTTGAGGTTGTATATACTCTTCTTAAGTCTGATTTTGTTTAGGAAACTCTGAATTTTAGTGCATTAGTCGGTTTTGGTGTTTTAAGTCCATAACTGTGTGTTTTATACTTGCACTATATGAGTTAATAAGATTTCATGCTTGCATTCATGTTGCTATTTTTGTATAGCGTTGACATGATTTTTGTGTCGCATGAGTTGTGATGTGCACAGAGTTAAAGTGAGATTGAGAAGAAAGTTACTCAATCTCAGATATGAAGCTTCACATAAGCTTCGAGTGATGTGCATCATCGAAAGTAAGTTGTGAATCAGATATTTACAAAGAGTAAAGTGTCAAGTATGTTGATGTGTTTTTCGAAAATACCCTCTTTAATTCAAATGATGTGTAGTGTCATTCGGGGATGAATGTTCCTAAGGGGGGGATAATGTAACATTCCAGAAAATGTACTTGTCTAGTGAAGAGTCTATTAGGTCTTAAGAATATTTATTGGGTTACATAGGCATTCCAATGCCCAATATTGAGTAATATTGGGCATGTTAGATAATATTTGCTTAAGGTTGTTAGTCAATTTCTATGTATTAACAAGTAACTTAAACCAAGCTTGTTTAGGAATTGTACCTGCAATGAAGACCCTAAACTAAAATTCTTATTTTCATATTTTACACACATTAGGTACGAGGCATCCAAGTGTCAAGCCTAGGTACCATAGCACATGATCATTTAAAATGATCATGTAGATTAAGAAGTGCCCAAGGACATAGTGAGGATTCTTGGGGACAAGAAGTGAACTTTCCAAGTGCAACTACAGAGTGCACGGTTAGGAAAGTGCACGGCAACACATGTGCAAGCACATGTACTACCGGCAGAGAGACCAAGTCCAACCGATTCGGTTAGGGCGGTTAGGGGACATGCACGCGTCGGGTCAAGTCACGTAGGTCCAAGCTTCCTAACCAGTCCTAGGCTCTAACTAACTTACCTAACTAGCTAACTAACCTAGTACTAACTAAAATGAACTAACTAGTGTGCCCGACATCCTAAGACCTAACCAGGTGACACTAGCCGAGTAACTAACTAAAGAAACATCCTAGTAACTAACCTAGGATGGTCCAAAGGGGTTAGTTATGGTCCTAGTGACTTAGGGGTACTTTAGTAATTACCTTAGGTTACTTAATTAATTAAATTAGCAAATTATTTAATTATTTATATTGTCAAAATCGAGACCCTTAGAAAATTTCAGAATTTGGCTAAGTCAAATGTTCTCCTATTTTTAGTCAATTTAGGAGGGGCGTTTTGGTAATTAGCTAATTGAATTATTTAATCAAGTTAATTAACCTAAGTTGAATTAGTCAATATTCAGTTCCTATGACTTAGACTCACGTTTATCCAGTAGAAACCTACGACTGAAAAACAGTGAGTAAATGTAAGAAAAACCTTAGGCGATTTCAAGGAAATTCTTCAAAAGTTTCGTGCAAAGTACAGGGTGATCTTCGTAGATTCAATTCTACAATATAATATGGTTTTTCTCTCTTGGATTCCTTTCCCAAGGAGGCTTTTCAAACGTTTTGAATTCAAGAAAATCGAAACTAGGGTTGTTCCCAATGAAATTATCGAAGGTTCATCTTCCTAGTTCTCCCTGTCTCTGATTCTAATAGTATGTATAATGTAAATCTCGAGCATGTTTTTGGTATATGGTGCTAACTAATCATTATGTGTAGGTTTCTGTGATTGATAATGTCGAATGAGACCTATAGGTTAGATCTGTATGATTAGAGTATTATTTACATGAGATAAGAAACGTTATAATGCCTAATTGTGTTTGAGAAGATGAAATTGTTATAAGTAGTTCATTGAATTGTTCTTATAGGCTAATCAAAGGCTAAAAGTTGGCTTTCTTAACATAATGAGATTACTATAGTATATGCATGAAGTTAATTGACTTGGCTAGTGATAACATCATGATAAGTGTTTAGTGAAAGTTTTATTTATGCCAATAAATTGGCTAGCAAAACTATGTCCAAAATATTAAAAGAATTGGCCAATGACTAAGTCATAACAATCTTATATGGCCAATGTAACTTATGATGCTTCTTGTAAGGACAAATAAAGGTTAAAAATGAGATTTGACAAGATGTAACTCAATGAACTTATAACATAGGGTATGCTAATAATTGGGACAAGTCCCAACATACCGTATCTACATTAACTTGTGAACATAGTAGCACATTGAATAAGTCCTGATAACTTTCATAAAGAATGGTATAAGACTACCAAATGACATTGAACAAGATAAGGTGAGTAATAAAATAACTAAAATTTTATGATTTATGAAATTGACCTAATATAGGGTGTTAAAGGAAGTGACACAAGTCTCACTTACACTTAAACGATTATGTTAAAGATACTCACATAATAGGTGTTAGAAACCGTGAGACAAGTCTCACTCACACCATGATGATAATGAAAGATTTAAGTTCATATTGATCAAGTAAACAAAGGGATTACCAGTCATCCATTGAGCTAAGCATACCCCATAGTAGAAGCAAGCTTCCACAATGTATGAGTCAACTCTAAAAGTTGTAAAGTATAATAAATCTAAGCTAAGCACTGATAGACTAGCAATGAGCTTGTGCCAGCACATGTAAGCCTCATGAGACGAGACTACCACCAAGGTGGATCATGGTCTCTATGGTCTCCTAGTCTTTGAACTATGTCGCCAGCATAGGTTACTAGCTAGTGGATCCACCTTAGAAAGTTAGGTAGTATTCGGTTTCACTTTGGCCAGTGAACCAGCTCTTTTCGGTGTGGGGAAGACATTGGATTTCATGTTAGCTCACATGATCTATGTCGGTTAAATGTTCAAGAAAGTATTCGGTTTCACATTAGCTGGTGTACCACCTTTTTTCGGTGTGGGGAAGACACTAGATTTGGTTTCACTTTTGCCGGTGAACCACCTCTTTTCAGTGTGGGGAAGACGTTGGATTTCAAGTTAGCTCACATGATCTATATCAGTTAATGCTAAAGATTTCTTTAAGAAAGTAAGAAAGAAATAAAGTAGCATGTTCAAAGTGAACAGCAGATCAAAGAAGAAGAAATGTAAGTTCAAAGTGAACTAAGTAAGCAAAAGCATAAGAATATCAAATCATCAATGTTTGATAAGAAGAAGTTTTAATAGTTACTGGTTTATGCCAATAAAGGGAGCAAAACATAATGACTCATCAATTAGAGTATGAATATATGCCCCAAGATCTATATATTATGCAAATAATCAAAGAATGGGCATAGCCAATAAAGATTGGCTTATAAAGAATTCATGCCCAATTTAACAATAATGAGAACAACTTGTGAGTAGGGTTGCCAAATCATTTCCTTAGTCTTTTGGATTACTTACTTGATTGATTGTAGGAATGGGACTACAATGAATCATTGCACTCGTAAGTAAAACATAGGATCAAAGGAGATCATTGAACTACACAACAAAAAGAAGAAAAGACTGAAAAATAAACTAAGGCTGGGAAAGAGAGCTCTCGGCCTAAGGGGAGCAAAATTATTAACTTTTGCTTGAGTGGTTCTAAAATTATGTTCATGATTCAAAGGTTTTATGATCATATATAAAATTAGTTGTGTGCTTTAAATGCATGAAAATATGTCATATTCATAGTATGATTCATAAATAAAGAATTAGTAAAGTGAAGTGACTTCACTTTCCAGAAATGGCATGTTGTTATAGGAAGAATTTTCCTTGATCATGCATAGTTCTTATGTGCTTATGTGCATACACCCATACTTAGTACAAGTGTGTACTAACCCATATACAATTACTTATTTTATAGGTGCAGGTCCTTGAGAAGATTGAAGATTTGTTGAAGTGGTTTGGACTAGCATCTCTAGACTTTGGTAGGTCCTCTTGAGTTCAGAGGATGCCTACACTTTATCTTCTAGCTTAGTACGTTAGACATAGCTAGTGGATGTTGTCCCTAGTGTTTCCTTTCAAACATTTGTTGAAGCTTTTGTATTAAGGCCAGTTTGGCAAACTATTACTATTATTATGAATTCTTCATTTTAATTGTTCAATCTATTGATAGATGGTTGTTTTAGTTGAGCTGTTAGTGTATTACTCTTATGCAGTTATCTGAAGTCTAAGTACACTTCAATAAAGTTTTAAATTTTCCTCTAAATGTAACTGTATGATTGTGATGAAAGGTAAGAAGAGGCTTTTCTGCGACCTCTGAGAGGTTAACGACGCCGGTCTCATCTGGGATCTAGGATCTGGGTTTGACAAGGAGTTGGTTCTTTTTAATCTTAATGAGTCATTCTCCTTAGGGTGAATGGTGTCTTGAGGTATCAAGGAAGGTTGTGTGTTCTCAATGTAGATGGCTTGAGGAACCGGATTTTTTAGGAAGCTCATGGATCCTGTTACTCCATTCATCCGGGTTCGACAAAGATGTACCATGACCTTAGAGAGGTGTTTTGGTGGGAAGGCTTGAAGAAGGACATAGGCAGTATTTGTTTCTAAGTTACCGAATTGTAAACAAGTGAAAGTCGAACATCAAAATCCAGGTGGTTTACTTCAAGAAATCCAAGTTCCTACTTGGAAGTGGAAGACATTAATATGGATTTTGTGGTAGGGTTGCCTCGGACACAAAATCAATATGACTCCATATGGGTTGTTGTGGATAGGTTGACCAAATCCGCTCATTTGATTCCCGTAAAGTCTACTTACTTGACGGAGTATTATCCAAGGATCTTCATAGATGAGATTATGTGTCACCATGGTATTTGTTATCCATCATATCGGATAGGGGTGCACAACTCACATCTAGGCTGTGGAGGTCATTCCAAAAAGGATTGGGTACCAAGGCGAAGTTAAGCACCGCTTTTCATCCTCAAACGGATTGTCAAGCAGAGCATACTATTCAAACCCTTGAGGATATGCTTAGAGCCCGTATAATTGATTTCAACGGAAATTGGGATAACCACTTGACTTTGGTTGAGTTTTCTTACAACAATAGTTACCATTCATCTGTATCTATGGCTCCTGATGAAGCCTTGTATGGTAGGATGTGTAGATCTCCTATTGGATGGTTTGAAGTGGGTGAGTCTTCACTTTTGAGTCCCGAGTTGATTTATAAGACTTTGGAAAAGGTTCATATTATAAGAATCACTTGAAAACAGTCTATAGCTGACAAAAGTCTTATGCCGACCATAGGAGAAGAGAATTAGAGTTTGAAGAAGGTGATAAAGTGTATCTAAAAATTTTGCCTATGAAAGGGGTGGCGAGATTTGGAAAGAAAGGGAAGTTGAGTCCTCTTTATGTGGGTCCCTATGAAATCTTGCAAAAGTTTGGTAAGGTTGCATATGAGTTGAGGTTGTCTAGTGAATTGGCTTTGGTTCATCCGGTATTCCATGTTTCCATGCTTAAGAAGTGTATCGGTGATCTCGAGTCCATTCTTCCTATTGAAGGTCTAGGTGTTCAACATAATCTCTCCTATGAAGAGGTTCCGGTTCAAATCCTTGATAGACAAGTAAAGAAGTTAAGGAACAAAGAGGTTTCTTCCGTAAAGGTGTTATAGAGGAATCACCTAGTTGAGGGTGTAACATGGGAGGCCGAGGCCGACATGAAGTCCTGTTACCCTCATCTATTTGATAACTAAGGTTATTCATTCCTAATTATAATGAAAATAATGAATAAAATTTAAGTTATCTTGATTTTTGGTGAAATTGTGCAAAATGGTGCATGTTACAGTGATGTTACAGTGAAGTTGCATGCCTAAAGTTTATGTTGTGCATTTTGGTATATTGTGCCTTCATGAATTGTATTGAGCATGTTGAGATGTGTGGAAGAAAGCTTTGGCATAATGAATAAGCATGAAATGAATGTTGAACTCTTATGAGTTGAAAATGATGTTTTGAGTTGCATTGTGTAAAAGGTCATGTGGTTATGTTGCTTTTGATTGCGACTCATGTTTTGATATGTTGATATTGGTTGGGCTGCTAGTCTTGAGTCTATTCTTTCCTTTTAAAGAATTTTAGTGACATTCGGGGACGAATGTTCCTAAGAGGGGGATAATGTAATACTCCGAAAGTCTAAGACGTGTTCTAGATCCTAACATGAGTGCCTAAAGGTTGTGTCACTGTTTTAAGGTTAATTTAATGTATATAAGTCATTTAGAAAGTTTTATAATTAAAACGTCAAAGAACGTCCATGACGTCCGGAAACTAGTTCAAGAAGTGCTAGTGTGCCTTAGCCTATTTGACTAAGTTGTACGAGTCAGAAAATGATGAAATTTGTTGTAAAGGTGTCTAACACGTATTAGAGTTCGTTTATAGTCGAAACGTCAAGGTACGACTCCACAAGGACCAACCAAGGACCCTTGAGGATGACCCTTGCAAAGGTGGCTAAAAGCTGCCAAGAGGCAGTGTCTACCTACTGCATGCGACGAGGCATCGTTGGATCGATGGGGCGCCAATTACTTCGTCAACCAACACTTAGCCATTGTGTCTAATGGTCCTTTTGGACCACTCTATGACCAAAACGACGACTGCACATGACGGACGTGAACAGTGCCCGTCGTTTGACAAATGGGCCGTTGGTCGTGGTGTCGTCTGTCAAGGCACTGTTTTGCTACACGTTTTTAAGTTAGTCAAGTTATTTAATTAGGTGGTTAGTTAATTGGTTAAGGGTTAAGGAAGTCCTAGTTAAGTTAGTTAATGACCTATATAAAGACCCTAACCTAATTAAACTAACCTAACCCTCATAATTTCCCAAACCCAAATTGCTCTCCTTCTCTCTTCTTTCACTCTCCCAAAGAAACCCCATTGAAGACCAAGCAAAAGGTGGGTTCTAGGGCTTCTAAGGATAAAGTTTCTCCATAAAACTTCATCAATTAACAAGGTATGGGATTCCTTTCACCTTTGGGATTTCTTTCCCCGAAGCGCTCCTCCAAATTGATTTCAAAAGTATGAGATTCAAGTGGGTTTACTTCCAATACGAAATTGATCTTGTGAATTTCTTTGTTTATGATTCCTTTGGGTTATGATAAGTAGATTAACATGTAATATGACTACATTATAAAAATTCTTGGTGAATTAATCTAGTTTGTGGAAGATGCTCATTTCCCTTTAATCCTAGGTTGTGATCTTGAATTGAATTGTATAGTATTGATACAATTGACTTCGTTAGTGTATGAATTGCTATCCTAGATTGTTATTATGCTATTTATGAGTAGATTGTGATATATGGTAATCCAATTATTCTAGTTTTTGAGTAATTGACCTAGGTTGTAAAGTAGATCATGAACTTGACATAAGTCTCTAATTCTAGGCTGTGAACTAGTGATGAATTGTTGTATAGTGATTCAATTGACTTCATTATTATGTTGGTTACTCTTGTGTGATTATATTACACCCATTGTTGGGTTTAGTTGAATGGTTGATGGTAAGACCTTGATGATGGCTTATGAAGGAGATTGGGGTAAGTCTTGTGATCTCAATTCTTTACATCAATTATGATTACTTGTGATTAAGTTATGATGATAGAAGTATACCTTATATTAATATTGATAGGGTTGTTATGATATTTAATTGAAATGTCTTGACTATGGTTTGTGAGATGTTGGCGAAGATGTAAATGTTATAAGGATGGTGATGACTTACCAATGTGCCTTATCATGATGTCATTATGTAATGTGCTAACTTCACATGTATGAATTGTAACGAAAGGACACTACTCATGAAATTCTTATTGAGATATGATGATGATGATTATATAAGGGATAAACCCTATGACCTACATTAAGTTATGATGATTAATAAAGGCATTAAAGACATTTCAAAAAGGGACTCTTGCTTAGTACTGAGTGAACTAGAGTGAGGAGTGTCCATTCCCACATAGGAAAGGTAGGATCACTAATGTACTCTTGATATTGGAGACTATAAAGAATGTAGCCTAAAGAGGGTCCCAACTACATCTCCTAGTTCTTGAACTATGTTGCCCCCATAGGAATACTAGCTAGTGGATCCATATTAGAAGCTATGTTCATGTTTTGGTACTACCTTGGCAAGTAGTCCGCCTTCTCTCGGTGTATGGTTCCATAACACCGGATTCCACATTAGCTCATGTGGTCTATGTTGGTTAAGGCAAGATGTTCGGAAAACGTGAAAATGAAGTAATGAATAAACTCTAACTAGGATTACCTAAGGGGTTTAGCTTAGTCTAGGTAGGGGTATGGGACTCTACCTATACATTGCACTAGTTAGACTTGAAGGAAGTCTCAGAAGGATGCTCTTATGTATGTAAATGCTTATAAATGTAAATGATATGTATGTGATGATCTTACCTGTTGATGATACTATATGATGATTGTTTCACTTATGAACATGTGTCTGGTCTCTATTGTTAAAGTATGATGATGATGGCTATTATAAATGATGTAGTATGTGAAGCTGGACATTGGTTATGGTTTTTATTGGGTTTACTTGATTGAGTAATGTCATGGGGCTTTGCTTAGTCATTGTACTAGTGGACTTGATGAGGATTCACGAGTAACGGTCTTGCTTTGGTTATGTTATTATGAACTCTTATATATTCTTATTGATGTTATGACTTGCTGATAGAGTTGTATTGACTATGTGCTCAAGTATGTTGATATGCATGTTCACTTGACTAGACGTAGTGTTATTGGTCTTGTGATGTACATGGTATTGACTTAATAAATATGTATGATTGACTTGTATTGGTTTCTCAATGTGCATAAGGCTTTTCAAAGTAAATGGCATGTTTTAATGAAATGTCCTTTTTTAGTATGATTTTATGATGTGTGTGCAAATGTTCTCATACTTAGTACAAGTGATGTGCTAACCCCATTTCTCCCTTTTCCCCAATATTTTAGGTTCCGGTCGTTGAAGTGTTTGTGATGACATTGAAGGAAAGCTTGGAATTCTCACTTTCCAAGTTGAGTAGGTCCTCACTACTTCGAGCACAATGCCATTTTCTAGCTTTGGATATTGATTAGTCTTAAAAACAATATATTCATTTCCTTTCATTTGAGTACTAAAGATTATATAGCCTATATGTGGCTTTATTGTATTGATGTATGGGCTATGCCCAATTGTTATACTCATGTTTAGATGGTTATGAAACGAGACATCCTCTTTTAAGACTAAGTCATATATATATATATATATATATATATATATATATATATATATATATATATATATATATATATATATATATATATATATATATATATATATATATATATATGTGTGTGTGTGTGTGTGTGTGTGTGTGTGTGTGTGTGTGTATGTGTGTGCAATAAAAGTAGAAGACTATGTAATCTTCTTATACGAAGGGTCTATGTATACTCGATATGAATATATATGTGTATGCGAGAGGTCTATGTAAACCTCAAGATATATATAGAAAAGTTTTAAATTTTCCATATTTTTAACTTGTGAATGTAATGATGTAAGCTAAGAGACTAGTCTTAGTCCTCTTCGAGGACGATGACGCCGGTTACGTGTAGGGGGTACTCCCCGAATGTGACACTACCCATTCAGCAGAAGATTACGCAAAGTTTTATACTCAAGAAATAGTTAGACTTCATGGGGTTCCGGTCTCCATTATTTCAAATAGAGATGCGGAATTTACTACACAATTTTGGAATTTATTCAAAAAAGGCTTGGGTTTGAAGGTGAAATTAAGTATCGCCTTTCATCCTTAGACAGATAGGCAAGAAGAGCACACTATTCAGAACCTAGAGGATATGTTGAGGGTGCACCTAATTGATTTCAATGGTAATTAGGATGATCACCTACCTCTCATTCAGTTTGCTTACAACAATAGTTATCACTCTAGCATCTAAATTGATCCTTATGAAGCTCTTTATGGGAAAAGATGTTGATTTCTTATTGGATGGTTTGAAGTTTGTGAAGATGTGTTGGTAGGATCATATTTAGCTCATCAAGCTATGGAGAAGGTAAAAGTGATTCAACTGAGGTTAAAAATAGCGCAGAGTGGTCAGAAATCCTACACTAATGTCAGGGGATGAAAGTTAGAATTTGAATTATATTACTGGGTGTACTTAGAAGTTTCACCCATGACGAGCATTATGAGATTGGTAAGAAGGCGAAGCTTAGTCCCGTTATATTGGACCTTATAGAATATCCAAGAGGATTGAAAAAGTAGCTTATGAATTGGAGCTACCACAAGAGTTCATAGCGGTTCATCCGGTATTTCACATCTCCATGATGAAGAAATGCATGGGCAACTCTTAATTGATCATACCAATTGAATATATTGGTATCACGGATAGCTTGTCTAATGAGGATATTCCTGTTCAGATTTTAGATCGCTAAGTTTGCAAGTTAAGAACAAAAGAGGTAGCATTTGTCAAAGTCGTTTGGAGGAACCAATTTACTAGACAAGCTACTTAGAAAGCTGATGAGGATATGAAGGAGATATATCACATCTTTTCGAATCCGGAGAAGTTCCGAATTAATGTACTAATAATACTTTCTTCGTATTTATTTGTAAGTTGGCATGTTGTTTTGCATTTTCTTATGGGTGATTGAACTGAATATTGCATGTTACACCCTTATCCTAGTAAGAGTAATCTCACTCGAGGACGAATGTTCTTAAGGGGAGAACAAAAATTTGGAAAAAAATTGTAAAGTTAGGAAAAGTTGAGTTTTTGGTAAGTCCTAGATATGGATGATTTAGGTGTACTTCCATATGGTAGGAAATTGATGAGTCCACAAATTGGACCCATTTGGGTTTTTTTTTTTTATCGAAATAGGGACATCAAATGCTAATTTAGTCTCAATATCTAATGAAAATTCTAAAGTTTCAGGTATTTGAAATTTTAGTGCAGGCATGGACACTTACGGGTAAAAGGGAATAAAAGGGCTGAAAAAAAGAAAGAAACTGAAGCCTGAGCATCGCCAAGTACACTTGGCGAGTTGTTGAAGGAACGTACTCCGCCCTTGTTCCAGCATGCGAAGCCTTGAAGGAGGTGGATCAAAACGGCGATAAAAATAGAATTCGGCGCTTTTCCAAATCGTTCCAGCGGCCCAATGGTATAGAGCATGAAGATGTTGAAGGAAAGAACAAAACGGCAATGAAACTGAAGAAGGGCGAGTTGCCGAGTCATTCGGCGATCTTGACTTATCTCGCTTAATGATCCATCGCAACACTTAATCAGAAAACTATAAATACTAGCCTCAGTTATTATTTTTATGATATCCAAACATTATCATAGTTTTAGACTTCAGAATATTATTTCTTTGTATTTTTCTCTGAATTTTGCTAAGGGTTTTGGGAGACTTGAAGAAAAAATGTTTTCATCCACCCCAAGTAGGAAGTGGATCTTCTCCATTCTTCTTCCTTGGTTTAAATAAAAGATTTATTTCTTACACCTATTTGATTTTACTATCATTTTAGGTGTATATGTTTATTGCTTGATTTGTTGCTAAAAAAACCCATTCTTGGGGTATGATTTAGCAAATATGAAGTAATATTATTGTTGGGTGTTGCTTGTTGATAGGTTAGATGTATTTTAATGGTGATTTCACCTACTTTTTGTTGTTTAACTTAATGGATTTGTAGTTCCAAATACAGACTCACCCATATGTTTTTGGCTTGCTCGATCGGGTAGTCGTGAAACCATTATTAATGTCCTAAAAAGTGGGTCGAGATGAGGTTCAGCCCGAAAGGGTGAGCCCTAATCCCATATCCTAATACTCAGCTCGAGAGAGTGAGTGGGTAAGGCGTAGGCTGGCCTTCATGCATCAAATGAGTGTCTAGGAGAAATGCATTTGAAACGGGGTAAGTTGCTTGAGAGAGAACTTATTTCCACATAAAGCTTAGCCTAGTGACAATTATGTTGCAATTTTTTTATTGAAAGAATGTACCCAATGATTTATCTCAATTTTTATTACAGTCACATCCTTAAGAACTTCTCCCCATACTTGATTTTCTTATATTTTTACCGTTTTTACTATACTTGTGACAAACCTCCATCGATATTTGATACTTTTTGTCCCCCCTTTGTTTGATAGTGTTCTTATTCTTTAGTCTATTTAGCTATGACTAAAAATGAATTCTAATGGACTAAATCTTCTCGAACACCTCCCTTGGGACACGACCCCAGCCCTTGGTTGGGTTACTATTGTAGGTTAGTATCATTGGTCACGATAAGCCATTAAAAATGGCACCACTGTCGACGACTGGTGTTACGTGAAAATGTCATTGAGTAGAGTCTTCATTTTCTTTAGTTGTAGGTTTGCTAACCTCACTTAAATTTTTGCTTCGTAAAAGTTGTGCTTTGAAGCACAGTGTAGGTAAATTGAGTGCACGCCTACAAGTTAATGGAGTTTCCCCCACTAGAGGAAATGAGGGTCTAAGACCGTATATGGACATTCAAGTAGACGGAGGGTGAACAAATACATCAATGGTGGGCAAGGTTTAAATGGATAATAGCTCAAGTCCATAACCATGGCTCGGCTGCTTCTACAGAATCCCCTTCCCCATAAATAAGCAAATTCACGACCAACTAATCCTAAAAGGGATTGGACAATTGCCCTACACGATGGTCACCCAGTTTTTATACCACATGGATAACGCTGAGCGACAATTGGAGAAGGATTCTATGATGGCCGAGATGAGGACACGGGTGGATGGATTGGCCAAGAGAGTGGTGAAGATCGAATATCAAAACAAGAGAAAAGATGAATGTACCTATCTATGTGAATGAAAGAGCACTAGGGACACAGACTTGATATGCATTGATGAAATGCTCTCAACCATTTTACATAAGTTGAGTGAACTTGATAAAGCGCTGGAAGAGCTAAAAGAGGACATTGAAGGTATGAAACGAATATTTTGGTCTCACTCTCAAGCTATCCAGCAGCTAGAAAAGATTGTGGAGCAAGCATCGCCTCATGTTCACACACAAGAAAACCACAGACTAGCTAATCAAGATGTGGGTGGATCCAACAACGAAGCTTGAAGAAGTGACTTGCATCTTAACTCAAGCGTTGTTGTGGAGGCAAACCAAAACCTCGTAGTATCTTATATTTGTGTATCGGTAAAATAATAGTATGTTAGTTTTGCATATTTAAGTGTGGTAGGTGCTAAAAAGGTGCAGGATTGCAAGTAGCAAACAAGTTCGCGAGTCTCCGAAGACGACTAAGATCAAGGTTGTTCTGTTGTTTTACCCAAGAAACCTGTAAGCCTTGAGTCTGTAAAACTCTTAAGGACTAGGAAAGTGTTAGTGATTCCCCCACCTGATTGGCGATCCCGGTGGTCACCGCCGTTTGAATATTCATAGTTACTGAGAAGTTCGACAAAACTTGTAAAAGTAAATACTTGTTCAACGATGCACTAAATCACTCAAAAGTCAAATGTTTTCACTGGATGGGAATGAACTCGATAAGCTGCAAGACAACACATAAAAAGGTAGGTGATGAATCATGTGAGAACGTGGGTTGAAGATAGGCGCATTGGACTGTTGAGAAAAGTTGCACAAAGCTTGATGAATCACTCTGAAATGCACCCAACGTCCCCACCATACCTTCTGTTTAACACTACATCTGTTGAAGGTTTCTAAGTGGAAACAACTACCTTACCAAGATTATTCTCTAGCCCTATCTCTGTCTTTCATTAATTTGACCTCCGTATTTTTCTATATTTGAGGACAGATATTTTTTTGTTGTGGTGGGGTGAATCTCACCTTCATTTTCTTGCTAGGTATATTTTTGTCTTTGTATATATTTGGGTTTTCTGTTTAAAATTGAGTTTTGATATTGTTTGGATGATTGTTTGAGATTCTGGCTCCTCTTTTAGTTTGATTGCAAACGATTTTGACTGTTCCAAAAAAAATCATTTTTTCAAAAAATTTCACAACCTCTTATTTTGAAAGTGGTGTTATAGTACAAATTTATGTCCCGGTTTTGATCATTATCGATTACTTGAATGGTGCTCTCAATCGAACAAACATGAATGTGCGGCGACAACAAGACCAAATGAAGTTACATCAACAATATGTGAACTCTTTGAATCTCGTTGTGATTAGCCATGTATAAAATTGATTTCTCTTGTGATGATCGTTGCACTCTGGAAAAAGTGTGTATTCTTGTTTATCTTTAGTAATGATGCATTGTGTAATGAGCTTACTTTGAACCATGCATGAATAAACCTAGAATTTTCCCTATTAGTCTAATTGATTTAGTAAGGAATGTTCTTGACATGATCTAAGGCCACTTTAAAGAGTGTGAGAATATTTGATATATACCTCTCTTGGGACCTACCCGTGAGCGTGTGAAACTCTTTTGAACACCCCTTGAGCCTTACCCTTCTTTGGAAGAAAACTTGTGAAAACCTAGACCTTTATTCAACCACCACCTATAATCGTCATGACTTTTGATTTAATGAATAGACAACTTAATCCAAAAGCTTAAGTTTGTGGTGTGGTGAAAAGGAAAAGGAGAAGTCATGAAGTGCAAGAAAAGTCTCCTTGATCCATGATATTGCATAGAAATGGAAACCCTACATATAAAAAGAAGAAAGAAAAAGAATAAGAAAATAAAAGAACGAAAATAAAATAAAATTGTGGAATTAAAGTCCAAAAGAAATTTAGGTTCCCAAGCAATCCATGGAAGCAAATAGTGGGATGACTTAGAAGCACTAGAAGAAAAATTTGTTGAAGAAGGTGGGGAAAAAGAAGTGTTTGTGAGATCCACAATTAATGAGGATTTATAGTCACTAAGCCTAAATTACAAAACTTTTGCACTAAGCCCCATTACAAGCCTTTGAAAGACATTTTTGATCTTGAGTAAGCTAAAACGAAGTTGATTGGAAAATAAGGGCACACCTATGGCTGAAAACATGCATTGTGTTCCTCTTTTTGAGCATTAGCGTTGCATCTGATTCCTGGTGTTAAAATTGATTAACGAATGTGCATGAATATGGAATCATTCTTTGTGTGAGGGCATTCTTATATTGTTGTTGAACTTGAAATTGCATTAGTAGCAAGTATAGTGAGCATGAGACTCTTTGTTAATGGTGTGTCACAACTTGAATCTTTGAATACACAATTGATCTTCGAATGAGTAGTTTGAGTATTGTTATGTATGTTTGTGACTGAATCTTGTGTAGCACTTTTTTAGGCATCCTATTTCAACTGCTGAACTTGAGTTTTACTTGAGGACAAGCAAAAAATTAAGTTGGGGGTGTTCATGAGTCCAATTTCCACAAATTGGACTCATTTAGTGATTTTTTTTATTGAAATAGTGTCCTCAAATTCTTATTTAGTCTCAATATCTGATGAAAACTCTAAAGTTTCATGTATTTTAAGTTTTAGTGCAAGGACGGACACACGCGCAAAAGAGAACAAAAAGTCTGAAAAGATCAAAGAAACTAAAGTCTGAGCATCGCCAAGTACGCTTGGAGAGCTGCCGAATGAACGTACTCCACCCTTTGCTCTAGCATGCGAAGCCCTAAAGGAAGTGGATCAAACAGGCGATAAAAGGAGTAGCTGAATCATTCCGCGAAGCAATGCTATACCGCCCAATGGTCCAGAACATGAATATGTTGAAGGGAAGCACAACATAACGATGAAACAAAAGAAGGGAGAGTTTTCGAGTCATTGGCGATCTCGACTAATCTCGTCGATTGGTCCGCCGCAGCACTTAATCAATAAACTATAAATACTAGACTTAGTTATTATTTTAAAGAGATCCAAATATGTTCATAACTTTAGACTTTAGAATATTATTTCCTTGTATTTTTCTCTCAAAGTTTGGAGAGGGTTTTGGGAGACTTGAAGAAAGAAGGTTTTCATTTTCCCCAAGTTGAATGTGGGTTTTCTTCCTTCTTCTTCCTTTTCTTAAATCAATGTTTAATTTCTTATACCCATTTGATTTTACTATCATTTTAGATGTATTTGGTTATTGCTTTATCTGTGTCTAAATAACCCAATCGTGGGGTGTGATTTAGAAATTATGAGTTGATATTATTGTTGGGTCTTTCTTGTTAATAATTTAGATGTATTTTATCGTTATTTGACCTAGTAGTTGTGGTTTAACTTAATGGGTTTGTAGTTGCAAATACAAACTCACCTATGTTTTTTTGGTTTGCCCGAGAGGGAGATCGTGAAACCAAGACAGCTAGACTGATGGCCTAAGGAGTGGGTTGACATGAGTTTCAGCCAAAGAGGGTGAGCCCTAGTCCCATATCCTAATACTTGGGTCGAGAGAGTGAGTGTGGTAAGGCGTAGGCTGGCCTTCATGCGGCAAATGGGTGTCAAAGAGGAACGCATACGAAACGGACTAAGTTGCTCAAGAGAGAACTTATTTTCACCTAAAGCTTAGCCTAGTCACTATTATTTTATAAATTTCCTATTGAAAGCATGTACCCAAAAAATTATCTCAATTTGTAATGCCGTCACACCCCAAAAACTTCTCCCCATACTTGATTTTCTTTTCTTTTTTGTACAGTTTTTAATATACTCTCGACAAACCCCCATCAATATTTGACATTTTGGTGTAACCCCCTTTGATTTATAATGTATTATTTGTTAATCTATTTAGCTATGACTAATTAGAATAATATTCTAATTGACTACATCTTCTCGATCTAGACGACCCAAACCCTTTGTTGAGTTACTAAACTATCAACAATCATAGACACTCATATCGTAGATTAGTGTCGTTGCTAACGATATGCACCAGAAATCTCTTGGAATAATCTTCCCAACGATGCTGAGTTTTTGCGATTCCGAGCTTTTATGAGTAAGATATGGCCTTTGGAAGTTGGATTGTTCGAATAAGGAAAGTCTGATCCGGATTTTGGAAGAGTATTTTAGTCTTTTACTTACCCAATTGTTAATTCGTTTTTAGGAGTTTAATTGGGCTAAAATCATATTTTAGTTAATTCAGAAAAGTTAAAGTTCACATTAAGGCTTGGAGAAAAGAGAAAAAAAAGAGAAAAGAGAAAAAAAAGAGAAAAGAGAAGAAAGTTCAAGATTCGTTGATTTCTTGGAGAATTGCGTGTGGATTTCGTCAAGGGGTGATCCCTACGTGGTATGTGAAATTACATAGCTTTGGGTTAGTTCACCCACGTGCCAAACATGATTCACTTCAGAGTATTTATATCTTTGAAAGTTTAGATATTAAATTCTTGATGGATTTATTGAAGTTCCTATGAGTTCTTCATTCGTTGAAATCATTTAGCAGTTTTTTATCTGAATTTCATGTAATTAGGTGTGATTTCGTGTTGAATGTTTTATACTTTGAACATATAATTGATTCTTAGTATTTGGGGAAGGAACCAAGTGAAATTATAGGATTTAGAGATAAAAACAAAGTCAAAAATTCGGGGAGCACCTCGGGAGGGTCCTAGGGCATCACCCATCTCAGAACCCCAAGAAGGGGTCTCTAAATTTTGACCTCTAGGGCGCCGCGCCAGCCAGAGAACCCCAAGTCATTTTCTGATTTTCAAAGGGCTGGCGCCTCTCAGAGCGACGGGGACGCCAGTTCTTCCCATTTCTTCACCTTCTTTACGTATTAATTCCTTAGCAATGTACCTATGTTTTATAGTTGATTCCAAAACTCTAAGGTACATCTAAACATCATGAAATCATCCATAAACATGAAATCATGAACCTTGAATCCATAAACCAATTCAAGGAAAGTTAAGATCAAAGTTGTGAGAAGTAAGAGTCAAGTCAAGAAGAGTTCTTAGAGTTTTCCAAAAGTCTATTCCAAATGTTTTAACTTTATTTTAAGACTTACAGTTCAAGTTGAGTAAAGAGTAAAGAGTAAAGATTGAATTTAATTTCTTTGATGAAGTATATGGGGACTATGTATTCTCTAAGAGTTTATCAATGTTTTCACATTTGAGCAAAAAAGGGAACATCAATTGCAAGAGAGCTTTTACGCTAAGTTTTGAGTAATTATTTAAAACAAAAGAAAGAAGTTGTCTTTAACGCACATGAGCTAAGTATATTTTGGAAGTAGTATTTCGCACCGATATGGGGATACGAGTTAAAATTGATGTCTTCATAATCCATGTAGCCATCGTGGGTAGTAAATGATCATACTGTTTAGATGGAACCACTTAGTTAAGGCGTTCTATATGACAATTAAGTATAGGACAGTTCTGGCAGCATGGTCAAGACGTTGTATCACCACTTAGGCTCATAGTGGTGGTTGTGTCTTACATAAACTCCCATAGAAACTATATTACTTTATTACATAAGTAAAATTGAATTTGTTATTGCATTTTATTTAAGGAAGTTGTTTTCTACGGTTTTACAAGTTTTACATATACTGCATGTTTATTGATTTACATGGAGTTAAGTAATTCATGAGTGGAAAAGAGTCAAGGGTTCGCTTGGGACCAGCAATGGTTCTCGAGTGTCAATCACGTTCGGGGTGTAAGCTCAGGTCATGAAAAAAAAGTCCCTTTAAAAAAAATCATGTCAAAATGAAATTAGACCAATGTATATCTATCTTTTTTTTTTATCTATCTATCTTCTATACTACCTCAAAGAATGAACTATTTAAGTTAAATGTTAAATTATTATACTACCCCCAACTTAAAATACCAAATGTAATAGATCTTATATATTCTATATTGTACATATTTAATGATGTGTGTTATATTATATAATATTATGTTAAAGACAATCATCTTTTCACATTAAAGGGTTGTGACATTTTCAAAGAATTTAAACATTTTAATGAATTATGACTTTTTTGAAGGGTTGTGACTTTTCTAAAAAATTATAACTTTTCTAATGAGTTGTGACTTTTCTGAAGGGTGGCGACCTTACCGAAGAGTTATGACTTTTCCGATGAGTTGTATCCTTTTAGAAGGATTGTAACTTTTCTAAAAGGTTTTGATTTCTTTTTGATAAGGCAGAATACAAAATTTCTCATACTCCATCAGTTGGATAAGTCTAGTACAAAATTTCTCATACACTATCCTTTGTTGACTATTAAGAGGGATTTCCTTAAATGTTTAAACTATTGGGAAGGGAAGATAAAGTATTTTTAAGAGGTGTTACTAAGAGATTTTAAGGTTTACTAATATTTTAATTAATAATAATCACATTATTTTAAAAAATTAGTGTTGTGGTAATATATATTATATATATCACTGTAATAGCCAGATTTTCTTTAGAACTAATTTTTGACGTTATATTTTTTACTCTGTATAACATTCAACTTATAACAGTGTTGGAATTATTTATAGAAGTGCACTTTTAGTTAAATTACATCTCTATGATAGCCTTACTTATATATTATTCAGTAATAATATTTTGGGAAAAGGTAGAAGTACCTCCCTAGACTATGAACCAAATCGCAGAGACATACCTTAACCAAACTAAGGTTCGATTACCCCCCTAACTCATTTTTTGCATATTTGTACACCTTTTTGACTTACCTGGAATCGAAATATCTCCCACACACCTCAATTGTGTGGGTCACAGGGTGTGCCACATAAGCCAAAAGGTGTACAATATTATATATTAAATGAGTTCATGAGGTAATATGATTTTAGTTTAGTTAAGGTGTATCTCAGAGATTTTTAAAAGATATAGTATGTGTAAATATAAAATATCACAATACTTATGATAATCATTAGTAATATCATGCACCTACCAAATTTCAAGTATTAATATATTAGAGAAAAATTGTACTTAACTTGTGTTCATCATATATGGTAATAACTTTAAGAGGAAAGACTATTGGTGACCTTTTTTATATTGATAATATTTTTCAATTTTGTTGGTTAAGTTTTTTTACTAAATTGAGTAAAGTAAACAAACAATATTACTAAAGAAATTTCACTTTATCCCCATGATTATATTTTGAATGTATTTTGAAATATTTCATTGAAATCGGGTCATTTTGGTCTAAAAAATTAGGAGCTCTATGACAATCTGTATTAATCATTTAAAAGCACTTCAATACTATTCTTTCAATTTATGATTATTTACTAAAAATATTTGATTTAGTAAAATTAATTCTATTTGACAATATTTTATACTATATAATATTATATGCATGTGCAACGCACATGCCGTAAGACTAGTTATATATAAAACTAAGAACATGTTCTAGTTAATTAGGTTAGACGTTTGTTTGTATTGCTTTTTTTTTTTACATGATTTTTGAAATTTCCAAGAATATATCAATAAAATTAGTAGCTTAAAACCAAACTATAACAAGAGGCATTACATATTTATATACAAGCAAAAAAATATTACTCCCTCTGTCCCATTTTATGTGAGGTACTTTGACTCGGCAAAGAGTTAAGAAAGGGAGGAAGACTTTTAAAACTTGTGGTCTAAAATGAGTGATAAAACATTTTTGGCCATAAATAATTTAATTAAGGGTAAAATGGATATTTTAAAGTTAAATTTATTACTTTATATAGTAATATGTCATTCTTTTTTAGATTGACTAAAAAGAAAAGTAAGTCATATAAACTAAGATATAGATGGTATTAATTTAGAGTTTTTTTTTATTTTTATTATTCTTACATACTCCTTGTTTTTTAGTTTATATTTTCAAAGACACTAAGCATTTAACTTCACGTAATATTATTATTTATAAGATTAAGAACTAGTTATTGTTAATATGATGTTAGACATTAGCTTGGATTGCCTTTTTTATTCCTATATGTTTTTAAATCTCTGAGAAGAATGTCTGAGTAAAGTAGTAGCCTAACACCAAGTATTTACACACATGCACAAAAATATTAATTATTAATTTAGATGTGCATTCAGATGTTATTATTTATAAAACTAAGAACAAATTATAGTTAATAAGAGGTTAGACATTTGTTTGGGTTGCCTTTTTTTATTCTTTTATGTTTTTGGATCTATGCCAAGAATGTCTACTCAGCAATAAGCATATCCCAATTTTAATTCAATAATACGCTGCTACTACTAAATAATTAATGAAATTAGTATCCTAAAATCAAGTATTTACCCACATACACAATAATATTAATTATTAATTTAGACATGCATGCAGATGAAAAAAAAATTAGTCTTAATCATTCAATATTCATATCTAGAGATAATATCTTAATTGTTCAACATGCATTCAGATTCAGACTTCTTAATTTTAATTAAAATAAATGAGGCCTTAGTGAAGCTGAACTTAAATCCTACAGTGGTACATGTCATGCTTTATAACAGATTTTTGAGTTGGGTGTTTTCCACATAAAATATTTTGTTTTTACATAGTGATCTTACTAATTTTTGCGGATCACGTTAGGAAACATGTTTCACACTTAAGCTAAAAGTTAAGTTAGTAACTTACAAGGTCGCACAGACTAACCATTAAAAATGTAATTTTATTGACAGTGCCTTAATATATCCTATGTCCAAGTAGACATAATGAGTTCACATCCATTACCTATTTCACTGTTAAAGTTGTGATGAAGATTCCCCTGTTCAACATCCCATAGCTTCATAAAAGAGTCAAATGAGGCACTACTCAGCCACATTGAAACAAAACAACTAGGCTCAAAGAAATAAAAGGTTAGGTGCAATACATTAAATCAACATACACCAAAAATCCAATTTGTTGTATCTCTCGTGATTATTTTTACTCGCGTTTGGAATTACAGGCCGCCAGAGTGCATTCATTCCAAATTTTGGAGCTCAACTCTTGCGGCTAAAAAATTTGATGGGGCTTTAAGCACACCTTTGACAGCAAATTACCAGAAACATTAGATGTAAGTCAGCCCCAATCCACCCAAGATTGTAAACTAGCGAGCAATGAAGTGAGAAACGATCATGGAGACTATAGTTTACATACTAAAATAGATTAAAAAACATTATTTGATTTCTTCCTATCTAACTAAACTTAGGTAGGCAGAGAAAAGGTTTTTTCCTAGTGGAAGGAAAATCAATCGGGTGAGAAAGGAATAAATTGCCAAAGATGAGATTTGGGGGGGGGGGTGAACCACTGTTGAGTTGTGATGTCATGGATCAGGAAGAGGATGATGAAGAATGAAAGGGGGAAATATGTAAAAAGGGTTAATTTGTAATACAGGATTCGTATCCCAACTCAATCTCCTTCCAAGATGAAATAATCAATAACTACACGGGCATGATGGGAAAAAATATGCCTACAAAAAATAAAGAAAATATTTTTATGACAATAATGACTTTATTGTCATAAAAAGTAACTTTGATAATGTATACTCGTGTATTTGTGACCATCTCAGAAACTAATATCGAATATATCAATATTTTGATCAAATTCAGATAACTTTTCTTTTGCTAGTAAAATTGCAAAGCAAACTACTAAATAACCTTGAACTTAGTAGGTCCAGTTATGAGTCATGGTCTTATAGATCATTTTTTTCTTAGAGACTCTCAGTCGTATATGTGTCTCCCTAACTATCTTGTATTAGGCTTGGCAAGAGGAGCCTCTTCCTCATTATCCTTGTAGAACCCACAACACAAAGTGGGTCTCCATTTTGGGCTTTTAATTTAAAAATAAATTTAGTCCAATATTGTAAACATGCATGATATGTAGCAATAAATAAGTCCAACTCTTTTTCTCATTTTATATCAATATGTTTTTTATATTTTTTTTAAAAAAGACCCATTTTCTTTCATAGCTACAAACCAATAATGTTAAAGAGAAGATTAAAAATAAAAATGAAAGAAATAATTAACTTAAAATGAGAATGAAAGATAAATATTTTGTGTAAGGACCTATTTCCGCCATTATGGAATGACCAATGGAGAAGGAATTTGGGCCAAAATATTTCTGAGTAGTAACTTGGTAATTTCTAGACTAAGCCTGACTTGGACGAATTTTGAGTCATGTGAGGTCTACGGTAATCCGGTAGTGGATGAGGGACTTAATTATGAGTTTGACTATGTGAGTAGATATCCAAGACGATAAGGAGCATGTACGACTTTACAAAATTAAATCAAGCGATAAGACCTCATGAAACTAATGTTGGCGTGAAAAGGTAACTTTAGAACGTCCAGGTGTAAAATTGGAGCATGGAAATCAAAGTCCGAGTTTTTGTGTTCGTCCAATCCACTGAGGTGGGATTTATCCCGCTAGGGTTGGGCTGTTGTAACGGGATGAGGCCCGCGTTAGTGGTCCAGTCGCGACTTAAATTAGGAAAAAACCCCAAAAATATTATTTTCTGCAAAACTTCATTCTTAAGAGCTAAAGGATGACCCATGGTCGTGTCTTATCATATTCCCACAAATTCTCACACAAAGGGTAAGTTAATTACTCCCCTAATATGTATTTTGAATCTTATAACTCAGAATCCTCGTAAATTATCATTGGGGGAAGGTTTTTGCCTAAAGTTAATGGTGGAAAAGCCTTAGTTGAACATTAGGATTATGGGTTTGGCCTTAAGTTGATTTTGATATAATTCGCGTTAATTAGGACTGGATTATCAATCCTTCGTTAAATTACATGTTTTATACCAAGAATAAAAAGAAAGACTCTAGAAGGGGAAGGCTAAAGTGTCCTAGGAGTATTCAGGCTTAGTTTCTAGGTTGGTGATGGTTCTACTTCATGTTGTGTTATATATGCTTTTTAATTGCTTCATTATATGAATGAATGTATTTGTATAAGGAAACATGAATCGGACTTAAGAAGTGATTAAGTATGATTTATGAACATGTACATGCCATGAACTTGTTATTGGACTGTGTGACTATGTGCACTGTTCATTATGGGTTTTGACTGTGATTGTGGTTGTACTTACTAGATTGGTTGTCACATTCTGAAACATATATTGTATTGGGTTTCACGTTCTGACACATATATTGGACCGGGTGTAACATTCTGACACATATATATTGGATCGAGTGTCACGTTCCGATACACTAAAAGTTTGGGTGTGGGTTCTGATGTGAGGCCAAACTACACATTTTTTATCATTATTTACCTCACATTTATTATTTATATTTGTCCGTTTTGAGCATAAATTTTATGGTTTGTGCTAAATTATGTATTTTATTTGTAGGATTAATTTGGTGGGAAAATGAAGAAGTTTGGAGCTAAAACGAATTAAAGATGGAAGGTGAAGAAGGAAATCAAGCAGACAGCTTAATGAATTAAAGTTAATAAAATAATATATATATATACATATAAGGAAAGGCGGTTGAATCAAATTTGACACCTGAATGTACTTGTACACGTGGCATCCATTATGCGCAACTCTAATTATGGAAAACGGCGCAACAAAGACAACAATTCCTTCCGAATTTTGTTTGGATTCAATTATTTTATTCAGGGTTTTCTACATCTATAAATAGGACATAGAAATTATTATTTGGGAGGGGGCCAAGAACCAAGATACAAGACATAATATAAATTTTCTTCTAGCTTTTGAGCTTTGTAAAAGCCGTTGTGGAGGCCGGAGAATTGTGGTTTATTCTTTCTTCTCCTTTATTATTTATTTGTATTTGTGATTAATAAAAAGAGAGTTTAGCTATTGTTCTTAACTTTTTATGATTTACACAAACATATTTATTTTAATAAATTTTGATTGTGTTTTTGAGATAATGAGTAGCTAAGCTCCACAACTAGGTTGTGGAAACCATGAGGGATTAACAAATTATGAATAGTAATTAATCAATTCTCAAATAGTTTATTGCATGTATTGATAATTTTTTCGCTTAGAAGTCTTTTTAACGAGTGCACGCGTTAGAACTCGCCTTATTGCTACTTGCCGGACCAAGGAGGTAGTTAATAAGAAAAGAATTATCAATATAGATTTAGTGGGATACTATCTAATAGGCTAGCGTCGATTAGTGCGAAGTAATAACTAAGTCATACATCAATTATGATGCTTAATATGAAGTAAAGGTAAGGGTTAGTAAATTATACACACGTAGCCGGATTAAGGTACGGGGTGAAATTCTCTAGATGCCGGACCAAGGATTTAGAGATACATAACTTATCACTTTGCATGCATAACACGAGGGAAGAATTGCTATTACTAGGATTACCGCGTTATGAGCTTATGGGGAACACATTCCTAGTTATTTTTATTAATTTAGGTATAAATAAATACTTAGTTCAAAGCTATTCATTTATTGTTTTTATTTTTATTTCAATTTAAAACCGCCCATTTTTATATAACGACTATCAAGTTAAATAATTTCTATTGATAATATTCTTTCGTATTCTCTGTGGGATCGCGACTCATAGTTGGGTAAATATATTGCACACGATCATTTATATTTCTTTTCAAGAAGTATATTTGAATGTTATCAGATTCCTTGCGAGAACCACATTTGATTGTCACATTTATATTTGCCAGTCATTGATGTTGGGAAATTGTATGTTTCTCTTAACATAATAATTGAATTATACAGTTTAGATATGTGTGTTTACTATGTTGTAATTACTTGCTTATATTGCACTGATCAAAGCAACCGCATGATCCTACCAATACACAGTGGTTTCATGTACTTATATTGAACTTGCTCTTTCATTGTTGAGTACAGAGCATCTTCAGGCGGTTATTCAAATACCTCAATTAGGAGACCATTGACCGAGACCAAATTCAAGGGTGAGCTTGTTCTTTCAAGTCGAGATGGATCCATTATTATTTTCGTCCATCCGTCCTATATGTTTGGACTTTGTTTATGTTTTAGTTTCAGTGTTGCATCGCCTTTTCTCCGACTTGTTTATTAGTAGAGTATTTGTACAGTAACTTTCAGTTGTAGGAGTTGAATTTCTACAATAGTTTTTTGTTAGATTTTCGGAGTTTATAGGAACTCCTTATTTATTTTCATATTTAAACATGCTTTTGTATCTTTAAATTGTTTAGTTTCCTTTAAGCTTCTTACTCGGGTTGTAGTAGTGGTTTTCCTATCGGAAGGTTAGTGTGGGTGTCAATTATGACGGTCAGGGTCATGAAAAAGTTAGTATCAAAGCCCTAGGTTTGTTGATCTCAATATACTAAAATGATTCTAGTAGAGCGTTGTGGAACGGTACGGTAACGTCGCTATGTTTTTTAGAGGCTACAAGACTTCAGGAAAACTCTCTGTCTTCTTCTCCTTTTTATGCGATGACTTGATTCCAATTTGTATTTGGTGATCCAAATTGATACCTAATCTCCTTCACTCTTTTATCTGAAGATGGTTAACACACGATACAACAATGTCAGGCCTGTAGCTCTAATCAATGAGCTAGTAGAAGAGCCTACCACAAGAGGTCATGGTTAAGGCAAAGGTAGACGCATAAGGAAGGGTAGCACCTGCCAGGGGTGGAGCCCTAGTTGAGAATATTCCGAGGGATGAGGCCACTCTTGCAACCAAAGAAGAGGTGCAATAGAATATTAGAGATCTAAGACAAGAAGGATGTTGGACCAAGGAAGGATATTGAGGCTAAGAATATTGACGTTCCTCATTTTAGACCTAGTGTTAGCTCAATTAATCATGACTTTTCTTGAGGGATTTGCCTGCCCTGACGTCCTTCACATAGGGCAAGCTGCTAAACCTCTGAAAAATAACCCCATTGCTGCAACTATTCCAAAGGTGGATGGAGCATTAGGCACGGATGCCTTCTTTCAGCCTTATTGGTTCATGTGATGATTGGTACTGAGAATGAGATGTTGACTATGTTTTTGAATATGCAGTCGCCTGTGTTCCATGGTTTTGAGAGGATGATGCCTATGATTTCATTCTAGATTGCTATGAGAGGCTTCACAGGTTAGGAATTGTATACCAACATGGAGTAGAGTTTGTGACTTTTCAGCTTTAAGGTGAGGCTAAACAGGTGTAGAGGGCCCATGTATATTGCAGATCTCCAGTCTTGCCCCCACTCACTTGGACGTAGTTCCAAGCTTTGTTCCTTGAGAAGTATGTGCCCCGGACATTGAGGAATCTCAAGAAGGATGAGTTCATGACCTTGGAGCAGGTTTGTATGATTGTAGGTTCATATGAGGTGACGTTCCATAGATTTTCCAGATATGCTACCTAGTTAGTGACTATTGAGGATGAGAGGATTCGTCTATTTGTCAAGGGATTGAACCCCGAGTTGCAAGTAGAGTCTATTCACGTGACCATTGTAGGTAAAATTTTAATGAGGTACAGACTTCACGAAGAAAGTGGAAGGAGTTCGACGTGATGGGCAGGCCAAGGCTTTGGATAAAAAGCCCAAGAACACTGGTAACTCTTATGGTTCCTACTACAAAAGTTTAGGTAGGCTGGGACTCGTAGCCCGGCCAATTCAATTAGCCATGCCCACATCTACGTGTGGTTACTCGTGAACTTCACAAAAATCCTATTCAAGATAGTAAGAGAGCCGCACCTCCATCTGGGAGCAGGCCATATTTTATTACTGTTGTTACAATTGTGGAGAACCTACACATATGAGGAGATATTGTCCCCATACACGCATGTATGACCCCGTGCAGCAGCAGAACAGAGCACTGGTACCAGTGGGCAGCGGTGGTAATGGCACAGGACGTCCACAAGGTGGCTGAGGAAGGAATGCAGGTAGAGGAGCAGTGCAGCAAGGCAAAAAGGTTTCCCGTCAAGATGACATGGCTCCCTTCTATCCATTTACGCACAAGACCGAGGCTGAGGTGTCTGATGTAGTGATAACATGTACTATTCTTGTTTGTGACCGAATGGCTACTATTTTGTTTGATCTGGGTTCTACTAATTCATATGTGTCAGTTCAATTTGCCTTGGGATTCGATAAAGTTTTGAGGTTTTTGATGCCCCATCCATGTTTCTACCCTAATTGGAGAGTTTGTAATAGTGGCTTGTGTCTATCGTGCATGTTTTGTCCTGTTTATGGCATTTATGAGTTTTCATACTTGGGTTAATTTGGTTATTCTGGATATGACAGATTTTGTTATAATCTTAGGCATGACTTTGTTGTCCCCCTATTATGTTTTTCTTAATTGCAATGCTAAGTTTGTGACTCTACAGATCCACAGTAGAGAAAAGTTAGAGAAGGAAGGAATGTGGGCCAAAAACCTTATGAGTAGTAACTTGTGGATTTCTAGCTTAGAGCAGACTTAGACGAATTCTGAGTCATGTGATTCATTGTATACATTCATGTGAGTAGGAAAACTTGAATCGAACATAAAGAAATGATTAAGTAGGAACAATTTCATGACATGAACTTGTTACTTGATTGTATGGCTATGTGCACTATTCATTGTGGTGTGCTTGTGATTGTTCTTGTGCTGAAGGGATTAGGTGTCATATTTCGACCCATGTATTTGATCGGGTCTAATGTTCTGAAACATATATTGGACCAAGTGTCTCGTTCTGACACATATATATTGGATCGTGTGTGATGTTTTAACACACTAACAGTTTCGATCTTGGTTCCATGAGAGAACCACGTGAGACTGTCACACTTATAATTTCCTGTCATAGATTTTGGGAAACTATATCTTGCTTCTAAATTGATAATTGAATAATGCATTATGTATATGTGTGTTTATTGTATTGTAATTACTTGCTTCTATTGCGCTAGTAGGAGTAGTCGCGTGATCCTATCAGTACACTATGGTTTTGTGTATAGATACTTTATTGGCTCTTTACAGGGCATATTAAGGAGAATATTGACAGACCTTAGCTAGGAGACCATTGACCTAGATCGGATTCAAGGGTGACCTAGTTCTTTCAGGCTGTTATGGATCCATCAATAGTTTAATCCATTCTTTTCGAACTTAATCTATATGTTTAGACTTTGTTTCTGTTTTAATTTTGGGGTTGGACACCCTTTTTTAGACTTGTTCATTAATAGAGTTTGGTACAATGACTTTAAGTTCTAGGGGTTGAATTTCTGCGATAGTTGTTTTATAGACTGTCGTACTTTATGGGAACTCC
Source organism: Solanum sitiens (assembly GCA_016801875.1). NCBI lineage: Eukaryota > Viridiplantae > Streptophyta > Magnoliopsida > Solanales > Solanaceae > Solanum > Solanum sitiens. Next base: position 2,428,352 of record JABWTJ010000029.1, read on the forward strand.
TTTCTATTTTCGTCATTTAAACATGCTTCCATATTTTTAAATGGATTAGTTTTTTTTATGTTTCTTGGTTGGTGGTAGTAGTGGTTATCCTACCAGAGGTTTAGTGTGGGTGTCAATCACGATGTTTAGGTCCTACCGGAGGTTTAGTGTGGGTAGCAATCACGACATTCAGGGTCTCGACATTCTCTGTGAAAGATAAACAAGAAGAAAGGTAAATTATTTTTCCTAACATATAATGTATTTCTTATATAAATTACGATTAAGAATTTACTTTTATAAATTAAATCTTAGTCATTAAATTGAATTTATATCATATGTCAATCCTCCAAGCAAACAATTGCAAAAAACTATGAAAAGAGACCAAAAGAGAACTTTAAGGTATAGTACAAATCAATTGTACCACGTGTCACCTTACTTACTTTTTTTATATAAAAAAACCATTGTTTCTAAGGAGTATATATGTTGTAACTAAACATATAAATTTCCCATTAGTGATTCACTTACCTTAGATTATTGTTGATTGGTTATGAACTTATGATTAATGCAAATATTCCTTTTGATAAGTAAACCTATTGCACCATAAGAAAATTCCCCTAGTCAAAATTCATGGAATCTTAGCTTTTATCTAACTAATTAGACTATTGACTATATATATTATTAGGCAATCATTCAATAATTATTTTTTCTAATTATTTTTTTTTGGACCAAATTAAATGTATCCTTTGAAAAACAGCTATATAAATCACTCTTCCTCTTTTTGTTTTTTTTTTGTTTCACTTACTGAGTAATCTCTATATACAACATTTGTTTTCAGTTGAGGTAATCATGGATATGGTGGAGGAAGAAGTTAGGGAGGCGGAAGAAGTGGTGGAGGAAACGATTGTTTTATTGTGGCGAGTATGGCCACTTTTCGAGAGAGTGTACCTATATAGAAAGGAAATGGCAGTGGAGGTGGTAGAACTCCGGTGGTGGCCATGGTGGCGGTGGCCGAGGTGCTAGTGGAGTTTGCTACAAATGTTATGAGGATGATCATTATACATGTGAGTGAACCAATGGTTGTCACTGATCGTAGCTTGAAGCCTTAACTACTATTAAATAAATTAACTAAAGAAACTTTTTGTATATAGAGATGACTTGGTGAGCGAAAATAAAGTGGAAGACTGATTTATATAGCCATTTCTCAGAGGATAGATTCAATTTGGTCCACTTATTATTAATTACATTTTAAAAAAAATTATTGAATTATTGACTAATAATATATATAGTCAATACTCTAACTAGTTAGCTAAAAACTACGATTCCATGAATTTTTACTACGGAAATTTTCTTATGATCCACTAAGTTTACTTATCAAAAAGAATATTTGCATACATCATAAGTTCTTAACCAATCAAAAATACTCAAAGTAAGTGAATCACTAAAGGAAAATTTATTAGTTTAGGTACGACATATAATCAACAATACTCAAAGTAAGTGAATAACTAAAAGGAAAATTTATTAGTTTAGGTATGACATATATAATCTTAAGTATCAATGTTTTTTTTTAAAAAAAAAAAAGTAACATGACATATGGTGTAGTTAGTTTGTTCCTTTGAGTTCTCTTTTGGACCAAAGTTCACTTTCTCCGTTTTTCCGATTTCTTGCTTGGATTATTGACATACGATATAAATTCAATTTAATGACTACAATTTAATAACTGAAAGTGTATTCTTAATCATAATTTTTATAATAAATACATTATATTTTAAGAAAAATAATTTTCCTTCCTTCTTTTTTTATCTATCACGCACAATATTTTTCTTTCATTCTAATTTTAATTTTATTTATATTGTATTTTTATTTGTAACTTTCTCTTTAAAATTTAAAGTATTTTAACTATGCAAGAACATGGGCCCTTTTTAAATAAATAAATAAAATATATTGATATAAAATGAGAAAAGAGTTGGACTAATTTTAGTTTGATATAGAGTATTTAGTCACTCTTATTTTCAGAAAAGAGTTGGATATGTTAGAACCCACAACACATGTGAAAGAATACTGTAAACATGACAAGTAGCAATAAATCAAATACCTTGTCAGGAACAACTTTTAATTCGAATTGCTTGTACCGGCGCCAGTTGGGCTCAAATTGATGGTAGATATCTCCTAAAATGACAAAATAGTTAGTATCTAATGTATGATTTGTTTAAATGAATCAACAAAGACCATCAATAAAAAAATGAAAAACAAAAAAAGAATACCTTGCGATATTCTCTAAAATCAAGTAAGCAAAACATCATATTTTATGCTCCATATATGCATAGAAACAATCAATTATTGACCAACTATCCTTGTGATATTCTCTGAAATCATGCAACCAAACCTTTTATTTTAAACAACACAACAAAAAAATTATCCTTGCAAAGATATGAGGTAAAAGTAAAGAAAAATTAACGTAGAATAAGGAAACTAAACACCTAAATGAAATTTAAATTGTTGCATCCATTAGCCAAATTTCACACTCCAAACAATTGTAGTTCCATCAGCACTAGGAGATAGTTAATATTCTTGTTCCTCTTCAAAGATAAGATTTTCCCTTCATTCTTGTTAAGAGTACTAACCAATTTCCCCGAATGAAAGGATAGTTATAGGATTGGTCATGGCTATCAGTAAGAGAATACCATACATGACATTATAAAATCACAAGGGTATCATGAGCAGTAAATCTCAAGAAACCTAAATAGTTACATGAAAAAATCTAGTTTGATGACACGAGGGCAACACAAGTGGTGTGTAGGTATGAGTCCTAATGTCTGTTCTTGATATTATTGACTGATAACAATACTTGCTTCAGTGATGTTGTCACTTTTTCAAGTTGTTTGTTTCTTGTGACCTGCTAAGTGCTATAGTTGATTTCGTACTATAACGTATTGCATATTAAGTAGACCAATGATACGTAATTAGTAGATGTTTCCCTGTACTGACCCATACTTGTATTTTTCTTCATTTTCCTTTTGTGTGGTACAATAAGTATACCAACGTATTTGAGTCGCCCACAACTCTATCTATAGTCACCAGTACATCAAGTTTAAGGGTAGCCTATTCATTCAAGATCGTGTTGGATTCTCTGAGTCATGAAATAATGTTCTTAGTATTAAGACACACACTATGTTTTTTTTATTTTGGTGCCTTTGGTACTCTTAGACTTCGTCTTTAAGGATTATATGTCCTTGTTGTGATGACTTTTAGGTTTTGGTAATAATATGTGATAGACTTTAGTGGATTTGGGTTTCTTACATTAATATATTTTGAACTTCCACATTATGGTTGTATTTTGTATGAAATAAAATTAATATAAGTTGGGATTTGTATCCGTTAGTTCGCCCACCTAGGAGGTTAAGTGTGGTTCCATTCATGACTCATTTTGGATCATGAAAAACATTGTATTAGAGTCAGGGTTTGGTGATCTCATCACAAAAGGACACATCTAGTGGAGTCTTGTGAATTGGTGCGAGGACATCTTTACTTTTCTTCGGGAGGCTATAGGACTTTAGCAAGACTCATTTCACTACAATAAACTTGATCGTTGACGACTACTTCTTAATGAAGGGACCTAAATTGCGTTGTTATAAGTGTATTTGTAGAGAAATAAAATTATTTTTGGACATTAAAGCTAATTTTAAACCAACATCAATGAGGGATGATATTTAGTTTTTAAAAGTACAATAACAGGTCGCTAAGAAAAATCTAATCAGTAAAAAATTTAGAGTTTTTTGCTGAAATCATCCCTGGAGTATGACTTAAACCTAAAAGAAAGTACAAGGTTGGGTTATTACGGAATAGGCACATATTAATGAGGTTCTCTAGGCAGGAAGATTTAATCAATATGATGTCCAAACCTAATTAGTATATATTACCGAGGTATGGTTATTCTTATATGATGTGACCTTTCATTTATGATACTTTGTTTATGATTGAGGATGAAACAATTCAGACAATGACATCGTTCTCCTTTTTGGACTTAAAAGTAACTTTCTTTGTTAAAGAATCCATTTTTTCAATTAGCATCAGCCGTAGGAAAAATTTTACAACTAGAAATGGTGACGATCAATAAGACTTGACCTAGTTGTGCTAGGATTAAGATGCAAGTAGATCTATTAGCTAATTTCCCCCAAGGTTGTATAGTTAGAAGTCGTGAATGATGAGACTAAGACTACTAGGTTGGAGAGAATTCAGATTCAATATGACATCGCTCCAGAATATTGTAAGTGGTGTAAACTACATGGGCATGCAGAAAAGAATGTAGGGTTCTACATCAAGAACTCAAGGCTCACAAGCAGGGAGAAGGGCATGAAAATAATGAAAGGATTGTGGACAATGCACGAAAAGAGGTAGCCCTAATATGTGTGGGCATGCAGTTTAAGAGATTGCATCCTACAAATAAAATAATTCAAGAATGAAGAGAATAATCGAAAGGTAGAAGATGTGGATGCTTGCACATGCAATCCATTTCTAGTCCAAAATAATTAAGTTCTTGACGAAGAGAGTAGTACTCATAATGAAATCATGGAGGATCAGATAAATGAAGATAATCAGCACATCACTTCTATAAATGTTATATAGAAAGCGCAAGGAAATAAAAATACTAAACAAATAGGCATAGAGAATATTGATGATGAGAAGGAGAATTTCTGTGCAAAATAAAAGAAACTCAATATAAAAAATTTGTAGGCACAAGAAAAGACAGGGCTGAAGGACAGAGTTATAGTGAGGAGAAGTTTATACCTAAAGAGCAGAAGATGGCAAACATTTTAGGGCTCAAGCGCAAACAGGAGATCCAGATCTAGATGAGCTACATTATACTCAATTGGGAAAGAGTGCAAGACAAAATCAACAAGTTAAAGAAGAGGAAGCAAAAGAATCAAATAGCATAGATGATAAATCATAGGGAATTAGTATGCGTGCAACTAGTTAGATTAGTGATTTATTAATTGTAGTTATACAAGAAAGTGGAAAGGATATGATCTTGTTCAAGGAGTTGGAAAATGTTGAATATCATGTACCTCTACATATGTCAAGTGCACTAGATGGGTCTCATCATCCCCTAAATTTGTTGAAGTTAGGTCACTCAATTATTTAAACATTAGTTCATGTCATCACTGAAAAGTCAGCTTCAATAGAACGGCTGCATGAAGTAGTCACACAGAATAACTTGGTTAAGGAACTTGTAAACATGACAATTTCATAGAAAAGAAAAGAAGTGGAATATACAAAAAGAAGAAAATGCCTCCAATATGCAAAACATTAGTAAACAGGCGTGTCTATCACCACATATGTCCTAAAGAATAAGGAAAGTCAAGGGTAAAGGAGATAATAACAGCTTAGTGCCTTAAAGAATACAAACTAGGAGTTGGAGGGGTAATATCAATGTCCAAATGAGTTTCAAAGCTTTATTCTGTAGTATTAGGTCTGTTAGAACACAACATGCTTTTCGTAGGGTACAAACTCTATGTAAACATCACATATTTATATGATTGCTTTATGAACCATTTTAAAGTACTAGATAGATTCAAAGATACAACAGAAGATTTGGGATTCAATAAGCAAATTATAATACTAATGGGAAGACTTGGGTGTTTATCAATCATCATATTCATGTGGGTGTTGTAGCAAACTCTAAACAATTGTTGACTTTACTACTCATATTAGAAGATGGAAATTAGTTCTAACTACTATCGTTTATGATAAATGCTCTAATATTATGTGATTAAGTCTATGGCTAGACATATCCTCAATAAATTATCATTTCAATATGCTTTGGATTATTGGTGGTTATTTCAATGTGATCCTTGGAGATGAGGAAAATATTGGTGGATTGCCTGTTTATCCACATGAATATGAGGATTTTGCACTATGTCTTAAATCATGTGTGTTATCTGATGTTTATTTCTAAGGAAATCCTTTTACTTGGTGAATTGGCAGTGTTGATGAGTCATGTATTTTCAAGAGACTATATATGGTTGTGTTCAATGGTTCATTACTTGATATATATGGCAACATTGGATTACAACACCTAGGTAGGATAGTCTTTGATCATACCCCATTACACCTTACTTGTAGGGTGGCAATATTCATATTCATATGAATTTCAAGTTCTTGAAATTTTTTACTAAAAGAGATGATTTAAGAAATGTTGTTCAACAAAATTGGTTGTCTGAGGGCTGAGATAATATTTTCATTCAGCTAAAGCAGAAACAGAAAAGGACAAAGAAGGCCTTGGCATTAGAGTAGTGAGTAGTTTAGAGATATTTTTAAGCGACTAACCATTAGAGAAGATATGTGAAGATTTAAAAGAGATTATTCCAAGAACACCCTTCAAAAGATAATGAAACAATATTGAAAAGAGCATGTGCAGAGTTAAAGCTCTATCTTTATTACAAAGAAGATTTTTGGAGACAAAAGGCTAGTGTACAATGGTTTGAAGAAGGGGATAGAAATTGTAAATTTTTCAATGGTCTTGTTAGGGGAAGAAGGAAAAGGCTTACATTGAAAAGAGATCTCTAGGAAGATGAAACATGGAAATAATTCGATGATTAAATCAAAAGGGAAGGAGTCTACTTTTTTGTAAAGCAATTCACTAGTGGAAATATAGTTAATGAAATGTCTGTGTTATAGGGTATCCAATCAAGGATTTTTAGGAAGATAATAAGTTAATCTACTTGAGGCAGAAGAAATTAAAAAGTGGCATTTGATTTAAATGCTTATAGTACCTGTCATACTGATTATTTTACGGGATATTTCTACCAGACATGTTGGGATATTTTATGCCCTGAATTTATTCAAATTGTGCATACCTTGTTCCAGGGTGTTTCTCGCCAAAAGTCTATTAATTACACCAATCTAGTTCTAATACCTAAGAAGGATGTTACCTAGTCCTTCTCAAATCATAGACCAATTAGTCTGAGTATCTTTTTAAACAACATCATTTCCAGACTAGTTCATGATTGGATTGAAGGTTATCTACCTAAACTGATATCAAAAAATCAATTTGGTTTTGTTAAAAGAAGGAATATCACTGAAAATGTGTTGTTGGCCCAGGAGGTTATATTTGACATACGCTAAGGGATACGTATGATAATGTGGTTATAAACCGGGACATGGAAAAAGTTTATGATAGGGTAGGTTGGAGTTGCTTAATCATAGTCTTGTAGAGCTGTGTTTTGCTTCTATGATTCTAGACATGATTTGGAGAACCATTGCTAATAATTGGTATTCTGTTATTATTAATGGAAAATCTTGTGCCTTTTTCCTCTGTACAAGAGGGGGTAAGCAAAGAGATCATTTATCACCTGCTCTTTTTATGTTAATAGTAGAGGTGTGATATAGAGCTATGAATCAACTATTTCAGAGATATGATTATAAAGTAATGTATAGTCCAAATGGAGTGATAAATTGAATCATTTTCCTATGCAGATGATAAAATTAGTTTTGCATTTGCATACAAAAAATCTTCACAGCTTATAATGGAGTTGTGAAAAAACTATGAGGAGTAATCAAGACAACTGATCAATAAAGATAACAACTCATATTATGTACATTATAAGGCAGTACATGCTTTTCGATAGTTGGCATAGGTGATCAGTGGTTTTTCAAGAGGTTTATTTCCATTGACATACCTCGGATTCCCTATTGGTCATGCTACGAAGAAGAAGGTACATCTCTTTATATTAATAAAGAAGATCCAAGACAAGCTACAAATGTGGTAGGGAAAGATTTTGACTTTATGGGGGTAAACAGTGTTAATCAAAAGTGTGATTTAGAGGATCTGTATTTATCTTTCATATGTGTAATATATGACATTCCTAGAATGTTTGCTAAGTTTCTATGGAACTTCAAAGAGGAGGGAAGATCTACGCACTGGATAGCTTAGAAGGGTCTCTATGTGCCAAAACAAAGAAGGAGGACTGGGTTATTTGACCTCTATAAGGCTTTATTTTCTATGTTATTGTGAAAATTTAGGACAACTAACAAAATGTAATCAAACTATATATGGAAGATTAGGTTACTGGCAAGAGATTTCTTTGATTATGAAATATGGTGGGAACCAAAGGAAAGACATGCTAGTGTATGGTTTGATAATTGGACTAAACTGGGAACCTACACTACCATATGAACCTGAAACAATGATAAGTGGACTAAACAATTGCTTAATGAGGATGGATAATCTTGATGAGGATACTTGTAATCATATTACCAGAATCTTGGGAAGCCTGAAACCTTCATAAGGAAGAGAAAAACCTTGATGGATGCCTAGTTGATCTGGAAAATTTAAGGTTAAATCAGCTTGGGAGTTGTGTAAAAATAGAAAGGATCCTATTAAGAAGATACTGAACATATGGGTTAAAGGATTACCTTTTAAAGTGTTATTCATTTTAGGGAGGTTGTCGTATAGAAGAATTCCAAGGGAAGTTCTTATTAGAAGAGACAATTTCTGATTGTGAGATATGTTGTTGTTGTAACAACAATATACAAGAGACCTTTGTACATTTGTTCATTGAAGGTCCTGACTCATATCATATTTTGTGGTTATTCACTGAGGCAGCATGTCTTTAGTTTCAGGTGGTATAGATCAAACAAACATTGGAGGAATGGAGGAAGACTTGTTGTGCTACTAAATTATAGCAAATATTCAAAGCAGTTTCTGCTATTATAATATCAAAAAAAATTAAGTGAATGAATGCGATCAAGCATAAGAGTAGCATGAATAGAAAAAACATGATACTGGAGATTCACAGAAATGTATACATGTTTTCTACGTACAGATACCCATAATTAAAGGACAATCCAAAGAATTGGCCAGTGGCTATGAAGTTAGTGGAAAATTATACTCCTCTGATAAAAACTACCATTGTTAGATGGTTACACTCTCCTGGGTTAAAGTCAAGTGCAATACTGATGGAGATGTAAAGGATAAAAAATGATCAATTTCTTTCTGTATAAGAGATGAACAATGCTAACTCAACTGTATAGCATATTGTATGAACACAACCTAATGCCCTTGATCATTTAAATAGATTTCTTAATGGCTCCGAAAATTTTATGTGGAAGCTGGGAGGTCCCTTGGTTAATATCTCTGAATTTAGGCTACATTAAATGGATTGATGATGGATATCAATGTGGAAGTGATGCATACATATCAAGAAAGGAATTCAGTAGGTTTTTGTTTTGCTAACATTGCTTTTGATTTTGCAGGTAAACACATGAAACAATTTTTTAACATAAATTGAACACCTCAACAAGTACAAATAACTATTCAGCTGGAAATGGACAACATACAAAATCTGAGAATAAAGAAAATAGAGAACACAGGTTTCAAGATGTTGAGTAAATATTCAGCGAAAAACAATTAGAACTACAATTTATATGCTTCATTCAGTAAGCTACTTTATTCTCTCAATTGGAAATTAATCTTTTTAAATATTAGTGTTAACCCTTTTGGAGTTCAATTTGTTTAGAAGATTAAATAAAAGTTGGAAAGTAAGGTAAAAATCGTAGTAGATCATAATATTAATTTGATTGATTGGGTATCTCATTTCATTCCTATTGGGGGGGCAAATTTCACAATCACAGACCTTCAAATCTAGCTTAGATCTACCACATTGATGTTAAACAAGTCTTCATTGGAAATGAGTTATAACATTAGTGAGATTTTTTATGCTCAAGAAGTGATTCAAGCCGGACATGATTTTGTTTGTAAAACAAGATTCGTGTATGGGTGAGGTAGTGTTAAGGAAGCCATTGTTGCAGAGCTTCGTTAAGGTAGATCGAACAGCCGACTTTATTTAGGGTTTCAGGACCTCTTAGAAGCTCTTGCCATTTTTCACTCTTGTTTATTTCATTTTTTTATAAATATATATTTAATTTGATCCGAGCCACTTCGAGTTTTGTATTTGTATTAGTATTCTTGTTTAGTAAAAAACCTTCCAAAATATCAAATAGCATAATTATTATTTTTATTTCATAACGAAACGCCCACGTAATTTTACTATATTTTCAACATTTTTATACATCGTATAAAATATAAAATGCATTTTCTATAACGTACATACATGATAAATATTTTATTTAGGGTATGATTTCTCTGTTGTGCACGTTAGTATAACTTGCGCCCACCATGGGTAAGAGAGTTCGTATACCCACTCACTCAAAAGGCAATAACGGTGAAGGAAGCTTTACACAGGAAGGCAAACTCTCAGCGAGGACGAAAACCAGGTATGTTGGAAGGGAAATCAATTGATTCGAGTCAAAGACTAGTTGAATCAAGTACAAAATTGGGTAAATCTAGAGAAACTTAGGAATAGAAAATAAAGAGTTTAAATCTAGCTTCAAATCAGCTAAAAAATAAAGGTAACACTAGAAAAGGGATATTGAGTGAGAAAGGGCAAGTCCAACTATATGGAACATGAAACAAGGAAGTAATACAAAGAAAAGAGACCAAGTCATAGCCATCTGGGACAGTGTTTTTCAGACCACTGAATATGGAAGCCCTGTGGAATAAAGTAACAGTAAGAAATCATGGGTGGATGAAGTGGAAGATGAGACTAATGCACTAGTAAGAAAAAATCAATATGGGATGACTTTGATATAACAAAATTGGTTAATGTGGGATACAAATTGGAGTATGTAACTCGAACAAAGAATGGGGGAGATAGTAGAAATTGAAATGGAGGATATAAGGTCTGAAATTTCTTACTCGGGCAACGTTATTGTGTTTTATGAGTTGGGTGCATACCCTTTTTTAATAGGGATATAATGATCAATACAGAGGCTATGGGGGAAGTATGGTATACATAAGGTGGCTATGTTTAGAAAATGGGGTACTAATGGTGAGATTTGAAACTATGATTGCAAAACAGGAGGTGCAACAGGGTAGTATTTTCCGTTTCGATAATAAACGATTCATTGTTAATGACTGGATACTAGAGTTACAATTCTCCAAGGAGGGACTACAAACAGTCCCAATCTGGGTTAAGTCCCATGTTTTGATTTCAAGTATGTTGAGTAAAATACTTCTTCATAGGAAACCTATCATGGTGTACCACAACAGAAAGGAAAGGAATGGCCTAAATTTTGCGCGCATTTTTGTTAAAGTTTATATGGGAACACAACTGCTAGAGGTGGTGAAATTTAAGAATGAAAACGGTAGACTGATTGAGCAGCCTGTACACTATGATTGGAACCCAATACTATGCATGTTTTGTAAAATAATATAGGCATGAAGAGAAGGTGGGTAGACTTTAAAAGAAAGGTCCTAAGCCTATTAAGGTACCTCCTAAAAAAGGAGATGAACAGAGGGAAGGAAACACTCAAAAGTGGCAAGCAAAAGGAGGGGCTCAAGTTGCACAACAACTACAAACTCAACAAGGGAAAGGTGGAAATGAGTAATAAGGAGGGATGGAAAACACCCGCAAGGATAAGGAAGACACTTCCAAATAGTCGTCCAGGGCAGACTTCTTAGTTGGAAAGTGCTAAAAAAAATTAAGTACTGCAAAAAAAAAGTTGAACGGAAGGAAACAAAGAGAATGTGGGAGGCTAGACTATAACAGAGTCTGGGAATGATGATTATATATATCTAGCTGGAAAGTTAGCGGGCTTAATACTCCAAATAATAAAAAGAAAGTCAAAATCCTTTGCAATGAAGAAAATGTAAGTTTGATTGGCTTAATTGAAATCAAAATAAAAAGTGGGAAAATTGAAAAGTTGGTTGAAAGTATGTTTGTTGGATGGAAGTACGTTACTAATTTGGAGAGGTACAAAAAATTGTATAATATGGCTGACATGAAGTCCAGACTATTATTCTGTAAAACTCATAGACATGATTTCTCAACAAGTCACTTGTGAGGTAAAATTCATCCCCCTTCAACTTTCCTTTCAAATTTCATATCTTCAATTGTAGGGAAGATAGAAAGGAGTTGTTGGAGAGTTTATTGATCCAAAGTAAGAGGTGCATTGAACCATAATTGTTGTTAGGTGATTTTAACTATGTCTTGAATGATAAGGATAGAATAGGGAGAAATCTAATAAAATGGACAAAAATGATGGACTTCAATAAATGTGTGAAGGAAAGCGGATTGGTGGAATTTCCTACTTAGGGGAACAAATACACTTGGAGTAACAATCATGAAGAAAACAAAATATTTTTTCCAAAATAGACTGGATATTCATCAACAGAGAACTATGGACACAATGCCTAGTTGCAAAGCATTATTCTTTCCAGAGGGAATTAGTGACCATTACCCAACAAAAGTAGTTCTTAATAAAGAGTATAATATCATAAAAGCTTTTCAAATATGTAATGTATGGACAAAGCACTCAGAGTTTCTACTAGTTGTGCAAGAAGGATAGAAGGCACATATAGAGCACTGTATGATGTACCAAGTACTGAGAAGATTAAAGATGCTAAAGAAGAAGTTAAGGTGTTGCATCCAAAAGAGTTCTAGAATATAGTAAGTGAGGAAAATGTAGAAAGGGGGAAGTTGAAGCACACACAAATTCAACTATAAAATATCCTTATAGCATAGACTATCAACAACGAGAAATTCAATGGTATGAGAAATTGAGGACTTCATCTTATCTGGCTGAATTATTTCTACAACAAAGAAGTAAGGCAACTTGGATAAGTTTGGGAGGTTGATGCGTACGAGATTTTGACTTATTTAGGGATGGGTTTTCAAAGTTTTATTTTCCTCAATGACTAATATATGCTATAAACTGATGTTAAAGTTTAAATTTGCAGCAATGAAGGCAAAGAATAAAGGCAAGGACATTACGTGAAAAAAGGAGAAAAAAAGATAAAAAAGGCTAAAGATAGAAAAAGCTTAGAAACGCCAAAGCCACTCGCCGACTCACAATTCAGCTCGCCTAAAGTTCCAAACTGTCAGCCTTGGGAGAATCCAAATGGGCGATGGATTTAGACCTTGGGCAACACAAACTTTGATCTCCTAAAGTAACAGAATCAAGAGGTTAAGAAGCCACGACAAACTGCGATAGCATGGAGTCATTGGCACTTCGCCGACATGGTCAGCGATGCTCGACTAACCTTGCCTAGTGATCCTGAAGACCAAAATTTGAGAAAGTATATATTGAATTTCAAAAATCAGAAAAAGGGTCCCGTCTCAAATCTAGTCATTTACTGAGTAATTTCTCTAGTAGAACTTGCAACTTTCATTGGTTACTTAGTTTTAGGAGTTCTCTAGTAGATTTTGAGTTGGGTATTTGATATTGAGCATTCTGGATCAGTGTTAAGATGTGAATTGCAATACCCAGATTATGGAGAACCTAATTAGTATTGTTTACTTTCTTTTTATTATGTTTGTAGCTATAACACCAGTTCTTAGGTTGTGATCATGTGATTATTTGTTCTAATTAGCTTATGGGTATTGTTTTTTACTAATTTAAATGTTGTTTTAAAGACGATTTGATTGATATCTCTAATCATAAATTGTTGTTGGAAATGCAATTTTATCTTAGTGTTTTGGGCTTGCTCAAGAGAGAGGTTTTTGAACCCAGGTTATCGAAATGGGTTGTCGTGGGTTCATCTCGAGATATATAATCTTCATTTGATCCTACCTATCAAGCTCGAGAGAGTAGATATATTCAAGTTTTGGGTTGTTTATATTGTTAAGCTTGTCGAGGTTCGATAAAACTCACTTGAATCATAATAGTTTATTACTGAGAAAGTTATTGTATCTATAGAATAGCCTATCCACTGAGATTCAGTTGTTGTTAGTAAATTTCAATTACCCATGTATCGGAATTAGCATATAATCGATCACATGCCCTAGATTTCATCTATATTTGATTACACCCCTGCTTTTCTAATTTTTGTAGTTGTTAATTGACACTCTTAAACCCCCAATCAAACATTTGTTGTTGAACCATTAATTTACATTGTTTGGTTTATATAATGTCTACCTTTATAACTGATTAGGACACAACATTGACTTCTTAATTGAATTCTATATAGTACCGCTCCATGTGGGTTTGACCCCAACTCTTCGTTGAGTTTTATACTAGAATACGATCATCTACCCCTAGTATTGGATGAGGTGTAGATGAACGTTTATTATAAATGATGCCGCAACCGGGGAGTGGTGTTATTGAATTCTCATATTGAAGTTGGTTTGCGATCTGTTGTGTCGTAATTGAACCTATTTACTATTTGTGTGATGTTTATTCCTTTGAGCAAGTGACGTAATGAGTGTCAATGGAAGACACGCCAGCCAGTTGGGCCAAAATGATGACATTGATAACTTGAACAATGTGAATGAAGTACTCATGAATGAGGTACGTTTTTGTAGGGTAGGTGATATCTGGTGACCTTGGGTTCAGGGAAACGTGGTGTTCTACGTGACAAGCACGATGCTGCAACTCTTGAAAATGAAAGGGTTATTTGGAGGTTTGGATCATGAGGATCCCTATTACCATATTAAATTTTTTTGTGGATGTTAGTGGTCCCTTCTCGTTCAAGAACATATCCCAAGAGTGAGTCCAACTTCGATTGTTCCCTTTTTCTTTGATGGGAGAGATTACCAAGTGGTTACCCGACCTATCTAGGGACTCCATTACTACTTGGGTGAACTGACCGGAGTGGTCTACATAAGGTTCTTTCCGCCGTCGAGGATGGTGTCATTGAGAGATAATTTCCAAGGTTTCAAACGCTTGGATGGTGAGCAAATTAATGAGACTAGGCTACATTTTCAAAATTTTCTAATCCAATTCCCACTCCCAAACTCCCAAACAACGTATTTCAACAACATTTTTATCGGAATCTAGATTCGGCGAACAAAAGTGTGGCCGACCAACTAGTCTATAGAGGTATGATGCAATAGCCATTTGAAATTTCTTCCAAGTCAATTGATGCCATGACGAAAATCAATCGTACTTTGTACACGAGATAGGATCAAGTGTATCCTTTGAATTTTAGGAGGACAAAGGAACAAATTTAAAAGAACCAACAACGGGATCAAAACATGGCTAAACCCAAATGGACTTGTTGTCCAAATATTTCATGAGTAGTGGTCCAAAAGAAGTGAATGATGTTGATTAGTGGGTTGGACCCCGATGAGGCACATTTTAAGGATTTATATAATGAGGAAGTGATCTTTCTTGCAAATAAAGGTGGTGATTTACATCCGGACTATCCAATGTTGGGCGAGATTAAGGTTGGAATAGAGAGCGTGATGATAGTTGGAGAGACCGTGATAGAGAATGGTGTGAGTGTGGAACTAGTTGGAAAGAGAGAGATGGGGAAAATGAGATATTTGTGCCTCTCCATTAAGCGTCAAAAGACTACAGAGCAAAGAGATGACCCGGAAAACTTTTGCACTGAAGATGTGCTGTCATGCATTAGAAACAAAGTGGAAGGGTCAGAAAAGGTGTTTAAAGAAATGAAGGAGGACGTCTGTATGTAACGTCCCTCAAAATGAGCTAGGTTGAACTAGAGCCTAACACTTGTGTCATGATGTTTTAAAGTCAAAAATGGTTAATAATAGTGTTCTTAGGAAGTATATAAAGTTTGGAAGTGTTTGGAGGTCAAACGTCCAAGAATGTCCAAAACGTTCGGAAACTAGTTGACTAGTGTGTCGTAGTGTTTTGTAGTGATGTTTTGGGGGGTGATTTGAAGGTGAAATTCAGTTTTGAGGGTTCCTACGTGTATCCTGATATACAAAGGATCAAAATGTACGAGAACGACGTCCCGGGGACCATCAAAAGGGTCCCCAAAGTGGACCCAAACTTGGACTGCCAAACTGCCACTCCAACCTGTTTTAGGCAGTGGCTGTGTATCGCGCAGCTGACATGCAGTGAGGCAAATTCTTGCCCTGCGACGCGGGTCTGTCACGAACCATTCTGTCCAAGAATTTTCGAAAAATAAAATTTGGAAGTGTCTCCGCGACGCGCAGTAAAATCCCAGATGTCGTTGCGTCGTTTTTAAGTCAACTTTGAGTTGGTTAATTTGTCCAATAAATGTAGGGGTCTTTTGGGAAACTTTGGGGTGCATTATGGATGGTTATAGGACCTATTTAAACCCCTAACCTCACCAACTAAAGCAAAACCCTTATCTCAAAACAAAACCTCTCCATTCACTATCTCCAAAACTCCATTGTTGAAGCTTTTAAGCTCCAAGGAAGAAGATAGGTTTCACAAGTTTTTTTCAATAAATCTTGTGGGCTTTTCATCACAATTAAGGTATGGTTATTCATACTTGAAATCTCTTTCTTCAAGGAGTCAGTTCCAATGATTTTAAAAGATGATCAAAAACGTGAATTTTCTAATTTTGTGATCTAGCCATGGGTTCTTGCATAAAAGGTTTTAAATCAATGTTTTAGGATTGAATTGATGTTAATGCAATGTTTTAAGGCTATAATTCTTATGAACCCATGCAAACCATGCTATCCTTGTTTTGACTATTTTATGGGTTAAGTGATCTTGTCTCAATGCTTATGAATTCTAGTGTAGTTTTTTATTGGCTATTGAATGATGTAAGAATTGTATTCAATTGATGTCTAATTGGTATTAGATTGTAAAATATATATTGAATTTATTTAGATTCATTGAGTATTATGATTTTTGTATTGAATTAATGATCATGGCCATGGGTAAGGGCCTATTGGTATTGTATTGGACGATTTAGCTATGGATTGAAGTGGTGAGAATGGATTGGTGGTACGCTGCCCTAATTCTCTTTATTTTATGTAATGTAGGTCTTGAATTATGTTGTGAGTTGTATGGTCCACTTATGGTGGCAGTGTTATGTGTTTTACTTGTGAATTATGTGGCCTCGTCGGTGTTACTTTATGTATTATGATGATCATGGCCTTGTCGGCACTACTTGAAGTATTATGATGATTTGTGTAGTTGATTAGGTGAAGTATGATCATATCTATCTGCATGCTAGTAATGTGCAAGTTTGATATTGTTAGGTGATGATGTTAGACTATGACTATGTGTTTATGTGTGTAGTCTTAGAGTTGATGGATGATCGTTCCTACTTGACTATATGAGTTTATAATGGTTATATTGATGATGTTATAGTAATGTATAGGATGACATAAAGATGATAAGGGTCATTCCTAAATGCTTCAAAGAATGATATGTTATATGTATTAAAGTAAAGTATGTTGTGTCTTGTTTTGGTAGACTTGTGTCCATTACTTGATACATGTACATTATGAATATGAACAACTTGATTTAGTAAGCTTAGGCACCTTTGTATTGTATGTGTATGGATTAATGTTGAATGAAAGTCTAGGATCGGTAGACCTAAGATAGTGCCCTTCTAAGCATGAATAATATGTGGAATCTTCTATATTGAAAGAACGTTAAGAATGAGCTATCCTTATAAACCATTGAGTGGCATCCCTAGTGGATACATCTTTGGTAGGTGCATTATGACTGGGTAATGACTAAGAGATGGTACCTTTTCATATGCTCCTTTTTATTGAACTTACTCTATGAAAACAAAGGCTAGCACCAAGTGAATATTTTATGGTTTGTAGCTCTACTTAATACGGAGACAAGAGTACAATGTATCTATACTTGAAAATTAGACTACAGTGCATGAAAGACCTTGATATTCCTTAACAATGTGCCTACATGGGATGTGTCCTAGTTCTACCCTTGGCAAGCAGAACACCCTCCATCGGAGTAGGTTTATGACTCCGGATCCCATGCCTAGCTAGTATGGTCTATGTCGATTATTGCTTATTCTCATCATGTGGGATACATGCTAGTAATAGATAAGTACTATGAAGTTTAGGTAGTGGAATGGGACGTTATCTAGACCTTGAACGATTAGGCTTTGAAGATGTTAGTATGTGAGTGCCCTAGGTCTTCTTAAAGACCAGTATGTGAATGTCCATAAGTGATGAATGTTTTCTAAATGACTTAATGAAAAAAATGACTTTAGTAAAGGATGTTAATGAGAAACTACATATTTAGAGTAGCTTTGAGGATTGCTTAGGTAGGCTTGAAGAGGGTGTATGGGAGCTCTCTTCATGTCTTACTTAGGTGAGTCTTAGAGTAATTCTAGGTAGGGAGTTTAACAAATAAAGTAAGAATGATCTCATCTTGGTAGTCTTAAGGATCATTTAGGTGTGCTTAGAGAGGGTGTATGGGCAGTCTCTCTTCGTCTCACTTAAGTAAGTTTTAGGATAACCTTTGGTGAGAGGGTTGCCAGCTAAAAGAGGTAACTGTGAAGTTGAACTTAGTTCACTGTAAAGTGACATAGTTCACTGTAACATTCTTCAATATTTAATAAAATGCTTATGTGATATCCTATATGTTTCTAAGGTGTTAAATGTTGTTCTTATGTTTATACTATGATGTTTTAATCAAAAAGAGCATGTTTTATACAAATGTCCGTTTATCATGATTTTATGCATTATTACATACTTAGTACAAGTGTTTGTACTAATTCCATACATTTTATCTATCTCTAAAGGTGTAGGTGGCGTTTGAGAGGAGTCTCGAAGTGGAAGCTTGGATTAGTGTTCATGCAAGTAAAGAGATTGGTATGTCCTCACTAGATTCGAGGACGTCTTGATGTTTAGATTTTCTTATTGGAAGTATTGTAATAGACTTATCTATTTTCTATATGATGAAATATGGGTCGTGTCCCAATATATTCGTATGTCTAAGATGGCAACTTTGAGACTTAGCCTTTCATTATATTTTTCTATAAAAGAGATATTTTGAAGTATTATTATTTCGTGTGAAAAGTTTTAATTCCACACAACTTTTCATAAATGTATGCAATGAATGGTACAAAAGGGATTGTACAAGACCTCCGAGAGGTCGAGTACGCCTTGTTTCAAATCGGGAATTCCCTAACATCTAGGGGGTACACTCGGGTCGTTACATTGTACTCTCAATTAGACCGTTAATTCTCATTCGGTGTCAATTTTGGAATCAGATACACAAATGGGTGAAATCTTGACGCATTTGAATCCTAGGTAAAAGGGGGACTACCTAGTGGCACCATGGCCAATCCCAAGAATGAAACTTTAATGGGTATCTTCGTCGTTCCACGACGTTAAATAAGGCGTTTCTTGGGAGGCAACACAAGTTTTTATGTTATTAATATTCCATTTGAATAGCGAGTGTTGAATTTGCATGTTGGAAATGTGAAATTTTAGGAAAATGGAAACTAGGCAAGCCAAAGGTCCAGTCAACGACTCACTGAGCAGGCCGTGATCCCAACTTGAACAGTCGTTTAACAACCTAACTTACTGGAGGTTCTGTAAAACTCGATGAACTAAAGTACTACTCAGCGCACCACTGGGTGGGTCGACAACGTAAGTCGTGATCGCAACTATTGGGAGAATTGAAGAGACTTTAAGAACAAATGGTTTAAAATTAAAAAATATCCCTCATTTCATACTTTTCGACTTCCAGAATTGCATATCTTATTACTCTAGTACTAGTTTGCTTTTTTTTGGTTGGGTACATATCTTGGGGAGGATTTTAGATTCATTGCTAGCTTAGGAAAGTACCAAACTACCCTTGAACTAACTATCGACCTGCTGATCACGACCCTAAGTTGACGGACTGTAGATTGACCAATGGTCAGTCCTGCACTGTCGTCGATTGTGGTTAGAAAATTGAACTTGGGGGTCGGACCACAGGCCCTCAACCATGGACCGTGGTCCCACCAACAACTGGCTGGTCCGGTCGTGATTCTGGACCTCTGATTCATGATTTGGGGTGACCAACCAAGGACCAGACTTACGGTCCATTGTCTCATCCACGGGTCGTGGGTGGCCTTCATTGGTTGGCACCTGCAACTTATGAAAATAGTTATCTTGCCCCTTGTCGAATCTAGGGTGTTACAATATGTCCTACTTGAGATCATTCGTCCTCGAATGAGATTCTTGACATCACTTAGACCAAAAAGGACTCTAAACAAGAAACTCATCATTCCTGAAACCTCATAAAAATGCATAGAACCAAGGACGAATATCAACTCCAAGCTAGAATATACTTAAAACATTATAAGGAAGATACGAACTAGCAACCCAACAGGAATTCAAATCTCATAATGCACATACCCGAGGAGGAAAATTTTGACTCAAAGCTAAAGCATGCCCTCATCATTATATCACAAAGTATATATGCAAATCATACTCAAATGCATATATCCAAGCAAGATAAACATGTTCAACATATCATCTGATGAAGTGTACAAGCAACTTATACTCAACGCACATCAACATAGGGAAAATCAATCATGTAAACTCATTTTCTTTCAAAAATTAAGTTTTTCATGAACATTTATAAATAAGGA
Source organism: Solanum sitiens (assembly GCA_016801875.1). Taxonomy (NCBI): domain Eukaryota; kingdom Viridiplantae; phylum Streptophyta; class Magnoliopsida; order Solanales; family Solanaceae; genus Solanum; species Solanum sitiens. Next base: position 2,448,675 of record JABWTJ010000029.1, read on the forward strand.
AATCATGGAAACATTCAAGACAAACTACATAACGGGGACTAAACTCCACTTTCTTACAAAATTTGATTACACCCTTCATTGCTGAAATTTTCAAGTAAACCCAATCAAGAAAATCAAACTCAATATCTCTTCTGCTAACATCGACATATGACTTTTGTCGACTTTGAGCTATTTTCAACCTCTCTCTTATAAGTCAAACCTTCTCCACAACCTCATATAAAAATTTAGGACCTATTAGGGCAACTTCACCCACCTCAAATGAACCTATATGAGATTTGTACCTCCTACCTACTACGCCTAAAAGGGAGTCAATACTACAATGATAGCTAATGTAATAAGCAGAAAATGGTCATCTCAATTGCCCTTAAAAGCAATCACACAAACTCTCAACATGTTCTCTAAGGTTTGGATATTACGCTTCACCTTCCCATCCATTTGGGAATGAAAGGTCTCTAAGCTTAAGATGAGTATAGAGACTCTTTTTGGAAATATTTCAACAACTGAGTACCACGATCAAAAAATAATGGACAAAGGCACTCAATGCAACTTTACCATTTCTCTCAAGTACAACTTTGCATAATTCTCCACTGAATAGGAAACCTTGACATGAATAAAATGAGTTGATTTCATAATCCGGTCTACTATAATAAAAATCATGTCATGTTGTCACCGGGTGCAAGGAGAACCTATAACGAAATCCATATTCAAATCTTCCCGCTTCCAAGTAGGAATACTAATGTCTAGGGAGAACCTACCGATTTTTTATATTTTAAGTCTCACTTGTTGGAAATTAGAATACTTATCCACAATATCCGCAACATCTTTCTTTATCCCATTCAACCAATAGAACTCTCATAAATCACTGTACATCTTGGTGGATCCCGGTTAAATGGAATAGCGAGAACTATGGGATTCTGACAAGATATGTTCCTTCAAGTCATCAATATTAGAGACACACAAATGAACTTGGTATCTAAGTACACCATCTCCCCCATTGTAGAAAACCTCAATGGATTTCTTAAGCACTGCTTCTTTCAACTCAACCAAAATGGGATCAAGACCTTCACCTCCATCACAAAAGATGATTCTGAGTCTTGGTGAACCAAAATGCCACTCTTGGTGGATTTCACTAACTGAACACCAAATTGGGCCAATCAATAAACGTGTAGAACCAACTCATTCATAACTTCCTCAATATGGGCAACACTTCCATAAATAACCAACTAAGAGCATCCACGACCATATTTGTTTTACATGGGTGATAGATAACACTCATATCATAATCTTTTAATAACTCAAGCCACCTTCTTTGGCGGAGATTTTGATCCTTCTAGTGAAAGACATATTGCAAACTCTTGTGGTCGGTTAAAACACCAACATGAACACCATAAAAATAATGCCTCCAAATCTTTAAGGCAAATCTAACCACCACCAATTCAAGATCATTGGTATAATAATTCTTTTCATGGACTTAAAGTTGCCTTGAAGCATGGGCAATAACTTTCCTATTATTCATAAAAACACATCCTAACCCAATTTTGAAGGCATCACAATATACCACAAAACCATCAGCCCCTTCTACTAAAGTCATCACTGGAGTGGAAGTAAGTCTATCCTTCGATTTCTCTTCTCATAATCTGCAGACCATATGAACTTAGATTTCTTTTGAGTCAATCACTTCAAAGGAGAGGAAATCGTAGAAAACCCCTCAAAAAACCTTCTATTATAACCATCTAAATCAAAGAAACTTCTAATGTCCAAAGGGGATAGTGTTCTAGGCTAAATCTTGAATGTATCTGTCTTCTTAAAATATACTTCAACAACCTTACTTGAAAAAAATGACCATGAAAAGCTATGTACCTTAGCCAAAACTCACATTTACTAATCTTTGCAAAGAGTTGTAGGTCCTTGAGAATTTTCAACACAATCCTCAAATTATTGATGTGATCATCCTCACGTCTTTAGTAAATCAATATATCATCAATGAACACAATTACAAACATATCAAGGTATTGTCTAAACACCCTATTCATCAAATCCATAAACGACGTTGGAGCATTAGACAATCCAAAACACATTACCACAAACTCATAATGACAATACCGAGTTTGGAAATCTGTATTCGGAATGCTATCTTCGTTCACCCCCAATTGGCGATAACCCAACCGAAGGTCAATCATAGAAAAGTAGCTTGCTCCTTGTAGTTGGTCAAACAAATCATCTATCCTTGGAATATGATATTCATTCTTAATGGTCACCTTTTTAACTGGCGATAGTGAATACACATACGAAGAGAATCTTTTTCTTCTTAACAAACAAAATGCGAGCACCCCATGGGGATATTCTTGGCGGATGAAACCCTTAGACTATCTCAAACCTACCTATATTTTACTCTCTATTCTCTATATTTGGAGAGCATTATAGAGAATGGACACTTCAACCCACCTTCATATCACTCTCTATTCTTCAAATTTAGAGAGTTGAATAGCAATTCTCCAAATTTGGAGAACTACTATTCACAATCACTCTTTCACTTTTCAATATTTGATTATTATTTCAATTACTTTCTCATTAACATATTATTTTACATATAATGTCAATAAATAAATATCTAATATTCATAATTCCTTTCAAATGTAATGTAATATTTTTAAAAAATATATTATTTAACATATACTACTTTCATTCTGAATTAATAGTATTTTAATTTTTTTCTAATTTTTGTCAATAATATAATTAATTTAACTATTAATTTTCACTATAAAGAATAAAAAATTGAAATGATATGGTTAAAAATGTTAATTTTAAAAGACAACCCATAATATGATAATTTAAATACAAGATAACAATTCAATACATAACATAATAAATTAAATACAAGATTAAATTCAGTCATAATAATTAATGCGCGATGAAACAGGAATAATGTAGAAATTATATTGAACATGCATTCAGATTTTTGCAATCCCGTTTTGCAATTATCGCAGGACAGTCACATTTTTTGAGAAAAGAACTACATGATATAATGACTGCATGTATTATATTGCACAACATGTTTATTGAGGATGAACATGATTATAATGAACCAATTAAAGATGTCGTAGATGCTCTAACTCCAATGACGGAAATGGTTGTAGATGAAAATCTCAGATTTGAATGATTTTAGGCTTAACATACAAAAATAAGGGAAAAAAGGCTCATTGTGAACTCACTAACGCATTAATAGAGAATTTATGGTAACAACATAATAATTTTGAAAAAATAGAGAACTCTATCTTTGGAGGGTAAATAGAGTGTGGGTTGGAGAGACCCACCTTTTCTTCAATTTTCTCCAAGCTACTATTGCAATGGAACAAGGTAACCAGTATTGGCTATAGTTTGTTTATCATGTTGTATTAAAATCTGGAAAGCATTTTAATTATACGGTGATTAACAACAATATGTATTTGTGCAACAATTCCAACAAGGCAATATGTGATAAAAACGAATATACATACTGAGTACTTTTATCAAATCAACCTTTTTTTCCTTACTAGTTGATACTATAAAGAAAGAAGATTTGGTCTCTATCTTAAACAAGGAAAACATATGACTTCAATAGAAGAAGAAATAATGCTTTATGTCACACAACCAAAGTAAGATTAGACAGGAGGATTTACCAAAAGAAAAATAGCTTATATGCACTCGTGTATAGTAAAAGAGATTATCCTTTTCATGTACTATCAAATGAAAATAGTATAAATTGAGCATGTGGAGATGTTGTAATGAAGTCTACCCTGAACTGAATCCTATAAAGATGTGTTCTATTGTTTGTTTAAAACTATCCAAGAAAATTTGCTACAACAAATTCACAATATTACCAAAAGTAAGGGTACTGAAATATCTCATGTATTAAGCATTTGACCTATATAGAATATATTTGTAACAAAGAGGTCACTCAACCAGTGCTCAATAAGAACTTTCAATCACAACAAATAACAATCTATATGATTTGGTCAATAAATATTTTCTCAGCTGAGCATAAGTAGCACATGGTGATATTTCACGCAAACCTATTTAATTGAGATACTCTAGTGTCTAAGAATAAAATACTTGCGTTATAAACAAAGAATATAATACAAGCTTATCACGATTACAATGTAATAATCCACCACAAAAAAGAGTTTATACTCTTGCATATATGTGCATTTTCTAATATGGTTTGCTCCCTTCCCAATTTTGGGCGAATGAGTGATGAACAATTTAAGTGTAGGGCTTTTTTAGGGTATTGTTGTGTCTAACTATGACAAATCATGTCTTATGAATGATAAATGCATTCGAAATACATCTCTTTGGAGCTTACGTTATATACTATTTTAGGGTGGTGCAAAACATGTTTTCTGAGTGCGGTTATGCAATCTTTCATGTACACGGTGGTGATTCTTCATCTCCTTGCGTTGAATGATCATGTCTCACCATATGATAGTAATGATCAACTTAGGACATGCTTTTATTTTGATCCATTTTGAGTTAACAAACTCCTTTTAAGTGGAGTGGGTTTTACCTTAGCGGCAAGGCCAGCTTTATGCTTTAAAAAATAAGGCCTTTGCCTTAGGCCTCCAAATTTTGGGGCCCCAATTTTTTGTCAACAATAAACTCTGTGTTAAAATTTTTTATAGAAATATTAAGTATTTATGGTAAAAAAGTATAATTTTTTTGAAAATAAATTATTTTATTCACTTTAACATCTTTTGTACTTTGTTAAAAATAAGAATTAACAAAAAAAGTGCTGAACAAAGTTAATTACAATTTTTTTTTTCTTTTTAAATTTTAGTTTTAAGCATTACTCTAAGTAAACTAAAATGAGGTATAGCAAGTCATCAGCCTTTTGAGTCAAATTCTATGGTTCTAACTCTTATCTTTATTTAATATATCAACTTGTTACTTATATCATTATGTTAACAATAAATATAATAACTGTCTTACTAAAATGATGTTTTTTAATGTTGAGTTGATAAAATCTTACCTAAAAGTATTAACTGAAAAAACAATATTAGTATTAATAATTTTCATCTAAATAGTGTAATTATTTATTTATTTTTGAATAAATACATATATGAAGTGAATTTATATTTTAGGCCGTGAATTGAAATTTCACTTTAGGCCGCCAATTACGTTGAGTCGCCCCTACTTAGCCGATTGTCATTTCTTGTTGCAGGTTATGTGAACAGATTCTGTTGAGTTTGCGTTATTCGAGATCTTACTAACTTTTCAATGTTCGGTTGCTTTTATTATGCCTTCCCGGGGACCTTGTCAGACAATTGAGAGGTATCCTTTCTCATGTCTTGTTTGTTTACTCAACTGAATATCCTGCCACATGTGTGAGGATATCCAGATGAATAAACAAACAATACATGAGAAAGGATATATCTCAACTGTCTAACTAGTTTCGCTGGGAATAAATCATAATAGCAACAAGATATCAAAAAGTTATTCAGCTCTCGGCTAATGCAAAATACACAAAACTCGTTCACATAACCTATAGCAAGAAATGACAATTAACTAAAGTAAAAGCCACTCCACTTGGCACTATAGTTTTCTTAACTCAAAATAGCTCAAAACTAAGGCAAATTCTAAGCTGACTTGAACTATTACATAACAATTCATGATCGTTACATGCAAGGAGCTGAGCAACACCAGCGTGTGCATGGAAAATTCCATAACCGCATTCAGAAAAAAAATGTTCCCCAAGTTAGATTATAAAAAATTTGCCTTTAGCCAATAACATAAGCACCAGAGAGATGTATTTTCTAATTTTATTTTCTCTTTAACCTACCCAAAAAGAAATATTTTCTCATTAACCTACCCAAAGAGAAATATAAGTATAAAATATGATATTTTAAAGTAGATATCAATTAAATCATACTACTTACTTTCTTCTTGAACCATTCATGAAATTTTTCAAAATGCAAGTGGTTAAGTTGTTGGGCAAGGCGGTGTTTGCAATACAATAGCTTGATTTCACTTACATGATCATTGTACATGTAAGTTAGTGTTAACTGAAACTTGAAAATAATATCTATAAGAAAAAGCACATTATACATTAAAATACTACATCTAAAGAATATCTTATAATGAGAGTAACTAAATCCTTCCCTTGAAGGCAATAGGCCAAGATTCATGTGCGGCAATTTTGAGATCACCAAGACTTCCTTCTTCAACTCTTCAATTTGTTGTCCAGAGAAACTAGATAATTGTTTAAATAAGTAATTATTACATCTAATATAAGACTTAAAACACATTAAGAAAAAAATCTGCAATGTATATTAAGAAGAAATATAGAAAAATATAATTGAAACAGAAAAATCATCATACTGATTATATGGCAATTAATAGTTGAAACTAGCCACTTGGAAGCTGTTTTTTTTATCTTCCCTCACCTAAAAGAGAGTGCATTCACGCTCTTTGCCACATCAGCATCGAGGGAGGTGGAGACTATCAATTTACCAAATTCAAGGAGCTAATTAGGCCAACATAAAATTTAGGTGTGCACTAAATAAAACTTGATAAGTGTATGGAGTTTCCAATCTAATTAGACACCTTTTTATGAATTTTCTTAGATTTAAATGAAGAAATTGAAATAAAAAAGGTGAAGATCTTATTGAATTTTGTTATCTGAAATTGCAACTAAACAAAAATCAGAATTTAGAATTTTTTAATCTCTTCTTTGAATTTACGGAAATAAAACAAATTTATCTTAGAGTGTTTTCAAGTGGTGATTACCAATTTTGAAATTTTATTTGGGATTTAATGAATACCTTTGTAAGAGAAGTGGTGATTTTGTTGGTTGCAATTGCGATGAATTTTATTGGTTGGTGTCGTGATGGCTCCAACGAAACAATTACTAAAGTAGGTCAATAACAATGCACATGATGGCACTATCAAAAGTTCTCATGGTGTCAAAGGAGGAAAGGTGATAGACCAATGAATATTTATTTTTGGTGAGGGGAAGTTACAAGGTAAAGGGTGGATAAGAAGAAAGATCGGCGCGGCTCCGAGGGTTATTTGCTAGCAACTAGGGTTAAGGGATTGTGTTAAATAGTGATACAATTTTTACATATCAATTATAATATGGGCCTGTTTTGGTAGCACTTTAAAAATCGATCAATTTTAATAGCATTGGTGTTTCAAATGTATTTACAGATGATTAATTCAAAACATAATATTGATAAAGTAGATTAACAAATACTCTCTCTACATGACCGAAACTACCGCACGCTACACTGATCACCACCCCTGCCCCCCCCCCCCCCCGATCCACCGGAACCACCAAATTATTCTACTCCCATGGAAGAAGATAATCAAAGAATCCAGACCTTCAAAAAAAGTGCTGGAAGACAAGGCACAAAATCAGATGTATGGAAACTCCAAAGAAGAAATAGCCATGGAAGGAACTATTGAAAGCCCAATGAATATTTATTTTTGGGGAGGGGGAGTTACCAGGTAAAGGATGGATAAGAAGGATGATTGGCGCGGCTCCGAGGGTTATTTGCTAGAAACTAGGGTTAAGGGATTGTGTTAGTGATATAATTTTTACGTATCATTTATAATATGGGATTTTTTGGTAGCACTTAAAAACCGATCAATTTTAATAGCATTGGTGTTTCAAGTGTATTTATAGATGATTAATTCGAAACATAATGTTGATAAAGTAGATTAACAAACATTCTCTCTAGATGACCAGAACTACTGCACGATACACTGAACCACCACCCCTGACCCCTCCCCCCAATCCACCGGAACCACCAAATTTGTCTACTCCTATGGAAGAAAGTAATCAAAGATTACAGACCTTTAAAGAACTGTTGGATGACAAGGGACTGGATCTATGGAAACTCCAAAGAAAAAATAGTCATGGAAGGAACTATTGAAAGTAAAACACTTATGCAATAATCCTAACTAAAGATGATAAAAGAAGATTGTATCAGCCATGGTGCATATCCGTCATTTTCAAAGTCTTTGGGAAACGGCTAAGACATGCCTACCTAAAGAGAAAATTAACAGACATTTGGAAGTTGACAGAGCCACTAACTCTAATAAATCTAGGGTGGGACAACCACATTGAAAAAATAAGTCAGGTGCAATATATGCAAAAATTACTTCGTGAAGGACCTTGGTTCGTCGTGGAGAACTTCCTATTATCCAAAAGATAAGAACCAAATTTCGTCCCCCAAAAGTCCACTCTAACAACTACAACCATATGGGCTAGATTACCCACTTACCAATAGCATTCAGTGATAAAAACATAGTAGAAAGGGTGGGGCAAAAACTAGGGGTGTTTCTCAAGATTGACATTTGCACCTCCACCACACTCAGAGGGCGGTATGCAAGAATCTGCATCCAAGTCCCAATTGAGGTTTTGATTGGGAACCATAAGCAAAGAGTGATTTATGAAAGGGAGGGAATAATGTATTTTGGTTGCGGTAGAATAGTACATACCCTAGGGAGTCTTAGAAGGATTTTCTTATGTATATATATGCTTATAAATGTAAATGATATGTATATGATGATTTTACATGTTAATGACACTATGTTATGTTGGTTTCACTTATGATCATGTGTTTGGTCTCTATTGCTAAAGTATGATGTTATGTGCTCTTAATGATATGATATGTGAATTTGGACATTGGTCATGGTTCTTGTTGGGTTTACTTGATTGAGTAAGGTTATGGGGCTTTGCTTAGTCATTGCACTAGTGGACTTATTGAGGGTTCATGAGTAATGGTCTTTCTTTGATTATGATGTTATGAACTCTTATACATGCTTGTTGATGTTATGACTTGATGATAGAGTGGTCTTGATTGTGCTCAATTATGTTGATATGCATGTTGACTTGACTAGACTTAGTATTGTTGGTCTTGTGATGTACATGGTCTTGACTTGATGAATATGTATGATTGACTTGTATTGGTTCTTGAATGTGCATAAGGCTTTTCAAAGTAAGTTTCATGCTTTAATTAAATGTCCCTTTTTAGAATGATTTCTATGTTGTGTGTGCATATGGTCTCATACTTAGTACAAGTCGTGTACTAACCCCATTTTCTCCTTTTCCCCAACATTTTAGGTTTCGGTCGTTGAAGGGCTTGTGACGACATTTGAAGAAGACTTGGATACTCATTCTCTAATTTGGGTAGGTCCTCACCACTTCGAGGACAATGTCATTTTCTAGTATCAGAGATATTGATTAGTCTTAAAGACACTATGTTCATTTCCTTTCGTTTGAGTACTAAAGATTGTATAGCCTATATGTGGCTTTTATTGTATTGATGTATGGGCTATGCCCAATTGTTTTACTCTTGTTTAGTTGGTTATGAGATGAGACGTCCATTTTAAGACTATGTTATATCTTATATATATATATATATATATATATATATATATATATATATATATATATATGCAATAAAAGAAGAAAACTATGTAATCTTATTATATGAAGGGTTTATGTATACTCAATATGAATATATTATGTGTATTCAAGAGGTCTATGTAAACCTAATGATAGATAGAAGAAAAGTTTTAAATTTTCCGTTATTTTAACCTATAAATGTAATGATGTAAGCTAAGAAACTATTCTTAGTCCTCTTCGAGGACGACGACGCCGGTTACGTCTTGGGGGTGCTCCCTGGATGTGACATGAAACATGTTAGAATTGTTAGTAAGCTGCCCTAAATTCATAAATCTATGTTGAATTATCTTTTATTCATTGTATATTGTAATTGTTGGGTTGAATTGTAAGCTATAGCTATTGGTAATAGCCTTGGTATATTGTGTTGGATGAATTGGCTATGGATTGAAGTTGTGAGGTTGTATTAAGGGTATTTTGACCTAATCTTCTCTCCATATTGTGTAGTATAGGTTTTAGATGATAATGATGTTTGGTATGGTCCACTTATGGTGGCGGTGCTTATGTGTTATACTTGTCAATAATGTGGCCTCGTCAGCATTACTTTATGTATTATGGCTTTATCATGTTATAGCTTGATTATGTGAGTATTGTGAAGATTTTGATGATTAGTGTTTATGTGAAATCAAAGCGTGATTTCTCTTAGTCGATGATATGAATCTCTAGTAGACTATGGTGGAGTCATTATGTTATTACCTTATGGTTGAAGTATGATGTTCTTAATAGATTACGTGATACTTGTCATACTTAGATGGATGATTTCGTAGTAGTGAATAGGGTGACCTAAAGATAATATTTTTTATACCTATGTGCTTCTTGAAAGATATGTTATATATGAAGTATGAGTGTGTCTTGTTTTGGTAGACTTGTGTCCCTTACTTGATACGTGTATAATGTGAATATGACTTCTTGAGTTAGTATGCTAAAGCTCCTTAGTCTTGTATGTATGATAGACATGTGAACTTGAACATAGCTAAGAACGTCCTTTATATGAAACCTTCGTACTAGATGGAAGGTTATGATATCCTTGAAGTTGAAAGCCGTAATGGTATCCTTCTTGAGTGAATGGTGGACTTAAGGATGGTTGGCTCGAACAGCATGAAATCATCCTTAGGAAAGTCATTGAGATATCCTCTTAACCATTGTTGGTAGCCTTACCTCTTTGGTAAGGTGTAATGTGATTGGGTTATGAACTAGATATGGAACCTCCTCATGTACTCCTTTATTGAAATACTCTATGAGAACAAAGGCTAGCATCAAGTCAGTATGCTTGGAAGTTTCTCTAACTAAGATGACTTTAGAGAACAAAGAAACCCTCGATATTCCTTAACCATGTGCCTACATGGTATGTGTCCTAGTTCTACCGTTGGCAAGTAGAACACCCTCCATCGGAGTAGGTTCATGACTCCGGATTTCATGCATAGCTAGTATGGTCTATGAAAGTTATTGTCTATTCTCATCATATGTGATACCTACTAATGTTGGAGAAGTTCTATGAGGTAGTGGTATGGGACGCTATCTAGACATTGCACAATCAGGCTTTGAAGATGTTAGTGAGTGATTCCCTAGGTCTTCTCCAAGACCATTGCATGAATGTCCTTATATGTTGAATGTCTCTTATATGAACTAATGAAGATAATGACTTAAATTAGAAAGTATGTTAATGAATAAGTACTAGTCTAGAGTGACTTTAAGGATTGACTAGTTAAGGTGTGGAGGGAGCATGGGAATGGTCTCTTCATGACTTACCTAGGGAAGTCTTAGGAATAAATCTAGATAGGAAAGTTGGTTAATGAAGTGAGAATGATCTTATCCTAGGTAGTCTAAGGATCTCTTAGGTGTGTGTGAAGGGATTGTATAGGCGGTCGCTTCATAGCTCACTCAAGTGAGTCTTAGAATCACCTTTGGTAGGAGGATCTCATGGTTATGTGTTTTGTAGGTGTTATTGATGCCATATTGTAAGGTGTGAGTTTTATTGGAAGTTACAGTGAAGGTCGTTGTAAGGTTATTAAATTGATATAAATTGCATATGACTTATATTGTGTTCAAAATGTGATGTTTGGTGATTAAATATGGTTCTTATACTTTTAATGTGATGTTTTAATCAAAAAGAGCATATTTCTCATAAATGTCTGTTTCTCATGATTTTATGCATTAAGCCATACTTAGTACATGAATTGTATTAATTCCATACTTTTTGTCTATGTCTAAAGGTGTGGTTAGCAGGTGAGAGGTATCTTGAAGCAAGCATTGAATCTAGAAACCGTTCAAGCAAAGTTGAAGTATGTCCTCACTTGACTCGAGGACATAACTATCTTTAGACTTTTTTTATTCGAGTATTGTAATAGAATAAGTAAATTTGTATTTCGTATTGTATGGGTCGTGTCCCAAGTATTCTTGAGTCTAAGATTGGCATATGTTGAGACTTAGTATCTTCCTATGATTTTAATATAAAAGATGTTTTTAAGATATTTCGTGTGAAAAGTTTTAATTCCGCACTACTTTTCATACATGTATGCAATGAATGATGTCAAGAGCTTGTACAAGACCTCCGAGAGGTGAAGTACGCCATGTCGCACTCTGAGAGTGTCATATCTTCTATGGTGTGCTCTCGGGGTGTGACATGGGTAGCCTCTCAAAGACCATTTTTGGAGAGTGGCTCATAGGTGGAGACTTCAATGAAGTTCTCCATACCAACAAAAATCTAGGAGGGAATAGTATTAATAATAATAGGGTTAATATCTTCTAGAATTGCTTTAATGAATGCAAAATTATAGACTTTAAGCAATAAAGGTTGTAAATATACTTGGACTAACAAGATATATTGGAATAGAAGCAGCCTTATCTTTGAAAGGTTGTATAAGTGTGTTTGAAATAACGCCTTGATAAGTTTTTCCCTGACTCTATAATAACCCAACTTCCCAGAACCAATTCTAACCATTGTCCTATGCTCATTACTCTTAATGACAACAATACAAAGAATGGTCTAAAACTATTCTGAATGGAGCCCATGTGTTGTGGGTACCCATCATTCAAACCCATGGTCCAGCATTAGTTTGATAACAAAGATACCCTCAATGCATTCATAAATCTCTTCCAAAAAGAGGCCACCAATTGGAATACCTTTACCTTTGGAAACATCTTTGAAAACATCAGGATGAATATTGCAAGACTTCATGGGATTTATGGGTCCCTAAGCTACCACAATAGAGCCTTCCTTTAGAAGGTAGATTCTAGTCTCCTTCAAGACTATGAAAACCTCTAGCTACTGAGAAAGAATTTTAGAAAACCAAGTCTAAGAAAAATTGTATTAGTGAGGGTGATGCAAACACCAACATCTTCCACACGTCCACAATCAATAGAAGAAGAAGAAATCGCATCACCTCAATTAAGGGTTATACAGGAAAGCTAATAGAAGACTAATATAAACTCATGAACCACATAACAAACTTATTCAGAACCCTCTACACCACTAAGCACCAAACAATACAATAGAAAAAACCTCAATTCTACGACAAAAAACCTCTGAGGAAATGTCCAATTCAATGGACTTCCCCTTGGAGAGAATGAAATCACCAGTGCCCTGAAGTCCTTCCACCCCCTCAAATCCCCTAGGGTTGATGGACTACACCACATGTTCGACCAAAAATACTAGAAGATTATTGGTGGCAAGACTATCGCCTTCTCTAAAATTGATTTCGACAAATCCCACATGCCTGCCCAAAACAACAACACCCTCCTATGCATCATCCGAAAATGTCCTAACCCCTCAGACCTCAAAAACTCCAGACCCATTGGCCTGTGCAATACCACTTACAATATTGTAGCAAAGATCTTTGTAAATAGAATAAAACGCATCCTTTCTTCCGTCATTCGACCTAGTCAAGCTAGTTTCCTTTACAACAAAAGAACTTCAGACAATGCTATCATTGTGCAAGAATACATCTTTCCTTTTGCGAAGATTAAAGTTCTAAAGTCAAACAAGATCCTCAATATTGACTTGGAAAAAGGCTTTGATAGATTACAATGGTCCTACATGAGAGAAACCTTCTAGTACTTTAACTTCCCTCATTAAATCTCCAAGCTCATCCTTTCTTGCATTTGTACTAGCTGTATTGTCATACTTGTCAGCGGAAAGAGAACTAGTTTCTTTAGACCCTCAAGGGGAATTAGAAAAAGATAACCAATGTCTCCCTATGTATTCGTCATGTGAGTTTAAAGAATATCCGGAGACATTGAAAGAGCTTTAGTATAAAAACAATAGGCCCCCATACCAATCACTACATGAGGGCTAAAAAGCTCCCATATTTTCTTTGCTTATGACCCTTGTATGTTTGCTAGAGCAAACAATAAGGACTTCAGCACCACCTGTGAAACATTTCAAATCCAAAGTCATCCACTCTAAAAACTCTACCACCCATAGAACTATGTGTTCCACTCTCCTGAGGATAAAAGCCTCAGAAAGCTTTGGGAAATACCTAAGTTGTAACACCCTAAAATGAACTAAGGTGAACTAAAGCTTCGTGATTGTTTCGTGAGTTGATTTTCTGTTAAATTGAGTTATAATGATGTTCTTAGTCAGTGTGTGAAGTTTGGAGGTAAAACGTCCATGACGTTCGAAAGGTGTGTCTTAGAAAGTGTTCATGTGTCTTGATGTGTTTGAGTGAGTTTTACGTGTTCATTTTAATCAAAATTGATGTGGGATGTTCCTAAGACCTAGATGACTATATTTAGGGGTTTAACATCTGGGTATGACCCCACCTAGGACCCACGAGGGGCCCTATAATAGGACCTCATCTCTTGGCAAGAAGCTGCCAAGCAGTGACCAAACGACGGCCACAAGGGATGGACCGTTGGTCAAACGATGGCCCGTTGACCTTAAGCGTTGGTTGGCCATGCTAGGTTGGCAAGCCTGCTCAATAAAGGAGTTAAGGGACGGACCCCCACAAATGGTGCGTCGATTGAGAAATGATCCGTCTGTTAGGACTCGTTGATGGTGCCTCTGAAAGTTGCACTTTTTCTTCCAAGGCTTGGGGTGTTTGGTAAATTCACCCCAAGTCTTTTATGAACCATGGACGTTTATTTTAGGGTTTATTAGGTATATTAAAGTGTTTCAAACCCTAAGACCTAATTTTAGACTACATTTCCTAAAACCCAAAAGCCCTTTCTCTTAAAACTCTCTCTCAAGTCTCCATGGAAGGTAGAAGTCAAGAAGGGCTACAAGGGGTTGGTGGTGGTCAAGTTCTTCATCATAATCTTTGGGGTTTCTTCTATGTGAGGTATCGTAGTCATTCTTGAACTCTCTTCCATTCCAGGAGCCTTTTCTAAGAAATTTCAAAAGAGGTTTTCAAACCCTAACTTCTTCTATCATTGACTCTAAGTATGGGTATTGAATGAAAATGTTTCTAATGATTCAAATATGATGTTTCTAATGTTAGTTTGGGATTTTAATGCTAAAAATTCAATGAAATCATGCTAAAGTTTTTTATCAATTTTCGCTTAAGAAATTGGTTAAATGAGCTTGGTTTTGTAGTCTTTGAACTTGATTTTTACTTATGTTGTTATTGATGTTTAGCTACTGCCCTAAGGGGTATTTTATGATGAATTGTTGAGTAAAATGTTATAGATGATGGAAGCTTGGATTTAAGGGTAAGTTGGTTATGTTGTTTAGCTTTAATTATGAAATGCTCTTGAGTGGTATTGTCCACCTTCTTGGTGGCGGTGTTTACTTGAATTGTATGAATGTGTAGTTACTTGTGTATTGTGAATGAGGCCATGAAGGCTTATTATGTGAAAAAAGATGTAAATGGAGTTATTCTTGTTGAAGTGTTTTATGAAGCTTATTATGAAAAGTATGCTAAGTATTATGTCTAAATGACTTATATGATTATATGAAGTATGTTAAAATGCATGATGTGATGGAAGAAGGTCTAAACATGTATAGAATGAAGTGTAAATGAAATGATGCTTATGATCAAGGTGTGCTCACATGTACACACACTCACACTTTGAATGAATGAATTAATGAATGAAGTTAAAGAATGTGAAAGAAAAGGGGAGTTTTGGGGTGAGCACTCATTGTGAGTTGAGATGAAGTGTTTAGTAGCAACCTCACTACTCCCAAGAGCTTTCTAATGTAGGTTGGAGGATGGATACCCATTGTGAGTTGATATGGGATGTCCAAAAGTTATCCTTGACCTTTAGTAACGAATGTTTAAGACTCCGTGGGGGAGTTATCCCTAGCACCGAGAGGATTTGAAGAAGGGGTGGGTGCACATTGTGAGTAGAGATGTTGTACCCAATGTACCTCTTGAGATGAGTACGCCTTGTTAGTAGAGAGCGAGTTACTTAGTAGCAATCTCCTTATACCTTAACTATGCGCCCACATAGGTGTAGCTATTGGAAAAAGCCATGTAAAAGCTAAGAGAAAGACCCCACCAAAGGAAAGTAGGGAACCCTCATGTTATAAGGGTAGTATCGGGATTCCATGTCTAGCTCTCATGGTCTATGTCGGTTAAAGATAATTCCTCACAAAAGAATTAAAGAACTAAGTCTCCTAAAAGAACGTACTACTTAGGGTAGGTGGTGGTATGGGACACTATCTACCCATTGCACTAAGTAGACCTTCCGAAAGGGGAGTCTTGGTGTGTTCTATCATGTGTTGTAAATGAAATTAGATAACTTAAGGTATAATGTTATGGAAGCATGTTAAAACTAAGTTCTATGTGAGGAAGTTAGAAGTAACTAATGTAGGGTGCTTAATCTAAAGGTATCCTCAAGGAGCACTAAGTGGGAGTAATAGTATGGGATGCGACTCTCACAGTGCACTTAGTGTAACTTATAGGTCCTATTGGAGAAAGGTACTTACATGAAGTCCTTCTTGTACGAATGTGTTTCTAATGTCTACCCAAGAGTGTGGATTTGACTCCCGGACTAGGTAAGCATATGGTTGGTAATCTTAATGATCGCTTTGGTGTGTCTTGAAGGGGGTGTATGGGCTTTCCTTTCTTGTCCTACCTTAGGGAGTCTTAGGATAACTTGGTTAGGGAAACATCACGGGAAATGAGTTCACATTGCTTGGAATGAATTATTCACTATAACATGTCATTGATTTACGGTAATATGGATTGATGTTACTGTAATGTGTCCTTTGGTTCTAAAATTATGGAATTCTTTTATTATGTTCTAAATGATGATTCATATTGTCACGACCGGAATCTAGACCCCAGACGAGACCGGCGTCGTTGACCTCTCAGAGGTCGCAGACAAGCCTACTTACGTCATTCTTACTTCATCTAGGTTAATTTTAGCGGAAAATTTGAACTTTTTATTTTCTTATTTCATGCTAAACATTTTAAACTTAACATCATGGGCGTTCACAAATCAACCATCTAATATAGAGATTATCAAATGAAAGAAACAGTGCAATACTGTAATAAATGTATAATTGCCAAAATGGCACCAATACAGTGTCTGAAATAAAAATGGAAAGAAGCACTAGTGGAACATGCTCCACTAGCTAAAGCCTATATCTAAGATAGATAGTAACGGTAGACATCCTCGAAAGCATGAGGGTCTACCAAGTCCGGATGAAAGCTCCACGTCCGGATAGCTGCAACGTCAACCAATACGCTCTAGCGTCCACCTATGCCTGCACCTAAAAATATGGAGTTTTATGGGATTAGTACACACTTGTACTAAGTATGGGTATATGCAAGCACACACCAAGGACATGCATGATAAAGGATAGCTCTTTCCTAATAACATAATTATGGAAAGTCAAGTCAGTGGACTTGCCAAATTGGGATTAGGAAAGTTAGTGAACTTTCAAAATTTGGATTAGGAAAGTCAGTGAGCTTTCCAAATTTGGATAGGAAAGTAATGCCATGAGAGTAACATGCATCATCATAATTATCATATTGCACACAGCACATAACATCTTACACATAGCACATATCATATAGCATAAAACACATAACATCTTTTATAACATTCATTCATATTCCATGAGACCTTGGAATCAGGGAGTTGGCATTAAGACTTTCCAAAATGAGGGCTCAACATATGGGACCTCAACTAGGGAGTCTTCATTAGCAAACACAGAGTCTGCTTCATTCATTCATACGTACATCATTTCATTTCGTTCATAGGCTAGTGTGAACACCAGCTATACCTAGGATGTAGTTTACGACTTTCATCAGGTTTGCTGTGCAATGATAAAAAATAACCTAGTGTCATTACTTGAGTCTAGCTCACCTCTTGATTATCCTAACCTAACACCTTTGGTATCATTCATTTCATTATGTGCATCATTTGAGGCTGGCCTCATTCATTCATTGGGAACTTCAACTTTAACCGACATAGATCATGTGAGCATCATGAAATCCAATGTCTCCCCCACACCGAAAAGAGGTGGAATCACAGGCCAAAGTGACCCAAAACATGCTAGCGTAAATGGGAATTTAACCCCGCCAGATCCCTATATTGGCAGTATAGGTTCGAAGACTAGGAGATATAAGAAGACCCATACCCGGCAAGCCAGACAGTCTCATCTCATGAGAGTTACGTGAACCTCCGCCCTTCCCATAAAAAGGCATCTCCGCTCATAGCTAGTCTATCGGTGCTCAGTATAAAGTTCCATTACATTCAACTCATACGTCATGGAAGCTGGCTTCTAGTATGAGGACATCATAGCTCAATAGATGATTTCTCATCTCATCATTAGTATTAAGTGTGTTATCTCAATACTTTCATTAGAGTGTTCATAGAGACTGATCTCTTCATTAACTTTGCACTCTCATAGGTGAGTACATTTTGGTAACATTTACTTAGGCTCATTTTATATTGTTCTCATCTTTTACATTAGCCTCATATCATGTTGTCACCACATTCATTAGCATTAGCACATTTGCTCTTCATAATTACTCACCCCATTTTACGTGAATGTTCATTTCATCATATGCCAATATACTTGGCCATTTGTGTGTTTCACACTCTTACTTAACTCTTCTAGGGTTTCGTCATTTCATTACATAATAATCATTTCATCGTATGCCAATGCACTTGGCCATTTATTGTGTTTTACACTCGTACTTAACCCATTCTAGGGTTACTTCATTTCATTACATACATCTTAGGTTCACTTATTATTAAACGTATGCTAGACTTATGGGTCTATACATACAAGCCATGAGGCTTCATTCATAGTTCGTTAAGTGACTCATATCTTCCTAAGATTATGTAGTACAAGAATTATGTATCTTGTATGTATGCCAAGATCTTGATTTTGATCTAAGTAGGTGGAATTATTCTTGAACATTTAGTTCATGTATGACTTATGTATCAATACGGAAATTTGGGCAAGGGAACCCAAGTTCGAACCACTTGGACAATACTTACATTTTTTCTTGACTTTATTTTTATTCTTCATGACATTGGGACCCTAGATCGAGCTCCAACATCAACATTCTATCTTTATTTTTCTCCTTGGATTCTCCTCTTATTTGGCCGAAGGGTTGTGGGATCGAACCCCCACAACCCCTTTTATTTTTCATTTAAAATTTTGTTGTCCCATTTCGCCTAGACCAAGAGGTTGTGGGATCAAACCCCCACAGCCTCTTTTTATTTTAGTCTTTATTTCGCTGGAATTGAGAGGTTGTAGGTTCGAACCTCCACAACCTCCTTATTTTTATTTTTAATTAAAATTTACTTAGATAGGTGTTTGGCAGTGAGGTTGTGGGATCGAGCCCCCACAGCCTCACTTTATTTTCTTATTTAATTCTCCCTTGTCCTTTCCAGCCTTGAGGTCGTGGGTTCGATTCCCACGCCTCACATTTTCTTTTTTTTAATTTTCTTCTTTCATTCGTTGCCTGGAGGTCGTGGGTTCGATTCCCACGTCTCCCATTTATTTATTTAAATTGTTGCTCTGTCTTTTCCCAACCAGTACACCCCAGTTCGAATCCCCCCAACCCCATTTCATTACTTCTTGCGAGATTAAGGTTCCACACGGGTGAGGTCACAGGTTCGAATCCTGGTGGCCTCATCCCTTTAAAATAAATTAATTTTCCAGATTTCCCTTTAATATTTTATCCTAAATTAAACTTATATTTTTGGCTGTAAACTTAATCATTTTCTTAACTTATTTTCATCAATATTTCCACTTGAAAACTTGGGAAGATTCATGGATCGTTTAACACTTTTTGGGTGTATTTCATGGATTCGTTTAGCCAAACTATTGACACTTAAATCAGACCCACTTCCATTTTAATGAACATCACGATTTACATAGGTTTATACACGTAAAATGACAACAAAAACATTATCAAACTTGAAGCCTAAATCGAAAGCTCATTCACAGTATATTCACAGTAACCTTTTCGCACTTACACACACTTGCACAAACTTTCGAATACATAGTTGTCACGACCGGAATCTAGACCCCAGACGAGACCGGCGTCGTTGACCTCTCAGAGGTCGCAGACAAGCCTGCTTACATCATTCTGACTTCATCTAGGTTAATTTTAGCGGAAAATTTGAAACTTTTTGTTTCTTAACATACTTATTAAACATTGTCATCATTACATAACTGTTCACCATCAACCATCTAATATTAAGATCATCAAATGAAAGAAATAGTATAATATAGTAATAAACTTGCCAAAATGGCACCAATACAATGTCTGAATTAAACAGGAAAGAAACACTAGTGGAACATGCTCCACTAGCTTAACTCTAAAACAAAGCTAGAATATAAATGGCAGCATCCTCGAAAGCATGAGGGCCTACCATGTCCAGATGAATGCTAGACGTCCGGATAGCTGCAACGTCAACCTGTAGTTCTACCTTCCACCTATGCCTGCACCTAAAATTGTAGAGTTGTATAGGGTTAGTACACACTTGTACTAAGTATGGGTATATGCAAGCACACACCAAGGACATGCATGAGAAAGAATATCTCTTTCCCAACAACAGAATTATGGAAAGTCAAGTCAGTGGACTTGCCAAATTGAGATTAGGAAAGTTAGTGAACCTTCCAAATTTGGATTAGGAAAGTCAGTGAGCTTTCCAAATTTGGATTAGGAAAGTCAATGAGCTTTCCAAATTTGGATTAGGAAAGTCATGCCATGAGAGTAACATGCATCATCATAGTTATCATATTGCACACAACACATAACATCATCCACATAGCACATATCATATAGCATATAACATATAACATCTTTTATAACATTCATTCATATGCCATGAGACCTTGGAATAATGGACTTAACAATAAGATTTTCCAAAATGAGGGCTCAACATATGGGACCTCAACTAGGGAGTCTTCATTGGCAAACACAGAGTCTGCTTCATTCATTCATACGTACTTCATTTCATTTCGTTCATAGGCCAGTGTAAACACCATTTATACCTAGGATGTAGTTTAAGACTTTCATCTGGTTTGTTGTGCAATGATCAAGAATAATCTAGTGTCATTACCTGAGTCTAGTTCGCCTCTTGATTATACTATCCTAACACCTTTGGTATCATTCATTTCATTATGTGCTTCATTTGAGGCTGGCCTCATTCATTCATTGGGAACTTTAACTTTAATCGACATAGATCATGAGAGCATCATGAAATCCAGTGTCTCCCCCACACCGAAAAGAGGTGGAATCACCGGCCAAAGTAACCCGAAACATGCTAGCGTACATGGGAATTTAACCCCGCCAGATCCGTATATTGGCAGTATAGGTTCGAAGACCAGGAGATATAAGGAGACCCATACCTGGCAAGCCGGACAGTCTCATCTCATGAGAGTTGCGTGAACCTCCGCCTTTCTCTAAAGAAGGCATCACCGCTCATAGCTAGTCTATCGGTGCTCAGTATAAAGTTCTATTACATTCAACTCATATGTCATGGAAGCTGGCTTCTAGTATGAGGACATCATAGCTCATTAGATGATTTCTCATCTCATCATTAGTATTAAGTATGTTAATCTCAATACTTTCATTAGAGTGTTCATAGAGACTGGTCTCTTCATTATCTTACACTCTCATAGGTGAGTACGTTTTGGTAACATTTACTTAGGCTCATTTGAGATTGTTCTCATCTTTAACATTAGCCTCATATCATGTTGTCACCACATTCATTAACATTAGCACATTTGCTCTTCATAATTACTCACCCCTTTTTACGTGAATGTTCATTTCATCATATGCCAATGCACTTGGCCATTTGTGTGTTTCACACTCTTACTTAACCCTTCTAGGGTTTCATCATTTCATTACATAATAATCATTTAATAGTATGCCAATGCAATTGTCCATTTAGTGTGATTTTACACTCGTACTTAACCCTTCTAGGGTTACATCCTTTCATTACATACATCTTTGGTTCACTTCTGTCAAACGTATGCTAGACTTATGAGTCTATACACACAAGCCATGAGGCCTCATTCATAGTTCGTTAAGTGATTCATACATTCCTAAGATTATGTAGTACAAGACTTATTTTTCTTGTATATATGCCAAGATCTTGATTTCGATCTAAGTAGGTGGCATTATTCTTGGATATTTTTTTTCACGTATGACTTATGTATCAATACGGAAGTTTGGGCAAGCAAACCCAAGTTCGAATCACTTGGATAACATTTGCATTTTTCATTGATTTTATTTTTAATCTCCATGACATTGGGACTCTAGATTGAACCCCAACATTAATATTGTATCTTTAGTTTTCTACTTGGTTTTCCTCTTAATTTGGCCGAAGGGTTGTGGGTTCGAACCCCCACAACCCCTTTTTATTTTTCATTATCATCTTGTTGCCCAATTTCGCCTAAACCAAGAGGTTGTGGGATCAAACCCCCACAGCCTCTTTTAGTTTATTCTTTATTTTTCGCTGGGCATTGGGAGGTTGTGGGTTCGAACCCCCACAGCCTCCTTATTCAAATTTTAAATACGCTAAGGCTGTGAGGTTGTGGGTTCGAACCCCCACAACCTCCTATTTTTATTTTTAATTAAAACTATTAAGTTAGGCATTTTTGGCAGTGAGGTTGTGGGATCGATCCCCCACAGCCTCACCTCATTTTCTTATTTAATTCGCCTGCTCCTTTCCAGCCTTGAGGTCGTGGGTTTGATTCCCACGCCTCACATTTTCTTTTCTTTATTTTCTCTTCTTTCACTCGCTGCCTGGAGGTCGTGGGTTCGATTCCCACGCCTCCCATTTATTTACTTAAATTATGTGTTCTCTTCTTACCCAACCAGTAGCCGATTTCGATTCCCCCCAGCCCCATTTTTTATTTCCTTTTTTCGCGAATTACAGTTGCTACACGGGTGAGGTCACAGATTCGAATCCTGGTGGCCTCACCCCTTTAACATTTACTAAATTTCCAGATTTCATTCATCAACTTTTAGTCTAACCCAAGATTGTATATTACTGGAAAATTTAGTCATTTTCTAACTCATATTCATCACACTTTCACTTGATTCATAGGGTGTATTCACATACCATTTTAACACATTTCTAGGTGCATCTTTCATAGGTTTGTTTGGCTAAAAGATTGTTATTAAATCATCCACATTTCCTTAAATGAACATCATGATTTTTTTATAGATTTATGCACTTAAAATAACAACTACAAACTTATCAAATTTTGAGCATCAAGTCGAGACCCTTGTCACAGTAACATACTTGCACACACTTGCACATAAATTCGATCACACATTGGTTGTCATTTTTGTGATTTCACGTACCTAAACATATTCACATTCAGCACAAAAACATCACACATACCTAAATATACCAGCAAACAAACCCAACCTATGAATTATTGGGAGCTAGTGACAGGGACATGCAACGGGGAAAACAACCCTAGTTTTAAGAATGAATATCTTGAATATTAAGGGGTCTCTTGGGAAAGGGACCAAGAGAGAAGAAACCCATACCTTAATTGATGTTCAAACGTTGAACTTGCTGCCCAAAATCCTCTCCAAAATCAGTCCAAGCCTCCTCAACATCCACACCACTCGACGGACAACTTCTCTTTGCCTTAACGTTTTTGGTTACTTTGTTTTTCTTAAAATTTCATGTGAGTTCTTCAAGTGTGAAGAACTCTTGATATAATTTATGTTCTTGTACGTTTGTTAGGCAGAGAGAAAATAAGAGAGTTGAACGTGAAAATATGATAGACGTGAGAGAGTGAAACGTGAGAAGTGGATTAGGCTTAGGTAAGGACTTAGTCAAATTAGGACTCTCCTTAACAAACAAAAATCTGATTTATTTAATTATACGTGAAAGGACCACTTTGCACCTACGAAAATCAAATTTTAATCAACAATTAAATCATCAATTTTTTGCTTCCATTGGGGCTCGAACTCGGGTGGAGTGACCTTTGCAAAATGGATCATTTCGGGTCGACCCTACCCTATCCGGCTCTTTTATTAAATTAATTAATTAATTAATTAATTCCTTAAGGTAATTACGATATTACCCTTGGCCTGGAAAAGACCATTTTACCCCTGGACCCTCAAAACTGAAGATTTCTTCTTTTTAAGTCCGGTAAAGACTCCTTCGATTAAATCTTCGTTTTCGAGAACACTACATAGTTGTTTCCAACCTTTCCAAGCTCAAATAACTCCCCAAGTTAGTTGGGTTGGCCGTAGTAAGGGTTCTGAGGTCTGGTTCTACGCGTATCAATCTGTGTGAACCTTGGTCTAATCGCAAGCATTCTTGACACCTTAAGCATTTATCTTATTCATTTTATTAGGGTTGTTACATTATCCCCCCCTTAGGAACATTCATCCCCGAATGACACTACCACTACATATCATAATGCTAGTCAGATAATAACATAATCACTATGCACAATCAAGCAATAGCAACAAAATACGGAGAGATGAGGAAACTTAGACTTAAGAGTAGGAAGTCTAACCTCAAGAGCTGAAAAGATGAGGGTAGCGAGATCTCATATCGGCCTCAGCCTCCCACGTAGCACCCTTAACAAGATGATTTCTCCACAATACCTTCACTGTGGCAATCTCCTTGTTTCTCAGCCGCTTGACCTGTCTTTCTAAGATCTCAACAGGTACCTCCTCATAGGACAAGTCTTCCTCGACCCCCAAACCTTCCAAAGGAAGAATCGATGCTGGATCACCTAGGCAATTCTTTAGCATGGATACATGAAAGACTGAATGGACAAAAGCTAGCTCCGCAATCAATGCCAACTCATAGGTGTCACGACCGGAATCTAGACCCAAGACGAGACCGGCGTCGTTGACCTCTCAGAGGTCGCAGACAAGCCTACATACGTCATTCTTACTTCATCTAGGTTAATTTTAGCGGAAAATTTGAAAGTTTTTATTTCTTAACTTACTTATTAAACATTCTCATTAATACATAATTGTTCACCATCAACCATCTAATATTAAGATCATCAAATGGAAGAAATACTGTAGTATAGTAATAAAGATGTACTTGCAAAATGGCACCAATACAATGTCTGAATAAAATAGGAAAGAAATGCTAGTGGAACATGCTCCACTAGCTCAACTCTAAAACTAAGCTAGAATATAAATGGCATCATCCTCGAAATCCATGAGGACCTACCAAGTCCGGATGAATGCTCGATGTCCAGATAGCTTCAGCGTCAACCTGTAGCTCTAGCGTTCACCTATGCCTGCACCTAAAATTGTAGAGTTGTATAGGGTTAGTACACACTTGTACTAAGTATGGGTATATGCAAGCACACACCAAGGACATGCATGAGAAAAGATAGCTCTTTCCTAACAACATGATTATGGAAAGTCAAGTCAGTGGACTTGCCAAATTGAGATTAGGAAAGTTAGTGAACCTTCCAAATTTGGATTAGGAAAGTCAGTGAGCTTTCCAAATTTGGATTAGGAAAGTCAGTGAGCTTTCAAAATTTGGATTAGGAAAGTCATGCCATGAGAGTAACATGCATCATCATAATTATCATACTGTGCACAGTACATAAAATCTTACACATAGCACATATCATATTGCATATTGCACATAACATCTTTCATATCATTCATTCATATGTCATGAGACCTTGGAATCATGGACTTAACATTAAGACTTCCCAGAATGAGGGCTCAACATATGGTACCTCAACTAGGGAGTCTTCATTAGCAAACACAGAGTCTGCTTCATTCATTCATACGTACTTCATTTCATTTCATTCATAGTCCAGTATAAACACCAGCTATACCTAGGGTGTAGTTTAAGACTTTCATCGGGTTCGCTGTGCAATGATCAAGAATAACCTAGTGTCATTACCTGAGTCTAGCTCACCTCTTGATTATCCTATCCCAACACCTTTGGTATCATTCATTTCATTATGTGCTTCATTTGAGGCTGGCCTCATTTATTCATTGGAACTTTAACTTTAACCGACATAGATCATGTGAGCATCATGAAATCCAGTGTCTCCCCCACACCAAAAAGAGGTGGAATCACCGTCCAAAGTGACCCAAAAACATGCTAGCGTACATGGGAATTTAACCCCGCCAGATCCCCATATTGGTAGTATAGGTTTGAAGAGCAGGAGATATAAGGAGACCCATACCCGGCAAACCGGACAGTCTCATCTCATGAGAGTTGCGTGAACCTCCGCCCTTCCCTAAAGAAGGCATCACCGGTCATAGCTAGTCTATCGGTGCTCAGTATAAAGTTCCATTACATTCAACTCATACGTCATGGAAGCTGGCTTCTAGTATGAGGACATCATAGCTCATTAGATGATTTCTCATCTCATCATTAGTATTAAGTGTGTTAATCTCAATACTTTCATTAGAGTGTTCATAGAGACTGGTCTCTTTATTAACTTTACATTCTCATAGGTGAGTACGTTTTGGTAACATATAGTTAGGCTCATTTGAGATTGTTCTCATCTTTTACATTAGCCTCATATCATGTTGTCACCACATTCATTAACATTAGCATATTTGCTCTTCATAATTACTCACCCCATTTTACGTGAATGTTCATTTCATCATATATCAATATACTTGGCCATTTGTGTGTTTCACACTCTTACTTAACCCTTCTAGGGTTTTGTCATTTCATTACATAATAGTCATTTCATCGTATGCCAATGCACTAGGCCATTTAGTGTGTTTTACACTCACACTTAACCCTTCTAGGGTTACGTCCTTTCATTACATACATCTTAGGTTCACTTATTCAAAACATATGCTAGACTTATGAGTCTATAGACATAAGCCATGAGGCTTCATTCATAATTCGTTAAGTGATTCATACATTCCTAAGATTACATAGTACAAGACTTATGTATCTTGTATATATGCCAAGATCTTGATTTCGATCTAAGTAGGTGGCATTATTCTTGGATATTTTGTTCACGTATGACTTATGTATCAATACGAAGTTTGGGTAAGGAAAACCCAAGTTTGAATCACTTGGATAACATTTACATTTTTCATTGATTTTATTTTTAATCTCCATGACATTGGGACTCTAGATTGAACCCCAACATTAACATTGTATCATTAATTTTCTACTTGGTTTTCCTTTTAAGTTCGCCGAAGGGTTGTGTGTTCGAACCCCCACAACCCCTTTTTATTTTTCCTTAAAGTTTTCTTGTCCTATTTCGCCTAAACCAAGAGGTTGTGGGATCAAACCCCCACAACCTCTTTTATTTTGTTATTTATTTCGCTGGGGAAGGGAGGTTGTGGCTTCGAACCCCCACAGCCTCCTTATTATTTCTTTTAATTACGCTAGAGGCTGTGAGGTGGTGGGTTCGAACCCCCACAGCCTCCTATCTTATTTAATTTTTTTAAATTCACTAGGCTAGGCGTTTTGGCAGTGAGGTTGTGGGATCGAGCCCCCCAGAGCCTCACCTCATTTTCTTAATTAATTTTGCTCCTCCCTTTCTATCCCTGAGATCGTGGGTTCGATTCCCACGCCTCATACTTTCTTTTTCTTTAATTTCTCTTCTCTCCTTCGCAACCTAGAGGTCGTGGGTTTGATTCCCACGCCTCACATTTATTTGTTTAATTTATTGTTCTCCTCTTTCTCATCGAGTGACGCAAGTTCGATTCCCCCCAGCCCCATTTTTCATTCCTTTTTCGCGAATTACAGTAGCCTAACGGGTGAGGTCACAGGTTCGAATCCTAGTGGCCTCACCCCTTTAAAATTTATTTAAATTTCCAGATTTCTTTGTTAAGCTTTAGTCTAAATTAATATTGCATAGTTGCTGGAAATTTTGGTCATTTTTCAACTCATTTTCATCAACGTTTTCACATGATTCATAGGGTGCATTCATAAATCATTTTAACACATTTTTAGGCGCATCTTTCATAAGTTTATTTGGCTAAAAGATTGTTATTAAAATCCGACACATTTCACTACCATGAACATCACGTTGTGTACAACGTTTGCATATAAAATACCAAGATTAAACATGCTAATTCACAATTCCAATAGTGAGTACATTCACTGCCAACGTTGCACACACACACATCATTTTTTCTACATGATTTCGGACAACATATTCAATATTCACATAATTCAGAACATGCATACTTACACATAAACATCACGAAAACACATTTCATCCCTACTTTGTACTAGCAAACATACCCAACCTATAATTCAATGGGAGCTAGTGACAGGAACATGCAACGGGGAACAATCCTAGTTTTCGGAATGATTATCTTGAATCTTAAGGGGTCTCTTGGGAAAGGGACCAAGAGAGAAGAAACCCATACCTTAATTGATGTTCAAACGTAGAAGTTGCTGCCCAAAACCCTCTCCAAAAATCAGTCCAAGCCTCCTCAAGTTTCACCACCAACTCGACGGAATCTTCTCTTTGCCTTAACGTTTTTGGTTACTTTGTTTTTCTTAAAATTTCATCTGAGTTCTTCATGTGTGAAGAACTCTTGATGTATTTTCAGTTCTTCACGTTAATTTGGCAGAGATCAAATGTGAAAGAGAGTTTTTGAGCGTGAAGAGGTGATAGACGTGAGAGAGTGAAACATGTGAAGTTGTTTAGGATTAGAGGATGACTGAGTCCATTTAGGACTCTCCTTAACAAACAAAAATCTGATTTATTTAATTATACGTGAAAGGACCATTTTGCCCTTACAAAAATTAGATTTTAATTGATAATTAAATCATCAGTTTGTTGCTTTCAGTGGGGCTCAAACCCGAGTGACACACTTTCGCGAAAACGGGTCACTTCGGGTCGACCCAACCCGAATTGATTCTTTAATTAAATTAATTAATTAATTAATTAATTCCTTAGGGTAATTACAATATTACCCTTGGCCTGGAAAAGATCATTTTACCCCTGGACTCTCAAAACTCAAGATTTCTACTTTTTAAGTCCGGTAAAGACTCCTTCGATTAAATCTTCATTTTCGAAAGCCCTACATGGTTGGTTCCAACCTTTCCAAGCTCAATTAACTCCCCAAGTTAGTTGGCTTGGCCGTAGTAAGGGTTCTGAGGACTGGTTCTACGCGTATCAATCCGTGTGAACCTTGGTCTAATCGCAAGCATTCTTGACAGTTTAAGCATTTATCTTATTCATTTTTAGGGTTCTTACATTATCCCCCCCTTAGGAACATTCGTCCCCGAATGACACTACCACTACATATCGTAATGCCAGTCAGATCATAACATAATCACAATGCACAGTCAAGCAATAGCAATAAAATACGGAGAGATAAAGAAACATAGACTTAAGAGTAGGAAGTCTAACCTCAAGAGCTGAAAAGATGAGGGTAGCGGGATCTCATGTCGGCCTCAGCCTCCCATGTAGCACCCTCAACAAGATGATTTCTCCACAATACCTTCACTGTGGCAATCTCCTTGTTCCTCAGCCGCTTGAGCTGTCTGTCTAGGATCTCAACAGGTACATCCTCATAAGACAAGTCTTCACCAACCCCCAAACCTTCAACAGGTAGAATCGATGCTGGATCACCTAGGCACTTCTTCAACATAGAGACATGAAAGACTGGATGAACAGAAGCTAGTTCCGCAGGCAATGCCAACTCATAGGCCACCTCACCCACACGGTGTAGGATCTCGTATGGCCCAACATACCTCGGACTCAACTTCCCCTTCCTGCCAAACCTCATTAACCCCTTCATAGGTGATATCTTCAGATTGACCTGGTCACCAACATCAAACTCTAAGGAACATTTTCTGTTATCTGCATATGACTTTTGCTGACTGTAAGCAGTAGCCAACCTGTCCCTAATCACTCTAACCTTCTCTAAGGCCTCATGAATGATATCTGGACCCAAAATAGATGCCTCTCCAACCTCGAACCACCCAACTGGAGATGTACACTTCCTACCATATAGTGCCTCAAACGGTGCCATACCAATGCTGGAGTGATAGCTATTATTATACGAGAACTCTATCAAAGGCAGATGGTCATCCCAGCTACCTCTGAAGTCAATCACACACGCTCTCAACATGTCCTCCAATGTCTGAATGGTGCGCTCTGCCTGCCCATCTGTCTGAGGATGAAAGGCAGTACTAAGTTTTACCTGCCTGCCCAAGCTTTTCTGGAAAGATCTCCAGAAATGTGAAGTAAATTGAGCTCCTCTATCTTAAATGATAGACAAAGGAATCCCATGCCATCTCACAATCTCATCAATGTAGAGTCTCACATAATCCTCGGCTCTGTAAGTAGACTTCACAGGGATAAAGTGGGCAGACTTAGTCAATTTGTCCACAATAACCCATATGAGTCATGCTGCCTCCTAGTCCTCAGAAGACCAACCACGAAGTCCATATTAATGGCCTCCCACTTCCAAGTCGGAACCTCAATAATCTGAGTCAGACCGCCAGGCTTAAGATGCTCTGCCTTAACCTGCTGACAATTAGGACACTTGGCCACATATTCTGCAATGTCATTCTTCATGCTATCCCACCAATAAATCTACTTAAGATCATGATACATCTTCGTGGAACCTGGATTTATGGAATATCTGGAACCATGGGCCTCTGCAAAAATCCTGGTCCGCAAATCATCCATATCTGGTACACACAGCCTATCCTGGTACCTAAGTATGCCATCACCTCCCAAAGCGAAAGACTCATTCATCTTCATCAACAGTGAGTCCTTCAGCTCCATCAACACAGTATGTAGATGCTGACCCTGTAGACTTCAACTACCAAGGATCATTCAAAACTAGGATGAACTCAAACAACCCCACTAGTAGAGTCAACCAATCGCACACCCAGTCTGTCTAGTCTGTGTACATCTTTCACCAACTCTTTCTTCTCATCCTCAACGTGGGTTGTACTTCCCATGCTCATCCTGCTCAAAGCATCAGCTACAACATTAGCCTTAACTGGATGGTAGTGAACATTCATGTCATAATCCTTCAACAGCTCCAACCATCTCCGCTGACATAGATTCAACTCCCTCTGTGTGAACACGTACTGGAGACTCTTATGGTCTGTGAATACATCCACATGCACTCCATACAAGTAGTTCCTCCACAGCTTCAGTGCAAACACCACAGCTGCCAACTCCAGGTCATGAGTGGGATAATTCTTCTCATGAACCTTGAGCTGTCTGGACGCATAGGCTATCACCTTACCAACCTGCATAAGAATACAACCCAAACCAACCCTAGATGCATCACAATAAATAGTGTAATTCTCACCACACTTAGGCAAAGTAAGCACCGGGGCTGAAGTGAGTCTGTCCTTGAGCTCCTGTAAACTCTTCTCACAAGTCTCCGTCAATTCAAACTTAGATTTCTTCTTAGTCAAAGCTGTCAGTGGGGCAGCAATAGTAGAAAAGCCCTCTACAATTATGCGGTAGTAACCAGCAGATCCCAAAAAGCTATGGATGTCAGTGGGAGTAGCTTTGTCCAGTTCTTCACAGCCTTAGTCTTCTTGGGATCCACCTCCACACCCTGATCGGATACAACATGACCCAGGAAGGTCACTGATGTAAGCCAAAATTAACACTTGCTGAATTTGGCATACAACTGATGTTGTCTAAGTACCTGCAAGGTTAGTCTCAAATGTTGTTCATGCTCTTCCTTGGTCCTAGAGTAGATGAGAATGTCATCAATGAATACTATGATGAAAGAGTCAAGGTATTCACAGAAGACTCGGTTCATGAGGTCCATATATGCAGCAGGTGCATTCGTAAGACCAAATGACATGACTAAGAACTCATAGTGACCATAATGGGTACGAAAGGCTGTCTTTGGGATATCTCCATTCCTAACCCTAAGCTGATGATACCCTGAACGAAGATCAATCTTAGAGAAGAAACTAGACCCTTGGAGCTGGTCGAACAAATCATCTATTCTGGGAAGTGGATACTTATTCTTTATAGTGACTTTGTTGAGCTGTCGCTAATCGATACACATTCTAAGGGTTCCATCTTTCTTTTTCACAAACAACACTGGAGCGCACCAAGGGGATATGCTCGGCTGAATGAAACCCTTATCAGTAAGATCTTTTAACTGCAGCTTCAACTTATAGAGTTCAGCTGGAGCCATTCTGTAAGGAGGAATTGAAATTGGTTTAGTATCGGGTTCTAAGTCGATACCAAAATCAATCTCTCGAGGGGGAGGGACTCCAGGCCAATCATCAGGAAATACATCTAGGAACTCATTCACTACTGGCACTGAGTCTATGGAAGGAATGTCATGATCTAAATCATTAACACTCACAAGATGACACAATAACCCCTTGGACATCATTTTATTGGCCTTAAGGTTAGAAATCAAGAGGTTAGGACGACTCGAGTTGTACCCCTCCCAGACTAGCTCCTCTTCATTAGGGAAACGAAATCTCACCACTCTACTACGACAGTCCAAGCAAGCATAACAACTGTGAAGCCAGTCCATGCCAAGAATAACATCAAAATCATGCATGGGTAACTCAACCAAGTTTGCACACATAGTCTTACCACTTATCACTATTGGGCAATCCTTGTAGACTCTATCAGTTCTTAGATTTTCTCCTAAAGGTGTACTAACCACCATAGGATCATGCAGAACTTCAGGCAATATCTCAAAAGTGAGATCAAGCAATGGAGTTACAAAGGAAAGAGTAGACCCTAGATCAAGTAAAGCATAAACAGAAGTTGAGAATACTTGCAGCATACCTGTGACCACATCAGCGGACTTCTCCTGCTCCTCCCTGCCCTTCAGGGCATACAACCTGTTCCTCTTAGGAGGCTCGGCTGCTGTTGCACCCTGTGGATTAGGCCTAGGCTAAGCATTACCTCCAGCCTGACCTCTGCTCTGTGGTCAGTCTCTAACCATGTTCCCACTCTTACCGCAACCGAAGCAGGCATTAGTGCCCTGTCTGCACTCTCCACTATGAGCACAGCCACACTTAGCACAATTCTTTTTAGGACGCTGCATCTCACCTCCATTGCCCCTATTGGGCTTAGGTCTGCCTCCTCTAGGTGTTGTACTCCTCTGAAAGTTAGAGTTCCCAGAACTCTGTTGCCCCTTCTTAAACCTGGGCTGCTCACGGACGCCAAAATTATTTATGTGGCCTCCATGGCTGGGACATGCCTGATCTTGAGGCTTAGGCCTCCTAGCATCACGAATACCCCTCTTTTAACGTATGTCCTCTACCTGCTGGACATGCACCATCAACCTGGAGAGGTACATATTATCATGGAGCATCGCAAACCAACACTACTCCTCCATATCTCCATTGATTCCTGTGAGGAACCTGCTCATCTCATCCCTGCTGTTAGACACAAGGGAAGTAGCATACCTGGATAATTTAACAAACTTCAGTATTCACCTTACCCTTGCTGTTAGATACTAAGGAAATTATCATACCTGGATAGCTTAACAAACTTCAGGGAATACTCCCTGACTGTCACAAATCCCTGCTTAAGGTTGATGAACTCCTCAACCTTGGCCTCCCTCATTTCTATAGGAAAGAATCTCTCCAGAAAGGTTGTCTTAAACAGCTCCCAAGTGACTGAAACTCCGCCCAAACCTCGGCTATCCTGCCACATCTTGCACCAAGTCTATGCAACATCCTTGCGCTAATAGGAAGCCAGCTCAGCCTTTTCAGTATCTGTGGCCCCCAAAGCCACCAGAATCTTATGTACCTCATCCACAAACTCCTTGGGTCCCTCTGAAGTCTTAGACCCTGTGAAAATAGGAGGATTCATCCTCGTGAAGTCTCTCAGCCTGTCAGCCATGCTACAAACCTGTGGGTTCTCCCTCTGAACATCCTATCGGTTCACCTGGGCAGTCATAGCCTGGGCCTGCATAGTAATGGCCTGTACCATCTGGGCCAGAGATGACCTCACCTCAGCATCAGTCAACCCAGCTGTGTTAACTGGTATATCCACTCCTTCAGTTGGAGCCTGGGGTGGAACCTGATTGTTCCCAGCATCTGCACCTCCTCTCCTCTGACCAATGGTTCTCCTAGTATTCATTCTCTGAAAACAATAAGAATTGATGTTAGACACGCTCATAACACCAAGAAATTAGACATTAGGAAAAGCATAATAAGATCGAAAGAAGGGAAATTTTACTACGCATCATGCAGTATCTAATCCAGGATAGTGGTGCACTTCACTACCATGACTTAGAAACTACTCAATGTGGTGGATGTGAACTTATTATTTTCGGAATGTAACCTAGTGCTGTGATACCAACTTTGTCACGACTGGAATCTAGACCAAGACGAGTCCGACATCGTTGACCTCTCAGAGGTCGCAGACAAGCCTACATACATCATTCTTACTTAATCTAGGTTAATTTTAGCGGAAAATTTGAAAATTTTTGTTTCTTAACTTACTTATTAAACATTCTCATTAATACATAATTGTTCACCATCAACCATCTAATATTAAGATCATCAAATGAAAGAAATACTGTAATATAGTAATAAAGATGTACTTGCCAAAATGGCACCAATACAATGTCTGAATAAAATAGGAAAGCAACGCTAGTGGAACATGCTCCACTAGCTCAACTCTAAAACTAACCTAGAATATAAATGGCAGAATCCTCGAAATGCATGAGGACCTACCAAGTCCGGATGAATGCTAGATGTCCGGATAGCTTAAGCATCAACCTGTAGCTCTAGCGTCCACCTGTGCCTACACCTAAAATTGTAGAGTTGAATAGGGTTAGTACACACTTGTACTAAGTATGGGTATATGCAAGCACACACCAAGGACATGCATTAGAAAAGATAGCTCTTTCCTAACAACATGATTATGGAAAGTCAAGTCAGTGGACTTGCCAAATTGAGATTAAGAAAGTTAGTGAACCTTCCAAATTTGTATTAGGAAAGTCAGTGCGCTTTCCAAATTTGGATTAGAAAAGTCAGTGAGCTTTCCAAATTTGGATTAGGAAAGTCATGCCATGAGAGTAACATGCATCATCATAATTATCATACTGCACACAGCACATAACATCTTACACATAGCACATATTATATTGCATATAGCACATAACATCTTTCATATTATTCATTCATATGCCATGAGACCTTGGAATCATGGACTTAACATTAAGACTTCCCAGAATGAGGGCTCAACATATGGGACCTCAACTAGGGAGTCTTCATTAGCAAACAAAGAGTCTGTTTCATTCATTCATACGTACTTCAATTCATTTCATTCATAGGCTAGTGTAAACACCAGCTATACCTAGGGTGTAGTTTAAGACTTTCATCGGGTTCGCTGTGCAATGATCAAGAATAACCTAGTTTCATTACCTGAGTCTAGTTCACCTCTTGATTATCCTATCCTAACACCTTTTGTATCATTCATTTCAATATGTGCTTCATTTGAGGCTGGCCTCATTCATTCAAAAGGAACTTTAACGAGCATCATGAAATCCAGTGTCTCCCCCATACCGAAAAGAGGTGGAATCACCGTCAAAAGTGACCCAAAAACATGCTAGCGTACATGGGAATTTAACCCTGCCAGATCCCTATATTGGCAGTATAGGTTCGAAGACCAGGAGATATAAGGAGACCCATACCCGGCAAGCCGGACAGTCTCATATCATGAGAGTTACGTGAACCTCCGCCCTTCCCTAAAGAAGGCATCACCGCCTATAGCTAGTCTATCGATGCTCAGTATAAAGTTCCATTACATTCAACTCATACGTCATGGAAGCTGGCTTCTAGTATGAGGACATCATAGCTCATTAGATGATTTCTCATCTCATCATTAGTATTAATTGTGTTAATTTCAATACTTTCATTAGAGTGTTCATAGAGACTGGTCTCTTCATTAACTTTACACTCTCATAGATGAGTACATTTTGGTAACATATACTTAGGCTCATTTGAGATTGTTCTCATCTTTTACATTACCCTCATATCATGTGTCACCACATTCATTAACATTAGCACATTTGCTCTTCATAATTACTCACCCCATTTTACGTGAATGTTCATTTCATCATATGCCAATATACTTGGCCATTTGTGTGTTTCACACTCTTACTTAACCCTTCTAGGGTTTTGTCATTTCACTACATAATAGTTATTTCATGGTATGCCAATGCACTAGGCCATTTAGTGTGTTTTTATACACTCATTCTTAACCCTTCTAGGGCTACGTCCTTTCATTACATACATCTTAGGTTCACTTATTTAAAACGTATGCTAGACTTATGAGTCTATACACACAAGCCATGAGGCTTCATTCATAATTCGTTAAGTGATTCATATATTCCTAAGATTACATAGTACAAGACTTATGTATCTTGTATATATGCCAAGATCTTGATTTCGATCTAAGTAGGTGGCATTATTCTTGGATATTTTGTTCACGTATGACTTATGTATCAATACGGATGTTTGGGCAAGGAAAACCCAAGTTCGAATCACTTGGATAACATTTATATTTTTCATTGATTTTATTTTTAATCTCCATGACATTGGACTCTAGATTGAACCCCAACATTAACATTGTATCATTAATTTTCTACTTGGTTTTCCTCTTAAGTTGGCCGAAGGGGTGTGGGTTCAAACCCCCACAACCCCTTTTTATTTTTCCTTAAAGTTTTCTTGTCCCATTTCGCCTAAACCAAGAGGTTGTGGGATCAAACCCCCAGAGCCTCTTTTATTTTATTATTTATTTCGCTGGGGAATTGGGAGGTTGTGGGTTCGAACCCCCACAGCCTCCTTATTATTTCTTTTAATTACGCTAGAGGCTGTGAGGTGGTGGGTTTGAACCCCCACAACCTCCTATCTTATTTATTTTTTTTAAATTCACTAGGCTAGGCGTTTTGGCAGTGAGGTTGTGGGATCGAGCCCCCCACAGCCTCACCTCATTTTCTTAATTAATTTTGCTCCTCCCTTTCTATCCCTGAGGTCGTGGGTTCGATTCCCACGCCTCACACTTTCTTTTTCTTTAATTTCTCTTCTCTCCTTCGCAACCTGGAGGTCCTGGGTTTGATTCCCACTTCTCCCATTTATTTGTTTAATTTATTGTTCTCCTCTTTCTCATCCAGTGATGCAAGTTTGATTCCCCCCAGCCCCATTTTTCATTCCCTTTTTTCGAATTACAGTAGCCTAACGGGTGAGGTCACAGGTTCTAATCCTGGTGGCCTCACCCCTTTAAAATTCATTTAAATTTCCAGATTTCTTTGTTAAGCTTTAGTCTAAATTAATATTGCATAGTTGCTGGAAATTTGGTCATTTTTCAACTCATTTTGATCAACGTTTTCACATGATTCATAGGGTGCATTCATAAATCATTTTAACACATTTTTAGGAGCATCTTTCATAAGTTTATTTGGCTAAAATATTGTTATTAAAATCAGCCACATTTCACTACCATGAACATCACGTTGTGTACAACGTTTGCACATAAAATACCAAGATTAAACATGCTAATTCACACTTCCAACAGTGAGTACATTCACTGCAAACATTGCACACACACACATCATTTTTTTCACATGATTTCAGACAACATATTCAATATTCACATAATTCCGAACATGCATACTTACACATAAACATCACGAAAACACATTTCATCCCTACTTTGTACCAGCAAACATACCCAACCTATAATTCAATGGGATCTAGTGACAGGAACATGCAACGGGGAACAATCCTAGTTTTCGAAATGATTATCTTGAATCTTAAGGGGTCTCTTGGGAAAGGGACCTAGAGAGAAGAAACCCATACCTTAATTGATGTTCAAACATAGAAGTTGCTGCCCAAAACCCTCTCCAAAAATCAGTCCAAGCCTCCTCAAGTTTCACCACCAACTAGATGGAATCTTCTCTTTGCCTTAACATTTTTGGTTACTTTATTTTTCTTAAAATTTCATGTGAGTTCTTCAAGTGTGAAGAACTCTTGATGTATTTTCAGTTCTTCACGTTAATTTGGCAGAGAGCAAACGTGAAAGAGAGTTTTTGAGCGTGAAGAGGTGATAGAGGTGAGAGAGTGAAATGTGTGAAGTTGTTTAGGATTAGAGGATGACATAGTAAATTTAGGACTCTCCTTAACAAACAAAAATCTGATTTATTTAATTATACGTGAAAGGACCATTTTTCCCTTACAAAAATCAGATTTTAATTGATAATTAAATCATCAATCGTTGCTTCCAGTGGGGCTCGAACCCGAGTGACACCCTTTCGCGAAAACGGGTCACTTCGGGTCGACCAAACCCGAATTGATTCTTTAATTAAATTAATTAATTAATTAATTAATTCCTTAGGGTAATTACAATATTACCCTTGGCCTGGAAAAGACCATTTTACCCCTGGACCCTCAAAACTCAAGATTTCTTCTTTTTCAGTCCGGTAAAGACTCCTTCGATTAAATCTGCATTTTCAAGAGCCCTACATGGTTGGTACCAACCTTTCCAAGCTCAATTAACTCCCCAAGTTAGTTGGCTTGGCCGTAGTAAGGGTTCTGAGGTCTGGTTCTACGCGTATCAATCCGTGTGAACCTTGGTCTAATCACAAGCATTCTTGACACCTTAAGAATTTATCTTATTCATTTTTAGGGTTGTTACAATAGGCCACCTCACCCACACGTTGTAGGATCTCTTATGGCCCAACATACCTCGGACTCAACTTCCCCTTCCTGCCAAACCTCATCACCCCCTTCATAGGTGATATCTTCAGATAGACCTGGTCACCAACATCAAACTCTAAGGGCCATTTTCTGTTATCTGCATATGACTTTTGCTGTCTGTAAGCAGTAGCCAACCTGTCCCTAATCACTCTGCCCTTCTATAAGGCCTCATGAATGATCTCTGGACCCAAAATAGATGACTCTCCAACCTCGAACCACCCAACTGGAGATCTACACCTCCTACCATATAGTGCCTCAAAAGGTGCCATCCCAATGCAAGAGTGATAGCTATTATTATACGAGAACTCTATCAAAGGCAGATGGTCATCCCATCTACCTCTGAAGTCAATCACACACGCTCTCAACATGTCCTCCAATGTCTGAATGGTGCGCTCTGCCTGCCCATCTGTCTGAGGATGAAAGGCAGTACTAAGTTTTACCTGCGTGCCCAAGCTTTTCTGGAAAGATCTCCAGAAATGTGAAGTAAACTGAGCTCCTCTATCTGAAATTATAGACAAAGGAATCCCATGCCATCTCACAATCTCATCAATGTAGAGTCTCGCATAATCCTTGGCTCTGGAAGTAGACTTTACAGGGATAAAGTGGGCAGACTTAGTCAATTTGTCCACAATAACCCATATGAGTCATGCTGCCTCCTAGTCCTTAGATGACCAACCACGAAGTCCATATTAATGGCCTCCCACTTCCAAGTCGAAACCTCAATAATCTGAGTCAGACCGCCAGGCTTAAGATGCTCTGCCTTAACAGGCTGACAATTAGAACACTTGGCCACATATTCTGCAATGTCCTTCTTTATGCCATCCCACCAATAAATCTGCTTAAGATCATGATACATCATGGTGGAACCTAGATGTATGGAATATCTGGAACCATGGGCCTCTGCAAAAATCCTGGTTCGCAAATCATCCACATCTGGTACACACAGCCTGTCCTGATATCTAAATATGCCATCACCTCCCAAAGCGAAAGACTCATTCATCTTAATCAACACTGAGTCCTTCAGTTCCATCAACACAGGATCTAGATGCTGACCCTGCTTGGCTTCAACTACCAAGGATAATTCAGAACTAGGATGAACTGAAACACCCCTACTAGTAGAGTCAACCAATCGCACACCCAGTCTGGCCAGTCTGTGTACATCTTTCACCAGCTCTTTCTTCTCATCCTCAACGTGGGCTGTACTTCCCATGCTCTTCCTGCTCAAAGCATCAGCTACAACATTAGCCTTAACTGGATGGTAGTGAACATTCATGTCATAATCCTTCAACAGCTCCAACCATCTCCGCTGACGTAGATTCAACTCCCTCTGTGTGAACACGTACTGGAGACTCTTATGGTCTGTGAATACATCCACATGCACTCCATACAAGTAGTTCCTCCACAGCTTCAGTGCAAACACCACAGCTGCCAACTCCAGGTCATTAGTGGGATAATTCTTCTCATGAACCTTGAGCTTTCTGGACGCATAGGCTATCACCTTACCAACCTGCATAAGAATACAACCCAAACCAACCCTAGATGCATCACAATAAACAGTGTAATTCTCACCACACTTAGGCAAAGTAAGCACCGGGGCTGAAGTGAGTCTGTCCTTGAGCTCCTGTAAAACTCTTCTCACAAGTCTCCGTCAATTCAAACTTAGATTTCTTCTTAGTCAAAGCTGGCAATGGGGCAGCAATAGTAGAAAAGCCCTCTACAATCATGCGGTAGTAACCAGCCAATCCTAAAAAGCTACGGATGTCAGTGGGAGTAGCTTTGTCCAGTTCTTCATAGCCTCAGTCTTCCTGGGATCCACCTCCACGCCCTGATCTGATACAACATGACCCAGGAAGGTCACTGATCTAAGCCAAAATTAACACTTGCTGAATTTGGCATACAACTGATGTTGTCTAAGTACCTGCAAGGTTAGTCTCAAATGTTGTTCATGCTCTTCCTTGGTCCTAGAGTAGATGAGAATGTCATCAATGAATACTATGATGAAAGAGTCAAGGTATTCACGGAAGACTCGGTTCATGAGGTCCATAAATGCAGCAGGTGCATTCGTATGACCAAATGACATGACTAAGAACTCATAGTGACCATAACGGGTACGAAAGGCTGTCTTTGGGATATCTCCATTCCTAACACTAAGTTGATGATACCCTGAACGAAGATCAATCTTAGAGAAGAAACTAGACCCTTAGAGATGGTCGAACAAATCATCTATTCTAGGAAGTGGATACTTATTCTTTATAGTGACTTTGTTGAGCTGTCGATAATCGATACACATTCTAAGGGTTCCATCTTTCTTTTTCACAAACAACACTGGAGCGCACCAAGGGGATATGCTCGGCTGAATGAAACCCTTATAAGTGAGATCTTTTAACTGCAGCTTCAACTCTTTGAGTTCAGCTGGAGCCATTCTGTAAGGAGGAATTGAAATTGGTTTAGTATCGGGTTCTAAGTCGATACCAAAATCAATCTCTCGAAGGGGAGGGACTCCAGGCAAATCATCAGGAAATACATCTAGGAACTCATTCACTACTGGCACTGAGTCTATGGAAGGAATGTCATGATCTAAATTATTAACACTCACAAGATGACACAATAACCCCTTGGACATCATTTTATTGGCCTTAAGGTTAGAAATCAAGAGGTTAGGACGACTCGAGTTGTACCCCTCCCAGACTAGCTCCTCTTCATTAGGGAAACGAAATCTCACCACTCTACTACGACAGTCCAAGTAAGCATAACAACTGTGAAGCCAGTCCATGCCAAGAATAACATCAAAATCATGCATGGGTAACTCAACCAAGTCTGCACACATAGTCTTACCACTTATCACAATTGGGTAATCCTTGTAGACTCTATCAGTTCTTAGATTTTCTCCTAAAGGTGTACTAACCACTATAGGATCATGTAGAACTTCAGGCAATATCTCAAAAGTGAGATCAAGCAATGGAGTTACAATGGAAAGCGTAGACCCTAGATCAAGTAAAGCATAAACAGAAGTTGAGAATACTTGCAGCATACCTGTGACCACATCAGCGGACTTCTCCTACTCCTCCCTGCCCTTCAGGGCATACAACCTGTTCCTCTTAGGAGGCTCGGCTGCTGTTGCACCCTGTGGATTAGGCCTAGGCTGAGCATTACCTCCAGCCTGACCTCTGCTCTGTGGGCAGTCTCTAACCATGTTCCCACTATTACCGCAACCGAAGCAGGCATTAGTGCCCTGTCTGCACTCTCCACTGTGAGCACAGCCACACTTAGCACAATTCTTTTTAGGACGCTGCATCTCACCTCCATTGCCCCTCTGGGCTCAGGTCTGCCTCCTCTAGGTGTTGTACTCCTCTGAAAGTTAAGAGTTCCCAGAACTCTGTTGCCCCTTCTTAAACCTGGGCTGCTCACGGACGCCAAAATTATTTTTGTGGCCTCCATGGCTGGGACATGCCTGATCTTGAGGCTTAGGCCTCCTAGCATCACGAATACACCTCTTTTTGCGGCTGTCCTCTATCTGCTGGACATGCACTATCAACCTGGAGAGGTCCATATTCTAATGGAGCATCGCAGACCGACACTCCTCCTCCAGATCTTCATTGATTCCTGTGAGGAACCTGCTCATCTCATCCCTGCTGTTAGACACAAGGAAAGTAGCATACCTGAATAATTTAACAAACTTTAGTGCTCATCTCATCCTTGATGTTAGATACTAAGGAAAGTAGCATACCAGGATAGTTTAACAAATTTCAGGGAATACTCCCTGACTGTCATAGATCCCTGCTTAAGGTTGATGAACTCCTTAACCTTGGCTTCCCTCATCTCTCTGGGAAATAATCTCTCCAGAAATGCTATCTTAAACAGGTGCTAAGTTACTGGAACTCCGCCCAAAGCTCGGCTATCCTGCCACATCTTGTACCAAGTCTGTGCAATATCCTTGAGCTGATAGGAACGTAGCTCAGCCTTTTCAGTATCTGTGGCCCCCATAGCCACCAGAATCTTATGCACCTCATCCACAAACTCCTGGGGGTCCTCTGAAGTCTTAGACCCTGTGAAAATAGGAGGATTCATCCTTGTGAAGTCTCTCAGCATGTCAGCCATGCTACGAACCGGTGGGTTCTCCCTCTGAACATCCTGCTGGTTGACCTAGGCAGTCATAGCCTGGGCCTGCATAGTAATGTTCTGTGCCATCTGGGCCAGAGATGCCCTCACCTTAGCATCAGTCAACCCAGATGGGTTAATTGGCATAGCCACTCCTTCAGCTGGAGCCTGGGGTGGAACGTGATTGCCCCCAGCAATTGCATCTTCTCTCCTCTGACCAATGGTCCTCCTAGTATTCATTCTCTGAAAACAACAAAGATTGATGTTAGACACGCGCATAACACCAAGAAATTAGACATTAGGAAAAGCACGATAAGATCAGAAGAAGAGAAATTTTCTTACGCATTATGCAGTCTCTACAGGATAGTGATGCACTTCACTACCATGACTTAGAAACTACTCAATGTGGTTGATGTGAACTCATTATTCTCGGAACTTAACCTAGTGCTCTGATACCAACTTTGTCATGATCGGAATCTAGACCCCAGACGAGACCGGCGTCGTTGACCTCTCAGAGGTCGCAGACAAGCCTGCTTACATCATTCTGACTTCATCTAGGTTAATTTTAGCGGAAAATTTGAAACTTTTTGTTTCTTAACATACTTATTAAACATTCTCATCATTACATAACTATTCACCATCAACCATCTAATATTAAGATCATCAAATGAAAGAAATAGTATAATATAGTAATAAAGATGTACTTGCCAAAATGGCACCAATACAATATCTGAATAAAACAGGAAAGAAACACTAGTGGAACATGCTCCACTAGCTCAACTCTAAAACTAAGCGAGAATATAAATGGCAGCATCCTCGAAAGCATGAGGGCCTAGCAAGTCCGAATGAATGCTCGACGTCCGAATAGCTGCAACGTCAACCTGTAGCTCTAGCGTCAACCTGTGCCTGCACCTAAAATTGTAGAGTTTTATAGGGTTAGTACACACTTGTACTAAGTATGGGTATATGTAAGCACACACCAAGGACATGCATGAGAAAGAATAGCTCTTTCCTAACAACATAATTATGGAAAGTCAAGTCAGTGGACTTGCCCAATTGAGATTAGGAAAGTTAGTGAACCTTCCAAATTTGGATTAGGAAAGTCAGTGAGCTTTCCAAATTTGTAATAGGAAAGTCACTGAGCTTTCCAAATTTTGATTAGGAAAGTCATGCCATGAGAGTAACATGTATCATCATAGTTATCATATTGCACACAGCACATAACATCATCCACATAGCACATATCATATAGCATATAGCACATAACATCTTTTATAACATTCATTCATATGCCATGAGACCTTGGAATCATGGACTTAACATTAAGAC
The DNA here is from genome assembly GCA_016801875.1 of Solanum sitiens. Taxonomy (NCBI): domain Eukaryota; kingdom Viridiplantae; phylum Streptophyta; class Magnoliopsida; order Solanales; family Solanaceae; genus Solanum; species Solanum sitiens. The sequence continues at coordinate 2,492,587 of JABWTJ010000029.1, forward strand.
TTCCCAGAATGAGGGCTCAACATATGGGACCTCAACTAGGGAGTCTTCATTAGCATACACGGAGTCTGCTTCATTCATTCATACGTACTTTATTTCATTTCGTTCATAGGCCAGTGTAAACACCAGCTATACCTAGGATGTAGTTTAAGACTTTTATCGGGTTTGCTGTGCAATGATCAAGAATAACCTAGTGTCATTACCTGAGTCTAGCTCGCCTCTTGATTATCCTATCCTAACACCTTTGGTATCATGCATTTCATTATGTGCTTCATTTGAGGCTGGCCTCATTCATTCTTTGGGAACTTTAACTTTAACCGACATAGATCATGTGAGCATCTTCAAAATCCAGTGTCTCCCCCACACCAAAAAGAGGTGGAATCACCGGACAAAGTGACCCAAAATATGCTAGCGTACATGGGAATTTAACCCCGCCAAATTCCTATATTGGCAGTATAGGTTTGAAGACCAGGAGATATAAGGAGACCCACACCCGGCAAGCGGACAGTCTAATCTCATGAGAGTTACGTGAACCTCCGCCCTTCCCTAAATAAGGCATCACCGCTCATAGCTAGTCTATCGGTGCTCAGTAGAAAGTTTCATTACATTCAACTCATACGTCATGGAAACTGGCTTCTAGTATGAGGACATCATATCTCATTAGATGATTTCTCATCTCATCATTAGTATTAAGTGTGTTAATCTCAATACTTTAATTAGAGTGTTCATAGAGACTGGTCTTTTCATTATACACTCTCATAGGTGAGTACGTTTTGGTAAAATTTAATTAGGCTCATTTGAGATTGTTCTCATCTTTAACATTAGCCTCATATCAAGTTTTCACCACATTCATTAACATTAGCACATTTGCTCTTCATAATTACTCACCCCTTTTTACGTGAATGTTCATTTCATCATATGCCAATGCACTTGGCCATTTGTGTGTTTCACACTCTTTCTTAACCCTTCTAGGGTTGCATCATTTCATTACATAATAATCATTTCATCGTATGCCAATGAACTTGGCCATTTAGTGTGATTTTACACTCGTACTTAACCCTTCTAGGGTTACATCCTTTCATTACATACATCTTAGGTTCACTTCTGTTAAACATATGCTAGACTTATGAGTCTATATACACAAGCCATGATGCTTCATTCATAGTTCGTTAAGTGATTAATACATTCCTAAGATTATGTAGTACAAGACTTATGTACCTTGTATATATGCCAAGATCTTGATTTCGATCTAAGTAGGTGGCATTATTCTTGCATATTTTGTTCACGTATGACTTATGTATCAATACGGAAGTTTGGGCAAGGAAACCCAAGTTCGAATCATTTGGATAACATTTACATTTTTCATTGATTTTATTTTTAATCTCCATGACATTGGGACTCTAGATTGAACCCCAACATTAACATTGTATCTTTAGTTTTCTACTTGGTTTTCCTCTTAATTTGGCCAAAGGGTTGTGGGTTCGAACCCCCACAACCCCTTTTTATTTTTCATTATCATCTTGTTGCCCAATTTCGCCTGAACCAAGAGGTTGTGGGATCAAACCCCCACAGCCTCTTTTAGTTTATTCTTTATTTTTCGCTGGGCATTGGGAGGTTGTGGGTTCGAACCCCCACAGCCTCCTTATTCAAATCTTAAATTCGCTAAGGCTGTGAGGTTGTGGGTTCGAACCCCCACAGCCTCCTATTTTTATTTTTAATTAAAACTATTAAGTTAGGTGCTTTTGGCAGTGAGGTTGTAAGATCGATCCCCCACAGCCTCACCTCATTTTCTTATTTAATTCGCCTGCTCCTTTCCAGCCTTGAGGTCGTGGGTTCGATTCCCACGCCTCACATTTTCTTTTCTTTATTTTCTCTTCTTTCACTCGCTGCCTGGAGGTCGTGGGTTCGATTCCCATGCCTCCCATTTATTTACGTAAATTATTTGTTCTCTTCTTACCCAACCAGTAGCCGATTTCGATTCCCCCCAGCCCCATTTTTCATTTCCTTTTTTCGCGAATTACAGTTGCTACACGAGTGAGGTCACAGGTTCAAATCCTGGTGGCCTCACCCCTTTAACATTTACTAAATTTCCAGATTTCATTCATCAACTTTTAGTCTAACCCAAGATTGTATATTACTGGAAAATTAGTCATTTTCTAACTCATATTCATCACACTTTCACTTGATTCATAGGGTGTATTCACATACCATTTTAACACATTTGTAGGCGCATCTTTCATAGGTTTGTTTGGCTAAAAGATTGTTATTAAATCAGCCACATTTCCTTAAATGAACATCATGATTTTTTTATAGATTTATGAACTTAAAATAACAACTACAAACTTATCAAATTTTGAGCATCAACTCGAGACCCTTGTCACAGTAACATACTTGCACACACTTGCACATAAATTCGATCACACATTGGTTGTCATTTTCGTGATTTCACGTACCTAAACATATTCACATTCAGCACAAAAACATCACGCATACCTAAATCTACCAGCAAACAAACCCAACCTACGAATCAACTGGAGCTAGTGATAGGGACATGCAACGGGGAAAACAACCCTAGTTTTCGGAATGAATATCTTGAATCTTAAAGGATATCTTGGGAAAGGGACCAAGAGAGAAGAAACCCATACCTTAATTGATGTTCAAACGTTGAACTTGCTGCCCAAAACCCTCTCAAAAATCAGTCCAAGCCTCCTCAACGTCCACACCACTCGACGAACAACTTCTCTTTGCCTTAACGTTTTTGGTTACTTTGTTTTTCTTAAAATTTCATGTGAGTTCTTCAAGTGTGAAGAACTCTTGATATAATTTCCGTTCTTGTACGTTTGTTAGGCAGAGAGAAAACAAGAGAGTTGAACGTGAAAATATGATAGACGTGAGAGAGTGAAACGTGAGAAGTGGTTTAGGCTTAGGTAAGGACTTAGTCAAATTAGGACTCTCCTTAACAAACAAAAATCTGATCTATTTAATTATACGTGAAAGGACCACTTTTACCCTACGAAAATCAGATTTTAATCAACAATTAAATCATCAATTTGTTGCTTCCATTGGGGTTCGAACTCGGGATGAGTGACCTTTGCGAAATGGATCATTTCGGGTCGACCCTACCCTATCCAGCTCTTTTATTTAATTAATTAATTAATTAATTAATTAATTAATTAGGGTAATTACGATATTACCCTTGGTCTGGAAAAGACCATTTTACCCCTGGACCCTCAAAACTTAAGATTTCTTCTTTTTAAGTCCGGTAAAGACTCCTTCGATTAAATCTTCATTTTTGAGAACCCTACATGGTTGGTTCCAACCTTTCCAAGCTCAACTAACTCCCCAAGTTAGTTGGCTTGGCCGTAGTAAGGGTTCTGAGGTTTGGTTCTATGCGTATCAATCCGTGTGAACCTTGGTCTAATCGCAAGCATTCTTGAAACCTTAAGCATTTATCTTATTCATTTTTTTAGGGTTGGTACAATGGTCGTCTTTCCTACGATTTCAAGTATACAATCAAAATCATGTTCATCACAAAATCATAACATACCTAAATATACCAGCAATCATACCCAACCTACGTTTCATTGGGAGCTAGTGAAAGGGGCATGCAAAAGGGGAAACAATCCTAGTTTTCGAATGAACAATATGAACCTTAAGGGGTCTCTTGGGAAAGGGACCAAGAGAGAAGAAAACCCATACCTTATTTTGATGTTAAAAACTTGAAGTTGCTGCCCAAAAACTCCACTCAAGAACTCGTCTAAGCCTCCTTAATATCAACTCCACTAGAATGACAACCTCCCTTAGCCTAGTGTGCGATTAACGTTTATTTTCTTGTGATTTCGTGTGAGTTCTTCAAGGGTGAGGAACTTGGTGTATTTTTATGCTTTTGTATCTTATTTTGGCAGAGAAATGTCGTGTGAAAGAATGGGATAGATTGAGCCTGAGAGTTGAGAGATAGACGTGAGAGAGTGGGAGTTATATTAGGCTTAGGAGTCTAGTTTAGGACTTAGTCAAATAAGGTTTAGTTAATTAATAAAAATCTGATTTTTATTTTATGTTAAATCAGCTAATGAATAATAATTATTAATTAATTACATTAATTCAATAGCTTAAATAAAAATCACATAAATTCATTGCTTCCACCTAGGTTCGAACCCGGGTGGAGCAAGACTTAACTTCAAGAGCTCAATTTCGGCTCTCTCCCCAATTTGCCCCTCCACCTTATTAAATAAATAATTAATTATATATTTAGGGTAATTAGGATACCACCCTTAGCTAGGAAAAATACCATTTTACCCCTATACCTTTTAAACCTAAGATTTCCTCTTTTTAAGTCCGGTAAAGACTCCTTCGAGTAAATCTTCGTATTCGAGAGCCCTACATGGTTGGACCCAACCTTTACAAGCTCAACTAAATCCCCAAGTTAGTTGGCTTGACTGTAGCAAGGGTTCCAAGGTCTGGTTCTACGCGCATCAATCTGTGTGAACCCTGGTTTAATCGTAGGCATTCTTGACACATTAAGCATTTCTTATCTTATTCATTTTTAGGGTTGTTACATTATCCCCCCCTTAGGAACATGCGTCCACGAATGACACTACCACTATATAGAATAATGCCAGTCAGATCATAACATAATCACTATGCACAGTCAAGCAATAGCAACAAAATATGGAGAGATAAGGAAACTTAGACTTAAGAGTAAGAAGTCTAACATCAAGAGCTGAAAAGATGAGGGTAACGAGATCTCATGTCGGCCTCAGCCTCCCACATAGCACCCTCAACAAGATGATTTCTTTACAATACCTTCAGTGTGGCAATCTCCTTGTTCCTCAGCTGCTTGATCTATCTGTCTAAGATCTCAACAGGTACCTTCTCATAAGACAAGTATTTATCGACCCCCAAACCTTCCACAGGTAGAATCGATGTTGGATCACCTAGGCACTTCTTTAACATGGATACATGAAAGACTGGATGGACAGAAGCTAGCTCCGCAGGCAATGCCAACTCATAGGCCACCTCACCCACACGCTGTAGGATCTCGTATGGCCCAACATACCTCGGACTCAACTTCCCCTTCCTGCCAAACCTCATCACCCCCTTCATAGGTGATATCTTCAGATAGACCTGGTCACCAACATCAAACTCTAAGGGACGTTTTCTGTTATGTGCATATGACTTCTACCGACTGTAAGTAGTAGACAACCTGTCCCTAATCGCTCTGACCTTCTCTAAGGCCTCAAGAATGATATCTGGACCCAAAATGGATGACTCTCCAACCTCGAACCACCCAACTGGAGATCTACACCTCCTACCATACAGTGCCTCAAACGGTGCCATCCCAATGCTGGAGTGATATCTATTATTATACGAGAACTCTATCAAAGGCAGATGGCCATCCCAGCTACCCCTGAAGTCAATCACACACGCTCTCAACATGTACTCCAATGTCTGAATGGTGCTCTTTGCCTACCTATCAGTCTAAGGATGAAAGGCAGTACTAAGTTTTACCTGCGTGCTCAAGCTCTTCTGGAAAGACCTCCAGAAATGTGAAGTAAACTGAGCTCCTCTATCTGAAATGATAGACAAAGGAATCCCATGACATCTCACAATCCCATCAATGTAGAGTCTCGCATAATCCTCGGATCTGTAAGTAGACTTCACAGGTATAAAGTGGGCAGACTTAGTCAATTTGTACACAATAACCCATATGGAGTCATGCTGCCTCCTAGTCCTCGGAAGACCAACCACGAAGTCCATATTAATGGCCTCCCACTTCCAAGTCGGAACCTCAATAATTTGAGTAAGACCACCAGGCTTAAGACGTTCTGCCTTAACCTGCTGACAACTAGGACACTTGGCCACATATTCTGCAATGTCCTTCTTCATGCCTTCCCACCAATAAATCTGCTTAAGATCATGATACATCTTCGTGGAACCTGGATGTATGGAATATCTGGAACCATGGGCCTCTGCAACAATCCTGGTCCGCAAATTATCCACATCTGGTACACACAGCCTATCCTGGTACCTAAGTATGCCATCACCTCCGAAAGCGAAAGACTCATTCATCTTCATCAACACTGAGTCCTTCAGCTCCATCAACACAGGATCTAGATGCTGACCCTGCTTGACTTCAACTACCAAGGATGATTCAGAACTAGGAAGAACTAAAACACCCCCACTAGTAGAGTCAACCGATCGCACACCCAGTGTGGCCAATCTGTGTACATCTTTCGCCAACTCCTTCTTCTCATCATCAACGTGGGCTGTACTTCCCATGCTCATCCTGCTCAAAGCATCAGCTACAACATTAGTCTTACCTGTATGGTAGTGAAAATTCATGACATAGTCCTTCAACAGCTCCAACCATCTCCGCTGACGTAGATTCAACTCCCTCTGTGTGAACACGTGTAACGGCCTATATTTTTGTATGTGGTAGTTCTATTCATGTTATACTTGACATAGACTTATAGTGTAGGTGAGGGATCATGTTTCTTATGTGATTAGTGTTGGTTTAAACTAGCTTGAAAGGTGATGTAATGCCTTGCACGTTTTAGCATATGTATTGCAAGTTAACTCCGATGGAAAGTATTTAAGTAATTATAGTAAGATGGTAATTGAGCTAGCAGCTGCATCACCTACTTGATCTATATTATAGTTAAAGGGCCCAAGTTTGATTGACCAGATTTAGGCTTATATTTAGGGGCTCATTTGAAGCCCAAACCTATTAAAGAAAATTGTGAATGAAAGAAGGCCCAGCAGCCAAATCTGCCAATTGACCCATTATGGATAAAGCCCAAGTGAAACTAGGTAAGTGCATGACCTCCTAAGATTTGTTTTACCATGTTATTGGGCCAAGTGTGTACCACCTACTTGCATTAATCTGTCCCAAGTGGAATAAAAGAACAAAGGGAAAATGGACAGCCAAGGTCCAATAATATTAAGTCCAAAAAGGCCCAAGTTAAAAGGACAAGCAGGTGGGGCACCTACTTGACATTATATGGCCCAAAATTGGTCAAGAGTGTCGGCCATAACACCTCTTTTTTCAAAGGATAAGGATCAAGTCTTATTCTCCATTTTGAACTTGCAAAAGTTTCAGATTTCCTAAGTTCTTTCTTGGTCTCTCTTGGCTTCAATTAGCATCCCTAAGACACCTTAGAGTTCTTGAGTGCTGTCTAATTTTTCAAGTAAGAGTTTGAAGAAGAGTTTGAATTCTTGAAGTACAAGTGTAGAGGATAAATTTTCAGAATTAAGGTAAGACTTCAACCCATTTGTTTTCCTCTCTTTGATAATGTTTGGAGTGGAGAATTTTGTATATGTTTATCAAGAATTCATGGATTGTGATAAATCTTTGAGTCAATATTCTCCTATTATGCTGAAAGATTTGAGATTGATAGTGGCTGCCTTATGAATATTGTTGTTGAGGGCTGTTTGGATAGCTTGGGAGATGATGTATGAAGTTGTATTAATGTGGAGAGGAAGGGTGTGGTGGTTCACCATTTATGTAAGGGTTGTTTGGGCCTGATTTCCATCAAATATTTTAGCTACTGATTTGGAGGACCTTATTGTGATTAGCTGCTGATGTTAGCTTAATCATGACTTATGTTGTAGATTAGCACCCAATAAGGAAGGCTGAATCGTGATAGTGGTATTGGTCAGAAAAATAAGGTATGTAAGGCTATTCGATTTTATATCCTTTTGGCATGAAATCTGCCATCTGCAATTAATATCAATGAAGTGATTCCCATAAGTTCTATTTCTAGAAAAGGAAGCATATTGGCAGCGTACTATCTCCAAATAGCTAACAATATTTCTTTCCCCATTCTAAGCACATGGAACTACTTCATTATATGTTCACTACTCTATACTTGTGTAATTTCCCCTTGTGCTGTTAAAAAATGGTATTTGCAAAAGAAAGTTTGATGAATCCTTCTCCTAAGCCAATTGAAGTCAATTGTGCCATTAAGGTCTTAAAGTAAGGTGTTGATGTTTCATAGCTCCTTATGTCATTGTTACTGCCTCAAAGTATTATTTTCATGTATTCCACTACTGTTCCATATTTTCATATCTCCAAGATGATTATGATCACCAAATCAACATCCCAAAAGTGTTCTGAACTGATTAACAACAATCTCAAAGATTAAAGATCTAAGTGAAGAAATCTATATAATTAAGGGTGGCAGCTCAGGGGCGAAAGCCTAGCATGGGCCGATCCCTATTGGTATAGAAGGGTGGCAGCTCAGGGGCGAAAGCCTAGCATGGGCCGATCCCAAGTTGTGTAATTATGAGGACCGCATCCCAGGGGTTAATACGCCTAGCATGGGTCATCCTCTTCTACCACTGATCAGCTGGTCACTTGTATCACATGCCCAACAAAGATTATAACATACAAAGAAGGTAAAGAAAAGAATCTAGCTTACTTGATTCCACAAGAGTAAGCAAAGGTGGTCTTCTCTCCTAATCTATGCACTCATATGTTGCTACTTGATTTCATTTGTGCCTTGTATTACATATACTTTTTGCCTTACATATTCAGTACATTTTTCGTACTGATGTCCCGTATTGGGGACGCTGCATTTCATGCTGCAGGCTCAGGTACTCCAGCTAGTAGACCTCCTCAGTAGGAGCACTCGAAATTCTGCTACTTTTGGTGAGCTCCAAGTTGATTCGGAGCTTTATTAAGTCCTTGGTAAATTCGTTTGGTATTGTATCGTAGTTAAGGGTAAGGCGGGGTCTGTCCCGACCTACTCTAGTCTTCTATCTTTTAGAGGCTTTGTAGACATATGTATATGGTTCAGTTGTGTCTTAAGGAGTTGTGGCCTAAACGGCCAAGTCTTGTATATAACTTTTGGATCTACTTACGTTGGTTTGTATCGCTGCATCCAAAGTTAACTTGTCTCAATTGTTATAGTATATGCTCAGTAAGAACAGGTTGTAGGTTGGTTCTCTCGGGCCTTTAGGGCATCGGGTGCCTGTCCGTCTTAATGGGTTTTGAGGCGTGACAAAAGTGGTATCAGAGCAGGTCATCCTAGGGAGTCTGCAAAGCCGTGTCTGTGTAGAGTCTTACTTATGGATGTGTTGTGCACCACATTTATAAACAGGAGGCTACGGGACATATAGGAGTTGTCTCATTTCTTTCATTTTTTAGATCGTGCGATAGAACTTGTGTTGTAGGTGAATCATATCTAATTCCTCAATTGTTTTATTATAGAAAAGATGCCGATTACGAGAATGAGTAAAAGTACTGGTAAACGAGTAGAAGTTGCTGCCCAAGAAGGGACCAGCCAACCACCACCAAGTTAAGCTGTTCAAAGTGGGGCTCAAGATGAGTCTCTATCGCAGACTTCCTCGACGCCTCCATCTCCTAAAGAAATAAGGAGGGAAGATGAACCTCAGGAACCCCCTATTAATGCTACCGAGCAAGATTTGAAGAATGCAGTCCAATTATTGACTCGTATAGTTGCTGGTCATAGCCAAAGGCAAGAAGGTCCAGTTGCAGGTACTAGTGGTGTAGTTAGATCATCTGGAACACGGATACGTGATTTTCTTAACTTGGACCCTCCATCATTTATCGGGTCAGATCCTAATGAAGATCCCCAAGACTCTATAGATCAAATCCAACGCACTTTGGATATTATGCATGTAAGTGGTAAAGAAGCACTTGAGCTAGCTGCATACAGATTAAAGGGTGTGGCTATATTGTGGTATGAAGCTTGGAAGCAATCTAGGGGAACAAATTCACCTTCAGCTATGTGGAAAGAGTTTAAAAAGGAATTCCTTGATCATTATCTGCCATTGGAGATTCGAGAGGCCCTTGCAGATCAGTTCTTAAATCTCCACCAAAGAAATATGAGTGTGAGGGAGTATAGTCTCAAATTTAATTCCTTAGCCAGGTATGCTCCTAATGTAGTAGCTACTATGGCGGATAGAGTTTATCATTTTGTGGACAGGTTAGATTCATATCTGGTTAGAGACTGTACAATTGCTTCATTAAATAAAGATATGGATATAGCAAGGATGCAGGCTTTTGCACAAAAATTGGAGGATCAAAGGCAAAGAAAAAGAACACAAGAGTTGGAAACAGGGCATTCTAAGAGGGCCAGATCAATGGGGCAGTTTACACCATCCCAAGGTGAGTTTAGGCCTCGGTTCTCTAACAGACCACCTAGGCCATCATCTTTCTACTCTACAGCTAGTGCTCCACCACGGTTCCAAGGGTTTAGAGGCAATCAGTTTTGGCAAAGAAGTGAAAGCCAAGGCAGTCATCAAGAGCAAGGAAGTACGAGCAAATCAAGGCCTCCACGACAGCCTTGTAAACAATGTGGAAGGAATCATCTAGGTGCATGCAGGTTTGGGACGGATGTTTGTTTTTGGTGTGGCACACCAGGGCATATGATGAGAAACTGCCCTCATAGGGGAGTGGGTGGCGTTGTTCAACCAACTAGATCAGTTGTTGCGTCGACCTCATCAACCCCTTCTTTAGGTAGGGGACTACATATGCCTGCAGGTCGGGGTAGAGGAGCTAGGGGAGCAGCTAGTTCTAGTGGAGGTCAGAATCGCACATATGCACTAGGGGATCGACAAAATTTAGAAGCCTCGCCGGATGTGGTTACAGGTACATTGTCCATCTTTTCACATAGTGTATATGCATTAATCGATCCGGGGTCTACACTATCATATGTTACACCATTGATTGCTGGAAAGTTCAAAAGAACACCAGAATTATTAGCGAAGCCATTTGAAGTGTCTACACCGATTGGTGAATCTATTATAGCTAGGAGAGTTTATCGTAATTGCATTGTAACTGTTTGTGATCGCGATACATTGGCTGACCTTGTTGAGCTAGACATGGTAGATTTTGATGTTATAATGGGTATGGATTGGTTAGCTTCTTGTTATGCCACGGTAGATTGCCGAACTAAGATAGTGCATTTCCAGTTTCCAAAAGAGGTAGTCCTCGAATGGAAAGGTAATATTGGGATGCCAAGAGGTAAATTTATTTCTTATTTTAAGGCAAAGAAGATGATTTCCAAAGGATACATATGCCATCTGGTTAGAGTGAAAAATGTAAATGTAGAGCCACCAACCCTTCAATCCATTCCGGTGGTAAATGAATTTCCAGATGTGTTTCCTGAAGATCTTCCAGGTTTGCCTCCAGAACGAGAAGTAGAGTTCGGTATTGATGTGCTTTCAGATACTCAACCTATCTCAATTCCTCCGTATAGAATGGCTCCGGCAGAATTACGAGAGTTGAAGGAGCAGTTAAAAGACTTATTACAGAAAGGATTCATAAGGCCTAGTGTGTCGCCATGGGGAGCACCAGTTTTATTTGTACGCAAAAAGGATGGCTCATTAAGAATGTGTATCGACTACCGGCAGTTGAATAAGGTAACAATTAAGAACAAATATCCCCTCCCTAGAATTGATGATCTGTTTGATCAATTACAAGGTGCTAGGTGTTTTTCAAAGATCGACCTGAGGTCAGGTTATCACCAAGTGAGGGTCAAGGACAAAGATATACCCAAGACAGCTTTCCGAACACGGTATGGTCATTTTGAGTTCTTAGTCATGTCATTCGGGCTAACAAATGCACCAGCAGCTTTTATGGATTTGATGAATAGGGTGTTCAAGCCATTCTTAGATGTGTTTGTGATAGTGTTCATAGATGACATTTTGGTGTATTCAAGATCGGAAGAGGATCATGCTAATCACTTGCGGCAGGTTTTACATATTCTCCGTGATCGTAAATTGTATGCAAAGTTCTCTAAATGTGAGTTCTGGTTGAAATCTGTGGCATTCCTAGGTCATATCGTATCTGAGGAAGGAATAAGGGTTGATAACCAGAAAATAGAAGCCGTGAAAAGATGGCCAAGACCTACAACGCCTACGAGATCCGTAGTTTTCTTGGATTGGCAGGTTATTATAGAAGGTTTGTTGAAGGATTCTCTTCCATGGCTGCACCCTTAACAAAGCTAACACACAAAGGAACCAAGTTTCAGTGGAGCGATGAGTGTGAAAGAAGCTTCCAAGAGTTGAAGAGTAAATTAACTTCTACACCTGTGTTGGTACTTCCAGAAGGTACAGAAGGCTATGTAGTGTACTGTGATGCTTCGGGAGTGGGCTTAGGTTGTGTATTGATGCAGCATGGTAAAGTTATAGCTTATGGATCAAGGCAGCTGCGTCCACATGAGAAAAATTATCCAACCCATGATCTAGAGCTAGCAGCAGTTGTGTTTGCTTTGAAGATATGGCGCCACTACTTGTATGGAGTTCATGTTGACATATACACTGATCACAAAAGCTTGCAATATATTTTTAAGCAAAAAGACTTAAATCTGAGGCAGCGAAGGTGGCTGGAGCTATTAAAAGATTATGACATTGACATCTTATATCATCCCGGTAAAGCTAATGTAGTAGCTGATGCTTTAAGCCGTAAAATAATGGCAACCACTTATGGGAAGTCTATGGAAAGACAAGGAATGACTAAGGATCTTTCCCAACTAGCTAACTTGGGCGTTCGCCTTCTTGAATCTCAAGACGAAGGGGTAATTGTGCAAAATGCGGCAGAATCCTCATTAATAGTGGAAGTGAAAGAGAAGCAGTACACTGATCCAATTCTTTTACAACTTAAAGAGAATGTACTACATGGTATGACAAAGGCGTTTGAGCTTAAGCAAGACGGAGTACTTCGATGTCAAAACAGATTATGTGTACCTAATATAGATGAACTAAGAAAGAGGATCATGATGGAAGCACATAAATCAAGGTACTCTGTTCATCCGGGGTCAACTAAAATGTATCATGACTTGAAAGAAATGTATTGGTGGGGGAACATGAAGAAGAACATTGCAGAATTCGTGGCTCAGTGTCCAAACTGTCAACAGGTAAAAGTAGAACACCAAAAGCCCGGAGGTTACATGCAGCGTATAGAACTTCCAATTTGGAAATGGGACATGATCAACATGGATTTTGTTACTGGTTTGCCTCGCTCATTCCGGAAGTTTGACTCCATATGGGTAATAGTTGATAGACTTACCAAAGCAGCACACTTCTTGCCGGTGAAGACTACTTATACAGCTGAAGAGTATGCGAGGTTGTACATTAAAGAGATAGTTCGACTACATGGAGTGCCAATCGCTATAATATCGGATAGAGGAGCTCAATTTACAGCAAATTTTTGGAAGTCATTTCAAAAGAGTTTGGGAACACAAGTGAATTTAAGTACAGCCTTTCATCCTCAAACGGATGGTCAGGCAGAACGTACGATTCAGACACTTGAGGATATGCTGCGAGCTTGTATATTAGATTTCAAGGGTAGCTGGGATGATCACCTACCACTTATTGAATTTGCTTATAACAATAGCTATCATTCGAGCATTAAAATGGCACCTTATGAAGCTTTATATGGTCGAAAGTGTAGATCACCAATTGGCTGGTTCGAAACGGGTGAAACTGGCTTATTTGGGCCAGATCTTGTTCATCAAGCTATGGAAAAAGTCAAAGTGATACAGCAGCGGCTAGAAACAGCTCAAAGTCGACATAAATCATATGCAGATATTAGAAGGAGAGGACTAGAATTTTCTATAGGGGATTGGGTGTTCTTGAAGGTGTCTCCGATGAAAGGGGTAATGAGGTTTGGTAAAAAGGGAAAGCTGAGTCCACGCTATATAGGGCCATATAAGATTATCCGAAAATTTGGCCAAGTAGCCTATGAGTTAGAGCTACCACAAGAGCTTTCATCAGTTCATCCGGTGTTCCATGTCTCAATGCTACGGAAATGCGTAGGTGACCCATTTCGTATTACTCCTACTGAAGACGTACAGGTTACAGGAGATCTCACTTATGAAGAAGTACCCATTGCTATTCTGGATCGACAAGTTAGGAAGTTAAGAAATAAAGAAGTAGCTTCTGTAAAAGTTCTATGGAGAAACCAACAAGTAGAAGAAGTTACATGGGAAGCAGAAGAAGCAATGAAATTGAAGTATCCTCACCTCTTCCACACTGGTGGGAATGATCAAAATGTTAGTGGAGGCATTGACAAGTAAGTATAAGTCTATATGTTCAATGTGATTAATAGTAGTACTAGCTTAGGCTTGAACTTGTTTAGGCCGCACAACCATGCTAACATTCGAGGACGAATGTTCCAAGGGGGGAAGGATGTAACGGCCTGTATTTTTGTATGTGGTAGTTCTATTCATGTTATACTTGACATATACTTATAGTGTAGGTGAGGGATCATGTTTCTTATGTGATTAGTGTTGGTTTAAACTAGCTTGGAAGGTGATGTAATGCCTTGCACGTTTTAGCATATGTATTGCAAGTTAACTCCGATGGAAAGTATTTAAGTAATTATAGTAAGATGGTAATTGAGCTAGCAGCTGCATCACCTACTTGATCTATATTATAGTTAAAGGGCCCAAGTTTGATTGACCAGATTTAGGCTTATATTTAGGGGCTCATTTGAAGCCCAAACCTATTAAAGAAAATTGTGAATGAAAGAAGGCCCAGCAGCCAAATCTGCCAATTGGCCCATTATGGATAAAGCCCAAGTGAAACTAGGTAAGTGCATGACCTCCTAAGATTTGTTTTACCATGTTATTGGGCCAAGTGTGTACCACCTACTTGCATTAATCTGTCCCAAGTGGAATAAAAGAACAAAGGGAAAATGGACAGCCAAGGTCCAATAATATTAAGTCCAAAAAGGCCCAAGTTAAAAGGACAAGCAGGTGGGGCACCTACTTGACATTATATGGCCCAAAATTGGTCAAGAGTGTCGGCCATAACACCTTCTTTTTCAAAGGATAAGGATCAAGTCTTATTCTCCATTTTGAACTTGCAAAAGTTTCAGATTTCCTAAGCTCTTTCTTGGTCTCTCTTGGCTTCAATTAGCATCCCTAAGACACCTTAGAGTTCTTGAGTGCTGGCTAATTTTTCAAGTAAGAGTTTGAAGAAGAGTTTGAATTCTTGAAGTACAAGTGTAGAGGATAAATTTTCAGAATTAAGGTAAGACTTCAACCCATTTGTTTTCCTCTCTTTGATAATGTTTGGAGTGGAGAATTTTGTATATGTTTATCAAGAATTCATGGATTGTGATAAATCTTTGAGTCAATATTCTCCTATTATGCTGAAAGATTTGAGATTGATAGTGGCTGCCTTATGAATATTGTTGTTGAGGGCTGTTTGGGTAGCTTGGGAGATGATGTATGAAGTTGTATTAATGTGTAGAGGAAGGGTGTGGTGGTTCACCATTTATGTAAGGGTTGTTTGGGCCTGATTTCCATCAAATATTTTAGCTACTGATTTGGAGGACCTTATTGTGATTAGCTGCTGATGTTAGCTTAATCATGACTTATGTTGTAGATTAGCACCCAATAAGGAAGGCTGAATCGTGATAGTGGTACTGGTCAGAAAAATAAGGTATGTAAGGCTATTCGATTTTATATCCTTTTGGCATGAAATCTGCCATCTGCAATTAATATCAATGAAGTGATTCCCATAAGTTCTATTTCTAGAAAAGGAAGCATATTGGCAGCGTACTATCTCCAAATAGCTAACAATATTTCTTTCCCCATTCTAAGCACATGGAACTACTTCATTATATGTTCACTACTCTATACTTGTGTAATTTCCCCTTGTGCTGTTATAGAACTGGTATTTGCAAAAGAAAGTTTGATGAATCCTTCTCCTAAGCCAATTGAAGTCAATTGTGCCATTAAGGTCTTAAAGTAAGGTGTTGATGTTTCATAGCTCCTTATGTCATTGTTACTGCCTCAAAGTATTATTTTCATGTATTCCACTACTGTTCCATATTTTCATATCTCCAAGATGATAATGATCACCAAATCAACATCCCAAAAGTGTTATGAACTGATTAACAACAATCTCAAAGATTAAAGAATCTAAGTGAAGAAATCTATATAATTAAGGGTGGCAGCTAAGGGGCGAAAGCCTAGCATGGGCCGATCCCTATTGGTATAGAAGGGTGGCAGCTCAGGGGCGAAAGCCTAGCATGGGCCGATCCCAAGTTGTGTAATTATGAGGACCGCATCCCAGGGGTTAATACGCCTAGCATGGGTCATCCTCTTCTACCACTGATCAGCTGGTCACTTGTATCACATGCCCAACAAAGATTATAACATACAAAGAAGGTAAAGAAAAGAATCTAGATTACTTGATTCCACAAGAGTAAGCAAAGGTGGTCTTCTCTCCTAATCTATGCACTCATATGTTGCTACTTGATTTCATTTGTGCCTTGTATTACATATACTTTTTGCCTTACATATTCAGTACATTTTTTTGTACTGACGTCCCGTATTGGGGACGCTGCATTTCATGCTGCAGGCTCAGGTACTCCAGCTAGTAGACCTCCTCAGTAGAAGCACTCGAAATTCTGCTACTTTTGGTGAGCTCCAAGTTGATTCGGAGCTTTATTAAGTCCTTGGTAAATTCGTTTGGTATTGTATCGTAGTTAAGGGTAAGGCGGGGTCTGTCCCGACCTACTCTAGTCTTCTATCTTTTAGAGGCTTTGTAGACGTATGTACATGGTTCAGTTGTATCTTAAGGAGTTGTGGCCTAAACGGCCAAGTCTTGTTTATAACTTTTGGATCTACTTACGTTGGTTTGTATCGCTGCATCCAAAGTTAACTTGTCTCAATTGTTATAGTATATGCTCAGTAAGAACAGGTTGCAGGTTGGTTCTCTCGGGCCTTTAGGGCATCGGGTGCCTGTCCGTCTTAATGGGTTTTGAGGCGTGACATATTCAAATCCTTGATGATATTCTTACAGCTTATGTAGTTGATTTCAATGGATATTGGGATAAACAGTTGCCTTTGGTTAAGTTTTCTTATAACAATAGTTATCATTCAACTATATCTATGGCTCCTTTATGGTAGGAGAAATAGATTTCTAATTGGATGGTTTGAAGTGGGAGAATATTCAATCTTGTGTCCCAAATTGATTTATAAGACTTTGGGGAAAGTTCATATGATAAGCAACCGATTGAAAATAACCTATAGCCGGCAAAAGTTTTATGCCAACCATAGGAGGAGAGACTTAGAATTTTAAGAGGGTGATAAGGTTTATCTAAAAATTTCACCCATGAGAGAAGTGGTGAGATTTGGCAAGAAAGGGAAGTTGAGTCCTCATTATCTGGGTCCTTATGAAATTTTTCAAATGGTTGGCAAGGTTGCATACGAGTTGAGATTACCTAGTTAATTGGCTTTGGTTCATCCAGTGTTCCATGTCTCCATGCTTAACAAGTGTATCGGTGATCCCAAGTCCATCCTTTCTATTGAAGGTCTAGGACACGGAAGAGAACCTCTCCTATGAGGAGGTTACGATTGAAATCCTTGATAGACAAGTAAAATATTTAAGGAACAAGGAGATGGCTTCCGTAAAGGTGTTATGGAAGAACCACCTAGTTGAGGGAGCAACATAGGAGGCCGAGGCCGACATGAAGTCCCTTTACCATCATCTCTTTAATAAATAAGGTTAGGTGTTCATATATATAATGAAAATAATGAGTTAATTTGAATTTGACTTGTTTCGAAAAGATATGCATATTTATGATTAAGGTTTTTGCTAAAAAAATGACTCATGTGAAAATGCTAGTTGCTCGATGTTGAACTTATTGTGTACTTGATATGTTGTTGCCTTTATGAAATTATAGTGAGCATGTTGACAGGTTGAAATTTGGCATAATTGACTCCTTAATGATATGTTGAGCTCATGTTGTTGTGAGAAGGAAATTCCTCATGTTCTGATTTTGAGACCTTATGTGTTGTAATTTATGTTTTGAGTTACTATGTTTAAATGCCATTTTTAAGTTCTAACTCATGTTTATTATGTATGTTTTTGGTTTGGCTGCTAGTATTGAGTCTATCCTTTCCCTTCAAGAGATTTTTGTGTCAATTCGGGGACGAATGTTTCTGGGGGGAATGTAACACTCCAAAAGTCTAAAACCTAATCTAGAGACTCACATGAGTGTTTAAGGTTTGTAATACTGTTTCATGGTAAAAAATAATGTTAATAAATAATTAAGGAAGTTTTAGAGTCAAGACGTCAAGGAACGTGATGTTCAGAGAATAGTGCAAAAGGTGCTAGCGTGCCTTAGCCTATTTGACAATATTTATGAGTCATAAATTGATGAAATTTTGTAGTATGGTTTCCAACACGTATTAGAGTAGGTTTAGGGTCAAAACATCCGGGTATGACTCCACAAGGACCACCCAAAGGTTCCTGAGGAGGACCCTTCTAGTTTGGACAAGAAGCTGTCACAAGAAAGTGTTTATATACGACCTACAGGCGACGAGGAGTTGTTCAATCGGTGGGGCATCAATGCCTCCATCGATGGACACATAGAAAATATAAGGAAATGCTAAAAAACACATCTCTCGGGAAAAAAATACGGTTGTACAGGACAGTGGGGGTCCTGGCCGTCGACTAACCTACGACCCGTAGGTCGGGGTCTCGAAGATCAGGCCTGCGACTTTCCCGTGAAGTTAAGTTAGGGTCATTTAATTAAGTTAGTTAGTTATGGTTTAATTAGTGATTATGGTTGGTTAATTAGGTTAGTTAATTAACTATATAACCTACCCTAAGTCAAACCTCATTTAACACCTCTCAAATTCACAAACCTAATTTCTCTTCCTTCTGTCATCTTTTTCTCACCCAAAAAGAAAAACTCCATTGAAGGGCTAGGTTAAAGTCATTAGGGCAGCTATAAGGGTTCTTTCTCCATCATTCTTCAAAAATTAACAAGGTATGGGCTCCTTTCACCTTTGGGATTCCTTTCCCAAAGGGTACTTCGAAAATTGATTTCAAAAAGATGAATTTGATGTGGGTTTCTTTCTATTACGCATTAGATCTTCTAAATTGTATTGTTTATGGTTTCCCATTATTTTTATTATGATTATGCAATTAAAGATGTCTAAGGGATTGTCTCAGACCTGTGAGAGGCCGACGACGCCGTGTGGTGATATAAGAGTACTCTAACTACTAGGGGTACTTGCAGGTCATAACAATTGCTCAAGTGTGTAGTTATGAAATCATGTAGTGCTTCTTGATTATTATCGAAGGGGGTTGGAATTTGATGTGTTCTTTTTAATTTACCATTATGTGATGATAATGTTTCACTTTAAGTATTATTATGATGGAAATTAGGGTGAGATTCTTGATGAGATTTTTGGAAGCCATAGGTAAGTCACTGAAATCATGATTTCTCTACTATGTTGATGTTGGTTTATAGTTGATGTTTTCATTCAATTGAATTTCAAATGATGATGCTATGTATATCTAATTAGTATATGATTATGTTGAATGTGAGATCATGAAGAAGTAAGGTTATGCAGGATTGAAAGGAATTCTCTTCTGCTTCTTATTAATGTGATTATATATGATGTAATTCTCACATGATGTTGGATTATTGATGAAAGGATGTTGTTGTCCTAGACCTAATGAGCTAATGACATGATTATACAAGGGGTCTCCTATGACCTATAATAATATTTTATATGATGATTATAGTTAGTGTGTCAAGTTTCGTGAAGTTTGGAGGTCAAACATTCAAGAACGTCCATGACGTTCGAACGTTGTGCCTTGAAATTACCTTGTGTGTCTAAGCATGTTTCGTTGAGTTTTACGTGATCGTTTTGGATGAAACTTATGTGGTAGGTCCTAAACCCGTATAGGTGCATGTTTGGGTTAGAAAAGTCCAGGTACGACTCCATGTAGGACCCGCAAGGGGCCCTAGAGGAGGACCCCAACCTAGAGCTCAACACTGTCAGGCAGTGTCCAACCGACGCCCCAAATGACGGCCAGTCGACCAGGAGACAGCCCGTCGATGGATCTCATCGATGAGGACATGTGGCCTGCAGGTTGGGAAGTCTCTGAATCAAACCACGTGACCCCATCGATGGGATATGGTCTAACAGACTGACCGTCGATATGGGGCGTCGATGGGGAAAGGCTGTTCGTAAGTAGGAAGGTTTAGGGTGCAACCAATGAGACCCCATCGACGGGCCGTGGGTGAGACCGTAGACGGTCACGTCGATGGTGCTGTGTGTTTCCCTGCCAGCTTTCTGTTAAGTTGAGAGATGAAGTTGTAAATTCACCCCATGCTCCTATAAGTCTATATACGGTTGTTTTGAGTGTTTATGGGTATTTTAAGAGTATATAAGTCATTAAACTCTCACAAACCATAACACTAAGATCAAAACATATTCCCTCCAAAAGTTCTTCAAAAAACCTCAATGAGAGTTCAAAGTGAAGATTAAGCTTGAAGATGGATCTTCAATGGAGTTTCTTCTTCAATTAGCATTGGGTTCTTCAAATAAGGTATGGGATTTCTTCATCTAAGGCTTTCCATCACCTTAGATCCAATTTCAAAGATTGTTTTCAAAGGATTTATAAAAGATGAAAAGTCCAATCTCTACTCTAAATCTTGGGTTCTTGCATGAAATGTTTTCAAAGCTAAAGATATGATGTTATTAATGTTTAATTGATGTTTTGTAATGAAATTCTCCATGAACCCTTGATCTTCTCAATTCTCTTATTTTCACTAATATATGGGTGAATTGATTATGCTTTGAGATTTATGAATATATGTGTAGATTGATATGGGCTTTTGAATTATGTATAGATTATGTATGTATGATATATAGGTTTTTTCATTTTGATTAATTTAGTAATGAATACTCTTAGATCTATTGCATGTTAAGCCTATTGAATTGATATGAACTTAATGCTTATAGATTCTAGTGTAGTTTTCCATGGGCTTTCTAATGATGTAAGGATTGTATTCAATTTATATGTACTTGGTTTTAGATTGATAATTCTAGATTGAATTGACTTAGATTCATTGAGTATTGTGATTTATACATTGAATTGATGTTCATGGCCGTGGGTAAGGGCCTTATGGTATTGAATTGGATGGTTTAGCTTTGGATTGAAGTGGTGAGATGAGTTGGGTGGTACACTGCCCTAACTCTTTTATTATTAAGTATAGATATTGTAATTTATCTCTTGGATTATATGTGATTGGTATGGTGCACTTATGGTGGCGGTGTTATGTGAATTGATGTGGCCTTGTCGGCGTTATTTTAAGTATACTGATGATTATGGCCTTGTCGACACTACTTGAAGTAATATGTTGATTTGTGTAGTTGATTATGTGAAGTATGATCATATCTACCTATATGTGAAGTAATGTTGAAGTATGTGTTCTCTTATTGAAGTTATTAGGTGATCATGTTATACTATGAATATGTGCTTATATGTGTAGTCTTAAAGTTGATACATGGTTGTTCCTAACTTTGCTATATGAGTCTATAATGATTATGTTGATGATGTTAAGGTAATAAATAGTCTGACTAAATGAT
Organism: Solanum sitiens; assembly: GCA_016801875.1. Lineage (NCBI taxonomy): Eukaryota > Viridiplantae > Streptophyta > Magnoliopsida > Solanales > Solanaceae > Solanum > Solanum sitiens. The sequence goes on from JABWTJ010000029.1 coordinate 2,513,961, forward strand.
GTTAAGGGTCATTCCTAAGTGTTTAAAGAATGTTATGTTATATGACTAAAGTGAAGTATGTGGTGTCTTGTTTAGGTAGACTTGTGTCCCTTACTTGATGCATGTATGAATATGAATATGTGATGACTTGACTTAGGAAGATAAAGCGTCTTAGTATTGAATGTATGAATGTTATGTAAGACCTTCAATGATGATAAGAAGGTCCTTTATGTGAAACCTTCAGGCTAGCGGTAAAGTTATGAAACTTGAAGTCGTAAGCCGTAATGGTATCCTTCATGTAATGAATGATTGACTTAAGATTGATTGGATGGAACGGCATCATATCAATACTTAGGAAAGTCATGATTAGCTTCTTGTCTCCATAGTGAGATAGCCTAGTGGACCTTGCTTTGGTAGAGTAAATTTAATTGGGTCATGAACTTGATATGGGACCCATTTATATGAACTTTAATGTGAATTAATCTATGAGAACTAAGGATAGAACCGAGTGTGTATGGAAAGGGGAAGTAGCTCTAGTTAAAGAATGAGGCTAGAGTACAAAGCATTCCCTTCACATTCCATAACCATTAGCCTGCATGGGATGTGTCTATGTTCTACCATTGGCAAGTAGAACAACCTCATCAGAGTAGGATAGAACTCCAGATTCCATGCTTTTCTACCAGGGTCTATGTCGGTTATTGCCTATTCTCATCATATGGATACTTATTAGCATTAGAGAAGTTCTATGAAGTTTAGGTGGTGGTATGGGACGCTATCTAGACATTGCACAATAGGCTTTGAAGATGTTAGTGAGAGTCCCTGGGTCTTCTTTAAGACCATTACTTGAATGTCCTTATGTGATGAATGTCTCTTAAATGAACTAAGGAATATAATTACTTAAGTTAAGAAAGCATGTGAAATGAAATAAGTTCTTATCTAGAGTAGTTAAGGGTTTTCTAGTTAAGGTATGATGGGGGCATAGGAATGGTCACTTCATCTCTTACTTAAATAAGTCTTAATAATGATTCTAGTTAATGAATATGATTGATTATGTAGACATGATCCTAATCTAGGTAAGTCTTAAGGAATACTTAGATAATCTTGAAGAGGTCAATTATGGACATTCTCTTCTTGAGGTACTTGAGTAGGTCTTTTGATAATCTTTGAAAGGGAGAATGTCATATTGATGTATGTGATGGTATTAAGTGAGAATGATTCTATCCAAGGTAGTTTATATGATCCCTTGTGTGTGTGTGATAGGGATTTTATGGGCGGTCGCTCCACACTCACCCAAGTGAACCTTGGAATCACCTTTGGTAGAAGGATGTCATGTTTATGTGCTTAATGTATTGTAAGTGTGTATGAGTCTCATTCTAAGTAGTCTTAAGGATCGTTTAGGCATGCTTTGAGAGGGTGTATGGACGGTCTATATTTGTGTTGCTTAAGTGATCTTAGGATAGCTTTTAGTGAGGGAATTATTTGTAAAAGAGTGTGTAAAGTGAAATAAGGAGCTTCATTGTACAGTGAAGGGAACTTCACTGTAACAGTGAGGTAGTTACTGTAAGGTTTATTAAAATGTGATTATTTGCTTAAATGGTTTATTAGTTATAAAGTGATAAATGTTGTTCTTATGATTATAATATGATATTTAAATCAAAATTCATGAAAAGCATGTTATTAACTAGATGTCCCTTTTTCATGGTTTTTGCATGGCTTCCATACTTAGTACATCTAATGTGCAAACCCCTTCTTTCCCTTTTGGACTAAAGTGTAGGGAATTGGAGGTCTTGATATGCCATGGAGGATGGATAGGTTTCTAAGGGTTGAAGATGAAGTATTGGTGAGTCCTCATCGATTCGAGGACAATATCCACATGATCCATTATGTCTTAAGTCTTTACTTTATATCTTATATGGGCTTAGTCCCAAGTATTGTATACTCTAAAGTTAGATGGTTCAAGGGGTTATTGTAAAGGTTTAATGTTTTAATGAAAGTCTTTAGTTTGCGTATTGTTTATGAAAAGAGTTCTTCTTGTGTGAAGAAAGTTTTAAATTCTTACTCATTTTAGTATGTTATTATGCAATGAATGGTACGAGAGGCTTAGATGAGACTTCTTGAAGTCTCATTTGCCGTGTGACGCACTCAAGGATACTCTAACTTCTAGGGAGTACTTGAGGGCCGTGACAAAACGCCACTATGTCCCCTTTTAAGCCTTCCCACCAAAACACCCCTCTAAGGTCATGATACATCTTAGTAGAAATCGGATGGATAGAATAACGGGAACCATGAGCTTCCTCAAGGATTCTGTTTCTAAAATCATCAAAATTTGGAACACACAACCTTCCTTGGTACCTCAAAACACCATCCCCCCTAAGGAGAATGAGTCATTTAGCTTATCAAGAACCGATTCCTTCAACTCCATGAATGGTTGATGAAGGTGTTGTTTAGACTTCACCTCCACCACCAAAGATGATTCGGAGTTATGATGAACAATAAAACCACCATTTGGGGAATCTTCAAACCTAAAACCTAATCGAGCCAACCTATTGTAACGACCCAAAGTACCCCCTAGTAGTTAGAGCACTCTTATATCGCCACATGGCGGCGTCGACCTCTCGGAGGTCTATGACAAGCCTCTTAGAGTACCTTCATAGCATAATAATAAAATAGCGGAAAATTTAAAACTTTTCATAGCACATCAGATTCTTGAAAATTTCTTCGCATATAAATAAAATATCATAATACATAGTTAGACTCTAATATCTCTTTGCAATCTTAAGACACAACTCAATAGAATAGAATAGGGACACGACCCTTCACAACATAAAATAATATCTAAGCTATTACATAAACTTAAACAAAATCTTGACATAGGCAACCCTTGAATCATAAGGGCTCCTTAACTTGAACTTGGGAGATCTATCCAAGCTCTTCTTTTAGGAGACATCCTCTAGCCATCACCACTTACACTTTGTGTAAAAAGATGAAGAAGAATGGTATTAGTACAAGAATGCACTAAGTATGGTAACCATGCAAAAACATGCATTTAAAGAGGACATTTCTTTTGAAATCATGCAACATGTCTTTTTAGTAAACTTCATGAACATTGGCACATATAAGCTCAACATAGTTCACATACATCATATAGACATGGATACTACACAAAATAGCACATAAAGCCATTTATCATACTTTGAAACATATTCAATACACATCATGCATTACCTCTCTTTTATTTTAATTCTTTTATTGAGTAACCCTCAAGTGTACATAGTGCAATGCATCACCTTGGGGTCACCTTACAATAGTCTTTCATAATATGCTTCATAAACACAATCACATATATTCACAAGTCATAAGCACATCAAAGACATCAACTTCACATTAAGACCATCACCTAAGACAACTCCTAAGTCACACTAGTGCAATGTGTAGGTAGCATCCCATAATAAAACTTCCACCAAGTGTACCTAAAAAGTCACCCTAGACTAGGCATAACATATTCAACAAGTCATAACATATTCATTTACAACTAGAAATAAGACCACATGCTTCATATCATCATATAAAGACTCTTTACTTTACTACAACCTTAGTAATAAATCACTTAGTTCATATCATAGGTAAACTACCCTCATAAACCCTTCACAAGCTTACTTGTGCAATGTACACATGTAGTTCCATACCCCCACATATACTAAGTAAACTCATTTATAAGTCACAAGAATAATTCACATGCATAGTCATAATTCATATCTAAACATAACAAGGTCACTTAACATGCATTCGTACAAGTCATACATAACATAAGTCTTTAATTCATAAGGGTCTCCAATCCTATCCTTTCTTGAAGTCATCTAGTGCCATGTATAGTTAGGGTCCATAGTCCTCCCATACCAAGTACACTTCTCAAGGAATTTAGATTAGAGTTCATATTATTATTTTAGTTAATTATTAACCTTTGGGAGACATAGCCATAACCGACATAGACCATGTGAGCTACATGGAATCCGGTGTTCTACTCCCACACCGAAAAGAGAGGGTTAACACTTGCCGAAGGTGCAACCATTCATACATAGCTTATCTAGGTGGATCCACTAAGCTAGAGTCCTATGTGGTCACATAGTTAAGGGATAAGAAGATTGTTTCAAGAAACCTTGACTACTAATCGTGAAGGTTTCCATCTCATGAGACAACATATGCTTTGGGAATCAACACTACTAGTCGTGAAGATACCCAAGTGGGAAGCCGTACTTACTAACGTGAGACCTCCATCTCATTGACATTCCCTTTCGGTGCTAAGCAATAACTCTCTTTTTAAACATCATTAAGCCTTTAGATAATCATTAGTTTATAAGAATAGGCTTTAGGGACTTACTCCCTCATATATCATATAGCTCAAAGGTATCTAGGATGAGAATTCTACATTCATCATAGAACCTACATTATGTGAGAATGTCCTTTCACATAATCATATCATATTCATACATGCATGTGTGTGTACATATATGTGAGATCTACCTTCACATAAACACCTTTAGGAACACATGTTCATAACTTCATAAATCATATACTTTACATGTATATAAATAGCTAATGATGCATAGGAGAACTATCCTTTTCTTAATTATCATGAATCAATCCTACTCATAGATATGCATGAAGTGTGTGTGTGTACATTGGTCAACATGATCACATAATGGCTATCACATATTATTGAGGAAACCACCCTCTAAAGAACACAACACATGTACAACATTCTTCAAGTCTCAAGTCATACACATATATAGAGTATTGAGGACTATAGACTACACACACTCACATAAATCATAGGAGGCAAGTACATATTCAACAATAAAGTATAAGACTCCTAGTATACTTTGATCACACCTTCATATAGGGTTCATAATGGTAGGGGTAATGCTATAAGGACATTGTTCATCATTATCCATATAGACCACACCTAACCCTAACATGATCATCACACATATACATATAACATCATCTCCACACCTAGGTTAAACAAGTAGTGTAGAAGACTACACACATAACATCACATAACATCAATTCACTTAGAACATGATATTAGAATCAAGGCTAAATCCTTAAACTTCCTAACATAGAAATCATCATATCAATTGATATTGCATATAATACCTTCAAGTCCATGATCATAACGCATAAAAATGTACAAGAATGTAAACACCGCCACCAAATATGGACCATACCAATCAACATGATTCAATGTACATTCTAGGCTAATTAGAAGAAACAAGTCAACTTACCAAATCTCCAAGCTAATGATCATCTTTGATCATTCCTCCACAATTCATATTCAATTGATATAGAAAGTAATAACAATAAGAATTTCAATAAAATCTAATTACAGTTCTATAAACATCAAGTCTATATCACAAGACCCACATTATACGCTAATTTGAGAAATTAGGAGGATCATGGGTTCTTCATAAAATTGGATAGAAATTCATCATATAATCAGTAGATAAACATATATTCATCATTAGAATGCTTTTGAAATCAATTTGAGAAAGAACCCATGGCTAGATTCAAAAATAGGATTTTTGACTTAGAATTCATGATTACAAAACTTTTGAAAGGACTCTATAGATGAATGGTTATCTATGGATGAAGGATCACCATACCTTATACATTAAAAAGCCCATGAAAATCTGAGAATAAAGCTCCAAGAATCAAACTCCATAGCTTGTTCTTGAGCTTGGTCTTCAATGGGGTTTTTGGGTTTTTGGAAGAGAAGAGAACTTTGAGAATTTGATTTCTTAATGGGTATTGGGGTTTTGGCTTGGGAAAGGGTTTAAAAATTTCCTAAAATCAGTTAATAAAACGTCCCCCAAGTTACCAAAACACCCCCACCCGAATTGGGGCTCTTAGACATGTCAAAATTGACTTAAAAACGACGCAACCAGATCTGGGAGTGGGCTGCACCTCGCGGAGCAGCCTCCCCATTCTTCCCCAAATAAAATTTGAGGCACTGAGGTGCGTTCCAGGCGCGCATCGCGAGGGAATGGTTCAATTCTTGGACTTTGCTCGCTGCCTTGGGCAGCCTCTTCTCCAATGTTTGGGTCCTCCTTGGGGGCCCTTTGGGTGATCCCCGGGGAGTCGTACGCAGACGTTTGTACCCTTAACATGTATACTAAAGTACTAGGGTCAACTACACTGCTTCTCAACTCCAAACAACACAAAAAAACGAGGAAAACATACAAGGACTCGCTAGCACGTCTAAGAGGCTAACTTTCGAATCTCTTGCACGTTCTTGAACGTTTGACCTCTAAACTTCATGAAACTTAACACACTACATAGAAACATCATTATAACTCATATAAGGACCTAAAGAGACCATGACACACATATAAGCACATAAAAACACCTAAGGCCCTTTGGAGACTAGTCGTCGAACGTCTTGATCGTCCCTTGATGTTTGACTTCCAAATAACCTCAAATCAAGTATACATACTATAGAACACATTATTAACATATTATTAACCTTTTTAGGCACATGTGAGGCTCTATCTACCTTAGTTCATTTTGAAGGTCGTTACACCTATGAACATCTTTCACTAGGTCCTTCTTGGTTTCTTCCACATGAGACAAACTACCCATGTTCATACGACTCAGAGCATCCGCAACAACATTGGCCTTTTCTAGAGTGATAGAGGACACTCATGTCATAATATTTAAACAATTCCAACCATCTTCTATGTCAGAGATTTAACTCCTCTTGAGTAAACACAATTAAAGACTCTTATGCTCGGTATACACATCAACACGAACACCATACAAATAAGGTCTCCATATTTTCAAGGAAAATACCATGGCCTCTAACTCAAGATCACGAGTTGGATAATTCTTCTCATGCACCTTAAGTTGTCTAGAGGAATAGGCTACTACTTTCCCATTTAGCATAACAACACACCCCAAGACCACTCGGGATGCATCACAATATACCACAAAACCCTTAGTACCCTCTGGTAGGATCAATACTGGTGCGGAAGTAAGACTTTGGGGTTTTGATTTTAGAAGAATTAATTATTCTAAGTGTTAAACACTTATATACTCATATAAAATACCCATAAGACCCTTAATAAACTGCCTCAACTATTATTTAGACGTGGGGTAAATTTACAAGTTCACCCATAAATTGGCAGAAAATATGCGCAGGAGAACTTGGCTTGCGACGACTGCCTTGTGATGGGGCGTCACGGCTGACACAGGCCGTCATGGACCTCCGTTGCAAGCTCCAGTGGCTTGACAAGGGTGTCACGCCTCAAAACCCATTAAGACGGACAGGCACCCTGTCACGCCTCAAAACCCATTAAGACGGACAGGCACCCGATGCCCTAAAGGCCCGAGAGAACCAACCTACAACCTGTTCTTACTGAGCATATACTATAACAATTGAGACAAGTTAACTTTGGATGCAGCGATACAAACCAACGTAAGTAGATCCAAAAGTTATAAACAAGACTTGGCCATTTAGGCCACAACTCCTTAAGACACAACTGAACCATGTACATACGTCTACAAAGCCTCTAAAAGATAGAAGACTAGAGTAGGTCGGGACAGACCCCGCCTTACCCTTAACTATGATACAATACCAAACGAATTTACCAAGGACTTAATAAAGCTCCGAATCAACTTGGAGCTCACCAAAAGTAGCAGAATTTCGAGTGCTCCTACTGAGGAGGTCTACTAGCTAGCCTGCAGCATGAAATGCAGCGTCCCCAATACGGGACATCAGTACAAAAAATGTACTGCATATGTAAGGCAAAAAGTATATGTAATACAAGGCACAAATGAAATCAAGTAGCAACATATGAGTGCATAGATTAGGAGAGAAGACCACCTTTGCTTACTCTTGTGGAATCAAGTAAGTAAGCTAGATTCTTTTCTTTACCTTCTTTGTATGTTATAATCTTTGTTGGGCATGTGATACAAGTGACCAGCTGATCAGTGGTAGAAGAGGATGACCCATGCTAGGCGTATTAACCCCTGGGATGCGGTCCTCATAATTACACAACTTGGGATCGGCCCATGCTAGGCTTTCGCCCCTGAGCTGCCACCCTTCTATACCAATAGGGATCGGCCCATGCTAGGCTTTCGCCCCTGAGCTGCCACCCTTAATTAAATAGATTCTCACTCAGATTCTTTCATCTTTGACGCTTATTGTTAATCAGTTCATAACTCTTTTGAGATGTTTATTTTGGATTNATCATTACCATAAATTCATAACTATAAATTGCTTATTTAAAATATAGTAATAATAGAAAAGGCAAGATTCTTACCTTCTCCTTGCCAACTTGTACATAAATCTCCCTACGTGATTCATGTAATTGTAGCCAAGGTCAGAAACAACTGTACAAGATAATTTGATAATACTCTTTTTGTTATAAACTCTATCCCTCCCCCTATTACAAGTTTATAACACTACAAGCAAGAGCAAAATATTATGATCATTTGAAGAAAATAAAAGATGTAGCTTTTGAACTCTGCATAAAAGATTTGTTTTTCTCATTCCAATGCTTCAATGACAATTTTCTTGCTAGGAGCACTGTGCACAAATTGTTGTATCACTGAACACCCTAAATCACCATTTAAAGAAATAATAGTAATGAGAAGCTTAGATGAATTGTCAATTTTCTATTCTTTGACAAGTCTACTAATTCAAGTATTTAAGAATTTTAACAAGTATCTTAAAATTTTATTGAGGATTGTTTTAGCAAAGAAAAGTCTTATTGAAATCGGACCTTCTTTAATAATCTTATTTGAGTATTAAGTGAAGATATTTTTTACATGTTAATGGAACTCTTTAACATCCTTGCACGCTAATTAAAGAAAGAAAGATGCAAGGTATTAACAATGTATCCAGTGCTGCTTCAATCAAGTAAGTTTTACTTTTTCTGGTGATTATTTTTATTTTAATATGTAATATGTGGAATATGGATGGAGAGATTTTATCTACACCCTCTTTTTATTTGTAGACATCTTAATATATTTGACCATTTCTCCAAGAGTTTACTCTAACTACTGTCATATCATGGGAGATGAAAACGCATCAAATCTTTGTAGTTCGTCTTGACTTTGTATTTATGTATACTATGCACACTCTGTAGAGTTTCACATTCTCATGGATTTGACTCCGTTGTGATTCAAATACATTTGGTATACTCACAAATTAGTAATGTTGGATCCTTACTCACCTATACTTATATTGTTGAGTGAGGCAAGTAATTGAGAAAAACAATTAAATTCCAGAAACAGAACAAAGAGGAGTCAAACCATGAAAAAGGGAAACACATTCAATTTCTAATTTTCAAGACTGAAGGTACAATTTCACATCCTTTTTCAGGCTTTTGAAATTGTAGGTCTCTTTTTCTTGAAATCGAACCATAGTGTTCTATTTTGAATGGTGTTGTAGCAGTATTTAGTAGTTATTCTTGAATAGAAGTTACATTTTTAGTATTAGATACAAAAAGTTTAAAATACTTCACCTGTAGAGTCGACTTTATAGCAGTTCCGGGATTGAGAGGCTAATGATGGTTTGGATTGATTTGGTAATATTCATTCGCTTAATGAGGTATTATATGTGATTTTGACACACATAATATTTAATGAAGAAGGTTTTACATATTATGTGATTATGCATGTGGGATAGGTTTTGCTTAAAAAGATTGTCGTTAGCTTTTCATTTATTGAATTGAAAATCTTAAAGTCAAGAGTAGTAAACTTAAATGAAAGGATACAAACATAGCTATAACATGCTTTTATCTCTGTCATACACTCAAACAATTAATGTTAGAGTTAAGGCTAATGTCTAAGCAGGTCTAAGAGATCCGTGTACTCCGTCCCTCTATATCATCATTTTTAGTTTTACTTAATTAGTTGTTCATTACCGTCTTATTAGATTCAGAAGCAACTATGTCTATGTGCAATAATTTAGATACCATCTTTGTTGAGCTTAGTAAATCAAATAGCATACTTTAATATATGATCTTTAGGAGGACAAGAAATTTTTTTTATCCATAATATCTTAAGATTGCTTCCTGTTAAGGATATTCAAAGAGGAAAACAATGTGATTGAGATAACACATGTAATTTTATTTTTCTCTTTTATTTTTTTTAAAGATAAATGGAAGTCCAGAGATAAATTCTTCCCTTCATATATCATTTTACTTGTCAGAAGAAAAAAGAACTTGTCACCTAAAAATACACCACTTTATGAATTTATCTTGAATATAATAGAGATTTTGGCTCAATTTCGCCAAAAGCGGACTTGAGCAAATGTGTACCTTTATAAGGTGTTCGTAGTATAGATAAGGACATGCATAGCAAGTCAAGTCTGTAAAGATAGAAGTTGACTTTTAAAAGAACTACTTAATTAACTTCTATTTTTATCACCTTGATATAAATATGCAGTTTCCACAAATAAGAAGTTGACAGACTTAACAAGAACTTGTGCTGATTATTTTTTGTGTGCGCACTTTCATATAATTTGCAGGGAACAACAAATAGTAATGTTTGGGCACAGAAGAGTTAGATATGTTAACACATTACTAGAATTTGAATCATAGTCCAGATGTTGACACATTATTAGTAATGTCTGTAGATGCAGAATATTTCTAAAAACTTCGAGCACTCTCCCTTTCTTACTTTTTGATTATTTCGTTTGGGTGAAAATTTAAGTCAATATTTTATGTAGTCTACCTTATCAATGATTTTGCAAATGCTTGAGTGAATACATTTTATTTCCATACTTGATCATCTCTTTCGGTAATTCATATACACAACTTGAATACATTGTTCCTTTGCAATAAATATGGCTGAATAATTTTCAGCATACTTTATTATTTACCGAGAGCTAATCAACTATGTTGGGCCCCAAGCACGGGCCATGCCCTTCTAGTCAAGTCAAATAAACGATAATCTATAATGTTCAAAAAATTGAAATTTGATTCATCTTTCAAAATCAAGTTAATTTGGTTTCAATAAATCATTATTAAGTACTATTTGGTCATAGATTTCCCAAATAATGTTAGAGAAAAAAATTGACAAATAATGTTTATCCATAGAAATTTGTTATTATTTGGCAAATATCACAAATTTCCAAAATACTAGGTTTTTTTTTAGTATTTGGGTCTAATCTCATTATTTGAAATCTTTTGAAAATTGATATTTTACACCAAACTTTTATCTTTTACAAAAACACTCTCTATAGTAGTTGTTTGCTATGTATTACACAATTTTTTACGAGAACACCGATTCAATAAATATTAAATGATGATATGGTTGTTGATGAAAATGATGAACAATCAGATCAAAGTAACAAAGTCATTTGTTTTGTCTACTTCACGATGTATGAAATAATGCTTGTTGCACTCACTCCAAACTACCACATTGTTCTAGTGTCATGGACACTATTTGTTATTGTTGCAACAAAAATTCAATTGACTTGTAATATACCCTTATGGTTAGTTTTAAAAACTTATGGGTTTAAATCATATTTTTTTCTAAAAAAGTGAAATATATTTCCCAAATATTATGATCAAACACATGGTGAAATTTCAGTGAAATAATATTTGCCAAGAATATTCAGAAATCTATGTCTAAACGTTAGCTTAGTGATGACGGTTATCAAGTTAGATTAAAATAAGGCTGGAGGAAAGACAATTAGATTAAGGACAACCAACTGAACAATTTGGTACATGCTTTCAATGACTACTTGATCATCCCTACCTAACCTTTAACAAAAGGTGGTATACCGGTCAGATTGCATGCACGTAAAGGTAACTATTGATTAAGACTAGGGCGGATGGAAAAAAATCACCTAGACTTCACTAACTTATCCTTAATGAGGCTTTTAGCTAAAATTTGATGACTCGCGATTGATCATTTCGAGTCACATATACTCCAATCTAGTTGAGAAGCAAGAAAAGGAAGTGGTGGAACTTCTTAACTATAAAAACATGTAGACAACATTACACAATGCAATTGTAGACATCAGCGCATGTCCAACAAGTTAAAACACCTAGTGTGTGACCAAAAACCAGCTGAGAAGTACTCTCACCTGCAATCAAACATAACTACCTACAGCTTTACAGTAAGAACTCTATATGCAGGATGTCACTGCTCTGATAACACACGGCGGTCAAACCTCACATCCTCTCCTGGAAAGTTGTTCCGCGGAATCTCAAACTAGTCCCTGAGAAAATAATGAGATCTATGAAGCTCCAGAATGAGGGGCATAAATTGATCTTCCTCATTCGTCACTCCCAAGCTCATTTGACTGCCAAACAATGTATTCATGACAAGAATGTAGATACACCAAGAGAATCATTTTCTGGTTCACTGGGGCTTGAATCATTGAACTTTTGCAATTGAACGGCTAGACACTCCATGCAACAACTTTGCAAAACCAAGAAAACTGAGCTTTCCATCAGTGTGCCTGAGCCAGTCATATAGAACAGCATGGACAGGAACCGAAGGGCTAAGACCAAGTTCCTGGACCAACAATTTGAAATTAAATTCAGTTAGATTGCTTTCCCAATCACTTGCACACTCTCCTCTCCCGAAAAGGAAAAATCGAGACAGTTATATAAGAGACTAAGACGTGGCAATCAATATTCAGAACAAAAAATGAACCATGATTACCGAAGCTAATTCTTCTATCATAATGGCCCTATTGCCTTCCTTCTCAAAGATTTCATAGGCACAACGTGCATGTTGTTCCCAACGATCAAAAGCCTCAAGCTGATGAACACTTAATGCAGCAGCACAAAATTCTTCAAAATCCATCCTCCTGTACTGCAGCGCATTAAGCTGCATGACAAGGACAAGGAGTATTTATTAAACCCATAACAATGACAACACCAGTTAATTATCTGAAGTCCATAGGGTCTCAAAATCTACCGATGCAAGAAAATCATGGATGCGAGCTTCTTTCATTGCATCTGTTGCATGTTTCATCAGGGCCTGGTAAAATCATGAAGATCAGCAAAAACATGAAAGATACTACAAGAGACTAATAAATAGTTCTTTTTTCCAAAAGACAAACCGTTTTAACATTGTCGAAGCTTATGGTGCCATTTTTGCTTGGTTGTAGCAGTGCAAACTGCTCCGTCAAATAGAATAGCTCATCTACTGTCAATGTCTTTGACAAAGCCTGCAAAAATTGTAGATGACAAGGCCATAAAGAACAATGCAAAAGATTAGTAAGAATTTCAGCAAATACTATGAGGTACAAAATAGAGCTTTTGTTACTCGACATGTAGCATTGGACTCGGAAGATAAAATGGGAATAGAAAAACTTTTCAGGGTAGCATCATACACACCCGTAGTGCAGCTTTCCTAAGAGCAGAGGACCGCATGTAAGCCTTCATCAGTTTGAATATCAGAATATCCGAAGGCACTTCTATGTTGTGACTATCCTTTATCCATGGATGACCTGAGAAAGTAAATTGTTCAGCAGTTTGCAGAAATTTAAAGAATAAAAAGATAGTCTTTTCCAATATAACTCAAGAAACTCACCCAAAGCCTGAGCTGCAGTCATTCTTTTCCGGGGATCCTTATTCAATAGACGTTTCACAAAGTCTTTCGCCTCAGAAGATAATGTAGGCCAAGGCTGTTCTTCAAAACTTGGATCAGCTTTGAGGACAGACCTAAATATCCCAGATTCTGTTCGAGCCCAAAAAGGACGGCTTCCACACAAAAGGATATATGCTATGACACCTATACTCCAAACATCAGCCTCTGTACTATAAGATCTATGTAGAACCTCGGGCGCGACATAATATGCACTACCAACTATATCATTAAGTCTTTCATCTGCAAAAGTAATTGAGCAAGGCAAATAAACAAGTTGGTGAGGTTCTCAAATTTTATGGAAGGTAGTTTTTTTTTTCTACTCTACTTTTTTTTTTGGGTGGGGTGGGGAGTGTTTACAGAGATACAGCAATGGACTAACCTGGCTTCACAAAATCAGACAGTCCAAAGTCTATTGCTTTAAGTTGTGCATCTTCCTCCTTAGACGTGAATAAGAAATTCTGGTCAATCAGAAAGCTAGAATTAGACAACGGAGAGTATGATAGAGAGGAAGGCTTACTGAAACAGATGGCATAGCTTCTCTAACAAGTGATAGATTAAGCCACGGCAAAATGCCACGGCTGAACATTTGAGCTTCTCTGTCACTTACTAGCTAAATAAAGAAGTTCCTAAACTCTAATACTAGATGAAACAAACATTAAGTCTGACTGATGAATAATATATCTATCTAACTTGAAACTGAAAGAAAAATCACTGCATTTGGAATATTAAATATAATCCAAGACCCAGTAAAGAAAAAGGCGTTTTTTTGTGCAAAAAAAAATTCCTCTCTTCTACACAGGGTAAAATATCTGGATATGCTAAAAATGTTGTTCACTCTAAAGCAATCATAGAGTGAGAACTTTAGTGCTCTCACCTCTGGCTTAAGATCCCGGTGTACCACACCTTGAAGGTGGCAAAATGCAACAACTTTCAGTATTTGTATCATTACAGTCTTTGCGTCATCCTCTGAGTACTTTCCACCTCTGCAGGACAAAAACACTACTACTTAGCACCTTCTCTATCAATAAAAACATAAGGTTCAAATTCAAAGATATTGTAACATAGGAATGATCAAGAACTACCTAGAGAGTATTCTATCCAAAAGCTCACCCCCTTCACATAGCCTGAAATTTACGAGATTAATCATCAGTATTTCAAAAGAGCGGTGTGATAAGGAAATTAGCAGATCAAGCTCCTGATAAGAGTAAAATATGATAATTGAAGACAAATGTTTGCTGAGAAAATAAACAAACTGTCCTGCTACTCGAAACTCTGGTTGACAACCAATAAAGTTTTCTGATTTCTCTCAACCTAAGTTTGAGACTGAACCCCATTGCAAATGTAAATGTGATGGGAGTTGAGTGATGAAGCTTACTCCATGACTATGTAGACATTGGTGTGGTCTTCATATGAATCATAAAATTTTACTAAATTGCTATGTCCTGTCAAAGCTCTTAATATCTTCACCTCTCTTCTCACATCCTCAATGGCTATTGCAGTAGTCATCTGGGAAGGAAAAGAATATGATCATATATTTCAGATTAAACATCAGAAGAGAATTAAAAAACCCACTGACCACACATTCTGAACAACAATAGGCATGCATCAACTTACTTTAGGAAAAAATCAAGCAAAATAGAAGATCAAGCTAGAAACACCAGAAAGCAGCTCACTGAACAGTAATAAATTCCACCGAAATTTGAAGGGGGTTAAGGAGAGAAGCATGTGCCAAATACATCGCAAGCTCTCGTTGGCACACCTATTAAGGAAGACAGACTTCCAACTACAGACATGATGAAAATGTCCATTCCACAAACTGTCAGCTGCCTTGATTAGACAGACTGAGCAACTGATAACATTATTCAAGAAAATTTTGCTGCTGTAACAAAGACAACAACAATATAACCAGTCTGGGAGGATAGGATGTACGCAAACCTTAAAGAGCCCTTAAACCCTACAAAACGTATGGTTATGGAGAGGAAGGGGAGGGGGTTGTGGGAGGGAGTTTTGTTTCTTAACTAATTGAAGTAAATTGTTTTCTCCTTTTCGTGTTACTTGTACAACTAGAAGACAAAGAAAACACATTTGACTTTTTAAAAAAACAGCTACTTT
Source organism: Solanum sitiens (assembly GCA_016801875.1). Taxonomy (NCBI): domain Eukaryota; kingdom Viridiplantae; phylum Streptophyta; class Magnoliopsida; order Solanales; family Solanaceae; genus Solanum; species Solanum sitiens. The sequence continues at coordinate 2,529,669 of JABWTJ010000029.1, forward strand.
AGTCTGGATATTGTTCCTTTTCTTTATTACTTCAAAACCAAATAAGGAACATGAACATCAGATGGAACTAACCAGCCTTCAGGAACAAACAAACCAAGTCATCCGACATCGTATATAGACCCACTTGAACCAACTTTTGTAAAGTTTGTGAATGACTGAATTCTTTGGGTAGGACAAATACCAGTAGTCTCACCTCAATGATCATGTCGAAAGTTTGGAATTTCAAACTCAAATTATAACTCTTGGACATCAATGGGAAAAATGGGACAATAACATCAGCCCTCTTCCTCGACTTCCCTTAGACCCTTAATTTGTTATTCCTCTTTTCATCGCATCCAATTATAATGTCGATACTCTATTTACTCACAGTTAATCCCAACTCAGTGCATCTTATGGACAATTGAACAGATAATTTTTGGACTCTAAGAACAGTTCAAGAAAAACTTAAGACTAGTGCACTGCAAAGATTGAACTGCTTCCTTTGAAACAGTCATCAGCATATAACAAATATAATCACGTATGCCACCGCAACAGAAGCTGCAAAAAGCTTCCTCATTCCATCACTTCACAACCTTTAAACTTAATTGCCAAATAAACTAAGCTTTATACTTAAATCATCTACTATACCACCTAAGGAAACAGTAGATGATGGATCCATTTGGAAAACAAAAACAACAAGTGGTACAAAAAGGACATTTGAAAATAGAAAGATAACAAAGTCAAAGACTACAATCTGTAGAGTAGATCTGACTAATAATACTCAAGTAGTAAAAAAGAGAAAAATCCAACTAACTTTGACCACAGAGATGATAGATCATAACAGTTGAATCAAACTTGAAAGAAAATTGAGAGTATAAGAAAATGCCAAACCTTTGATTTGGGGATGACTTTTACAGCAACTTCTTGTCCTTTAACTTCACCTTTCTTGAACTTAGCTTTACAAGTATATCCAAAATGCCCTCTTCCAACTTCCTCTCCCAGCTCATACTTGTTCCCAAAATTCTTCGAAAATCCAAAACTCTTATCAAGCCCAGCGCCGCCTCCACCGCCGCCGCCAACCTCCGTTTCATTTACTTCGGGAATCGCAGACTCATTCGGTTTCACAGAGCCGTGTCGCCGAGCCAACACAGCACGGATGTGTTTCGCCGGAGACGGCGGAGGAAATGGCCGTTTAAAAAACCTTCGAGGAGTAGAATTAGAGCTGGCATTCGCCGGAGATCTCAACGGAGATTTCTTGGAGAACAAATAATGCGCCGGACTAGGACTGTAGAAAGGGAAAAAAGGTGACTTTTTACCTACATCAGCTTCGTCCTTTTTCGTCCTTTCTTGCTGATGGCTGTTGCCGTCCTCATTATTGTTCGGAGTAGATTTCACCGGAAGTGTAGCTCTGTTGCCATTACTGTCGCCGGAATAATTTGAGGGTCTAGAAGTACAAGCACCCATTGGGGTTTCAGAAACAACCCAATGTACTTGAAAAACAAACAAGGCAAAAAAAAAGAAGCTCAGTTAGATCTCAAAGTTGAGAAAATTGCACGAAAACGAAATTAGTATAAATAAGCGGAAATTTGTTTAGTTTGAAGTTTGAATTTGTGTTTGAAAGAGAGATGAAGAAGATGGATCTGCAGAGTGCAGAAGGCGATAAAAAGGAAACGACGAGATGTTCGCTTTTTTGTCTAAAAATATATATACTATTTTAAGAAAAAAAGTAAAATAGAAAACACCAAGGCCATAGATCCTCTAATCAATTTATTAAAAGTAATTGAAATTTACTACTAATAAATTTTATTTATATCTCTGGTGCAGAAGACTTTAATATCTTTAGTAATTTGACTATTCTCTTTTCTCTTTTTTTCCTAACAAATACGTACAACTTATTTTTCTTTTGTTATATAAAGTTTAAAATTTTTCAAAAATCTAGAACCTTCATCTTTCCTTTATGTTTCGTTTTTCTAATTTTCTATATTAGGGAGATGAGATTAGAGGAAGTGAGTATATACTTAAAAAAAATTGTATAAAAAAGGCTAAATATATATATATATTCTTACCCCTACTAAAATGGGTATAAATTCTGATTGGAAATTCCAACTCTCATTACTTTATATTTGGTTATAACAGAGCATTTTTCAGAAATATTTTAAAGTCATTTTATATGTATAATAAGATAGATATCTAAGAATTAGCTTAGATATTAAAATTTATACTATATTTGATTTAATTATTTTATATTTTAGATTATCTATAATGCAGGATAAATCGGTCTCAAAGTTATAATCTCATATTATAATTTCAAAATAATTTTGTGGATCAAACGACTCTTTTATATTCTTACTTTGTGCTATCACTGATAATTAATTACATTAATTAATATTTATTTATACGTAGTATATGATACGTCTTCAATAATATAAATTCTAAACCTACTAGAAGTTAGATTAAAGTATATTTGGCCCAACGAGAAGGTGTTTTTTTAGATTACAACCCAATTAGGTTATAATTGTTTTTGATAATTATGATAATCTTTTACGGTGATTAAAAAAAATACTATAAACAAACTATATATTCACTGACAAAATAGGTTTAACTAACTAACCTTGAACGTAAAACTAGCCGTATGGTTTGTTTAAAAATGACGAAAGTTGTTAACAATGACAGATAACTAATTAGTAATCCTATTAAAATATTGTTGTGCAGAAAATAATACTTACTCCACTGGAAAAAAAAAATTGCTTATATTGGAACCGTCCTAGCCATCTTGTTGACCTCCACGTGTCGATATTAAGATGGGTTTCAATCACCGAAACTCGAATATAAAGTTTTGTTTGGAAATGTGATATGGTATCATGACATGATATGAAATCATTAGTGTAACGGCCTGTATTTTTGTATGTGGTAGTTCTATTCATGTTATACTTGACATAGACTTATAGTGTAGGTGAGGGATCATGTTTCTTATGTGATTAGTGTTGGTTTAAATTAGCTTGGAAGGTGATGTAATGCCTTGCACGTTTTAGCATATGTATTGCAAGTTAACTCCGATGGAAAGTATTTAAGTAATTATAGTAAGATGGTAATTGAGCTAGCAGCTGCATCACCTAATTGATCTATATTATAGTTAAAGGGCCCAAGTTTGATTGACCAGATTTAGGCTTATATTTAGGGGCTCATTTGAAGCCCAAACCTATTAAAGAAATTGTGAATGAAAGAAGGCCCAGCAGCCAAATCTGCCAATTGGCCCATTATGGATAAAGCCCAAGTGAAACTAGGTAAGTGCATCACCTCCTAAGATTTGTTTTACCATGTTATTGGGCCAAGTGTGTGCCACCTACTTGCATTAATCTGTCCCAAGTGGAATAAAAGAACAAAGGGAAAATGGACAGCCAAGGTCCAATAATATTAAGTCCAAAAAGGCCCAAGTTAAAAGGACAAGCAGGTGGGGCACCTACTTGACATTATATGGCCCAAAATTGGTCAAGAGTGTCGGCCATAACACCTCCTTTTTCAAATGATAAGGATCAAGTCTTATTCTCCATTTTGAACTTGCAAAAGTTTCAGATTTCCTAAGTTCTTTCTTGGTCTCTCTTGGCTTCAATTAGCAGCCCTAAGACACCTTAGAGTTCTTGAGTGCTGTCTAATTTTTCAAGTAACAGTTTGAAGGAGAGTTTGAATTCTTGAAGTACAAGTTTAGAGGATAAATTTCCAGAATTAAGGTAAGACTTCAACCTATTTGTTTTCCTCTCTTTGATAATGTTTGGAGTGGAGAATTTTGTATATGTTTATCAAGAATTCATGGATTGTGATAAATCTTTGAGTCAATATCCTCCTATTATGCTGAAAGATTTGAGATTGATAGTGACTGCCTTATGAATATTGTTGTTGAGGGCTGTTTGGGTAGCTTGGGAGATGATGTATGAAGTTGTATTAATGTGTAGAGGAAGGGTGTGGTGGTTCACCATTTATGTAAGGGTTGTATGGGCCTGATTTCCATCAAATATTTTAGATACTGTTTTGGAGGACCTTATTGTGATTAGCTGCTGATGTTAGCTTAATCATGACTTATGTTGTAGATTAGCACCCAATAAGGAAGGCTGAATCGTGATAGTGGTATTGGTTAGAAAAATAAGGTATGTAAGGCTATTCGATTCTATATCCTTTTGGCATGAAATCTGGCACCTGCAATTAATATCAATGAAGTGTTTCCCATAAGTTCTATTTCTAGAAAAGGAAGCATAGTGGCAGCGTACTATCTCCAAATAGCTAACAATATTTCTTTTCCCATTCTAAGTACATAGAACTACTTCATTATATGTTCACTACTCTATACTTGTGACATTATTCCCCTTGTGCTGTTATAGAAATGGTATTTGCAAAGCAAAGTTTGATGAATCCCTCTCCTAAGCCAATTGAAGTCAATTGTGCCATTAAGGTCTTAAAGTAAGGTGTTGATGTTTGATAGCTCCTTATGTCATTGTTACTGCCTCAAAGTATTATTTTCATGTATTCCACTACTGTTCCGTATTTTCATATCTCCAAGATGATTATGATCACCAAATCAACATCTCAAAAGTGTTATGAACTAATTAACAACAATCTCAAAGATTAAAGAATCTAATTGAAGAAATCTATTTAATTAAGGGTGGCAGCTCAGGGGCGAAAGCCTAGCATGGGCCGATCCCTATTGGTATAGAAGGGTGGCAGCTCAGGGGCGAAAGCCTAGCATGGGCCGATCCCAAGTTGTGTAATTATGAGGACCGCATCCCAGGGGTTAATACGACTAGCATGGGTCATCCTCTTCTACCACTGATAAGCTGGTCACTTGTATCACATGCCCAACAAAGATTATAACATACAACAAGGTAAAGAAAAAAATGTAGCTTACTTGATCCCATAAGAGTAAGCAAAGGTGGTCTTCTCTCCTAATCTATGCACTCATATGTTGCTACTTGATTTCATTTGAGCCTTGTATTACATATACTTTTTGCCTTACATATTCAGTACATTTTTTTGTACTGACGTCCCGTATTGGGGACGCTGCATTTCATGCTGCAGGCTCAGGTACTCCAGCTAGTAGACCTCCTCAGTAGAAGCACTCGAAATTCTGCTACTTTTGGTGAGCTCCAAGTTGATTCGGAGCTTTATTAAGTCCTTGGTAAATTCGTTTGGTATTGTATCGTAGTTAAGGGTAAGGCGGGGTCTGTCCCGACCTACTCTAGTCTTCTATCTTTTAGAGGCTTTGTAGACGTATGTACATGGTTCAGTTGTGTCTTAAGGAGTTGTGGCCTAAACGGCCAAGTCTTGTATATAACTTTTGGATCTACTTACGTTGGTTTGTATCGCTGCATCCAAAGTTAACTTGTCTCAATTGTTATAGTATATGCTCAGTAAGAACAGGTTGCAGGTTGGTTCTCTCGGGCCTTTAGGGCATCGGGTGCCTGTCCGTCTTAATGGGTTTTGAGGCGTGACAACACGTACTGGAGACTCTTGTGGTCTGTGAACACATCCACATGCACTCCATACAAGTAGTGCCTCCACAGCTTCTGTGCAAACACCACAGCTGCCAACTCCAGGTCATGAGTGGGATAATTCTTCTAATGAACCTTGAGCTATCTGGACGCATAGGCTATCACCTTACCAACCTGCATAAGAACACAACCCAAACTAACCCTAGATGCATCACATTAAACAGTGTAATTCTCACCACACTTAGGCAAAGTAAGCACCGGGGCTGAAGTGAGTCTGTCCTTGAGCTCCTGGAAACTCTTCTCACAAGTCTCCGTCAATTCAAACATGGCTTTCTTCTTCGTCAAAGCTGTCAGTGGGGCAGCAATGGAAGAAAAGCCCTCCACGAACCTGCGGTAGTAACCAGCCAATCCCAGAAAGCTATGGATGTCAGTGGGAGTAAGAGGATTTGGCCAGTTCTTCACAGCCTCAGTCTTCCTGGGATCCACCTACACGCCCTGATCGAACATAACATGACCCAGAAAGGTCACTGATCTAAGCCGAAATTCACACTTGCTGAATTTAGCATAAAACTGATGTTGTCTAAGTACCTGCAAGGTTAGTCTCAAATTTTGTTCATGCTCTTCCTTGGTCCTAGAGTAGATGAGGATGTCGTCAATGAATACTATGACGAAAGAATCAAGGTATTCACGGAAGACTCGGTTCATGAGGTCCATAAATATAGCAGGTGCATTTGTAATACCAAATGACATGACTAAGAAATCATAATGACCATAATGGGTACGAAAGGCTATCTTTGGGATATCTCCATCCCTAACCCTAAGCTGATGATACCCTGAACGAAGATCAATCTTAGAGAAGAAACTAGACCCTTGGAGCTGATCGAACAAATAAGCTATTCTGGGAAGTGGATACTTATTATTTATAGTGACTATGTTGAGCTGTCGATAATCGATACACATTCTAAGAGTTCCATCTTTCTTTTTCACACACAACACTGGAGCGCACCAAGGGGATATGCTCGACTGAATGAAACCCTTATCAGTGAGATCTTTTAACTGCAGCTTCAACTCTTTGAGTTCAGCTGGAGCCATTCTGTAAGGAGGAATTGAAATTGGTTTAGTATCAGGTTCTAAGTCGATACCAAAATCAATCTCTCGAGGGGGAGGGACTCCAGGAAAATCATCAGGAAATACATCTAGGAACTCATTCACTACAGGCGCTGAGTCTATGGAAGGAATGTCATGATCTAAATCATTAACACTCACAAGATGACACAATAACCCCTTGGACATCATTTTATTGGCCTTAAGATTCGAAATCAAGAGGTTAGGACGACTCGAGTTGTACCCCTCCCAGACTAGCTCCTCTTCATTAGGGAAACAAAATCTCACCACTCTACTACGACAGTCCAAGTAAGCATAACAACTGTGAAGCCAGTCCATGCCAAGAATAACATCAAAATCATGCATGGGTAACTCAACCAAGTCTGCACACATAGTCTTACCACTTACAACTATTGGGCAATCCTTGTATACTCTATCAGTTCTTACATTTTTCCGAAAGGTGTACTAACCACTATAGGGTCATGCAGAACTTCAGGCAATATCTCAAAAATGAGAGCAAGTAAAGGAGTTACAAAGGAAAGCGTAGACCCTGGATCAAGTAAAGCATAAACAGAAGTTGAGAATACTTGCAGCATACCTGTGACCACATCAGCGGACTTCTCCCGATCCTCCCTGCCGTTCAGGGCATAGAACCTGTTCCTCTTAGGAGGCTCGGCTGCTGCTGCACCCTGTGGATTAGGTCTAGGCTGAGCATTACCTCCAGCCTGACCTCTGTTATGTGGCCAGTCTCTAACCATGTGCCCACTCTTACCGCAACAGAAGCAGGCATTAGTGCCCTGTCTGCACTCTCCACTGTGAGCACGGCCACACTTAGCACATTTCTATTTGGGACGCTGCATCTCACCTCCATTGCCCTTCTTGGGCTCAGGTCTGCTTCCTCTAGGTGTTGTACTCCTCTGAGAATTAGTTTTCCCAGAACTCTGTTGCCCCTTCTTGAACCTGGGCTGCTCACGGACACCAAAACTGTTTTTGTGGCCTCCATGGTTGGGACCTGCCTGATATTGAGGCTTAGGCCTCCTAGTATCATGAATACCCCTCTTTTTACGGCTGTCCTCTACCTGCTGGACATGCACCATCAACCTGGAGAGGTCCATACTATCATGGAGCATCGCAGACCGACACTCCTCCTCCAGATCTCCATTGATTCCTGTGAGGAACCTGCTCATCTCATCCCTGCTGTTATATACAAGGGAAGTAGCATACTTGGATAATCTAACAAACTTCAGTACTCATCTCATCCTTGCTGTTAGATACTAAGGAAAGTAGCATACCTGGATAGTTTAACAAACTTCAGGGAATACTTCCTGACTGTCATGGATCCGTGCTTAAGGTTGATAAACTTCTCAACCTTTGCCTCCCTCATCTCCCTGGGAAAGAATCTCTCCAGGAAGGCTGTCTTAAACAGCTCCCAAGTGACCGGAACTCCACCCAACGCTCGGCTATCCTGCCACATCTTGCACCAAGTCTGTGCAACATCCTTGAGCTGATTGGAAGCCAGCTCAGCCTTTTCAGTATCTGTGGCCCCCATAGCCACCAGAATCTTATGCACCTCATCCACAAACTCCTGGGGATCCTCTGAAGTCTTGGACCCTGTGAAAATAGGAGGATTCATCCTCATAAAGTCTCGCAGCCTGTCAACCATGCTACGTACCGGTGGGTTTTCCCTCTGAACATTCTGCTGGTTGAACTGGGTAGTCATGGCCTGGGCCTGCACAGTGATGGCCTGTGCCATCTGGGACAGAGATGCCCGCATGTCCGCATCAGTCAACCCAACTGGGTTAACCGGCATAGCCACTCCTTCAGCTGGAGCCTGGGGTGGAACCTGATTGCCCCCATCAGCTGCTCCTCCTCTCCTCTGACCAACGTTTCTCCTCGTATTCATTCTCTGAAAAGAATAATAATTGATGTTAGACACGCTCATAACACCAAGAAATCAGACATTAGGAAAAGCACGATAAGATCAGAAGAAGGGAAATTTTCCTACGCATCATGCAGTCTCTAATCTAGGATAGTGGTGCACTTCACTACCATGACTTAGAAACTACTCAATGTGGTTGATGTGAACTCATTATTCTCAAAATTTAACCTAGTGCTCTGATACCAACTTTGTCACGACTGGAATCTAGACCCCAGACAAGACCGGCGTTGTTGACCTCGCAGAGGTCGCAGACAAGCCTACTTACGTCATTCTTACTTCATCTAGGTTAAATTTAGCGTAAAATTTGAACTTTTTGTTTTCTTATTTCATGCTAAACATTTTAAACTTAACATCATGGGCGTTAACAAATCAACCATCTAATATAGAGATAATCAAATGAAAGAAACAGTGCAATACTGTAATAAATGTATAATTGCCAAAATGGCACCAATACAGTGTCTGAAATAAAAACGGAAAGAAACACTAGTGGAATATGCTCCACTAGCTAAAGCCTATATCTAATCTAGATAGTAACGGTATACATCATCGAAAGTATGAGGGCCTACCAAGTCCGAATGAAAGCTCCACGTCCGGATAGCTGCAACTTCAACCTGTACGCTCTAGCGTCCACCTGTGCCTGCACCTAAAAATATAGAGTTGTATGGGATTAGTACACACTTGTACTAAGTATGGGTATATGCAAGCACACACCAAGGACATGCATGAGAAAGGATAGCTCTTTCCTAACAACATAATTATGGAAAGTCAAGTCAGTGGACTTGCCAAATTGAGATTAGGAAAGTTAGTGAACCTTCCAAATTTGGATTAGAAAAGTCAGTGAGCTTTCCAAATATAGATTAGGAAAGTCACTGAGCTTTCCAAATTTTGATTAGGAAAGTCATGCCATGAGAGTAACATGTATCATCATAGTTATCATATTGCACACAGCACATAACATCATCCACATAGCACATATCATATAGCATATAGCACATAACATCTTTTATAACATTCATTCATATTCCATGAGACCTTGGAATCATGGACTTAACATTAAGACTTTCCAAAATGAGGACTCAACATATGGGACCTCAACTAGGGAGTCTTCATTAGCAAACACAGAGTCTGCTTCATTCATTCATACGTACTTCATTTCATTTCGTTCATAGGCCAGTGTAAACACCAGCTATACCTAGGATGTAGTTTAAGACTTTCATCGGGTTTGCGGTGCAATGATCAAGAATAACCTAGTGTCATTACTTGAGTCTAGCTCACCTCTTGATTATCCTAACCTAACACCTTTGGTAACATTCATTTCATTATGTGCTTCATTTGAGGCTGGCCTTATTTATTCATTGGGAACTTTAACTTTAACCAACATAGATCATGTGAGCATCATGAAATCCAGTGTCTCCCCCACCCCAAAAAGAGGTGGAATCACCGGCCAAAGTAACCCAAAATATGCTAGCGTACATGGGAATTGAACCCCGCCAGATCCCTATATTGGCAGTATAGGTTCGAAGACTAGGAGATATAAGGAGACCCATAACTGGCAAGCCGAACAGTATCATCTCATGAGAGTTACGTGAACCTCCGCCCTTCCCGAAAGAAGGCATCACCGCTCATAGCTAGTCTATCGGTGCTCAGTATAAAGTTCCATTACATTCAACTCATACGTCATGGAAGCTGGCTTTTAGTATGAGGACATCATAGATCAATAGATGATTTCTCATCTCGTCATTAATATTAAGTGTGTTAATCTCAATACTTTCATTAGAGTGTTCATAGAGACTGGTCTCTTCATTAACTTTTCACTCTCATAGGTGAGTACGTTTTGGTAACATTTACTTAGGCTCATTTGAGATTGTTCTTATCTTTTACATTAGCCTCATATGATGTTGTCACCACATTCATTAACATTAGCACATTTGCTCTTCATAATTACTCACCCCATTTTACGTGAATGTTCATTTCATCATATGCCAATATACTTGGCCATTTGTGTGTTTCACACTCTTACTTAACCCTTCTAGGGTTTCGTCATTTCATTACATAATAATCATTTCATCGTATGCCAATGCACTTGGCCATTTAGTGTGTTTTACACTCGTACTTAACCCATTCTAGGGTTACTTTATTTCATTACATACATCTTAGGTTCACTTATTTTTAAACGTATGCTAGACTTATGGGTCTATACATAAAGCCATTAGGCTTCATTCATAGTTCGTTAAGTGACTCATATCTTCCTAAGATTATGTAGTACAAGAATTATGTATCTTGTATGAATGCCAAGATCTTGATTTTGATCTAAGTAGGTGGCATTATTCTTGAACATTTAATTCATGTATGACTTATGTATCAATACGGAAATTTGGGCAAGGGAACCCAAGTTCGAACTACTTGGACAATACTTACATTTTTCCATGACTTTATTTTTATTCTTCATGACATTAGGACCCTAGATCGAGCCCCAACATCAACATTCTATCTTTATTTTTCTCCTTGGATTCTCCTCTTATTTGGCCGAAGGGTTGTGGGATTGAACCCCCACAACCTCTTTTATTTTTCATTTAAACTTTTATTGTCCCATTTCGCCTAGACCAAGAGGTTGTGGGATCAAACCCCCACAGCCTCTTTTTATTTTAGTCTTTATTTTTCTGGAATTAGGAGGTTGTGGGTTCGAACCCCCACAACCTCCTTATTTTATTTTTAATTTTGCTAGGGGCTGTGAGGTTGTGGGTTCGAACCCCCACAGCCTCTTTATTTTTATTTTTAATTAAAATTTACTTAGCTAGGCGTTTGGCAGTGAGGTTGTGGGATCGAGCCCCCACAGCCTCACTTTATTTTCTTATTTAATTCGCCTTCTGTTTTCCAGCCTTGAGGTCGTGGGTTCGATTCCCGCGCCTCACATTTTCTTTTCTTTAATTTTCTTCTTTCATTCGCTGCCTGGAGGTCGTGGGTTCGATTCCCACGCCTCCCATTTATTTATTTAAATTGCTGCTCTCTCCTTTCCCAACCAGTAGACCCCAGATCGAATCCCCCCAACCCCATTTCATTACTTCTTGCGAGATTAAGGTTCCACACGGGTGAGGTCACAGGTTCGAATCCATGTGGCCTCATCCCTTTAAAATCAATTAATTTTCTAGATTTCCCTTTTATATTTTAGCCTAAACTAAACTTATGTTTTTGGCTGTAAACTTAATCATTTTCTTAACTTATTTTCATCAATATTTCCACTTGAAAACTTAGGAAGATTCATGGATCGTTTAACACTTTTTGAGTGTATTTCATGGATTCGTTTAGCCAAACTATTGACACTCAAATCAGACCCACTTCCATTTTAATGAACATCATGATTTACATAGGTTTATACACGTAAAATGACAAACAAAACATTATCAAACTTGAAGCCTAAATCGAAAGCTCATTTACAGTACATTCACAGTAACCTTTTCGCACTTACACACACTTGCACAAACTTTCGAATACATGGTTCTCTTTCCTACGATTTCAAGTATACAATCAAAATCATGTTCATCACGAAATCATAACATACCTAAATCTACCAGCAATCATACCCAACCTACGATTCATTGGGAGCTAGTGACAGGGGCATGCAAAAGGGGAAACAATCCTAGTTTTCGAATGAACAATATGAACCTTAAGGGGTATCTTGGGAAAGGGACCAAGAGAGAAGAAAACCCATACCTTATTTTGACGTTAAAAACTTGAAGTTTCTGCCCAAAAACTCCACTCAAGAACTCTTCTAAGCCTCCTCAATATCAACTCTACTCGAATGACAACCTCCCTTAGCCTAGTGCGCCATTAACGTTTGTTTTCTTGTGATTTCGTGTGAGTTCTTCAAGTGTGAAGAACTTGGTTTATTTTTCTGCTTTTGTATCTTATTTTGGCAAAGAAATATCGTGTGAAATAATGGGAGAGATTGAGCGTGAGAGTTGAGAGATAGACGTGAGAGAGTGGGAGTTATATTAGGCTTAGGAGTCTAGTTTAGGACTTAGTCAAATAAGGTTTAGTTAATTAATTAAAATCTGATTTTTATTTTATTTTAAATCAGCTAATGAATAATAATTATTAATTAATTATATTAATTCAATAGCTTAAATAAAAATCACATAAATTCATTGCTTCCACCTAGGTTCGAACCCGGGTGGAGCAAGACTTAACTTCAAGAGCTCAATTTCGGCTCTCTCTCCCCAATTTGCCCCTCCACCTTATTAAATAAATATTTAATCATATATTTAGGGTAATCACGATACTACCCTTAGCCAGGAAAAAGACCATTTTACCCCTATACCCTTCAAACCTAAGATTTCTTCTTTTTAAATCCGGTAAAGACTCCTCCGAGTAAATCTTCGTATTCGAGAGCCCTACATGGTTGGACTCAACCTTTACAAGCTCAAATAACTCCACAAGTTAGTTGTCTTGAATGTAGCAAGGGTTCCGAGTTCTGGTTCTACGCGCATCAATCCGTGTGAACCCTGGTCTAATCGTAGGCATTCTTGACACATTAAGCATTTCTTATCTTATTCATTTTTAGGGTTGTTACACTTATACTATTTCAACTCTAAATTCATGAAGGTTTTACTTTTTGGCATGAAAGCTTATTTTACTAAAATTTCCCTTTTCGCATGTTTTTTTCATATGCCATACTTAGTACATTATTTTGTACTAACCCCATACTTTTCTATACTTAATAAGTATAGGTTGGAGGCAAGTTGAAGACTAGAAGACGAGCTTGGGAAAGACTCTCTCAAGACTAAGTGTGTCCTCATCTATTCGAGGGCATAGTTCATTTTCTTAGGTTCTAGCATTATGACTTATTATGTATTTTCATTTAATGTAAAGGGACGTGTCCCTAAGATAATTATGTCGTGTCTTTAAGTTGGCTTGTGTGGTCGAGATCAAGTCCTTAGCTTTTATGAAATATGTTCTCTTTATTAATTTATTCATGAAAAGTTTTAATTCCACACTACTTTTCATGTCTTATATAATGAATGATAGCTAAGGCCTGTACAAGACCTTCCAAAAGGTCAAGTACGCAATTGTTCCTACCTATGGGTTCTCCCTAATTTCTAGGGGGTACTTTCGGGTCGTTACATAAGCTTTCCGATTTTCCACCAGAAGCCCAGGAATGTTGACTTTCAATACATCATTGACAATATGATGAAAAATATGGTTGGATTAAAGATAAAATTCCTCAATATGACTGGTAGGGTAGTGCTTGCTAAGGCCTCCCTTAGCAGCATGCCCTCACATGTGATTCAATATATAATGGTGTCAAGCAATATTACTGGAACAATGAACAAAATCTACAGAGACTTAATTGGGACACACTCCTTAATTGGGACACCATAACCAATAGGAAAAACATGAGAGGCTTAGGCATATATAAAAGTGATATATGGAAATCAACTAATTTCTCAAGCCTAGCCTGGAGGATCAGAACCCAAATAAAGTATGGAGAAAAGTCCTAATGAATAGGTACTTGAAGCCCAATACAAGACCCAACTCAAGAGTTGTCTCCGGAACATGTTAAAACTTTCAAAATGGTTTGATAGACATATCCAAGGAAACCAAGTTGATAGTGCATAAATAAAATATATTGAACTTCTTCAGTGACAATTGGCTCCAACATCGTTAGACTCTGCGAAGCACTATCCAAGGCCTAATGGCCAATGACGAAGGAAACATCAAGATTTCATAAATCTATCACCACGGGAATTTGACAAACTTTCCTTCAAATTGCATAAGTGTACCAATAGTATGTTTAACCGCCACCTCTTCCCACAAGAAGGAACAAAAGAAGATAAATTGAATTGGGGACTGACAAGGAATGGCTTGTCCTTGACAAGTACAACGTACAACTATATTAAGGATAAAACATCCAAGCACCCAAGGATGCCCAATGAGAAGCTTAAATGGATCTGGGATGCAAATGCACTCGATAAAATCAAAACATTCCTCTTGTATTTGCACCATCGAAGACTGCATCAATATTACTCCCTCCAGCAGAAAGGAATGAATGTCAATCCAAAATTCCACTACAGTGGTTACCCAAGGGAGGACACTAGTCATATCTTCTTCGAATGCCAAAATTCACTCAACCTTTGGAATGCAAATAGCAAAAATCGGGTAGGATAAATGAGATAAATTGGACCGATGAATGGAAAAAACTTAGGGGGGAACATTTCAACCAATGGATGGACCAAAATACTCTCATTCCTTTCTGCCTCTGCAACATATGGCTCACAAGGAATAACAACACTTTCAATGGCCAAAGGAGTCACATAAGTGACCACCAAGCCATCTCTCAGGCCAATGAGTACAGATTAATCATTGGCAAACAAAGCACTACAAAGGAAAATCACCTAGTCCATTGGATCATTTTAGTTTTAGAGCATACTCCCCATGCAAACACTATTAGAGCAGAACTATTAGCAATGCGAAGATGGCTTAAAATAGTTGTAGACCATAGACTCACTCCTCTTGAAATAAACTTTGATTCTATTGAGACTATTCAAATGCTTTAAAATAATAACACTAATACACTATATGAAAACATTGTTGATGAGTGCAGGTACTTGATGCAAAAACTGAAAATCACCAAGATGACCCATGTGTTTCAGGAGAAAAATAGTGTAGCAGACAAATTGACCAAGAAGGGGACCAAAGTGGCAGTTTTTGATGAAAAAGACATTTTGCAAGCTAGCTCCTCCAGTGTATGCTCAAAAACAAGTGGAAGCAAACATTCAAGGAACTATGTACAGTAGATCAACAAACAATATTTCAAACAATTTCCAGGTTCAAGATTTGACCCAGTTTGACGGAAATGGGCATACCACCGAGGTAGATGAACCTGTAAATTGCCCCTCTTAATTATTATTATTATATTAACTCTTTGACTGACCAAAAAAGAAAATTTTAAAACATAGTTAGTGTTGTCTAAAATGAATAAATTAACAAAAAAATCAAATCAATGAATAAACAAAAGTGAGAGTACATGTTAGATATAAAAGCTTATTTAAGAACATGTGATACAAATTCTATAGGGATAATTTCATTTTTCATTTACTCATTTGTACCTTTAAGCATTCTAAGAAATTCCAATGAGTGTGGCATGGTATTTCTTCCACTCGACGACACCCAAGTAAGCACCAAGCTGCTCAAAGGTAACATGAATAATAGTATTACAACATAGTGCAATAGATAACGTATCCAAACATTCTTGTCATACACTAAGATTAGTTGTTTCCCCTACAACCTTATTATTAACCTTGGAGTTGTTTAAAACAACATCGTCATCAATATCAAAGGAACATCTTTTAAAAAAGTACCAAACAAACTACTCATAAATTGTGCCAACTTCATTATCTTTCTTGTTGCTTTCCCCCTAGCCTCAGCTAAAGAAATTACAAACTTAATTGACAATGCCTTGTACCTTCTTTTTAGTTATTCACCTAAACTATATACAATATCACACTAAATACATCAACTATTTTCCTCTTAAAGGATCTCAGGTCGGTCCCTCTCAGGGGAGAACCTACTTGTTTGTAGGTGAGTTTATATAAACCCACTTTGTCGAATTGATACATTATATATATATATATATATATATATATATATATATATATATGTTCAATATGTTTTTGAAATAATGTGCATATATATAATTAATTTGATGCCACTTAAACCAATAGTAATGCATAGCCCAACGGCAAGGTGGTATGATCAATGATACATTGTGGTATCGATTTGTACTCGCAAAATTAATTATTTTCCTTTTTGAGACTTGAAACAGACACAATAAATTATTATTTTGTTGTTATTTTTCTCTCTTCACTCAATACTGCTTCATTCTTTCTTATATGTTGAACCTACTTGGTAAACTTTCTGGGTCCGCCATCGGTCCCTTTAATTCTATCAACAATATCAATGCTTCTTGATTTATAGCCTGTTAACACTATTCAACTTCTTTGTTAACATCCTCTTCATCAATGACAACAACTCCTGAAATTTTTCTCAATCATTTTTGCTCGATAAAAATTCTATAAATTTCACAACTACACGCAGTGTTGATATTATTCCATCTGTGTAGGGGGTTACTCAGTATTTGCAAGAACACAAAATGTAATATGTCAAGAAACTGAATAATCATTTAACTTACATACTATGCTAATTGCAAGAATATCTAAAATCTAATGCTTGTACCTTTCTACTCAAGCCAACCATGATAATAGATTTTCATTATTCGCTTTCGATACAAGAAACATGATTTCAGCTTTGAAGGATTATTGATTTGATGCAAATTTTAATAAAGGCATAATATAGAAACATTCCCTTTCAACTTGGCCTTAACTGACATGTATGTGTTCCAACTTTGGGTATGAACAAGTAGACACTTAAACTTGTATTAAATTAAATAACTAGTCACATCGTCTACCTTCCATGATACATAACAATTTTGTGTCTACGCCTATAATGTAACATAGGAGATGTGTGTCTACTCGTTTAATTTATACAAGTTTTAAGTGTCTACTTATGTATACCAAAAGTTGGAGGGCATAAATACAAATAAAGGACATATTTATGCATTATGCTGGTTCAAAGTTTTGGAATAACTATAGGTATATTACATAAATATGTCATTTCATTTGATTTCAATTAGTATCTATGTCCTCCAACTTTGAGAGTTTTCAAGTAGAACTTTAACTTGTATAAATTTACCAAATATGCATGTGTCCTAGGTGGCGTCTTAAATGATACTTTGTGTCCTACATGAAGCTGGTAAAATTAAGAGATACATTTATATATTATGCCAATATGTTAAATTCTGACCCGGGGTTCCATCCCCCCTCAATTCCTTTTGAGTCGAGTTTGTCGCAAAGAGCTTGACTAGTGTCGTTTACATCACATGTGTGGTTAGCAAGCTATTACACAGTGGGGGGTTTACCTAGTGCTTACCATATAGTGCTCACCCGAAAGGCAAAGGCTTTGACAAAAATTGTAGCGGTTGCGGGTTATTTTGGGTTCCAAAAAAGATGTCCATTTTCTAATAAATATATTATTTTAAATAAACTACTTAAAAAAGCACGGCAATAGTGGGGCTAATTTCACAGGTTAAAACAAAATCCGGACCTCCATCCCTATCACTAGACAATAATTATTTCTAATGTTAAATTATCATCACCATTCACAAACTTTATTTTTGAGTTTTTATTTAGTCTTAGATAAGGCAAATTAAAGAACTCCTACGTCTTTTAGATCAGGTAAACAAGAAAAAATCAAAAGTTAGTTGTAGGATGATCTAGTTGGAAATCTATCCATAGAAGGAAACGAAAATTTAAAAATAAATTTGGTGGCGTTTGATTAGTAAAACAAGAAATTTACCCAAGAAACATTTTCGCATAATTTGGGAAAATACGATGGAATCAGATCTGATCCTTATTTTATTCTTGATTCCTCACTTTAATATGAAATCCAAATTTGAACCCCCAACAGAGGCCATGATAATAACAACTTGGAATTTGTCCTTAACACAGGATTGGGGATCCGACCTTGACATAACAACCAACTTCAACTTAGGATCTGACTTGAAATTCCACCCTGGAATCTTGACCTAGATGCCAACCCCAATTTTGACTCACGTCCAAGTCTCATCTTCAATGGCATATGGGCCCAGCTCAATGAAATTCATAATCCTTTCAATCTTCTCCTTGTTTTCTTGGTCGGGCAGCAGTGTTTTCACTTCTAGGAAGAGCCACATCGGGGAGGATGACTGCTGATGGAAGATTTCAATATAAACATGATAGCAGAATGGGTTAGAGCTATGTTCACCTGGGCTATCGAGGTAAAAGTTACATGTGTTTGATCGATATGGGGGTTGGGAAACAGGACGCACATCTAGATTAGGAATCAAGACTTGTCTCATTGTCAGATTTTTGAAAAAGAATTTTGAATTTTTTAACTTTAAGAAGGGAAGCTACATTTCTTAAATTTGAGAAAATAAATCTATTAAAAAGATATTTTCGAAAAGCTTAAGTCAACCACAGATGAGAAAAATGAAACATATTATCCTTCATACCAAAACTCCCATGGATTCTGCTAATGAGTTTTAAATTTTTTTATTGATTTGTCTTTAAAATTTTGTGACCAGGAAAAGGGGAAATGAGGAGGGGATTAGAACAGGGGCGGAGGCACATCTAAGTCAGGGTGATCAAAAATATATTTTGAACACTCTTAACATAAGAAATTGTTGTAGCCAAGTGATTGCAGATGTCTTTAATGGATTGAGGGGTAGGGATGTGGGAGCTATAGGGTAGGAGTGAAGATAGGGTGTTTTTTCACCCATAGAAGTTTCCACCTATTTGTTAACTTGGGACTCGGATTCAAAACCTGAATGAGGTGCCTTGAACTATTGGGAGAATCACCATTAATGTGGAACGAGACTTCTTTGAAACTTAGTTTTTCCATTTTTACTAGAAAAGCCAATTTTTCAATTTTTAAAAATCCATTATTTTATGATAAAAAAATTAAAAGTAAAATATACTTTCTTTCACACTAAACACACCCTTAGCCCAACGGTTTGCAATTTTTAACATGAGAGGTAGTTGTAATTATTAGATCATTTCCAACTCATCTCTATTTTACTGTCTATTTTATATATTTTGAGAGTAAATAGAGAATAACCTCTCCAACCCCTCTTCATATTACTCTCTATACTCCATTTATAGATAGGTGAATAGTAGTTCTCCATATTTGGAGAACTATTATTCACCTCTCTATTTCACTTTTTGATTATTTTAATATTATTATTATTATATCATTAATTAAGTCTTTATTGTTTGTAGTTATTTTCTAATATAAAATCTAAAAATTATATTATTTAAAAGTTACTACTTCTATCATAATTAATAATTTTTTTATTTTATTTTAATATTATTTATATTATACAAGACTATTAACTATTCCTTTAATATTTGTAAATAGTTTTCAAGATATATAATATCTAAAAACATATTATTGATAAGTATACTACTTCCATCCCGAATTAACAGTTTTTCTAATTTGATTCTTTATAGTTTATGTCACTTTAAATATGTAATTTAAAATTATAATTATTTTTTACTATGAAGAAGGCATAAAATTTACATGATAATTCAAACAATCCACTTTTATGTTGTAGTGATAAAAGATTAAACTACATGTTTTAATGAGCATGAAAATACTTGATGCAATAGTTTAAAATGGAATAGGGGAGTAAATTAGTATACAAAATAATTGGATACAAAATGAATTCGTTAATTTAAACGATTTTTAGCTATAAGTAAAAAAAATAAGGACAAAAATTTTCTTATTTTGAACTCCGTAATGCATTGATAGAGCATTAATGGGAGAAAGTAACAAACTTTAATGTAAAATATTTATGTAGAATTTAAGATAGTTTTTATGATGGTGCAAAAGTGATTATATAATTGTAGTTCATCAATAGTTTCACTTTGATTTGAATTGTTCAGTAATATGTATTATATATAATATTTGTTGCATTTATGATATTTAGAATTAAATAATTTTTTATTAAATGAAGAATTTGAAAGAATAAAATTTTATTTTACATTAAATTATATAGATTATAGCGTGATTATTTACAAAAAAAGTTGATTTATATTATGAAATAAGGAAATAAAAATGAAAATGGAAATCATATTATAATATTAAGGAGAGAGAAGACGATTCCTTTTTAGAGAGTAAAACAGAGAATTGGGTTTGAATTGGTTGTCTGAGAAAATAGAGAACTCTATGTTTGGAGAGTAACATAGACGGTAGGGTTTGAGATGCCCTTATCTGACAAGTATTTCAATGTATCTTTCAAGTTTTTATGTTCTTCCATAGCAATTCTATAAGGAGGAATATAAATAGGTTGCGTATCTGCAAGAAGGTCAATACCGAAGTCTAGTTCTCTTTTGGGAGGTATTCCGGGTAAATCATATGAGAACACTTCTGGAAACTCGTTAACAACAGGGACCGGCTCAAGACTAGGGATTTTGGAAACTACAACCCTCACCCTTACTATATGGTATATGCAACCCTTAGAAATAATCTTTCTAGCTTTAAGACAAGGGACAAACAGACCCTTAGGCATAGAATTTCGCCCTTTGCACTATAGGATAGGCTTATTTGGGAACTGAAACTTGACTACACGAGTTGTACAATAAATAGAAGCATAACACGAATGCAATCAATTCATCACGAGGATAACATCAAAATCTAGCATTTAAAACGCTAACATGTCAACAAGAGTAACTCAATGGGACAAGGAAATGGTACACTTTATATAGACCGCCACAATAGAATAACAAACAATAGTAGAGACAGAAAAAAGATCTAGCTACACATCTTGAAGAACATCAAACCTCATATCCACATATGGCATCATAAAAGAGAAGGTTGCACGAGGATCAAGTAAAGCATAAACATCAAGTTGGAAAACATTTAACATACCGACAACCACATCAGAAGAAGTTTATCATTCACCACGAGTTTAAAGTGCATAGAATCGGTTATTCTTAGGAACATTGGATCTCGAACCACTAGGAGAAGATTGCATCCCCTCTCTTCCTTTTGTCATAAGCATTGGGAAATGCCTCATCTTAAGACAACTTTTACTGCAACTGAAGCAACCATCCATGCTTGTAAGGAACTTACCCTCGTACTTTTTTCCACACCTATAACAAGTAGACATACACAATGATAATATACTACCATTCCCTCCTTGATGTTTAGGGTTATACACCCTATCTTTATTGAACTTAGGAGGAGCATTGGAGGAGACTTCACCAGAAAATGTTTGTTTAAACCTAGGATTACCATGTCCATCGCATCTTGCATGAAAAAAAATTCCATCACTAGTTTTAACCCTCCTTCTCTCCCTAGACTTTTCCTTAAGTTTCTCCTCTTCGATCATTTGTGCATGAACCATGAGACAAGAGATGTACATGTTATTAATGAACATGCAGGTACGACACTCTTTAACAACCATTTTGGTCAAACCCGAAATGAACTTTCCCATCCTTTCCCTAAAATTGGAAACCATTGTTTCAGTATATTTACATAGTTGTGATTTCAAAGCATATTCCCTGACACTCATACTTCCTTGACGAAGGTTGATGAACTCAAGTTCCTTTACTTCCCTCATTTCAAGGGGAAAGAACCTACCAACAAAGGCAGCCTTAGACTTTTCCCAATCAAAAGGACCATATCTTTTGGTCTCCCTTCTTTCCATTGGTTGACACAGTTTGAGAAACACCTTTAAGTTGATAAGCGGCCAACTCCGCCTTTTCCACCAGCGTCACTACCACAATCATCAATACCTTGTAAACCTCATTAATGAACTCTTGAGGAACTTTATCAACCTTTGAACCATGAAACTTCAGAGGATTAATCCTAGTAAATTCCCTCACTCTAGATGGCGTCGCACCCGCATTGGGTTCACAGGAACCGCAACCTCTCTATTGTCTTGGGCTGCCATTGCTCGAGCCAATACTTAAAAAGCAGCCCTAAACTCCGCATTAATCACTTGCTCGGCAAAAAGATCGACTGGATCTTGAGGAGCTTCTTGTTCTGCACTCACTCATATTCCTTTTGACATAAGTTCTTCAAGTAGCCATATCTTGTAGAGCACCGGATAAGGATTAGGAGAGAGACCTTATAGATCTAAGCTTTATCGCACGACTTTAGAGTAATGAAAGAAGTGGAGTTTCCTAAAAATCTTGTAGCCTCTCATTCATAAAAGTAGTGTGCTTCACACTCATGAACAACACTCTACACGACGTGGCTTATGAGACATTCTAAGAACATTCTAAATCTTGTGCTTTGTTTACCAGGTTAGTCGCAACCCAGGGGCACACCCTTGATATAGCATGGTGTATAGGACCCCGAGAGATCCATACAAGCCACTTAGCATTCATAATATAAGAAATAGAAACATAATAGGTAAAAACAATATTTCAAGTCCAAAAGCTTTAAAAAAGCAAAGCAGAAGTCTAAAAAACTTTTATCATTAGCCATCTATTACAATCAAATGATATTTGGGCCTATCCCATACATCTTGAAAGCATGAGGACTCACCAAGTTCAAAAATCTCACATAGACACGAAACTGAGGACCCTGATTGTCGGACCCTACATTAAGGGAAATGTAGGCAAGAGTACACATTACTACAAAAAATGTATCAAGTATGATATGCATGCATAAAACATTTAAATCATGCTAAAATGGGACATTATGACACTAAAGCATGATATAAGAAGGTTAACAAAAATGATTCATAAGACATGGTCAATGCAACCTAACATCTTAAAACCTTTGAACACATACGAGATACTTCTTGAAGTAACCTCAGTTCATTATTATTGTAGGGAGTATATTTATCCAACAGAGAAACCATGTGAGCTATAGTATGATCCTGCGATGTCTCCGCACTAAAAAGGGTTATCCTACTTGCCAAGGTAATAACGATGAACTTCTAGCTTAAGTAGATCCACTAGCTAATGTTTATCAAGAAAATCACCCTGTGGGGGAACATAGGTAATGTATAAGGCGATTGCTATTAGAAACCCGACCTCTACTAACGGAAATCCCTCTATCTCAATATCTTCTTTGTGAGCATAAATCTCACAAAATTGTAATTACTTACTTGTTTAATTTATCCATGGAAGGGAATTTCATCTTGCCAATCCAATCTAAGTCATATGAGAAAAATCCGTTCAACAACACAACAACAACATCATAATTGATATTTCACTCTCAAAACACCCTTTAAATATTTCCATAGATTTCATAAAAATATGCATATTTCTATAATTTACCTATAAAGGTTCACAACCCACTTTCGACCATCAACATTTATAAAACATGAGTTAGATATGGATTTCATCATAAATTCATTTCATTCTTCCAATACATTATTGGTTTCATAAGACTCTTCTTTCATAATCAAAATCCCATATCTTATGGTCATAACTTAAAAAATATGGAGATTACATGGGTTCATAAAGGAATCATCATAAATATCTACTGCCTAGTATGTGTATTGATGATGAATTATGTTTTGATGGTACAATGAGGATTGATGCATGAAGATTTGATCCCTACTTCCTATTGCATGTTAATGCATGACCTTCACTGTAATCTCGATTGGTGCGTGATTGAAGGATTCATTTATGTAAAGGAAATTGTAGCTACTGCCTTATGTTGATGTTATTGATGAATTGTGGGTATGAATCATTCATGATCAAAGTAAGGAGTATTAATAAGATTGATCTATATTTTTCTAACCTATAGAATTGATAATGTATGTGCATGATGTGATCTCAATTCTAGGGTAGATGAAGCATGAGATAGACTTGATTGTTATGTCTTCAGCTACTCACCTAGATTTATATTCTTGATGAAATATGATGATGATCAATGCGAGTGAAATTGGTTAATGATCTATGTCCTTCTACTTTCTAGTATATTGGTGGTGTATTGTGCTAGTTTGTAACATGGTCTTGTAGTGGCTTATGCATGGCTTCCCTTATGATTAAAGCACATTTAGCTACTTCCCTTTATATTAATTGTTTATAAAAAAGGAGTATTGATCAAGGATGATCAAAGGGTGAGAAATTGGTAAGAATGCCTATCTCTTTTACTTTCTTATAAAATTGGTAGTTGATGAAGCCTTGTATGACATTGTGTGGTATGGTACACTTATGGTGGCGGTGTTTACCTTATTGTAAATATATATGTGATGTGATCATGGCCTTGAAGGCAATTATATTATGAATGTGTGTTGGTGATGATCACCCAATGTGAAGCCTATGCCTAGTTTCCTATTCTAGCTATGATCTAGGTTGTATGGCTAATGTTATGAGCATGTAAATGGTTATGTTAACTTTAGGTATATGTGCTGCCTATGATGAGGTCCTATAATGTCCTATGAGAAGTAAAGTTAATATAGGTGCATAAAGACTAGAACTTACTGTAAGAATGTTGTAAGTCTTGAATAAATGAGTCTTATGTTATCCTATCTATTCTATAATGTTTTGTGATGTATCATTCACTAGGATGACTTGATAGGTTTACTAGTATGGAAAAGGGTATGGGACCTTATCTATGCATTGCGCATGTCTGCCTTGATAGGATAGTTCCTAGGTTTGGTTATTTATGTAGAAGAATATAAATGCATGAGTATGTTATGAACATGTTTTATATGCTATAATGTGAAGTATATGGTATGATGAAGTATGATTATACCTAGTGTCTAAATGTGTTTATATGAAAGGATTGCTCATATAGTCACACTTGTACACTTATGCATGAATGAAGTGAAGTATGAATATGTGAGTGGCCTTAATGTGTTATGTGAAAGGATTGCTCACATATAAGTATACACACACACATGAATGATGATCTAGTCAATAGAGGGGCATTTGAATGGTGTTCTCATGTGTACCCTAAACTAGATAGGTGCTTTACATATGCTTTGTCCATGTGAAAGAGTTTGTCATATGATTTAGGTTGATGAACTCTCATCTATGACCAATGAGCTAAGCATATGAGGAGTTAACTCTCCTAAGACTAATTTTATAAAGTAAAGTTAACAAAGACTTTTTAATAAAAAGGGAACTTAGCTTAGGACCAAGCGAACTTGAAGTTGAGGGGTGTCCCTTACCATTGGAGGAGGGTAGGTCACCATAGACCTCACGAGGCGGTTATCCTTATATCCCAAAGGGCATAGAGTGATGTTTCCATAGTGGATAACTACAATGCCCCATTTGGCATAAAGAGGTTTTCAACATATACCTCCAAGTTCCATAACTATGCTTTCCACATAGGATCTAGCAAGGGATTTCACTTAGTATGATAGCATGTGTTAATGTTCTACCTTGGCTAGGTAAGAAAACCTTCCTTTGGTGTAAGGCTCTACAACACCAAATTCCATGTTTAACACCCATGGTCTTAGTGTCGGTTGAGGCTATAGTTTCCTAAAGTAAAATGGACAATGAAGTAAAGTAAAGGACCCTAACTAGGATAAACTAAGGGAAGGTACTTAGGATAGGTGGAAGTAATGAACCCACCTAGACATTGCAGAAGTAGCTATCTAATGAAGTCCTAGGAAGGTGGTCTAATGTATGTGCATATGTTTATGGTTCTCCTGCATGACATTGTGTTAGTGTCTACATGATGTGATGATATGCATGATATGAAGTTCTAATGTGACTATGTGACTAAGGTCCTACTTGAAGTCTATGTAGTTGACTATAGTATTATGTTTGGTACATGAAGTATATGTTAAGGATTGTGGTCTCATGATATTTTTACTAAGTATGTGTGAGGTTATGGGGCTTCACATGTACATTGAACTAGTAGACTTAGATTGGGGTTGTGAGTAAGGTCTCATAATGTTCTATGTGAAGTTAAAATTAGTATATGTGCAAAGTGAATAGAGTTCACTGTAATGTCCCTAAGGTCTTTGCTTAAATGTGTCTATAATGTGCTATACTTCTATGATGATATGTGATGACTTGTGTAGAATGTGTGTATGATTTCCTTGTGGCTTTAAGGTGATGCATTGAACAAAGTATCTTTATAGGGTTACTTGGAAGGTTAAGGAATTAAGAAGAAAATGATTCACTGTAAAGAGAAAATAAGCTCACTGTAATGTGAAAGTGCTTACTGTAAAATGGTCCTAAATTGCTTAAATGCATTGTACGATTTTATATTATGTTTGACCATGAAATATGACTATATGAAGTATGTAAATTATGTAATGCTTATTGGATAAAGGTTTTATGAAGATTTCACAAAAAGTCATGAAGTATGATTTCAAGAAAAATGTCCCTTTTAAATGCATGTTTGCATGGTTGCCATACTTAGTGCATTCTTGTACTCACTCCATTCTTCTCTACCTTTTTATACAAAGTGTAGGTTATGGATGCTTAAAGGATGTCTTTAGATGATGAGGAGCTTGATATGTGATTCCCAAGCTCAAGGAAAGGAATCCTTAAGTCCAAGGATTTCCTACTTATGGTTTACTGTAAAGTCTTTTATTATTGTACTAATGTATTATGTTATAAGGGTCGTGTCCCTATTGTACTCTAATGATGTTGAGTCTAGGATGACAAAGAGACTTAAGGTCTAATTATGTATTATAACTTATATTTTTTATATATATGAAGTGATGTTTCTAGCATATGATGTGCTATGAAAAGTTTTAAATTTTCTGCTAAATTTACCATGACAATGCGATGAATGATAACTATGGGCTTGTACAAGACCTCCGAGAGGTCAAGTACGCCATGTTACTTCTAGGGGGTGCTCCCCAGATGAAACATGAATTAAGGAAGTTGGGTTCAAAGTAGGCACGTTGGGTCATTAGGCGAGCTAGGTCGAGCTCGTCGAACCACTTGGAAATTCCCCAAAGTTCCCATCTTGACTTTAATTTCTTCCTAAATATGTAGTTTGATTCAGTATCTTTCAGGGAGAAGTTTGAGGTCTCCGAAGGCACTCGACAACTCACCGAAGGCACTCAATGACTCGCCGAAAGTCTCCCTGATCACCTTTTGTCTCCACCGTTGTAACATAAATTGCACTTTTTACATTCTGTGTGATAATCCTTGCTCGCCCAAAAGCCTTCCCATTGCCGACTTGCCAAATATTTCTTAATTTTTAGAGCCAATCTGTTCAGCCAGCCCGATCTAGCTCGCCAAAGTGGTTTGGCGACTCGCTGACTAATTCAGCGAGTCTATCTACATATTTTTATTTGTGATTTTTCTTGAATTGTTTTTAACTTTTTCCTGATATTTTGCAGATATTTAGGGAAAAATATTGGCATGCCACCCTGAGGAAAAGCACAAGGTATCACGATCAATGTAGGGGGGGTGAAATCATAGAAAGAAGAAAAGGCAAGAGCTTCCACAGGGCGAAAAAGGCAAGGGCTAGAGGCACATATCTGACAGGGTGACTACTGGCTCCAAGGTTTCTCTATGTAAGACTAAGGATGACCAACCCTTATAGTATCGAAGGGCTAAGATCCGAGCTAGATCTCGCCATTAGTCCGCTAAGGTCCCTCCACTCCCTCACTACAAGACTTAGTTTCAGCTCAGGCACCTCCTGTGGCTCCAATGCAACTAGGTTTCTCAATAGGTTGAAAGGCGATGGTTTGTGAACCATCCTCGAGGAGAAGATCCTATCGACAGAAGACCTTAAGGGCAAGTACTCTAATGTGAGGGCGATTAAATATTGGCATAAGTTTCTGATTTCCTCCAAACTCTGAGACCTCTATGTACCCTCATCGGTGTGGGAATTCTATGCTACATATGGTCAGTTGGTGCTAAATACTAAGAAGAAGACAACTGAGTTTAGACCGGTCAAGTCGGTCATGGTCTGAGGCGTGGAAGTTGGGCGCTGCAGTGATATCATAAATGTTGTCCTTGAGAGAACAACGGTATTCAAGCAGGATTAAGATGGTTTGGTGACACCTAGTCCCTAGATGAATTGAAGGGTTTGCTTACCCCCCTGTTTCTGATGTCACCCCGATATGTATAGATGAAGGGTTCAAATCATGAAGAATGATTTGAATGTAGTTTCCCAGTACTGGTTTGGATTCATCAGCAGCTCCATCATGCCTTCACAGAATAAATTTATCCTCCGATATGCAAAGGCAGCTTGCCTAGGATTGATCTTATCAAGGTGGCGGCTCATCTCGGGGCTCATTATTGAGTAGGAGATGGCCATGAGGTCCAAGCAGAGGATGACTTCTCTACCCTTTCCGGTACTGATCACAGAGTTTTGCAGCGTTCTAGAGTCCCCAGGGATCAGACTAGTGATACTAAGGTCACCCCATTTTCCTCCACAAACATCTGTTGGATTGAGGCTGAGTACACGCTAGAAAAGACTGATAGAAGGAGAGTAGCTCCAATAGATACTTCTGTAGAGGTTGATGTTGATTATATACATGTAGAGGCATCTTTGCCTACTCCGACCTATGGGTCTTCAGTTATCTCTACTCCAACATCCTCTACTTCACTAGCTCCAGGCACATCTACTTCCTCCCAGCCGACCAAAATTACTCATGCAATGATCCCGAAGATGGGGCACCTAGACCATTCAACTTACATGAGGGTGACTCGGCTTGAGAGATCCATCCCATGGATGATTGAGAGCAACATTTTTGCTGCAATAAAAACTCTCAATACATCTATTGGTACTGTCTCCATGAGATTCGAGGCTTGTGAGAGCAGACATGCGAAGACCGCCAACGTTGTGGCTTTGAAATCCGAAGTTTCTGATATGAGGAAGGACATAGAGGACTATCTAAAGTCTACTGACTTTACTTCATTGTTGGAGGCTGCAGATGATATGGATGCTCCTGAGGCTTCAAATATTCATCCGACTACCATGAAATATGTACACAGGGATGAGGCAGCAGTTGATGAGTCGAATGCAGAGACCGACGAGGTGCAGATAGAGATACGAGAAAAGAGCATATGCAGAGACTTGCCAGATCTTGAAGATACAATTGTATAATTGGTGATCTAGACATTGTGTCCTGAGACACCCATTATAGCCTCTTGTGGAGCATGTCTTTCTTAGGTGGCTCTAGGTACTAATGCCCATGATCCGAGTGATGCATCGGGCAGTGACGCCCAGACATATGGAGCGAGTGTTTATACATGATCTCTTTTTACCTCCCTCTCTATATTTATTTATTTTGACTTGTGGATATTATATTTTTTTTGTATTTCAGAAAAAATGATTTTTCTCTGGTGGGGTGAGTCCCATATTTATGACCTTTTGTGACTTTGGTTTTGTTTATATATTTAGTTTTTGAGCTATAATTTTGTCTTGCACTATTTATGTTGATGATTGAGCTTGTGACTGCTTGTTTTTACTGTCAATGATTTTTGAAAACTCCAAATTTTTTTGCCACCTCTTATGTGTGTTAAATGTGGTTGTTCTTTAAAAATTTGAGTCTCGATTTTGATCAATAACATTGACTTTAGTGCTCATAACCGAACAAAAATAAATGTGCGGCTTCGATGAGGCCAAATAAAGTTGCAATAATATTATATGAACTTTTTGCATCTCGTTGTGACTAGCCAAGTATTGAATTAAGTCTCTTATGATGAACATTGCACACTGACAAAAGTGTGGAGTCTTGTTTGACATTGGTGTTGATGTCTTGTGTGATGAACTTACCATGAACCATGTGTGATGACACCTAGAATTAGCCCCGTTGGTCCAGTTGACTAAGTGATGCAATCTCATGATATGATTTTAGACAAAATTTAAGAGTGTAAAACAATTTGACATTATTCCTCTTATTGTTGTCGTACCTTATGAGTATGTGGACCTTTCTTGAGCACTCTTTGCGCCTTAACCTTTTCTTACACAAACGTGATGACAATGTGACATTTCTTGATCAATTACCTATAATTCTCATGATTTGTGGTTTTCTTGAATAGCCAACATAAGACAAAAACTTAAGTTGGGGGTGTGGTGAAAAGAGAAGGTAAATCAAGAAGTACATGGAAGTCCCCGTTGACTCATAGTCTAGAGAAAAAAATGGAACCCCTCCCTATAAAAAAGAGAAAAAGAAGAAAAGAATGAAAAAAATAATGAAAGATTTGTGGAATAAAGTTTTTGAAAATGTAAAAAAAATTGGGGTTTTCAACTGTCCATGGAAGATGAATAATGGGGTGACTTTTAAGCACGAATGAGAATGATGAAGAAAAGAAAATAAAGTTTTTCTCACACCACATTTCATGAGGATAAAAGTCATTGAGCCTAAATAATCATACCTTTGCACTCAGCACCATTACAAGCCTTATGATCACCTTTTCGATCTTGAATGAGTTGAAACAAGTGTTGATTGGAAAATATAGGCAAACCTATAAGTGAAATCATGCATTGTGTTCATCTTTGTGAGTGTGAGTGTTGATGTTGATTTCAGAGCTCTAAATTGTGGAACCATTGTGTGTAAATATGGAATCGTTCTTTGTGTGAGGACATTTGAACACTTTTGTGAGATTTAACAATCATTTAAAGCAAGTAGTGTGAGCTTGAGAATCTTTGACAATGGTGAGTCACAGCTTTCTTTAAGTGCACAATTGATCTTTGCATGAGTAAGTTGAGTTTTTCTGTTTGCATTCATGATTGAGTCTTTTGTAGCAACACTTGAGGCATCCTTTTTGAACTGCTAAACTTGAGTTTTTCTTGAGGACAAGCAAAATTTTAAGTTGGGGGTGTTGATGAGTCCACAATTTGGACTCATTTGGGTTTTATTTTAATATATTTAGTGTCCTCAAATGAATAGATTATGCCAATAACTTATGTAATTGCTAAAATTTCAGGTATTTGGATTGAGGAACAAAGCAATGGACACTAATGAGCAAAAAGGAACAAGGCGGCTAAAAGAACGAAGAAAAGAAGGCATGATGATCTCCTAACTGATTGGGTGAATTGCCGAATGACCACGATCTTTCCTAAAGTTCCACTATGCCAAGCCCTGAAGGAGAAAATCAATTCAGCGATAGAAAGGAGCAGCCGACGTGTCACTGAACGATTTCATGATGTAGTGCTAGATCTCCCAAAGGTACACAACTTTAAGATGTTGAAGGCCAAAAAAAAAAGGTGATAGAATTGACCAAAGGGCGGATCAACGAGTAATTCAGCGATCCCGACTTATTGCGTAGAATAGACATTCGCAACATATTTTATGGTGACTATAAATACATGTTTGAAATTTTAGTTTAAAATGGATTTTGTGAAGAAGAAAATTTTTGATGCAATTAGACATTATTATTCCCTTTTCAAGTTTTTGGAGCGGAGAATTTAGAATAGAGACAATTTTCCTTAGCTTTGAACATTTGAAGATTTCCATTTCTGAGAAATTTGAAGTGAGTGTTGAAGATTCTTCATCTTAGACCTTTGTAAAGAGAATATTAATCTTACCTAGTTGATGAAAACACAATTGCGTAACGATTTCTACCTTTTTATGATGTCTAGCTAAAACCCCAGCTCTTGGGGGGGTGATTCTGTGATTATGGGCTGAATTGACTTTTGGGTATTGCTAATTGATAGTTTAAATATTGTTTAAAAGTGAATTCATTCAGTAATTGTGGCTTAGTCTAAAGGGTTATAGATGTAATTTCAACTATACCTTTGTGTGTTTTGCTAGTCGAGAGAGAGGGTTTAAAATAAAGGTTACTGAATTGATGGTATATGGGCATTAGGTTGTCATGGCTTCATATCAAGAGAGTAAATCCTAAACCCTCTTCCACACATTCAGCTCGAGAGGGTTAATGGACTAAAGCGTAGGTTGTTCTTAATTGTTACTTATTGGTGTTCGGGAGAAACTAATTTGATTCGGGGTAAATTATTTTGAGAGAAAGTTTATCCCCATTAAAGTGTAGCTTATTCAATGATTTACAACTATTTAATGTTAATTTCAATCACCCATTTGTTTACCTTAGCTCATAATTCATTCACATCCCTTGAACACGATACCCGTCTCTATATTTGTTATTTTCGTGTTATTTGCTGTTGTAGCTTAAATTAAAAAATAAAAAAACTCGTGTAATTTTACACTTGTGTCACCTCCAAACATGAATCATGCTATTATTCGTAAATGTTTTTACTTATAATTGATTTGAACATGTTCATTCTTTACTATTGATTCTCAAATACGTACCACTCCTTTTCGACCCCAACTCACTTAGTTGGGTTATATTACTGACTAACGATCATTGACACTTAGAATTGGATGAATTATCCTGATACATGAAGTCACGTTGCCTCAAGGCAACTTAAAATTCATGATAAGAATTATTATACCCATGATGTTGAACTAGCGGTGGTTGTTTTTCCCTTAAAAATTTGGAGGCATTATTTATATGGTATTCATGTAAATATTTTTACTGACCATAAAAGTTTGAAATATGTTTTTAATCAGAATGATTTGAATCTTCGCCAAAGGAGGTGACTTGACTTATTGAAAGATTATGATATGAGTGTTCTCTATAACCTTGTAAGGCGAATGCGGCGACAAATGCTCTTAGTTGATTATTGATGAGAAGTGTGGATCACATAGAGGATGATGAGAAGGAGCTGGTTAGAGATGTTCACAGATAGGCCCATTTGGGTGTTCGACTAGTTGACTCGACCAAGGGTTGTAATATGATTCAATATGTCTATGAATCGTCCATTGTGGCGGATGTGACAGCCAAGCAAGGTCTTGATATGAATTTAGTTGAATTGAAAGAAGCGATGCTTAAGAAGTCCGTAGAGGCTTTCTCTCTAGGGGGAAATGGTGTGCTTTGATATCAAGGTCAATTGTGTGTTCCTAATTTCAATGACTTGAGAGAACATATATTATTAGAAGCCTATAGTTCTCGAAAGTTATTCACTGGGGAGACATCAAGATGTATAATGAATTGCGGGAGGTGTATTGGTGGAATATGATAAAGAAAAATATTGCAGAATTCGTTGATAAGTGTCCTAATTGCCAACAAGTGAAAGTTGATCACAAGAAGTCGGGAGCTCTATCTTAAGATATTAGCATTTCTACTTAGAAGTGGAGAGATTTCAATGCAGACTTCATTGTTGGTTTACCATGCACAAGGTTACAACATGACTTGATTTGGGTTATAGTAGATTGAATGACTAAATCAGCCTATTTCATCCCCATCACAGTTTCTTATTTGGCGGAGGAGTATGCTCATGGGGTGCAATTATCCATTATCTCTGATTGGGTACTTAGTTTACTTCTTAGTTTGGAAATATTTCCAAAAGGGTCTTGGTACTCGTGTTACACTTAGTATGGTCTTTCATCCACAAACCAATTGTCAAGCGAAGTGTACAATTCAGACTTAAAAAGATATGTTTAGGGCATGTGAAGTTGACTTCAAAGGTAACTGGGAGGATCATTAACCATTGGTTGAGTTTGCCTACAATAATAACTATCGTTCAAGCTTTGATATGGCTTTATTTGTGCAACACCCTAGATTGGAGAAGAGGCAAAATAACTATTTTCAAAAGTTGTAGGTGATAACCCAAGAAGGCCACCCACGACTCGTGGATGAGACCACAGATCGTAGGTCTGTTCCATGGTTGGTCACCCCAAGCTTGAGTTAGAGGTCAAAAACCATGGTCGAACTAAGGGACCATTGGTGGAACCATGATCCATGGTTGAGGGCCTTAGTCCAGACACCGAAATTCCAGTTTGTAACCACACTCGACGGCCGTACAGGATAAACCGTAGGTCAGTTCATGATCCATCAATTGAGGGTCGTGGTTGGTAAGTCAGGAGATAGTTCAAGGGTAGTTGGGTCTTTTCCTAATTATTTTTTCCCTATATTACATAATTTTTCCCTGCACTAAGACCCATATATACACGTTTTAAACCCCAAATTTTCCCAATTAAAAATCATTCTATAAAATTTCTAAAAGAAGAACAAGTCTTCCTCCTAAAAGATTTCTCTCTCCAGAAAGATTGAAGAAGAAGGATCCAAGATAGGGTTTGCAAGTAAAGTATCATAAATCATAATAATTGAAGAAAGCAATTGACATTTAGGTATGATAGATTTCATCCATGGATTCTTTCCAGTCATGCAGTTCCCAATTCTCCTAGTTTCAACGTTAGAAATCCCCATTTAAGTTAGGGTTTTCTTCAATTTCTATGTGTTCTCTTGATTTTTGGTTTAAATGATTGAATTATGACATCTTATAATGAATTGAATCACAATTCAATCAACATAAATTCAAGATCACAAAGCCCACACATAGGCTAAATCGTGAGTGGAATGGCCCATGGGTTCATCAGGTAATTGGATTAAAATTCACATTACAATCAACATGTTAACTTCAATTCATCATTAGGAAACCTTTAAAAACGTTTTGAGAAAGAACTCATGGCTAGATTGCAAGATAAGAGGTTTGATCGTATTTTTCTCTTTGAAAACTTTAAGAAGAACTCTCTAGATGGAAGATTAACTAGAGATGAAGGATCACCAGACCTAAATGTAGAAGAAGACCTCTAAAACTTGGTGAAGAATCCATGTAAATCCAAGCTCCAAGTTGTTCTTGAGCTTCACCTTCAATGGAGGTTCTAGAGAGAATATTTTGGAAGGGAAGTCTAATTTGTGTGAATTCAATTGTTTGAATGGGGTTGTCACATTTTTTATCACTTAAATACACCCAAAAATAACCAAATAAACCATGTAGGGTCAGTTTAGCATGTGGGGTGAATTTTCCATTCACCCCTTTAATGAAGCAGCGTGCAGGCTGCACTTGCAGGCACCATCAACGGGCACAAATGACGCCCTGTAGGTCCATCGACGGACCCTACTGCAGGCCGTCGTTTGGGTCTGGGGCTTGGAAACTGCTTTAAGCCTTCAGCAGGATAAGTTTCCATCGACACCTCACCATCTACGGGGCGTTGGTGGACTGACGGACCGTCCCTTTGCTTCGTCGATTGACACTGCCAAGGCAGTGTCTCGACAGCCTTTGGGTCCTCCTTGAGGGCTTCTTGTGGATCCCTTGGGGAGTCTTACCTGGACGTTTCCAACGTAAATATGAACCTTAACAATTCAAGGAACTTCCACATCAGTTTCACCCAAAACAAATACTGGCAACACGTCCAAACATGCTAGGCACACTCAAGACATACATGAACGTCTCAAGGGCTAACTTTCGAACGTCTTGGACGTTCTAGGACGTTTGAACTCCAAACTTCATGAAACTCAACATAATGCCTATAAACATCATTATAACTCATATAATACTTAATAAGCTCATGACATACACATAAGCACATAAAAACACATAAGGCTCCTTTGGTGACTAGTTGTCGAACGTCTTGGTCGTCCCTTGACATTTGACTTCCAAATGACTTCAAGTCACTCATGCATACTTTAAAACACTTCATTAACATGTTAACAAGCTTATAGGCACATATTAGGATCTAGACACCCTAACTCATTTTGGGGGTCTTACAACTCAACCCCGCAACCCCCGAAAACAAAATCAAAGCATGCAACCTTTACATTAAAACTAGACCCATTACACCCATTACCTCGGGATACATAGAATTCTCCTGGTTTTGTCAAATTTGGCCATTTGACTACTTTTACCATTAAGAATGATGTCACCTGCTCTGTCATTGGGAAACTTACGTCATTTGGCACCAATACATGCTACTTATACTTCACCCAACTAGACCCAAGGACATGAAAGAAAATCCCCACACATTTTAACAAATTTTAAGGCACAAAACCATGGGAATTCAACAATATAAACATTACAGGCAAGATCATCAAATTTAAAGGTGCGACACTATGAGAGAGGCCCCGCACACATTAACAAGATAAAATTATAGCAAATGAGTACAAATTTTAAAAATTAAACTCGGGGTTCACCAAATAAACCTTAGATGCCGATTAAATATAATTGAAATTCTAGGTGGCAAAGAATTACACTCTGACCACACGATCAACAACTCAAATACGAAAGAAATGAGTTTGGGAAGTTCAAAAGTAAGGGAAAGTGAAAGAGTTTAAAGTTAAAGCCTTTGGCCTTTAAAAATCGTCCGGTTCTCACCCATTTGGCAACATTAGTTTTGTTCGCCGACCCACTCAGTGATATGCCGAGTAGTCACTTACCTCATGGAGTTTTACAAGACCTCAGTTAATGTGGAGTCTAAACAGCAGAATAGATCGTGATCGCCCTGGTCGGCAATTTTCCAAGTTGTTCCTCGGCCCGTCGAGTTTTCTAGACTCCTATTTGATATTGTCTTGAGTCAAATGGTTGTCCAAGTTGTACACGTCTACCTCTTTGGCGAAGCGGCGACTAGACTTTTAGCTCGCCAACCAGTACTTATTCAAACACTTCCTACTCTTAGACGTGCACACACCATTAGTTCGAACATAACGAGAAACCAAATAAAAATCTTAGGTTGCCTCCCAAGCAGTGCCTTAGTTAAATTCGCGGCACGACGGAAGTCCATACTTAAACCTCATTCTTAGGGTTAGCTATTGTATCTCTAAGCAAACCCCATTTCTATCTGGGGTTTAAATGAGACAAGATATGAACCATTTAGGTCTCCAACTACTTGATCGATATGGAATGGGAGGTTACAGTCTGTATAAGGGTCAATAAATATTCTTTCATTTCTTTCAAAATCTAGTACGACCCCTCAATGTTGTTGAGGATACAAGAAAACATATCCTCATTCCAGATATTTTCCGAATCCATTGCCTTTTCACGCTCATCGGAGGCACATACCTATCCTTCTCCCCATCCTTCCAATTAGGATTTTATTCCCTCCATTGTCTTTCATGGTCTTTCCAACCTTTTGTCCCTACTCGAACCTTAATAACCACCCTGCCTCAGGTAGTTTGAACGATAACCACCGCCTTGGTTGGCTAGGAAATTCACCTCTTTATTGTACAAAGCCTCAAACTTTGCCTTCTCATAATTAGCACAACTGACACCACAACATTGACACTTCGAGCACTAGCCCCCATGACATTTTTAGACAAAATGTTAAGTTGTGTCAGGATCTAGGTGTGATCTTCACGGGTGAACCAAGCCTCAATGAGTTTAGTAATGCCATCCAAGAGCTAAGCCGCTATCACATAAGGCTGCATCAAACTTCCAGGAGAGAGTTGTTCAGCAACACCCTTGTTTACCGAGTCCAAGCTCTGATAAATATATTGCAGCAACACGTTATCATGTAAGCCATGAGTTTGGTATTTTGAGCACAAACTTCTTGAATCGTAGCCAAATCTCATGAATTGGCTCACCCTCCAACCGCTTAAAGTTCTGCATTCTATCATGAAAATTCATCATCTTTGATCGAGAGAAAAATCGCACTTGAAATGTGGTGAACAAGTCCTCCCATGAAGTGATTGATTCACGTGGCAATTGAGCCAGCCAGTTACATGCTTAAAGAGAACGGGAACAATCTCAACCTAACCAAATCTTGGGATATATTCTTGAAGAAAAATGGTCGGTAATTTTCCATGAAGTTTCTAATGTGCTCAAGGGGATCCTTATGAGCAAAACCACTGAATAACTCCTTCAATTGCACGAGTTGCAACATAGTACTCGTGATACAGAACACCGTTTTCCCTTCATGTCACGACCCGAGAGCACCCCAAATCGTAACACGGTGTACTCGACCCCAAAGGGGTCTTATACAAGCCTCATAGATTATTCATTGCATAACATACTTGAAAATAGAGAAGAATTTAAAATATCTTTTACAATCAAAAAAATCTTTTATTAAATAGCAAGCAAAAGACTTTTTAGAAATTGAACACTTTGTCTCAAACCATCTAAGACTTTGAATACGACATTGGGACTAAGCCCATACAAAAGCTTTAACAAAACAAAAAGACATGAAGGAACACAACGGGTATTGTACTCGAACTATGAGGACTCACCAAGTCTTCATCTTCAAGCACCTTAGAAACCTATCCTTCAATCATATAACACCAATATCTCTAAACTCTACACTTTAGTAAAAAGAGAGAAGAATTGGTTAGCATAATTAAGTACTAAGTATGATGACCATGCAAAAACATGCTAAAAATATATATTTGAGTTGAAAGTCATGATTTTGTGTCATTTTAGTAAAACTTCATGAACATGAGTAAAAGAGGGATAATATAAGTCACAAACTAACATGCAAGTTACAGTATCTCTTGTAAGCCATTACCTTTACCTTTTGACCTTCACCTCAAGAAATCATACTTCAACTAGTACCAACATGTAATACATAAGTGTTTACATTGAGTAGGTTCTAGACATTCCAGGGTCTTTATATAAAGTTACCCTAAGACACACTTAAGTAAGACATAAAGTGGCAGCCCATACTACCACTTCACACCACACCCAAGTGCTCCTCAAGGCTACAATAGAAAAAAAAACATTTACATTTCAACATGACATTCTAAGTAACTCATTTCATCAATGTAGTAGATACATAAACATTACATAAACCAACTTGGCACATTAGAAGCATTACCTTGACAACCCTTAAGTCATACTTGTGCAAGGTGCAAGTAGCATTCAATAATAATGCGCAGACTAAGTACTCATTTGAAGTACAATAAGCAAGGCAGATTCATATAATATTAGACATGATAAGGAAACATTTTATGACATGATTCAAGTATATCATGCATCTTTACATTTACACACAAGAGTCGACATTATTCAATCACTTCAATTAAATGCCTTTAATTAACTAGACCTCAAGTCACCATTCTCATTAACTTTAATACAAGAGGACATTTATACATTTAGAGGACTTCACACATTAGACATTAAGACTTATGGAACTCACTCAAGCACCTCAAATCCTACTCGTTCCATGTGTAGATAGCATCTCATACTACTACCTACACGTTGTAGTACCTATCAAGTAGCTAGAGTGCACATCCCACAAGATAGGAAGAAGTATTTAACCGACATAATCCATGAGAGCTAAGTCATGGAATTCAGTGTTTTATCCCCACACCGTAAAGAGGTGGTCTACTTGCCTAAGGTAGACCGTTAATAGTAGCTCGGATGGAATCCGCCGGCTAATATCCTATATGGGCACAAAGTTATGGGATATGAAAGACATTCATTGAGATGTTGCCTAACGTTGGGAGAACCTCCATCTCACCATATCCTCTTAGTGCTTACATTCCCATAGAGTAGTTTCATTAAAATTATATTGGTGGTCTTGAGAGGGCTACCAACATTAGGCCTACCGACCCAAAACACATACACATGAAAGGCCACCACCATTAGGTCATCCAATTAAAGGTATAGAGGATATCTCACTCATCTTATTTGGGAAGGGACACCACCTTTAGGTATACCGCTCCTAGGTTCATCGTTTTACACAAGAAGGAGGCCACCACTATTATGTCTACCGCTTCATGGTTTTACATTAACATAGGGTTCTAGACTTATCATGAAGGGCCACCAAAATTAGGTATACTGGTTCAAGACATGGTCTAAAATACCTTATTATTCATTCGGAGGCTACCAACATTAGGTCTACCAAACCAAGACATTTATTCTGTTCCAGTGTGCTGAACCCTGAAGGAAAGGATCAAAATCGGCAGTGAAAAGGAGCATTCGGCACATCGCCGAGCATTTTTTGAAGCAGTATCATAACGTCTAGTGATCCAAAACACAAAGATGCTTAGATGGAGCGCAAGACGGTGATGAAGTTACCAAAGGGTGAAACATCGATTTGATCGGTGATTCCGGTTTATTGTGCAGAGTGATCCGCTGCAGCACTAACCTTTGAAAACTATAAATACTTGTTGAGTGTTTTAGCTTCGTATCAATTTTATCAGAGTAGTATCAAATTTTCGACCTTTTATTCAGATTTTTAATTACTATTTTTGAGCTCTAAGTTTGGAGAGGTTATAGAAGAACTTGAAGATTCAAAGGGTTTCATCTCCAAGGATTTGGACTTGTCTCTCCTCCATTCTTCACTCTTGGCATGTAAAAATACTTAAATCTTCATACCATTTTAATGCAAGATCATTTTGGTATAAATTTCTATCTCTTGTACATGTCTAGATATTACCCCAATTCTTGGGGTGTAATTTTGTGAATATGGGTTAAATTAGTTGTTAGGTCTTGCTTGCTGATAGTTTATTCATTAGTTTAAATGTGAATTTGTTTAGTAGTTGAGTAAGACCCCCAAGAACACTAAACCAGGCACATATAATACCTTATATAAGATTAAATGAAATCAAGATATTTAAAAGAAAACTTCAAACAAATAAGTTCATAAAGCGAAGGTAAAAATTAACAATGTCACAAACCATCTAGTACATGAGAAATAATCGAGATGTAAACCTGTACATTGAGTTCAAAACTGAAGTGACAACATATAATGAAGTAAGGGCTTGGTCCTCGGAACATGAGGTCTCACCAATCTTCAAGCTTCTACTAGTAGATCCATTGCCACATAAGTGTGAATCTAGAGAATTCTCCTACCCTACATTTTTATAAGAAATGAAGGATAGAGTATGTGTTAGTGCACTATTTTTTGTAGCCAAGAATAAAACTTAATAAAACATGCTTAAAAGAGCTTTCCTTGACATGCAATGACCAAGCTAAAACATGAGTAAAAGATTTAGAACACATAAGTCATAAAATATGGTCAATGCAAGCTAATGTCCTTCAAACCTTTGTGAGATACTTCTTGAAGAAACCCTAGTTCATTATTGTGGAAGATTTACCTTCAGTCGACATATAACACCATGTGAGCTATCAACAGAAAATCCGGTATATACCTCACACCAAAAAGGAGTGCCCTACTTGCCAAGGTAAGACCATGAACTTCTAGCTATTGTAGATCCAGTAGCTAACTTCTATCGAATACAATCATCCTATGGGGGAAAATAGGTATGGG
This sequence comes from Solanum sitiens, assembly GCA_016801875.1. NCBI lineage: Eukaryota > Viridiplantae > Streptophyta > Magnoliopsida > Solanales > Solanaceae > Solanum > Solanum sitiens. The sequence goes on from JABWTJ010000029.1 coordinate 2,570,665, forward strand.
ATAAAGATATTTCTACTCGAAACCCAACCTAAGCTAACGGGAAAGCATCCTCCTCAATATCCTCTCTGTGCAAAGCGTAAATGCTACAAAATAGTTACTTTTTTAACTTGATTTTATCATCCATGGAAGGGCATGTCATATTTACAATTGAATCTAAGTCATATGTCATACATGGAAAGGTACAATTAAGACTACCAATCCAAGTTAGGTTCAGTAGAATAGCTCCCTAACTTTGATTCATATTAGGTGAGAAGACTTTTCAACCTTAGAATCCTTTATGTGAGAAAACCGTTCACATTCATGATTTTATGTGTATATGATAAATCCTTTCACAACAAAACAAAAACAACATCATATATGCTTTACTCTCAAAGCAACTTACATCATAATTCATCAATTTCATAAGAGCATGCACATTTCTATAATTCTTGTTTCATAGTTCAAAACCCTCACTATATCATCATTACTTGGAAAACATGGAGAATCATTGATCCATGGGGATTTATATTTAAAATATGGAAGTATCTCAATTCATGCACAGAAGATCATAAAACAATCGAACAATTAAACATCGAATGGAACCATTGACATGGAAGAAGACATTAACTCAATTGGAGATTTCTAACTTTATAAATTAAAAATTTTAGGAACTCTATGGAGGAAAGGACTCCATATATGAAAATTATCATATCTAAATGAAAAATCATGCCTTCAATGGAGGATTAGAAGACTTGACTTGAAACCCTTGGTTGACTCTTTTTTCTTCAAGCTTTCTAGAGAAAGAAATATATTGAGAGGGAAACTTGTTGTTCTTTTAGGAATTTGAGAGAATAATTTTAATTAGGGAAACTAGGGGTAAGAAAATACTTAAATAATGCTTTTGATGGAGGGTAAAATGACATAGTGTTAGGATACATTAATTAGGTAAAGACCCAAAAACCACTAATAAAAAAATGTAGACACTCATTGATGGAACGATGCCGTCCTACGCTCCATTGGTTGAACCATAGACCATGTTGGTTGACTATTGTTTGGGGTCAGAGACCACAATCCTTGGACATTGACTTATGAGACACCTATGGATAGTGGTTCCCTTGATGAGCCACGGCTCTTAACCGTGGGTCTCGACTTTTGATCTAAGAATCTCTCTAAGGTTTGGACTCACTTACTAAACCTACCCACAACTCATACACTAAACTATGCACCATCCTAGTGAACCATCAAAAAAGTACTGAAACTTGACATTTGGGGATATTAGGTTGGCCAACCACGGTGGTGACCAACGGTCCTTGTGTCAGTCCATGGGATGTAGGTGGCTTCGTCGAAACTCGCATCAAATCCTGGTGAATGTTGCTTTTTTAATCTTTTTGAATCTGTGGTGTTACATGACTTTTCTAGAAACCCACCTATTAATCCCATTCAGACTTATTTTTTCTACTTTGACTTTTTTGTTCTTTTATCATTTTATTTTTTTTCAATAATACTCACTCAATTTGAACCTGTAACACCCCTAAAATACTAGACCAAGATTCGCATGTCGATACATCATTGATTAATTACTATAATATGCTTTATTCTCACTTTGGGGACTTGAAATTTTGTGATAATTGAAAACTTCCTTAACATAAATTGTTATCGTAGTTTAAGGTATCGTATGGGGGTATTTGTGTTATATATATATATATATATATATATATATGTGTGTGTGTGTGTGTGTGTGTGTGTGTGTGTATGTGTGTGTGTGTGTTTTGGGCAGCCTACTTTTATTTGGGCAGCACCTATGAAGGACATGTGTACATGTGATAAGGATCACTTTTGTAGTTATATATTTTTACACCTCCTTTGATTGAATTCGTTTTCCTCAAGTCTAAGAACATTATAACATTATCTAAACAGTTGTTCTTCAAAATAAAGAGAAAAACTATGTCCTTTTGGCTTGAATCCGACACCCACACACTTCATTTTTGTAAGTGACGATATTTACTTTTGAGTTGGATAGTGTTTGGTATTTTATGCATATCTCTTTCTATAGAACTTAGTTTACAGTAAATAAATATGATTTGTAAATATAATTTGTAGACCTACTACTCTTATATTTATGTAAAACTTTAATTTATCTTTTATTGATTCAAAATATGGGATGCAATATAGGACAAGTTCTATCGAGATTTTGAAAGTTAGAAATCTTGTATGAACAATTGTTAGTATTTTGAATATATATATTTTTGCACAAAATATATTTTTCGGTGGTTCTTGTTTGTTTGCAACCTTAAAGATTGTATCTACATCTTTCATGAAGGTTATAATGTCTAGTGTTGCCGTTTTCCTTGTTAAACCTAAGTTGCGACATGAGGTACTAGGCTGGCCAGAATTACTGTTTTGGGAGCATAGTCGTATTTGTGCAGGCTAAGCTTTCTTGTGATGATAATACTGTTTTACATCAACATTATTGAGCTGCTAGGAATTAAAGAAGTTCCTTAATTGTATTTTTAAGGTTGTATATACTCGTGAACATGTTGAGGACCTTGAGATGTTGGTTGGTCTACGCTCTGAACTCGCGAAGTTGTGTTGGACTGTTTCTTTGCTAAAGCACTGAGTTTTGTGTATAAACTTGTACTTGTACACTTTTACCTGGTTGTATATCTGAATGTTTATCTTGGTACCTAGGTTACCTCTTGTCATTTTGCATTATCATGTTGGTATACTTTCACACGTTAAAGATTCTTGTGTAACTCGCCCACTTGTACCGATTGTTTGATCACTTGGCACTCTTGTTGGGACCTTGTCCTTCTTGTGGCTGTGACTTTGTCACTATTGGCATGCCTATTGATTCGGATCATTTGTCATCTTGACTTTGGATTTTTATCCCATCTTAAGAATGGAAGTTGTCCATTTTAAGTACAAGCTAGGAAGTCATCTTAATATGGTTCTTGGTTCACTTGATTAGTGGGATTTGACCCTTCTTGATACAGGGCATTGACCCTTCTTTATACATGCTTTTACTTGGTGTGACGAGATGTATATATAGGGTGAGCCTTGTTATTGAGTCTCTTGGAAAGTTATGCTATGAGTTTTCTTGACATTTGGATCTTTAAATATCGAACTTGACACTCTTTATATATTGTTTACTTGATTTTTATATTATGTCCAATTGTGTTGTCCATGACTTGAGCAAGATAGCTTTGTGGATTTGAGGGCTCTGAAGCTATAGTTTTAACACCACTAAACTATATGCTTAGCGATAGTTGTTTCTATCGTAGGGAATGTTCGAGAGGATGCGTGAAGGTGGTCATTGGAGATGGAGATTTTGAGAGCCTTAAGGAAGATCACATTTGCACTTGTACATGATCTATGTGTTGCATATTTACATGAAATTTTGAGGGCTGATTTGATCCTGTCACCATGGGTTGTAATATAAGTATGGCTATAAATTTTGATCTTTTTGGGGTATGTTAAACCCAAGGCCTGTAATATGCTAATTTACTATTTATCTTGTAAGTTTGTGTGAAGCATGAACCGGCCGATTTTGATACTCGAAAGTTGGTAATATTCTTGTTATTTCATCCTTAAGTGTGAAGACAATATATGCATGAAAAGCGCGTCGGTTTTTTGCTTAAAATATTTTGGGTTGGTTTTTTTCGTCATAAGTTAAAATTCCGCGCCATATCAAGTTTGGCGTCAAATAAATATTTTTAAAATGGGAAAGATGTACATCGTTAACTAAATTCTTCGTTATGAACCTAATCCCTCAACTAGATAAAAATCAGTATGTCCTTCGTTAATCTCTTTTAAATGTCGATTAAATTATTTTTTTTGGTAAGTAAAACTTTATTTACCAAGTAAACGTTATAAAACGAAAAAATTAGCCGGTGTGGACATAAGCTCCACCCAAGCTAAACCAATATCCCATAATTGCTATTACATTATATGGAAAGGTATTTAACTGTCGTAATCTAGCAGCTACTTTTGGATACCTACTGCCTCTTCCATGAATTTCCTGTATGATATGCCTGATCAGGTAATTTGTTGTTTTTTGTTGCTTTCTGAATATCCTAGCATTTCGCTCCAGCCACACATTGTAAACTGTGCTTACCATTACCATTCTATACATTTGAGCCCTACTGCTTTTGCCTTTCATATACTGTATTGCCCATTTTACTTCCTCTGTCCAATTCATTTCATTCCTTCTTATTCCTTGCCATTGTAGTATGCTTCTCCACACTTCTGCTGCAAATTCACACTGGAAAAATATGTGATCATGATCTTCATCCACTAACTGACATAAAGGGCATGTTAGATCCTGTATTATATTCCATCTTGCCAATCTATCTTTAGTAGCCAGTCTTCTTTTTACTGCTAGATACATGATCAACAACCACATAGGAGCACTGATACGCTCAAATTACACTTCCCTAAAGAAGTATAAGCGGTCGTATCAAGTAAAGAACCCAAATGTTAGGTTAGGGTCATTCCCACGAGGAAAATAGTTTAGACTTAACTTTAAACTATGCTTACTTCTATTTTAATCAAGTCCTTTCCGAAAACAAACAATTAAAGGGGGGGGGGGGTTTGTGTAACAAAAGTATTTAAGTAATTCTAAGTAAACAAATAGCAAATTCAAATATTTGATGTTTATCAAGTGATGAGAGAAACTAGGGTGTAAGTGTTCCCCATAGGTTCATAACGCAGTAACCCTAGCTATAACAACTCTTTCCTAGTATCTTGTATGCAAAGTGGTAAGTTATGTATCCCTAATTCCTTGGTCCGGCAACTAGGAAATTTCACTCCGCACCTTGGTCCGGCTACGTGTGTATACTTTACTAATCCTTACCTTTTACCTCATATTAAGCATCATATTCAATGTATGGCTAAGTTACTACTTCGCACCAATTGAAACTAGCCTATTAGATAGTGTATACTAAATCTACATTGATAATTCTTTTCTTATTATCTACCTTATTAGTCCGGCAAGTAGCAACAAGGCGAGTTCTAACATTGGCCACCGTTAAAAAGACTTCTAAACGAAAGAATTATCAACACATGCAAGACACTATTCTAGAATTGTTATTTTAGCTAGTTCTACTTTGTTAATTACCCATGGTTCCCACAACCCTAGTTGTGGATTTAGTTACCCATGTTAAGTTTTACACAATTCATATTTATTAAACAAGAAATCATATACTTACTTTAACAAGTTGAAGAAAAACCCAGAAAATCACTTGAATTAATCAAAAGGTTGTAAAAATCGATTCCGGAAAAGTGAAGTATTTTCCAAAACCCAAAGTTCAACAACCAACAGTACAAATCTGAAAATTATCAAAGATTCTAACCCAAAAACGAGGTTTTTTTTTCCTATTTATAATAATAGAATCCTAAACATAAAGGGAAACCTAAATAAGGAAAATCTGTCCAAAAATGCATCTCACGTCGATGACCTGACCGACGGAACATCGAGGCAACGATGGATCATCGACGCCTCCGTCGTCCATACTTGTAACAACCCTAAAAATGAATAGGATCAAGACTTAGGTTGTCAAGAATGCTTGCGATTAGACCAAGGTCCACACGGATTGATACGCGTATAACCAGACCTCAGAACCCTTACTACGACCAAGCCAACTAACTTGGGGAGTTAATTGAGCTTGGAAAGGTTGGAACCAACCTGTGAGGCTCACGAAAACGAAGATTTAATCGAAAGAGTCTTTACCGGACTTAAAAAGAAGAAATTTTAAGTTTTGAGGGTCTAGGGGTAAAATGGTCTTTTACTAGGCTAAGGGTAATATCGTAATTACCCTAAATATATAAATAATTAATTATTTAATAAAATGGAAGGGCAATTTTGAGAGAGAGGGCCGAATGTGAGCTCTAAGAGTGAAGTCTTGCTCCAGCCGTGTTCGAACCTAGGTGGAAGCAATGATTTAACTTGTTTTTATTTAAATGGATAAATTAATTTAATTAATTAATAATTATTAGCTGATTTAAGAAAAAGAAAAATCAGATTTTTTATTTAAAGGTTTAACAAGGAGTCCTAGTTTGACTAATTCCCAAACTAAAACTCCTAACTTTAAGCCACTCTCTCACGATCTCTCTCTCTCTCTCACGTTTCACTATCTCTCTCACGTTGCTCTCTGCTTAAATAACTAAAATATCAGAAATTATATGAAGGTTTCTTTACACTTGAAGAACAAACACAAAAAAAATTCTAAGAAATCAAGATAACCAAAAACGTTAGGCAAAGGGAGGGGTGTTCCGTCGAGAATTGGTGAAACTTTGGGTGGTTGGACGTGATTGGAGAGGGTTCTGGACAGCAGGTCGTGTGTGGATTTAACGTCAAAAAGGTATGGGTTCTTCTCTCTTGGTCCCTTTCCCAAGAGACCCCTAGGATTCAAAATATTCGGCTCAAAAACTAGGATTGTTTTCCCTGTTGCATGTCCCTGTCACTAGCTCCCAACGAATTCGTAGGTTGGTATGATTGCTGGTAGATTTAGGAATGTGTGATGATTTGTGCTGAATGTGAATGTGTTGGTGTACGTTAAATTATGAAAATGACAATCCATGTATGTGTTCGGAATTATGTACAATTGTGTGCAAGTGTGTGACCGTGACAAGGGCCTCGGCCTTGATGCTCTAAATTGTTAATGTTGTGGTTTTAATTTACGTACATAAACTCATGAAAATCGTGATGTTCATAAAAAGGAAATGTGGCTGATTTGAACAACAAACTTATAGCCAATTAATTCTATGAAAGATGCACTTGAAAGTATGTTAAATGGGTCCATGAACGTAACCTATGAACTAAAAAATATATTGATGTTTATGAGTTAAAAAGTGACCAAAATTTCCAGCATTTTACAAGTTAGTTTTAGGCTAAATGTTAATGCATAACAATCTGGAAATTTAATTTAAAATAAAAGAATGAGGCCACTAGGAATCGAACTCGTGACCTCACCTTTGTGCGGAAGTGACTCACGGAAATGGGTGAGAGTTGGGGGGGTTCGATCCTGGGTGCAGGCAGAAGGATAAATGGATAAAATGAATGAGACGACTGGGATTCGAACCCACAACCCCTCGGTCAGAACTCAAAGAAGAAAAGAAAATAAAAATAAAAAAATGTGAGGCGTGGGAATCGAACCCACGACCTCAAGGCTGGAAAAGGAGAGGGGCGAAAATGATTAAAGCAAGTGAGGCTGTGGGGGTTCGATCCCACGACCTCACTGCCAAATACCCTTAGCCTAGCGAAAAATAAAAAGAAAAATATAGAAGGTTGTGGGGGTTCGAACCCACCACCTCACAGCCTCTAGCGAAATTAAATTAAAATAAGGAGGCTGTGGGGGTTCGAACCCACAACCTCCCTATTCCCAGCGAATTAAAGGATAAACATCAAAGAGGCTGTGGGTGTTTGATCCCACAACCTCTTGGTTGGGCGAAAAATGAACAATGAAATATTATTGAAAAATGAAAAGAGGTTGTGGGGGTTCGAACCCACATCCCTTCGGCCAACTTAGGAGTAACATTAAATAGAAAATTAATCATTTCATATTAATATTGAGATTTAATTTAGAGTCATAATATTATGAATATTAGAAATAAAATCAATGAAAAATATAAATGATATCCAATTGATTCAAGACTTGGGTTTCCTTGCCCAAACTTCCGTATTGATACATAAGTCATACGTGAATAAAATATCCAAGAATAATGCTACATATTTAGATCGAAATCAAGATCTTGGCATATATACAAGATGCATAAGTCTTGTATCACATAATCTTAGAAAGATATGAATCATGTAGACGAAATATGAATGAAGCCTCATGGCTTGTATGTATAGACACATAAGTCTAACATACGTTCAAAAGTAAGTGAATCTAGGAAGTATGTAATGAAATCATGAACCATAGAAGGGTTAAGTATGAGTGTAAGATACACCAAATGGCCAAGTGCATTGGCATATGATGAAATGAACATTCACGTAATAAGAGGTGAGTAACTATGAAAAGCAAAGGTGCTAATGATAATGAATGTGGTGAAAACATGATACAAGGCTAATGTAAATGATGAGGGCAATCTCAAATGAGCCTAAGTAAATGTTACCAATACGTACTCACCTATGAGAGTGTAAGATAATGAAGAGACCAGTCTCTATGAACACTCTAATGAAGGTATTGAGCTTAACACACTTAATACTAATGATGAGATGAGAAATCATCTAATGAGCTATGATGTCCTCATACTAGAAGCCAGCTTCCATGACGTATGAGATGAATGAAATGGAACTTTAATACTGAGCACTGATAGACTAGCTATGAGCGGTGATGCCTTCTTTCAAGAAGGACGGAGTTTCACGTAACTCTCATGAGATGAGACTGTCCGGCATGCCGGGTATGGGTCTCCTTATATCTCCTAGTCTTCGAACCTATACTGCCAATATAGGGATCTGGCGGGGTTGAATTCCCATGTACGCTAGCATGTTTTCTGGTGATTCCACCTCTTTTCGGTGTGGGGGAGACACTGGATTTCATGATGCTCACATGATCTTTGTCGGTTAAAGTTAAAGTTCCCAATGAATGAATGAGGCCAGCCTCAAATGATGCACATAATGAAATGAATGATACTAAAGGTGTTAGGATAGGATAATCAAAAGGTGAGTTAGATTCAAGTAATGACATTAGTTCATTCTTGGTCATTGCACAACGATCCTAATGAAAGTCTTAAACTACATCCTAGGTATAGCTGGTGGTTACACTGGCCTATGAATGAAATGAAATGGAATACGTATGAATGAACGAAGCAGACTCTGTGTTTGCTAATGAAGATTCCCTAGCTGAGGTCCCATCTGTTGAGCCCTCATTTCTGGGATGTCTTAATGTCAAGTCCATGATTCCAAGGTCTCATGGCATATGAATGAATGATATGAAAGAAGTTATGTGCTACATGCAAAATGTACTGTATGCTATATGATATGTGCTATGTATAAATGTTATGTGCTGTGTGCAAATGTGAAAAGTATGATAAGGTATGTTATTCTCATGGCATCACTTTTCCTATTCTAAATTTGGAAAGCTCATTTACTTTCCTAATCCAAATTTGGAAACTTTCCTAATCTCAATTTGGCAAGTCCACTGACTTGACTTTCCAAAAATCATGTTGTTAGGAAAGAGCTATTCTTTCTCATGCATGTCCTTGGTGTGTGCTTGCATATACCCATACTTAGTACAAGTGTGTACTAACCCTATACAAACTCTACTATTTTAGGTGCAGGTGCAGGTGGACGATAAAGCTACTGTTTTATATTCTAGCTTAGTTTTAGAGTTGAGCTAGTGGAGCATGTTCCACTAGCGTTTCTTTCCTGTTTTTATTCAGACTATGTATTGGTGCCATTTTGGCAATTATACGCTTTATAAGAATTGAACTATTTCTTTCAGTTGTTTATCTCTTAATGTTAGATGGTTGATGGTAAACAATTACGTATTTATGAGAATGTTTGTATAAGTATGTTAGAAAACAAAAAGTTTCAAATTTTCCGCTAAAATCAACCTATGTAATGTAAGAATGACGTAAGTAGGCTTGTCTGCGACCTATGAGAGGTCAACAACGCCGGTCTCGTCTGGGCCCTAGATTCCAGTCGTGACAATACTTCAACTCTATTTTCAGCTGCTTTCTTCTCCTACTCTCTGTTACCATCGATGGGCCAAGACGACGGTCCGTTGATAGGACGACGGTCCGTCGATGGCTTTCGTTGCTCCACACTTAGAATCTTTTCAAAGCGGGTACTGGGGCTACATTCTGTTAACACCAACGAATCACCAGGACGGTCCATCGATGAGACGACGGATCGTCATCCCTTCCGTAACCCCACACTTGGTCAGAATTCCCCGATCTTTCCTTGGCAGCATAACATCTTCATTGCGACGGTTGCCACCTACGGACTGTCGATGGGTCGATGACCTTCGATGGCTCCGTAGGTCCTCTTTTCTACAATTTTCAGCATATCTTCAGCGTTTTCATTTTGGACAGTTTTTCCTGCAAAACACAAAGAAAAATACATTAAAACTACTACAAAAAGGCCTTATACACACACTAAACTTAAGGGAAAAGCATTGAAAGTACAGTAAAACCACGGTACATCAATACCCTCAACTTAAATTCGTTGTTTGTCCTCAAGCGACGCACTATGACTCACCACAAAACCTTTGTACACAAGTATCTTCATTTAAGCTTTCGCAATCATCTGGCTATTAATCCCAATTATTTTCATTAGATTCATGCATGATATCACTATTAGGCTCGCTTATGTGGATCAGACCATGACACAAACTCACCACGCATCGACACCTCTCCTCTTTATCTCTCACCAAGGTGCCAACTTTCCAGTATTGCAACTAGTGTACTTACTTCAAAAACAATATCCTCCTTTTTCACACAGTGATTTCAGTTTGAGTATAAGGATTATTTTTCAACACTCACTCTCAGAACAACTTCTCAACTCATTGATACTTGTCGCCAGAGGCTTGCCCTTATTTTCACTGCTTTAAGTTTACCATATTAGACTCTTACGATCACGATAGGACTTTCTTAGCTTGTAACGTAGGCTCAGGGTTAGGTAGGGTACATTTGGATGCATTTTAGTGACTTGTTGCCCTCCTTGACATAACGGTTAAGCGTCCTACCTTTTCGTTGTTTAATCCGCCCTATTTTTTATTTTCTTATATTATTTTGCCTTGCTTTTCTCCTTTCCTTCTCCTTTTGTGTAAATGACTCTTCTTTTTATTATTTTCTTTTATATTTTTTTTTTCAAATTTTTCACTTGATTTCAACTTTGCTTGAGTCACTTTCCTTTTCTTCTTTCTCTCTCTTTATTCTTTCAACCCCACTTTCCGGAGCATTCCTCATAACACCCGCCCTCAACTCATAGCTTTGCCATGAGTCAAGGTACACAATACCCAATGTTGGGTCAGGGCCAAGACGAGGTTGTTTTCTGCATTAGCCACCCTCAACTTATGCTTTTGGCATAAGCTAAGGTGCACATGTACAAGGAGGGACTAGGGCCAACACATTGTTCCCAGAAAAGATAAATTTGTGTAGAAAAGAAAGGTCGATTTTAAGCTCAAATCATTTGGATCAAGAAGGGATTAATTTCATTTGATTTTCTTTTATCTAGGCTAAAGATTTTCTATCTTTGAACAAGGGCCTATGATCCTCTCCTAATTGTCTATCACAGATTACTTTTAGCAGGACTAACTGGACAAGTTCTAGCTCAGTACCTACAGTGGAATATCCAACTTTCCTCACACTCACTTAATACCTCATTACCCTACCGGATTATCAGCCACCTCGTTCGAGCTTTAGATTGAGGGTCATGCAGTGGTGTATCTCTATGTCATGCTTAGAGCCACATATTCATCATTCACTATGCCTAATCATGCAATAATTTTCTCTAAATCAGGATATCATTTTATTTAGCCATCATGCTTCAGATGTCATATCTATACTATGTACAAGAGATACTAACGTGCCGGTTCAACATTAAAATAATGAGTCTCTTGGGAAAAAGAACACAGGCAAGAAAACCCCAAGAGAGGATCGTGAGTTGGGTTATTCAGACTTCACCCTATCACTCACTTTCCATTTACCCCACCCCCAACAAAATAGTGTGCAATTGTCCCCAATGCATAAAAAAATATAAAATAGAGTGGTAGGTGAAGCAAACCTGAGGCGCATAGCGCCGATGATCAATAAGCTGGCGGGTTCGGTTTCCCGGAACCCGCTCCCTCTGTAGTAGGAACACCATCAGTAGTGTCCGCAGCAATAACAGCACCCTCAGTAGTGCTCCTCTCAACATCAGCAATCCTGGAGCTAGATGACCCAGCAGCAACCTCCTGAGCCCTCATCTCTTGGACCTCCTCATCCATCAGCGAGGCTCTCTTCGCAGCCTCCAACTTAAGACGCTCTCTCTTCCTAGCTCGAGTCTCATCTTTCTCTCTGGATTGGTGCCTCTTTGTATGCTCACGTGGCGGAAGCGGTGGCGCAGCAGTGGTCTGGAAAAAAGCAGCCAGCACCGTATCCTCAGCAGTCTCCAGAGATGTGGCCTCAGACTCGGGCACCCAGGCCTCCAGAATGGCATCCATATCTGCCCTCAAACTCGCCACATGAGCCTAGAGAGTCGTCAAATCTACAGTAGGGGCTGGACGGGCAAGAACCCTCAACTCAAATGCGTCAAGGCGCTGGTAGACCTCCATAATCTGCCTCTCAGTCCGCTGGGACATCTTCTTCTCGATCCGCTCTTCCGCCTCAGCAATGGACTTCTGCATCCAAGGCTGGATATGATGCAGAAGTGTGGCCATTTGGGCCTCTAATTTCTGGACCCTAGCGATCGGGACCAGTGCTGCAGATAGGGTGGAGCGGGAGGAGCTCGGAGCGGTGCTAGTACCCGGGATAGACTCAACCGGGGTTGTGTCTGTAGGCTCTGATGTAGCCTGATCAGCCCCTTGGGCCTGCTCTACCGTGGCTGCCAGGTTCTCACCTAGCAGATGTACCTCTGCACAGGGCCCTCTGTTGGGAGCCAAGTCATTGGCCTCATCCCGGATGAGACCGATATCAACCTGGCCAGTCGGGGTCTTGACCACATCAATGTGCCACACGGGCACTCCAGTAGACCTGCACAACACAAAAATCATGCAAGGGAAGGGGTAAGTGGTGGTGGCCTTAAAGGCCCTCTCATGGATGACCGCCTACAACAGCCACGCGAAATCCACCTCGAACCCAGCAACCATGGCAGCTATCAGCACTTCTCTATCCCATGTAACAATATTATCAGCAGCAGTGGGGGAGAGGCAATGACGGACCAAGAGCCATAAGAATTTGGGTGTGAATGTGAGGTTGTCCTTCTTTATTCATCCTTTGGGCTCCAGTACCCAATCAGCACCCTCGCCATCCACGGAGATGTTCTGGGCTATCCACCTCTTGGTGGTCTCTCTCAGCAATCTCTCACGCTGGAAACGGCTGTCCTTGATCAGCTTCCACCGATAGTCAAACTCGGAAGTGAGGGGGGCTCTGGTGGCATCAGTGTCAGCACCATATAGAAATCTGTGAATGGCGGGCAAGGAGATATCCACCCGCTTGCCACGAACACGAACATGCTTAAGTGGTACTTGTTTGGCGGGGTTAGCCCGCTTGTCCAAACTAGCCTGCAGAGTCGCCACATAAGCTGCGTAGAACTCCCTAACAACCTCCTCACTGTAACGGCCCAAACTCCTAGCCGATGGAGGGTAAAAAGGTCATGGATAGCCGACATCATGGGAAAACTCCCGGTAAGAACTCACCGCTCAACTGTCAAAGTCCGAGTCATGACCCCCTTGTTGTTGAGTAGCTTCGCATCCCTATATATCTGATATTGTCCCTCGACACACCATCGGTTGGGCTGATCAGCAACCGGTGCAGGGACGTCGGTCAGGGGTGCAGGGGTGGAATCCGCACTATCAGCCTCATCAGACGAGGCAGAGTGGACAGGTGCTGTAGGAGTAGTGGCACCATGTGAAGATGATGCTTCCTCTGACCCGGAAGCCTCCTCGGAGCCAGACGCTCCCTCAGAAAATGCAGCAGACCCAGACGGTGTGCCGATCAGTGTGCGCTCCTCATCAGACTAGGAGGCATTGACTACGCTGAACGCCACCTTCGTGGGCGTGCCTCTGGTGGTCCTAGCAGTACGTGCAAGTGTCTGGGTGCCTAGTGGCACATACTCGGGGTCGCGTTCATCGTCGGACGACCCAAGCACCAAACGGCGGGAAGGGGCGACAGACTTGGAACGTCCTCGAGAGTAGACTAAGTCTTGCTTGGGTTCCATGTGTACCTGCAAGGAGGGTTTATTAGTACCAGTAGAAGCATGCAACACACTCAAAAGAATCAAACACAGAAAGGGAAACACTAACGGAGTGGTGGTGCGGAACTGCAGAACTGACGGACGGAAACCATCGACGGTCCATCAATGGAACGACGGTCCGTCAGTGGGGGTCGTCGATGGATACTTAGAAAATTTATCTTGAAAAGTTTCAGAACAAAGGTTCTGATAGAGATGACGGAGCTGCAGGACGGACCGTCAGTGGGGGTCCGTCGATGGACCCTTAGAAACTTTTTTGGATTCTTAAAAAAACATAATTTCTGTTAAGGACGACGGACCTGCAGGACGGACCATCGACTGAACGACGGTCCTTCAGTGGGGGTCCTTCGGTAGACCCTTAGAAAAGTTTTGAAGAACTTCATAAATAAGGGTTCTGATAGAGTCTACGGTCATGCAGGACGGTTCGTCGATTTGTTGACGGACCGTCGTCTACCCCCGTGGGTAGACACTAAGACTAATTTCAAGAAACCCTCAAAGAACAGGGTTCTGTTATCGCGACGGTCATGCAGGATGGTCCTTCGATGGGTCGACAGACCATCGTCTACCCACATGGGTAGACACTTAGAAAGATCAGAGGAGATGTTAATGACGGACCCCAACGACGGTTCATCGATTCACCGATGGTCCGTCGATGGGGTCTCGTTCTGTCTTTCAGGGATAGAATTTTAGCATCCATTGTTACCCCCAAAGAACAATTTCAGAGCAATCTAAGAAACATTAAGTTACTCTAGCATTTAACAAAGCATTTCATCATTCCTAGGGCATGAATTATCGTAGTTTTAAGCATAGATTCTCACAGACTATCAAACTCTAAGTCGAAAACAACAACACTCAAAACACAGCAATTATTAGACAATACACCCCCATCCCATTCACTTTCATTGTTCTAAGGGACTAGGAATTCAGTTTGAAGATTTTAAGCATGCAACAGTGTCCCAAATTCAAGACCCACTATCGTATTTCAGCAGTTTAGCATGTAAAGTAACGAGAGTAAATAGAGCAGATCAGAAAGACATACCTGTATACTGTAGTGTAGGGAATGAGGGAATGAATTCTTGCAAGTATGAAACACCAAAGAGCGACCTTGAACACCGACCGGGCAGAAGACAGACGAAGATGGAAGATTGGGGGAAGAGAAGGGATTTGGGAAACTGATGGAGATTTGGGGAAGAGGAGAATCTGATTGATAGAAATAGGAGTTAATGGGTGAGGAAGTGGGGAAGTTGAAGGGAAATGGGGAGGGAAACGGTTTGGGGAGGGTATTTGAAAGGGTGGGTAACTGAAAAGTTTAAAATTTTAATATATAGCCAGTCGGGTCGGGTCGAGTTATTGGGTTGGAGGAACCGATGATTCCCCGTCGACGGACCGTAAGTCGGTCGACGGTCCGTCGACTGCTCTGTCGAGTGTGCCCTCACATAGAAAATTTAAAGAAACAAACATGAGATCTACGGATTCTACCGACGGTCCATCGACAGGACGACGGTCCGTCGACAGGACGACGGTCCGTAGATTGGTCTGTCGATCAGTGCACCAGACCAATTTTCTGCAGATTTATGGGCTTTTGGTCCCTGCACATTGAACACCCAATAAGCTAATCTTTTTGTATTTTCTGGACACTTTTTAGACACGGACCCTAGTTTACTCTCTAGCCAACACTTCTAAAAAAAATAAAAGAAAATTAATACGTGACATTAAGTTAGAAAAACAGAAATAATGCAACTACGCCTATAAAATCACAAAAAACCTATTGTTGGCTAGAGGATACATATTGGGTTGCCTCCCAATCAGTGCTTGATTTAACGTCGCACGATGCAGGACTCTTGATTACTTAGACTTCATCAATGTTATGCCTCAATCACTTCATTCGCCATTTCAGCAAGCCCAAGGTAGATTTTGATTCGTTGCCCGTTCACCTTGAACCTTACACCCTCATTATTCTCCAACTCAACCGCTCCATGAGGGAAAACTTGGGTGATCAAGAATGGACCAGTCCATTTGGACTTGAGTTTGCCCAAAAACAAGCGCAACCTAGAGTTGAATAAAAGCACCAAATCCCCAATCACAAAATCGCGCTTCTCAATCTTTTGGTCATGGTACTTCTTTATCTTTTCTTTGTAGAGGGCTGAACTTTCATATGACTTTAAGAGAAATTCATCAAGCTCATTCAACCCATTTAACATCTGTTCCACAGCCTCATTCCAATCCAATTTAAGTTTCTTCATTACCCACATGGCCTTATGCTCTAACTCAACCGGCAAGTGACAAGCTTTCCCATAAACAAGTTGGTATGGGGACATACCTATGGGAGTCTTGTATGCTGTCCGGTAGGCCCAAAGAGCATCATCAAGCCTCCTTGACCAGTCCGTTCTATTTGCATTCACCATTTTTGCCAAAATCTGCTTGATTTCTCTGTTTGACACCTCAACTTGCCCACTAGTCTGAGGATGGTATGGCGTGGCTATATTGTGGAGAACCCCATATTTCTCCAACAATCCTTTGAACAACTTGTTACAAAAGTGGGATCACCCATCACTGATAATGGCCCTTGGGGTGCCAAATCTGGAAAATATATTCTTTTTCAAGAACGCGGTGACACTCTTCCCTTCATTATTTGCAAGTGTTATGGCTTCCACCCATTTTGACACATAATCAACCGCCACAAGAATGTACTTCATCCCATGAGAACTCACAAAAGGGACCATAAAAGTCAATGCCCCACACATCAAACAATTCGATCACAAGAATGGGATTTAAAGGGAGCTCTTGCCTTCTAGAAATACCGACATCTCTTTGGCACCTATCACATGCCTTGGCGAACTCATGTGCATCTTGGTGGATGGTTGGCCAATAGTAGCCACATTGCAAGATTTTTGGGTTGTCCGGATACCACTATGATGCCCACCCACAGGTGAGGAGTGGCATGCCTCCAAAACTCTCAACATCTCAACTTCCGGTACACAACGCCGAATAAGCCCATCGGCACAACTCCTATAAAGATATGGCTCATCCCAAAAGAACTTTTTCACATCATGCATAAACTTTTTCCTTTGATGAAAGGACAAGTCCGATGGGACGATATCACTAGCCAAGTAATTCGCAAAATCTGCGAACCATGGAATCAAGTCTTGAGAAGCAGCCAATACATGCTCATCAGGGAAAGTATCATCAATTTTAGCTTTTTCACCTAACTCTCGCATTGCTTCATCTTCTAATCGGGACAAGTGATCGGCCACTTGATTTTCGGTCCCTTTTCTATCTTTCACTTCAAAGTTGAATTCTTGCAATAGTAGAACCCAACGAATCAACCTCGATTTTGCATCCTTCTTTGCCATCAAATATCTCAAGGCAGAATGATCAGTATGCACTATAACTCTAGTGCCAAGCAAATAGGAGCGAAATTTCTCGAAAGCAAATACCACCGCAAGGAGCTCTTGTTCAGTCACGGTGTGGTTCTTTTGGGCTTCATTAAGGGATTTACTAGCATAAAAAATGGGGTGAAGGATTTTATCCCTTATTTGTCCCAATACCATACCAAGCGCAACCCCACTAGCATCACACATCACCTCAAATGGCTTGCTCCAATCCGGAGAAATAATGATGGGCGCAGATACCAACTTCTCTTTCAACTCTCCAAATGCCTTCAGACAGGATTCATCAAAATAAAATTTACACTCTTTCTCAAGCAGCTTGCACAGAGGATGTGCAATTTTTGAGAAATCTTTGATAAACCTCCGGTAGAAACCTGCATGCCCAAGAAAACTCCTCACACCTTTTACAGAGATGGGTGGAGTAAGTCTCTCTATAACCTCGACTTTAGCTCGATCAACCTCTATACCCTTATCTGAGATGCGGTGGCCCAATACAATACCCTCTTCACCATAAAGTGACATTTTTCCCAGTTTAGCACAAGGTTGCACTTTCACATCTTTTGAGAACATTAGACAAGTGACTCAAACCATGATCAAACGAATCACCAACAACAGAAAAATCATCCATAAATACTACCTCAATGGTGTCCTCCATCATATCGGAAAATATGGACATCATACATCTCTGAAAGTAGCCGGTGCATTACATAACCCAAAGGGCATCCTCTTGAACGCGAAAGTTCCATAAGGGCAAGTAAAAGTGGTTTTCTCTTGATTTTCCGGTGCAATAGAGATTTGATTGTAACCCGAATAGCCATCAAGAAAACAGTACCACCATTTACCTGCAAGTCTATCCAACATCTGATTCATGAAGGGCATAGGAAAATGGTCTTTCTCAGTCCATGCATTTAGTTTCTGGTAATCCATACACACTCTCCATCCGATCACCGGCCTCATCGGAACAAGCTCATTTTTCTTATTGGGGATCACAGTCATTCCCCCTTTATTGGGCACACACTGAACAGGGCATACCAAACTACTATCAGCGATCGGATATATGACTCCAGCATCCAACCACTTAATAATTTCCTTCTTCACTACCTCTTGCATAGGTGGATTTAGGCGTCTCTGGTGCTCAATACTTGGCTTATGATCGCGTATAAGTTGGATTTTATGTGAACAAATACCGGGAGGGATCCCAATAATATCCGCAATAGTCCATCCAATAGCTCTCTTGAACCTCTTCAACACTTCAACCAAACACTCTACTTGTTGCACCTTCAAATCTGAAACAATAATAACCGGCAAAGTGTCACTTTTTCCCAAGAATACATACCTCAGATGAGGTGGTAGAGCCTTAAGCTCTAATTTTGGAGCCTCCTCAATAGATGGTTTCGCAGGTGGAGACTCGCGATGCATCATATCTAACTCCAATTTCTTGGGTTTGAACCGAACATCACCTCGATCAAGTGCCGCAACCAATGACCCATACTCTGCAATACCATCACTCTCAAAGTTCATAATCACTGTTGCTAGTGCCTCAACACCAAGACGTTCTTCTATTTGGACCTCTGACGAACTCTCAACTCTGTAGGATATCGCAGATACCAATTGGAGCTCACCACTCTGCCTCATGGACCTACAAATATTGAAAGTCACTTCTTCATTGTTTAATCGAAACTTTATTTGTCCTTTCTCCATGTCAACCAAGGCGCGACTGGTAGCAAGAAATGGCCTCCCAAGAATAATAGGCACCTCAAAATACACCTCACAGTCAAGAATCACAAAATCGGCCAGAAATATGAATGACTCCACCTTCACTAACACATCGTGGAGTATCCCAATAGGCCTCTTCACTGTTCGATCGGCCATCAGTAGCCGCATCGCAGTGGGCTTTGGATCACCCAAACCCAACTTTTTGTAGATGGATAGAGGCGTGAGATTTATGCTTGCCCCAAGATCACATAATGCTTTAGCGAAGTGTAATAGCCCGATTGTACATGGAATAGTGAAAGCACCCGGATCTTCTTTCTTTTGCACTAGAGACCTTGTACCAATAGCACTACAGTGTTGCATCCTATCATCATCCTCAAAACTAACCGATCTCTTCTTAGTGACCATATCTTTCATGAACTTGGCGTAGCCGGGCATTTGTTCAAGAGCTTCTATCAAAGGAACATTGATGGAAAGTTGTTTTAACATATTAATAAAATGCCGGTATTTACCATCCTCGGTCTTTTTCACCAACCTTTGCGGGAATGGTGGTGGTGGTCTTGGAATGGGAGTCACCGTTTGGTGCTTCTCTGCTTCTTTTCCCACTTCATCTACCAACTCACCACTAGCTTCTAATACCTTATCTTCTCTTCTCATCTTATTTTTCACGCCAGACGGCATAGGTGGATCTATGGTTTGCTTACCACCTCGAGTAGTGACTGTCATACAATGTCCATCATTCTTCGGATTTTGAACAGTGTTGCTAGGAAGTACCCGGTTGACGAGGGTTCACAATAGACGACAATATGGCCATTTGCATCTCAAGATGCTTGATTAAGACTGCATTGACATCCATTTTTTGCCCAATGTTAGCCAAATCACCTCTCAATTCCTTGGCGTGCTCATCATTTGCGTCAAACCTCCTCATCATATTTTGCAACATGTCTTCAACTCGCGCCATACTACCTCTACCCTACCTAGGTGCAACTTCCTGATTTTGAGGTGGAACATAGGGCCCACTTCGATCGTCTCTGTTTCCATAGTTACTCCGATTAAAGTTGTTGTCGCGGTTGTAGTTTCCTTCACGAACATATGACCCTCTCGGTTGTAATTCCCATAGTTCTGACCTTGATTTCCTTGACCTTGGCGCCAATTCTCCTGATTGGAGCTTTGGGCGTTTGGTTGGAAACCCCCCGTCTGCTCATTCACTGCATAAGAATCTTCCTCATAGTAAAACTCATCTATCGGCGGTGGTGGCTTAGTCAAATAATTCACCGCATTCACTTTCTCTGCACCCCAGTGACATGTTTCAACACTAACCCAAGCTCAGTTCTCATTTGAGTTATTTCTTCACGAATATCATCTGCAGCTAGGTTGTGTGTAGATTGCACTGCAAAAGTGTTTCTCCCAGTATCCGACTTCCTAGTGCTCCAAGCTTTATTATTTCAAGAGATTTTCTCTAACTTCTCAGCGATCTTTGCATAAGTACACTCCCCATAAGAACCACCCGCAATCGTATCCAACACCGCTTTATTATTATCATCTTGCCCTCGATAGAAATATTATTTCAGCGACTCATCATCAATACGGTGATTTGGGACACTTCTCAAGAAAGAGGTGAACCTATCCCAAGAACTGCTTACCGACTCCCCTGGTAGTGCCACAAAGTTGTTCACTCTATCTTTGTGGTTGAGCTTCTTTGAAACCGGATAGTAACGAGCTAAGAACACATCCCTCAATTGGTTCCATGTAAAGATTGAGTAATAGAGAAGCTCAGTAAACCATATAGCAGCCTCTCCTGTCAGTGAGAGAGGGAACACTCTTAGCCCAATGACGTCCATGTCCAAGTCAGGCCTCCCTACACAACTCTTACAACCGACCTCAGTTTGGCAATGTGAGCATGTGGATCCTCAGATGGTAGCCCCAAAAACAGACCTCTAGCTGTGAGCATCTGCATTAAGCTACTAGTTACCACGAAAGTATGACCATGTGGTAGAGGAGGTAGGACAAGTGGCTCGTCAGAGTCAGTGATGTTAACATTTCCCCTATAGTACTCTCGAGGATGTGGGGCAGGAGGTTGTCTCCTTAGATTACCTTCACCAGGGTTATCAACCATCACTTCATTATGAGCATCAACTGGCGGGGGAGGTGGAGGATTGATCTCATCCTCGATATAAGCAGGATTGTTTTGAATGTTCATTCTGCGAAGTGTACGGTTTAGTTCTGGATCAAGCGGAAGTATTGGTTCTCCTCGACTCCGTGTACTTGGCATACACTAAAGCTAGACCTGCGAGAGACAAAAACAAAAAGAAAAAGTAAAATCAGGAAATTATTGACTAAAATTTGGTAATGTGCTTAAAGTTAATCTAAAAGCCACTTTTCCCGGCAGCGGGGCCAAAATTTGATACGCTCAACTTACACTTTCCTAAAGAAGTATAAGCGGTCGTATCAAGTAAAGAACCCAAATGTTAGGTTAGGATCGATCCCGCGAGGAAAATGGTTTAGACTTAACTTTAATCTACGATTACTTCTATTTTACTCAAGTCCTTTCCAAAAACAAATAGTTAAAGGGGGGGTTGTGTAACAAAAGTATTTAAGTAATTCTAAGTAAACAAATAGCAAATTCAAATATTTGATGTTTATCAAGTGATGAGAGAAACTAGGGTGTAAGTGTTCCCCATAGGTTCATAACGCAGTAACCTAGCTATAACAACTCTTTCCTAATATCTTGTATGCAAAGTGGTAAGTTATGTATCTCTAATTCCTTGGTCCAGCAACTAGGAAATTTCACTCCGCACCTTGGTCCGGCTACATGTGTATACTTTACTAATCCTTACATTTTACCTCATATTAAGCATCATATTCAATGTATGGCTAAGTTACTACTTTGCACCAATTGAAACTAGCCTATTAGATAGTGTATACTAAATCTACGTTGATAATTCTTTTTTTATTATCTACCTCCTTGGTCCGGCAAGTAGCAACAAGGCGAGTTCTAACGTTGGCCACCGTTAAAAAGACTTCTAAACGAAAGAATTATCAATACATGCAAGACACTATTCTAGAATTGTTATTTTAGATAGTTCTACATTGTTAATTACCCATGGTTCCCACAACCCTAGTTGTGGATTTAGTTACCCATGTTAAGTTTTACACAATTCATATTTATTAAACAAGAAATCATATACTTACTTTAACAAGTTGAAGAAAAACCCAGAAAATCACTTGAATTAATCAAAAGGTTGTAAAAATTAATTCCGAAAAAGTGAAGTATTTTCCAAAACCCAAAGTTCAACAACTAACAGTACAAATCTGAAAATTATCAAAGAGTCTAATCCCTAAAAACGAGGTTTTTTTGTCCTATTTATAATAATAGAATCCTAAACATAAAGGGAAACCTAAATAAGGAAAATTTGTTCAAAAACGCGTCTCACGTCGACGACCTGACCGACGGACCATTGAGACAATGATGGATCGTCGACGCCTCCGTCGGTACATACTTCAACTCTATTTTCAGCTGCTTTATTATCCAACTCTCTGTTACCATCGACGGGCCAAGACGACGGGCCATTGACAGGTGACGGTCCGTCGATGGCCTTTGTTGCTCCACACTTCGAATCTTTTCAAATCGGGTACTGGGGCTACATTCTGTTAACACCAACAGATCACCAGAACGGTCCGTCGATGAGATGACGGACCGTCATCCCTTACGTAACCCCACATTTGGTCAGAATTCCCCGATCTTTCCTTGGCAGCATAACATCTTCATGGCGACGCCACCTACGAACCATCGATGGGTCGACGGACCGTCGATGGCTCCGTAGGTCCTCTTTTCTGCACTTTTCAGCATATCTTTAGCGTTTTCATTCCTAACAGTTTTCCTGCAAACACAAAGAAAAATACATTAAAACTACTACAAAAAGGCCTTAGACACACACTAAACTTAAGGAAAAGGCATTGAAATTACCATAAAACCACGGTACATCAAGCACCATAATTCGACCATACAAGTGATCTCCACTCTACCTTCTCCTTTGTGCCTCTCATCTGCATATACACTCTACTTATGTTGTATTGTGTCATGTTATTCATTTCTTCCTCAGTAATCCCTACATCTTGTATATGTTTTGCTACCTTCAATATCCTCTGCACCACCCAAGAGGCCTGTTGAGCTTGTATATTCCATACACCTTGCTTTCCATACTAACTATGGATCCAAACAACCCATAGTTTTTCTTTTTTCTTGCATAAGTTCCATAACAGTTTCCCAATTGCAGCTTTGTTCCATGTGTACAGATCCAGGAAGTTAAGTCCTCCACTTGTTTTAGGCCAACATAATTCATCCCATGCAATTAATGCTTTCCTTGAGACCTCAGTGTTCCCTGTCCATAAAAATCTTCTACATATAGCCTCCACTACTTGTAATATTTTCTTTGGAAGAGCAAAAATCTGAGACCAAAACATTTGGATTGCATATAGAACACTTTTAATAAGTTGAGCTCTTCCTGCATAAGACAAGAATTTTGTTGTCCGGCTTGTAATTCTATAAAGCATCCTGTCTAACAAAGATTTACATTGTACTATAGACAACCTTTTGGTACTCAATGGGATTCCCAGATACCTAAATGGCAACTCCCCTTTCACATATTCAAGCTCCTGCAATATCTCCTCTTGGTGTTGCTGTTTAACTCATCCAAAATACGCATTGCTCTTGTCTACATTTGCAACCAGGCCTGAAGCTTTAGAGAACATCATAAAACACTTCACTGATTTTAAATCTCCTCTACAGAACATTAGTAGATCATCAGCAAAGCTCAATTGAACTATTCTCTGTCTTTTGCATCGAGGATGGTAATGAAACTCATGATTTGTCTGCAAAGTCTTCAGAATTCTAGTCAAGTAGTCCATAGCTATTACAAACAAGTAAGGAGAGATATGATATCCTTGTCTCACACCCCTCTTTGCCTTAAAAGAGGTTGTGTTATGCCCATTTATTTGAATAGAATAAGTAACTGTTGTGACACACTGCATAATCCACTGTATGACTCTAGCTGGCATTTGAATCCCTCCTAAGATCTGTTCCAAGAATGTCACTCCAAGATATCATATGCTTTCTTCATATCCACTTTAACCATGCATCTTCTGGAAATCCCTTTCCTACCATACCCTTTTACCAATTCATGACTCAGTATCACATTGTCATTCAGTGCTCTTCCTGGTACAAAAGCTGATTGATTTGGCTCTACTATAGTCTCCATAATAGGTTTTAACCTTGTAGTTATAAACCTTGGCTATTATTTTATACATTGTTAAGCAGCATGATATAGGTCTCTATTCACTGATCTTGGTAGGATTTTGTACCTTAGGTATAAGTGTCACATTAGTACAATTAATGGCTTGGTACATCTCCCCTGCATTGAAAAATCCTAAGACTGCATTTATCACCTCTTCTCCCACCACTATCCATGCTTTCTTGAAAAACACAGCATTAAGACCATCCTTACCTGGAGCTTTTAAATCATTGATCCCATGTAGAGCAGTTTGTACTTCCTCTCTTGTAACTGGAGCTGCTAATCTTAATTGTTGTTCTCTGTTGATTTGACCACCTTTCTTCATTATTTGTAGATCCACACTTGGTAAACTAAAAGTAGACTGACCTAGTAGTGCTTTATAAAATTTAATTGCCACTTCTTCAATTGCCTCCTGAGAATGTACAGTTATCCCTGCATCAGTAGTAAGACCAATAATAGTATTTTGTGCCAGCCTGTTTTTCATATGAGCAAAGAAATAACTTGTGTTTGCATCTCCTAACTTTAACCATTGTACCCTGGATTTCTGCCTCATAGCACTCTCCTCAAATTATTTTAAATTATTTTCTTGTTAAGTAGTAGTATCTCTTCGAAGGGGTCGCTACAGAACCCCCTATTTCAACATGTGAATTCCATCAGTCAGCTCAAATCAAGTTTCTTATCGTTGGAATGGAGCAGTTACTAACAATCATATCTTTGTTAATTATTATGGAGATCCTAAATATATAATTTAAGATGAAAATATAAAAATCTCAAAGTAGATGAAATGTATGGGGATTGATTCAATGGATAGGCTTCGAAAATAATTTATTCTGGGTCATTTATTTCCAAGCTTGCCACGTGCTTTTTCAATAAAATTAAGGGAAAATTGCGTACCAAATTATAATAGATATATAGTATGTTTTGATCGAAAGTATAAAAAAAGGATATATTTGATCGAAAGTATAAAAAAGCACTATGTATAAATGACTTTTGATAGTACAAGAATATAAATGTCCATTTTCCATTTATTTAATCATATTGAAAAGTCGATGGGATAATCACAAGTAGCCCCCAAGCTATGACCAAAATTCCATCAATACACTTAAACTTAACTAGGATCCAATTAGCCCTCTAACTTATATTAAAATTGAATAAACACACCACAAAAGTGACATGTCAAAGATTGTGCAAATCTCTTTAAGGCAAGTGACGACCTATGAAGTTGGAAACGTGTCTTTTTTTAATTGATATATTTACAATTAGTTAATGCACGTAATTATTTACATTAAAAATTATGTATAATTTATTTTTTCCATTTCTCTCTTCATAAAATATTTATTTTAATTTCTTCCCCACCTTAAACTTTTTACTTTTTTCCGTTTCATTAATTTCTTATCTTTTCACTATTAATTATTTTCAAAATGATGTGTATATTTTCAAAATAATTAATTAAAAGTTTTCTTTAAATTTTGACATTTTAGTTTTTCTTATGTTTTATTTTATTTATTCAATTATTTTGATATCCGTTCGAAATTAGTTTATTTTAAATACAATTTTCAAATTAATTTTTAAATTAAATCAAAAGGAAAGACATAGAAAATAATTTATAAATAAAATCAATTGAAAAAATAGAAATAATTATGATTAATGGTAAAAGAAATGAAGAAAAATATTTAAAAACAAGTAAAAAAAATAGATAAAACAAATTGTGTGTTTTAACTTTATTCAAATACAAGATAAAGAAAATAAAAAGATTTTTAAAAAAAATAAACTAAAAATGTAAAAATGTTTTAAAAATAAATGAAATAATTACACATATGGAGTCATGTGATGTACAAATGAAGTCATTTACCTTGTTGAGGTGACACGTAATCACTAAAGGCGCACGAAAATACAAAATAAAATGAGTTCGGGGATAATAGGATACTAGATGTAAAGACATGACTCCGTCGTGATGGAAAAATTAATGAAGAATGAATTGGGGCCAGAAAACGTTTTGGTAGTGACTTAGAATTCCTAGTCTAGTCCAGATTTGGACGAAATTGGATTCATTAAGATGTAATACCCTCAAAATGAAATAGGACGAACTAGAGCTTTACATGAGTTTTATGAGTTAATAACTTGTTAAAATAATGAGAAATAGCTTTTAATAGTTGATTTGAAGAGTTGTGAGGCCAAACGTCAAGTGACGACCAAGCGTCTGTTTATAGCTAATCCGGATTTACCCAAGAGATTTGAGCTTGATGCACCTCTCAACAAGTATAATAGGGGAACATTATATTCTTCTGATCCAGTTAGCTATACTAACTATCCATTTCTAGAGAATGTGGTATGATAATGCCAAGGAAGCATTAAAGATCACTAGGTCTTCCTCAACAAGGAAAGGATTCCTTTGTATCTTGAAGTGTCCTCACAAATCAAACTATCACATTTGATTTAGTTTCCACCCCAGAACCTGTGTTCTAGGACTTCCTTTCTTCACTTGATTGGATATCCATTTTACATCCTCGTTCCAACTTAAGATACGTCTTTACCGACACAGAATATATGATTGAAAGAGTCAACTTGTCATGTAGCACATTATATGGAAGTTGTGAACCCATTGGAACCAAAATTTATCTCTTTTTTCGTGACAAAATCCAGAGTAATTTACATGACTACTCTATTAAAAATGTTGGAAATCAATCAAGTCCAAGCCTCTGGCTCCTCTTTGTTTTGCTCAAAGTTCCCATGCTACCAATGACTTCCTTGAAGTTTCTGTAGTCCCTTACCATAAAAATGTTATGCACATGATAGATATCATTAGCATCACTTTTTTGGCAGCTAGAAAATGTGTGCCCAATATGTTTGTTGTGTATACTTTTGAAAAGTTGCACTCTCCCACTAAAATGTGTGCCCAATATGTTTGTTGTGTATACTTTTGAAAAGTTGCACTCTCCCACTATGCCTTGCTTCTTTGCACGTGTTGTTGTGTATGTATATATATGTAGGAGGAGTATATGCAGCTAACAAAGAAGAACAACTATGTCGAAAACATACCAATAACTCACGAGCGACAACATCGTCAATAAATAAATGGTGTATCAGCACACCCTTCCTTTCTCCCACTTCCCAAATAATAACATGACCTTTATATGAGTTCAAGCTTACTAACCAACCTTACTTCACAGTCGAAAAAACCTTAATAGCTTAAGCAATTACAGAATACTCAAAGTCACGGTTTCCGATCACCATTCGATGAGTTCTTACCATAAACCTATTAGTGATATCTCTTAATTGATTATTCGGATATATATTTATTGATCTTCTATATTTTAGTATCTCATTAGTGATTTAGTTTCAATTATGATTAGGATAATATCACATTCCTGTATTAGCTGATTCTTTCCTTATTTGTTGTTTGCTCTCTTATATAAATATACATACATATTAATAAAATAACATCTCTCCAACAGTAAATCTTATATGTTATTAAGAGCATAAAAGCTTAACAAAAAAAATTTCCCTTACCATTTGTGTTTGTCCTGCTGCACTAACAATGGTGTCACCTGATGTCTCCATTGAGAACACCTCAAGCACACCTTCTACCAAATTCTCCCAGAACTCTCACCATGAATAGCAATGAGCAGTTGATTTGGTTCTTGTAGTTTACAAAACTGAATTGATACTTTATTATATCAACATTACATGTATATATACAATAGAAAGAAGCATCAATAAAGGAAAGAAAATATCCTACATATCTCTTATGATTTCTACATATCTCTCCTATCTATATAAGGTAATAGAATATATTTACAATAACTCTCCCCCTCAAGCTGGAGCATATATATTAATCATGTCCAGCCTGTTACACAAATAGTTAACTCGAGCTCCATTCAATGCCTTTGTGAACAAATGAGCTAGTTGTTCTCCAGTCTTCACATAACCCGTGGAAATAAGCTTTTCTTGAATCTTTTCACGAATAAAATGGCAGTCCACCTCAATGTGCTTAGTTCTTTCATGATACACTGGATTTGAGACGATATAAGAGCGGCTTGATTATCACACCAAAGTTTCATGAGTGTGGGATACTTTAACCCAACTTCACTTAAGAGGTGACGTATCCACATAATCTCACATATGGATTGTGCCATATCTCTATACTCGAATTCTGCACTGGATCGAGATACAACATTTTGTTTCTTACTTCTCCATAAAACCAAGTTTCCACCCACAAAGACACACTAGTCAGTAGTAGACCTTCTATCAATCTTGGATCCAGCCCAATTGGCGTTGCAAAACACTCAATGCGAGTATTCCCATTGTTTCTATATACTATGCCAGGTCCAGGGGCGCCTTTCAAGTAACATAATATTTGCTCCAAAGCTGTCCAATGTTTTACTGTAGGCGTGGTCATGAAATGACTAAAAACAATAACTGCAAAAGCAATATCCGGACGAGTTACAGTGAGATAGTTTAATTTCCCAACTAATCTCCTGTACCTCTCTGGATCATCGAAGGATCACCATCATCTTTTGTTAGCTGCATATTTGGAACCATTGGAGTATTACAAGGCTTGGCTGCTGACTTTTCAGTTTCCTCAAGAAGGTCAAGGATATACTTTCTTTGAGATAAAAATATTCCCTTCTTACTCCTACTTACTTCTATTCCCAAGAAGTATTTCGGCTGTCTTAAGTCTTTCATGTGAAATATCGAATGCAAGAAAGATTTGAGAGAGGATATTCCTGCATAATCACTCCCGGTAATGACAATTTCATCAACATATACGACAGGAAGAATAACGCCAGTTGTTGATTGTATATAGAAGACCGAATGATCACATTTGCTCTTTGTAAGCCCAAACTTCTAAACTACCTCACTAAATTCCCAAATCAAGCATGTGGACTTTATTTCAAACCATACAAAGATTTCTTCAAGTGACAAACTTTCCCATTCTCCCCCTGAGCAACAAAATTGGGTGATTGCTCCATATATACTTCTTCTTGGAGATCCTCGTGAAGAAATGCATTCTTGATATCCAAATGATGTAACGGCCAATTCTTGCAAGAAGCTAGAGAAATAAACAAGTGAGTGGAAGTGAGTTTGGCCACCGGAGAAAAAGTATCAGAATAATCCACTCCATAAGTCTGAGCATATCCTTTAGCCACTAGTCTGGCTTTAAGCCTCGCCACAGAACCATCAGGATTTACTTTGACAGTAAAAACCCATTTACATCCCACTGCCATTTTGCCTTTTGGTAAGTCCACCAAATTCCAAGTGTGATTTTCATCTAATGCATGTATCTCCTCAAGCATTACGTCATACCAATCAGGGTGACTCAAAGCTTCCTGAATTGTTTTGGGTACAAAAATGGAATCTAGAGAAGCAATCAAAGCACAAGATGCGGGAGACAAGTGGTCATATGAGATAAAATTAACAATAGAATATATTGATTGACACTGACGCTTACTTTTGCGAAGAGCAATGGGAATGTCAAGATTTTCTGTTGGAGAGGGATTGACCGGAGGAGGATCTGATGACGAAAGAGTTGGTGCAGTAAATGTATCATTGATCGTTTTTCGCCTAGAATAAACTTGAATTACTGGTGGCTTTGTTGGAGCAGGATGAACATCAGAATACACATTCTCAGTTACCTGCTCAACACTACCACAAACTTCCTTATGGTGTTCTGAGCTCGGTTGAGTGGTCTTATAAATGATCCATTCTTCTTCTTCATGTCCCTGAGTGGAAGAACTGTCAAGAGAAGAAAAAAAGGAAATGTTCTCAGAGAACACCAAATCTATCGACACCATGTATCTGTTAAGGGTTGGAGAGTAGCACCGGTAACTCTTCTGTAAGCGAGAATATCCCAAAAAACACACTTCAAAGCCTTTGGATCTAGTTTAGTAACTTGGGGTCGCACACCACGAACATAGAAAGTACTTCCAAACACCTTTGGCTCTAATGAAAATAATGGCTTATTTGAAAAGGGAACACCATATGGAATATCACCATTAAGCACTATGGATGGCATGCGATTAATTAAAAAACTAGATGTGGATACCGCTTCCACCCAAAATTGCTTAGGTACCTTCATTTGGAATAACAAAGCACGAGTAGTCTCAAGCATGTGTCTATTTTTTCTCTCAGCTACTCCATTTTGTGAGGGTGTATCCACACACGAAGATTGATGAAGAATATCATATTGATTCATGTAGTTCTGAAATGATGCTGACATGAATTCTTTTACATTATCACTCCTCAATATATAGATAGAAGCATTAAACGGTGTCTTAATCTCAGCACAAAAATAAGAGTAATGGGAGAACACTTCAGAATAATTTTTCATAAAGTAAATCCATGTAATTCGGGAAAAATCATCCACAAAGTAACAAAATATTTGAACCCAACTTTAGACACAACCGTACATGGTCCCCAAATATCTGAATGAACTAACTCGAAAGCAAACTCAGCCCTCTTATTATTCCTAGGACTTAACGAGCTTCTATGGTGTTTTGCAAAATGACAAGACTCACAATCTATTGAAGGTACATTATGAAACTGAGGACATAATTTCTTCAAAACTGGTAGATAAGGATGTACGAAATGATAATGTGTTTCAAATGACGAGATGATACTAGAGCAAGCAACCGATGGAGGCGCCCATTCATCAAGAATGTAGACACCGTCTGATACATGTCATTTACCAATAATTTGTTTCGTCATAAGATCCTGAATAATACAATAATCGAGATATAAGGAGACAAAACATTGTAGGTCTTTGGTAAGTTTACTCACAGAAATCATATTAAAGGCAAGACTAGGTAATCCTAGAACAGAGGACAAAGTAATAGATGAATGGGGTTAACGATTCCGGATTTCTCAATGGTATAACTAGATCCATCAGCTATGGTAATAGAGGATGGTACTTTATGTGACCGGAATTTAGAGATTATTTTGGGATTACCTGTCATGTGATTTGTGGCACCCGAGTCAATGATCCAGTTGCTTCAGGAGGAAATAAGACATTTGTTACCTGACTCAGTAAGGGCATGGGCTGGAGTGGTTTCATTCATTGATTCCTGATTCTTTGTAAGTCTAGCATACTCATCGGTTGAAATTGTAACAGTTGAGGGTGAACTAGATGTGGCAGCAACATTGGCAGACTGAGACTGAAGTTGTTGGTTGCGATTTTGTAATTTCTTACAGTTTTGCCTTATGTGCCTGGGTTCCTTACAATAGCGACAAGTATTGTCGTTGATCCATCTCGCAACATCATTGTCTCCTCCTTTGTTATTGTTCCATCTCCTAGCATCATTGTCTCCTCCTTTGTTATTGTTCCATCTCCCAGAGTTATTGTTGTTGTTCCACCTTCCTGCATCATTGTTATGATTCCACTTCCCTGCATCATTGTTATTGTTCCATCTCCCTACATCATTATTGTTGTTCCATCTCCTTGCATCATTGTTGTTCCATCTCCCTACATTATTTCTTCCTCCTCCTCCTTTTGCAACAAGCACATTGGTCTGTTTGTTAGACGGAGTACTCTATGTGCGCAACACTCGACTGAAAACATCTTTGAGAGAGTTGATCTCAGATTTAGACAGAATATGTGATTTAGCAGTCTCAAGCTCAGATGGGAGTCCAGTTAAAAAACTCATTAGCCATTTGTTCTTTTTGAGCCTGCTGCACCTTGATATCAATACTGAAACGTAGAAGTACATTCAGTTCCTTGTAGGTTTTCTTGAACTCCATGAAGTATGTAGTGAGTGAATTAGCTTCCTTCTCAGAACGATAGAAAGCCTTACAAACTTCATAAATCCGAGATAAATTACCTTTGCCAAAATATAAATACTCCAAATAATCCATTAATTCTTTCACAAACTCACAGTGATTAACCAAACCAACAACTTCATTGTCAATACAGTTTATAATTTGCAAGAGTAGTCTATCATCATCTCTAAGTCAAGTCTTTTTAGTATCATCCGTTAGAGGATCTTGGATAAGATGGTCATTCTTTTCAACACTACGCAAGTAGACCTTGATTTTTCTACTTCGATCTAAATAATTAGATCCATTTAATTTATTATCAGTAATTTTAGACAATGTTGGAAAAATTCCAGTCATGGCAGATTTATCATCAGACATTTTAACTAATGTTTATCCAAGAAATTGATCAAGAAGAGTAAAGGATAAAAAATCTGACACCAAACTGGTTGAAAAGGGCAAAATATTGATACCAAAACTGAACCCAACAGCCATTGAAGCGCAAAACTATTTCCAGATTTTACATCACAGATGCAAAGGATAAAAATTGAGCTTGGAAGTGAAGAAATTATTATCCTGCAGTGATTTTAACACCAAAAAATCAATCATGCAGTACGTTGGAACAGATGAAACGATGCTGGGACAGCAAGCCTAGAGGTATTCTACCAAAACCCAAGTAGCCGAAACCTTTTCCCAGATGCTAGGAAAAGTTTCGAAGTTTCTGAACTAAGATCTGGAGCCCTATTGGCTCTGATACCATGTAGTTTACAGAACTGAATTGATACTTTATTATATCAACATTACATGTATATATACACTAGAAAGAAGCATCAATAAATGTAAGAAAATATCCTACATATCTCTTATGATTCCTACATATCTCTCCTATCTATATAAGGTAATAGAATATATTTACAATATTCTGTAACAGTTCTCATGCACCTCTAAAGCTCAAAAATACAAGCTACCATTCATGAATGTTTTTCTCCATTTTAATGAACAACCACCAAGTTCAACGACCAAACGTTTTCATCAATGACAAGACCATGTCATTGTTGTCTCTTTATCTTCTGATATTGTTCCATTTGTCATTGACATCAAATCTTCCTTTGCTCTTTGGAAAAATATAAATGGAAACCTATGCAAAGCCATTGCGTGCTCGTATTATGAGTCGAGTCTCTAAGAAACTTGAAAAAAGGTAACCTCTCTATTACTTCATATCTACAAAAGATCAAACAAAATCTGCAGCCCTTTAGTCTCATCTGGCATCCAAATTTCAGTGAATGAGATCTTCCTTTATGATCTTCGTGGACTTTAAAATCCTATCTTATTGAATATGGAATTTGCTACTCTCAGCCAAATTACCGCTTGTTTATATATGCTAAATCTAGAGTTATGCTCTACCTCATTGTATATGTTGATGAGCTAATTATCACGGGTAATCATCAATGTTTGGTGGAAGATTTTATTAGGTGTCTTGCTAATCATTTCTCTATTAAAGGTCTTGGTGATTTGAATTTCTTCTTGGGTGTTCAAGTTATTCACTCACCATATGGAATTTTCTGAAGTCAGCAAAAGTATATCTATGAGATCTTAGACTGAGCCAACATGGTCTAAGCTAGACCATTCGCACACCAATCTTGTTCGATGAGTAGTGATGTCTCTTTACATGAAGATCCTAAAGAATATAGTTTTATAGTTGGAAGTTTACGGTATCTTCATCTTACCTAACCGATGTTGCCTTTGTTGTTTGCAAATTGTCTCAGTTTACAAGTGCTCCAACTACACACCGGGCTATGGTTAAATGAGCACTACAAAAAATGCATACTTTGTGGAGGCTTAATTGGGGAGGTCAGACTAACCTTCAGATATTATGTCAAATTTTGGGGGTTTATTTAACCGGTGCAAGTTAATTCAAAATAGCGGCGGTTATGATCCGTTAGTTTATTATGATTTACTAAAAAATACCTATTATAATGAAAATGTGTGCCAGGGTTTGGAACTTTCCCTCGTTATTTTTCCTCCCAAAATATTAGGGTCGCAGGGAAAATGCTCTCAGAATTTTCTCACTCTCTGTCACTCCACAACATCGATTAGATGAAGAGAAGAAGAGAAGTCTGGTGATTTACGTTCGCAGAAGAGAAGAGGAGCTCTCGTTAGGTGTTGATTTCCATTAAAGAAGTGAGGAGAAGATTGATTGGATTCTCTCTAAGCTCACAAATTGGCTCTTCCATCGACGAATATTCTCAAAATCGTCACAGGTGAGAATATCTTCTCCCTCATGTGCAGTATCAGGAGTTATGAATAGTGTGTTTGATTCAGATAGAGCTAAAGTTAGTTGTTTGTTCGATTTATTTATGAACTTTGATTCTGAAATTAGTGTGTTTTTGTTGAGTATATTGATGAGGTAAGTTGTACTTTATGAGGAATCAGCTGCATTTCTGATTTGTTAGCACTAAATCTAACTCTTATGCTCTTAGATGTTTCAGCATGTGATGCAATGTGTGAAAAATTATTATTTGGTGCAAATTGCAACTCGATGAGTCAAAGTTTCTTTTATCATTTCTAGACTGAATTTTCCAGTCCTAGCAACCAATAAAGTTCTGAATGTTGACTGAATTTGAAGGATCTGGATATTGTTATGTGCAATTGTAGTACCATCGTGTTATCTATTCTAGATTATATTAATATACATTTGTTCTAGTAGAGTGGTTTTTGATAGATCCTCGGCTCGAATGTTAACTCTCGGCACTAGGTGGAATTGGGCCCATATGCTCTTGTATGTTATTTGATTACATATATCAGTAAGGTTAAGATTTAAATTCTGGACAAGTAATTTAAGTGTTTTAATCACAATCGTAGGAAGCAACTCGTTTCTTGATATATGTAGTTCTGATTATATATCTTCTGTAATTATCCTTACACGTTATATGCATTATTTTGGACCTCGTTCGTGACAAGTTGCTATCCAGTTTGTTGCACAACTTCTCTGCTCAAAATCAGAAAGTCTCTTTCAACTCTATATAAGAAGCCACATTTCTTTCTTGATATATTGTATCACGTGTCTTCCTCATTTACTAGCTTTGTTGCTAAGGTTTGTGACATAAACTGTTTAAGTTACAGGTCATTCTAAAGATATTTACCATTGTAATTAAAGTTACTATAACACATGGTATTAAACAGGGAACTGAAGAAGCAAAGAAACAATGGCAGTTGCAGCTTAAGGAGGAATAGAAGAAGACGTATAACTAGACTATCGAGTATGACACACCTTTTAGTATGCTAACAATATTGTGAAGGTAGGGTTGACTCTAGTTGTGCATCTGCTTTTGTTAAATGGGTTCATCAGTCTAGTGTCGATTATCGTACATCTGAGATCACCGTAGAATATCTATGTTGTGAGCATATATGTGCTATTAATTACTTAATTATGCCTTCAGCGCCCCAATACTACTGAGATAAAGCAATGTGAACATATTTACTGATTGAAAAGGATGGTTATCATGGTGGAGGAATATGAATGCTGAAACGGTGACCTGGACAGAATTGGAGCCAGAGTACTTGACCAATTCTTCTGAAGAATGAAGAATGAACTTCTCATAGTGATGAAGTATTTTACTGGATGCCCAATTCTTAATGTTTTTGAAAATTTGTTAGAAATCTGTATAACACAAATGGATTGGAAAAATATTAGGATATTACTTTTAATATTGTAACTTGTTGGATATTACTTTTATACTGTAACCTTTTTTTATTATTGCAGCAGTATCATAACTTGTAAACTGATGATTGTTTCAACTATTATTGACTTTAGAGCACTGTTCTAAGAATCAATTTGCGGGGGTTCAAACTGCGGCAAAATAACCCTGCTGCTTGTTACAGGGGTTAGTGAAAAAAAAACCACAACTTAATTATGGTTGATCTAACTTTGGGGTTGCTGTTACAACAAACTATGGGGGTTCCTAACCCCCATAGTATGTAAAATAAATTCGGGCTATTTAGGCTTTTTTTTTAATGGAGTTCTGTGCTATCTTGTTGGCGCATTTGCTAATGGTCTGTTTTTTCGCAAATGTAAGTCACTAAATTTGCACGCCTTCTCTGACTCAGATTGGCCAGGTAATCATGAAGATCTCTCCTCTACTACAACATATATATTATGTTTTTAGGCTTCAATCTGATGGAGTTCTAAGAAGCAAAGAGTTGTTGCTCGCTCATCCGTAGAAGCTGAAAATCGTGTTATTGCTTCAGCGTCAGCTGAAATTTGTTGGATCTGTAATCTGCTTCAGGGGTTGTCTATTTTTATCAACGAACCACTAGTTATCTAGTGATAACACGATTATTTTGATTGACATGTAGTCCAACAAGGCCTGCTCTGTGTTTCTCATGTTTCTTCCCAAGATCAGCTGGCTGATCTTCTTCTCACCAAGCCGCTTCCAAAAGCTCCATTCGAAGCATTAAGGTCAAAGATTGGTATGTCAAACTGATATACCATCTTATGGGACATATTAGTGATATCTCTTGATTAATATCTCATTAGCTTTCTTTTCTTTAACAATATTTACCAGGAAATATACCGATTAGTGATTATGTAATTGTAGAAGGGTAGATCTATTTTTTAAGGCTTAATAATCTAATTGTGTTTGGATTGGATCTCTTTATCTTTGATTATGATATGGCAGTTCATTTTTCCAGTTTGAGCAATTATTTTTGTTAATACCTTTCTATTATAGTTTGAAAATTCAATAGAGAGAATTATAAGCATAGAAAGACAGTTAGCACTGAATTGTTGATTGCAATTTTACTATGTAAATAGCTAAGAAAAGGAAAGTTCTCTATCCAAATGATTGTTGAAGATGTGCAAAAAAGAAGTGCATACTCCAGCTACCAGACATTCTATTTTTGATACAATACAATTTGTTGACCTCTTTGCCTAATTATGTCTTCTAATATGTAAGAAAAACAGAAGGGATGAGAAGGGAAAATGCTAAGAGTATTTGAAATTAAGATATAGTTAATTATTTATTTTGACTAAATAATGTGAAGAGATATTACTATAATGAAAAAAAATAGTAGTACAAATTAAGATCAAAAAGTGAAAATGAGTAATTTAGTCAAATTACTCTATTTATTATATTTTCTTAAAGAACATGGAAAAAAACTAACATATAAAATTAAATAGATTGGAGGAAGTATATCTTATTTTGCACTTAATTATCGTCGCAGTATATTGTAATGCATAGTTGGATACAACTGATATTTTTGCACCATTAACTAATATTCTGGATACATATTGGAATAATAATATTGTCATCTAAAGCTAACATAATATGATAACATATATACTGCACACATAAACATAACAAGTAAACCAAAAAGGCATAAGATATAAATCTAAAAGTAGAAGTACATAGACAAGAAAATGATAAAATGATCAGTAGCTTGGATCCCCAAAAACCTACCTAAACCATAAAATACAGACTACTTTCTGCATGACATATACGTAGCTCGTCCAAAATCACATCGACCAATTAAGTCAAGCTATGTCGGTAAGAATTGCTAATGCAGTAATGATAATTTGTCCATTCAATTACAAAACGTGGTAATGGTGATCAGAGGCTGATTCTTTGAACTTGAAGCTATACATTATCTACTTGAAGCTATACATTATCTACTTAACGGGATTCTATCTGTTTCTGATCAATGATCAGAATTCACAACAAACCAAATCCTTTTACACCACATGTTTACTGGACATCAACTTGTCACTGACAAAATAGAAAAAACTACATCTTTTCGTGCACATAGCAAATATTCTTATATATACATGTACTCAAAAAGGTTTAGAACACACAGGACTTTTGGTTTATAGCACAAAGAATAATGGGCATATTAGAGGAGGCCACAGGGTATACCCACTAAGAAATCCCTTTTATTTTCATTGCCTTGTTCTTTGCTGGGGAACTTAAAAAATAAGGTATGCCATGCTAGAGACTATATATCAGAATTGGCTTAGCTTCAGAGGAAAAAGTGAATAACTTGTTGCTGCAAGATCAGGTGTATGCTGATGCAAATATAAGCATCGTATTTATGACAACAAAACAAAAACCAATAGGAATTAATGATACTTAGTAATAATATATGTCCTCTCGATTGGAACAATATCCAAAAGTAGTCGACGCCCTGATTTAGGGGTAAGCTGAGTAGCAATTTTATTTGTGGACAGTGGACTGTACCATTCAGCTTCAGGACATAAGCTTATCTAAGCAAAAATCAAAGATAAGTAGTTTTTACTTTGAACTTGCCTGATTAATACACCTAAATAGTATTTTTGCAATTTGAAGATATCAAAGCAATTCAGTTGAGCAAGACTCACAGAAGGAAAAGCACAAACATAATCAAAGTAGAAAAACCTTCATGGAGCAAGAGTCTGTGATAGACATCTCTAAATGTGATAAACCTTCCAGAAACTCAAACTCCCTTAGCTAACTAATTACCTAGCCCATCTTGGATTCCCTGTTAGGAGATAATATCAATTGTCTTTCTTCTATGTTGATCGGACTCTTAAAAAATGTCGACGTGTGCGTGCCGGATTCTACAAAACTAGTGCATTTTTGAAGAATTTGACATGGATGTGGCATCATTTTTGAAGAGTCCGACCAACATAGCCTTTGTTACCTAATGTATGCTAGAAGTGGTACTGAAAAGAGGAATATCACTTTAATAATATGTTGGCTCTTTTCATACACAGTGACTACCCTGACCACACAATTGGTACATGTTTTTTATATTATTATGGAGTTCATGTTGTAACTTTCTATAACTTGGAGAAACCTTTTATAGGAGATTATTAAGCACATTTTGAAATTGATAGTAGAATTACTCTAAGATACATTAAAATGATTTTAATATGTCTATGGAGCAGAGACTATTTCAAGCTAAATAGGTTATTAATGACATATAAAACTACTAGATGATATATCAGAGCATATATATATTCATATGAATCGCTTTCCCGTCCTCCCTACATTATGGTGAGAAATTGGCGTACCTCTTGAATAGCCATTAACGCCTCAGCTTGCCAACGAGTTACCTCAGGTGCAAAAAAGTGACTAACTTCTCTAACCTGCCCCAGTCAGAAAAGAGGCATAAAACAATTAGGTTTGGTGAAAACTTGATAAAGGCAAGGATAAATCCATAATCCATTTGGTCTAAACTAAACCATATTATCATCAAGGGAATCTATATAGCAGTTCTACAACACACTTACATTTAAAAGAATAGTCAGAATGCAGATTTTGGTGTACACTCTTAGTCCACACTTTCTGCCAGAACCACAAACTGAGTCCCAGGGACTTCCTGAAATTTAGAGGAGGATAGAAACCTTTTTTTGACTAGAAGATCTGCGTAGAACACCTTCTTACAATCTGAAACTACCAAACCTTCTACAGAAGCAGATCCTCTATAATTGAAAAGAGTTAACTAGTTTCCACTTTTGTAAGTTCGGCAGATCATAAATGGTCTTCCCACTCCGATCACATAATGAAATCAAAACGAAATGGAAACCTTTCTTTGAACAATAGTACATAATCCCCAAAACTGGTCAAACTAACCTGCAAATCGAATTGAGCCAAGCCCAAACAAAGAAAATACTAGAGTATAAAGATAAACTCAAGAAAGTGAATGATTTTTTCTTTCTTCTATTTGTTAACATCAGTGTGTTCTCCATTGAGAAAGTAAATCAGTTAGAAAATAGAATAGGTGAATGTTCATCTTGACGTAGTCCAAAGGAAAATGAGAAACTGAGTTATGGAGTAATACATCAATTTAAGCTTGCCAAAGATGCCTCTTCTAAAGGGTTTTTATTCAAGAAAAGGGGGTTATTCTCTCCACTCCATAGTATTTTTATTTTTTACTATCCTTTCAGCATCTTTTTTTTTCTTTTCAAGTTAGTCTCATCAACTAGTGGAAAGCCCTAACATTAGCTTTATCCTCTAGTGCAGCAGTGATTCACGTATTGTCCACTCAACTAAGGCATAACACTGATAGCCCTCTCATTTTCTCCGTAATCTACATTAAATTAGACACCTGCAACTATTAAGATTTGACTTCAAGTTCATTCTTCCATTTCAGCCAGATACATGGTAATGAAGCACTCAATCAAGCTATAATTGGTTTAGACTTTCTCCTATTTCATCTAATCATATGGCTACTAAGCTCAAATTATATCTAACAGTCTAACTTTATCCCTGTCAGCAAGCACAACATCAACAGAACCATGATGACTGTAACCAAAAAAAGAAATGCATTAGAAAAAACGAGTTTGATATGGTATAAGTCCATATGATGAAATTTACATGTCTGATGAAAGGAGCAGCTGGAATAACAAGATCCCACGTCTTCTGAAAGTGCCTGATTTCTCGAAGCGCCCCTGTCCCTGGCCTGTAACGCTTCTCCTGTTTTGACTTCTGCACTGAAGCTGAAACACAAATATTCTCCCACCATTAGAAATATAGGATGGGGCTGGTAAAAAACGAATGTATTTAGAAGGATTCATATAGTTAACCCAACTATCTTCAAATTGACACCAAAAAACTGATTGAAACAAAAGTAGAGCAACATAACTACTTGTCCAAAGCATGAAAATACAGAAAAGCACATTAATTTACTTCTATATACACTTACTTGCTGGTGCAGTCCTTGTACTTTTTCTTGTAGTTATCTGATTTATCCCAAACAAAAAGGCAAAATATTAACCTCACGAACTTCGAATTATCACGAGAACACAAAAATGACAGTTATTATCATACCGATGGAGTCACTGAAGGTACAGCTTCAACTGCAAGTCCAGGTACAACATCACCATATTAGGATTCAAAAAACAAACTCAACAAAAATCAATTCAAATCCAGAAAACTAAAATGAAGTATATACGCTAGTGTAAACATTTCACACACAGAACCATCGTTGAATGTACAAAGAAGGCATTAAGCACCGCTTCTTATCTTCAACTTGAGCCATATACATTGCCTATATTTCCGAATTCATTAACCTTTTCAAAACTCTAAATATATGTGTGCAATTATACTAAAAAGGAGAGATAGAGAAGTAACCACAACGTTTGGTGCGACTTCGTTTCACGGCGTGTTTGGTTCTCACCATGGCTGCTGGTGTTTGTTGCATAGAAGAGCAGATTTGAGTAACTTGTTAGTGGAGGATTTCACTTGTTTGAGAGAGATATTGAGTTCCATATTTTTAAAGAAGAATGATAGGTAGTAACTGTACTCACCTCTGTGCCACCGGCACTGCCACCCAATTGACGCTGACACTGTCATGATATTCCTTTCTGTTTATCCCAAACTTAAAACTTAATCCTGTCACTAAAACAATTTTGCTTTTATTTTTATTTTTAGTTTGGTTCATTTATTATTTCAAGCTAGTAATATTATTACTCAGACGTTTTTAAGAATTAATGTTTTTAATTTTGTGTTAATTTGATCATATACTTTATAGTTTACAAAATAAATATTTAAGGGATTCATTTTGAAATTGAAATGCTATACTTTTGTGAGATATATTATTTTATTATTTAGTATACATACTTGCACTGAATATTTTAAAATGGACAATTTTTAAATTTAAAATAACTAATATGAATTATTAATGAGTTGCATGAATATTTTAAAATGAATAATTTTTAAATTTAAAATAACTAATATGAATTATTATTGCGATAAGTGACTCTACTCTACTATACTATGTATTGCAATTCTTCTTCATTCTTCACAGAGATTCTAGAATCCACCATTCTGGCTCGCTGCTCTTTTCCTTCTCCTTTTCAAGCCTTTGTTGCTGCTCTTTCTCAATCCTTATCATCGTTTTGAATTTTTCTGGTTCAGCTCCAATTGGCCTTCGCTGTTACTGTATTTTGAATTACCCGTAAGTTTTTTTTCTTTTTCCAAATTTTTCTTTTCTCAAATTTATACACTTCTGTGAAATGGACCTACAATGATAGCTATTTCATCTTTTTAAAATTCTTAGATGTGCATATCAACAATTGTATCTAATTTCCTCTTGCATGTTTGAGGATAAAACTAAATTCATAGATGACTTTGAATTTTTTATGCACATAATGCAGCTAAGGAGATCTCTCTGGTGATAGTTTGGGTCACTTTCATTTTTTCAGTAGTTTAAACAACATTTTTATTCGGTTTGTATGGACTGTGAGGTGCCTGCAATGTCATACATATATGCAGAACTTAGGAATTATATTTCTGACAACTTACATATGATTTTGGATTTGAATTCATATTAATAATCTTTCGTGTAACTTGAAAGAGCTAGGCTGCATAAAGAATAAAACGATGTACTCACTGAATATATTTGACACAAGGTGCGTCGCATTGGAGCCAAGTGAGATCACTCCCTGTGTCTATGTCAAGAAAGTAAGGTTTGGGGGGTTGACCTACATTGAGTGTCACCTGATAATACCTGAACGTGAATTGAATATACGAGTTTAAGAGACAGAGAACAAGGAAACAAGTAATATGCAAGTTTTACGAATTTCAAACACAAATATAAGGAAATCCAAATTTTAGAAACTAGCAACAAATCTTCTCATGATGAACCAAGTTTTTGGTGAAAGTCTTGATCTACGGTATCAATCTATATAAGTTTCACGAGCATTTTCACGAAGTTGTTGTACAAAAGAGGTTCGCCTTTCAGGAAGGTAATTTCTTTTCATTTTAATTTATAAGAGTGAAAACAAAATAATGTATTGTACTTCATAATTCATACTATGTACATTGATTTGTGGAATGAATTAAAATTACATCATGACATTGTTGAGCTTGCAAAAAAGACAAACTGTCAGGTTACTCATGTTGGTGGTACAGCTAATACATTAGGTGACTCTACAATTGTGGCTAAAATTTGATTTGAGCACACAAATGAGATCATACAAAGCATGAATGAGGTGGGGAAATGTTCAACAACCCAACACAAAGCATAATTCTCACAAATTACATAAACTCGACATATCAAATTGAAAGAGTACTTTACAATGGGTTAGTACCTTGGTCTAGGATCAAGTTAGAGGAAAAGAGATGAGGGCATTTATTTTACCAAAGATCCACAACACAAAAGAATTAACGACCTTCTCATTACTAACCTTTTAAGTAGGCACATCCAAAGGTCTGCTCACAGGTTGAAGTATGCACTTTAATGGAACTCACGGAGTCAGGTTAGTCTTCAGACTCTATTTGCCTTGGGACCATATAGTGCATTAGTTAATCTATCATGTCGATATATATTGGATCTTTCTGTGGCCTTCTTGTGTAGTAGAGCAGATCAGTAGGACTGCACGATGGTATGTGCTCTGCTTCTGAAATGGCAGTCATATGGATGGAGAATCAACTAAAATCAGACTCAAAATCGCATATTGGACTATGTGAACGAGGTAAGAAGTCATGTTGCTATAACTTTCTCCTTTTGTTCGATACAGATTTCTAATTGACTGACAACTTTGCGAGCGTCTCCCAAACCCAATGGGAGAATCAGCTGTTGGCCGTGGAAAGGTTTCTTCCATGCCAACAGTCTCCTTCACAATTGGAGCAAAGGTGCAGTAAAGGTTACTAGCTTTTCTGTTGAGACTATGCCATTGGGAAATAGGATATCACTTGGATACTGGAGACTCAGAGCATTTCAATGACTCCATTATTGGTGCTCGGTTGAAGGAATTTGGCGTACACATTGTGTATAAGCAAAATGAGAACAATTTGTGATGCAATACATCATCTCCTCCTGCA
Source organism: Solanum sitiens (assembly GCA_016801875.1). Classification (NCBI taxonomy): domain Eukaryota; kingdom Viridiplantae; phylum Streptophyta; class Magnoliopsida; order Solanales; family Solanaceae; genus Solanum; species Solanum sitiens. The sequence continues at coordinate 2,614,487 of JABWTJ010000029.1, forward strand.
CACCATCTCATGAATGGGGTGGATATCTCTGCATATCAGGTTCAAGGCTACTATTTCCTCTGTCATTATGACTTTTATATTCAACAAAACTGTTCCATTTATGGATGGAATTCAATGGGTTGGTGTGACTTTTTGTTTGGTCATAATTTTAAAGATTTTCCTGACGAAATATCTCCCTACGACTAGCCAAAATGTTTATGCATGGACTTCTACATATCTGGAGTGGAGGATGATAATAATTGGTCATTACCTTGATGCTGGTGTGGAGCTAAGGTTTTCTTAATTATATGATTCACCATTCATTATATTTTATGTTCCTTGGGAAGTTGGTTTCTGTTTTATCAGTATCATAGGTATCCACTACATTTGCAGGTGGTTCTTCAAAAAGAGTAGTGGATGGGCATCAATGCAGGCTGGTTCCATTCCCAGGTGGTTCAATGTCAAACTAATGTCCTATTCATTAATTTGCATTTGTAGTGCCCAAATCAATTCCGTTTCAAATTTAAGAGGATACAATCCATGAGGAAAAGCTAAGGTAAACCCTTGCAGTAGCACGTGTAATTCAGTATTTAGTATTAGTTATTTCCAGACTGATCATTTCTATTACTCCTTTGGAGTCTATTTTCACTTACTAATTTCATTTTAACTGCAATTCTTAGCCTGTGTTAGAGTGGTAATTAATAACTCTGTTTTATGTATTTGTGGTCTATTGTGATAAACTAGCTACTTGTAAATTGTTTAAGCATGTTATGATCAATATTACAGATCCAACTTAGGTTTCTATCATTTCCTCTTCAGTGTTAGCTTTAGCCTATAATAAGGTCATTATGCCGATGAGGTGGTAAAAAGGCACTTCGGTACACAGAGCATCTCATATTATAAGCAGATTCGGGGAAGGTTCGCACCTCAAGAGGTGTGATGTAGACTACTATAAATCATAATGAGAAAACTTTATTATTGATCCAAGGCCATTTTATTTTGATGTTGGTTCAAATACATGATATGGTTTTTCTTCTCAAGTGGTGATGTACAAGTCCTCTACATATCAAGAAACCGTTTTCTCCGATGGTGATCCATAAGTTTTTCACAAATCAAGATCGACTCTTCATCTATGGTAGATGTAGTGATCCACGTATTTTCATACCTCGGTGTTTAGCTCCACATTCGCGGTCATATTCAATAAATAAGTTAGTCCATCAATTCAAGAACAAACAAATATGTCATTTTTTCATACGAATTGTATATTCTGGGATGCTTGTCAAATGTGTCAAATAATGCTAGAAAAGAAACTTCTAAGGCGAGGTAAGTTTTTATATTTAATGGCTACTTATTTTCAACTCTTCTCTATCCAGATAGATGAGATCAAAAACATGTTTTTAGATTTTTCCGACTTATGTGTGGCAACGGATTTTTGACATGTTCGAAATTACCTTTGTTGACACCCAATTTTGACCCTCCCCAGTAGGAATTAATTAATGAGCTTCTTAAATTCTCAAACAAATTAAAATAATTAGTTTTTAAATTTAAGAAAAAATATAAAGTTTGCGTTATTTTGAATAAATTTTTGTCATTTCTTATAGTTTTTAGATAATATATATATCTTACATAATTATGTATATAATTAGTATATTTTATGATATTCAAAAACCATCTCAAAAATATTTTAAATTTAGTAAGTTTAGGTTATATTTTTGAATCACTAAGTTTACGATTAAATTAATTATTTTATTTTTTGTTAAGATTAAGAAGCTCGTTAATTAATTAATATTAATTTGTCTTATTTAAGGTTTAGCCAAATTTATTAATGTAACACAATTTGGCTATTTCTTAAATTTAATTCATCTTAGACTTCCAACTTAACTCAATTTTGAGAAAATTTGGGCCAAGATTCAATTTTCAGCCAAGCCCAATACAATTCTGAGCCCACTAATTCTCAACTACACTTTTGGGAGGTTTTGAATTTTGAATTTTGAAATTTGAAATTTTGAATTTTGAATTTTGAAATTTGAAATTTGAAATTTTGAATTTTGAATTTTGAATTTTGAATTTTTGAATTTTTGAATTTTGAATTTTGAATTTTGAATTTTGATTTTTGAATTTTGAATTTTGTTTTGAATTTTGAATTTTGAATTTTGAATTTTTGAATTTTGAATTTTGAAATTTTGATTTTTGAATTTTGAATTTTGAAATTTGAAATTCAAATTCATCCCAAAATCCATTCCTTTTGCCCCCCTAAAAAAAAAGTAATTTTTTTGAATTTGAAATTTGAATTTTCAAATTCAAATTCATCCCAATCCATTCCATTTTCCCCCTAAATCTACCATAAAAATCTCCTATAAATACCTTCTCTTTTCTTCTTCTTTTTTAAAAGGATGATTTGAAAAAAAATAGAAGAATTAAAAGAATTTAAGAAAGAGGGAGGATTTCATGATTCAATTCAAGAATTCAAGAATTCAATTCAATTCATTTCAATTCATTTTTCAATTCAACATTAATATTCAATATTCATTATTCATTATTGATTATTCATTATTCAGGATATATTTTTCTTTGATATAAAAAAAAAATCAACATTCATAGTAGTTCAAGCAAAAAAAATAGGCAAAGAATACATAGATTAAATACATCCAAGTTGTGTTCGGGTCAAAAATATTGCTTATAATTCCCGGTCGTCGTTTGAATCCGAGTCGCGTGGTGAAGACAAGTTCCTTGCTCGTACCGTCTCTAGTTCGCTGCTCCGGAGAAAGTGATATTCTTGTTCCTACCTCTCTTTTTTTTTTTAATAAATTATGATGTTGTTTGTGTCATCCGATTTTTATTTATTTTTATTGTTTTTTGCATGATCCTCTTTGAGTCCATGACGGACTTATCTCCCTCGTATCTCCGAGTCGTTCAGCCCCCTGGAAAATGGCGTACAGGTTGAAACCAGCAATATGTTTGCTGGGAACAAAATTTACAGGTCTCCAAAGGTTTAAACATATGAATACACAGTCTGTATACACTGATATACAGTCGAAAGATACGATATACAGGTCAACAAAATATACAGATGCTTGGAAAGCTGAATTAGGGTGTATACACTGAGTATATAATACAATATACAAAAAAGAAAATCGAATATAGTCTGTATCTGGTGGTATACGGTCAGTGTATACGCTGGATTTTGGAAAGAAAATAGGCCCAAAGGTAAAAAAATGGCAGCAGAAGAATTTGGGCCAAATGCCCAAATTTGACATTTCTCTTTTTTTTTTATCATGATATTTGACTAACATATTATTTGATTTTTTGTTCTAATTTAATTAATCCCGAATGATAGCCAATTGTTTTTTGTTATAGATATTAAATTTTTAGGCTATATATATATATATATATATATATATATATATATATATATATATATATATATATATATATATTAGCTTTGTCAATAAATAAATTTTTTTTATTTATTAAGTAAAATGAAGTAGTAATAAATAAATAAATAAAAATAAGAAATCCTCTTTACTTAATCATTATTTGAAAATTAAATAAAGAGTCATTTTAGTCAAATCGCCGGTCAACCGCGAGTTAGCGGGCATTCCAAGGGCCTAACACCTTCTCGGAATGTACATTGAACTTCGAACCCTTTTCAATTGATTTTTATCTGTTTTAAATCTTTTGAAAAATAATTGTAAGTTTTTTCTTGATTTTTTAATAAAAAATCAAGTGGCGACTCTGTTAATTTGGAAAGTCGATTTTTTCTTAAATCATAAGATTAATTGATTTTTCGAAACTTAGTCATTTTTTCAAAATTTATATATTATATATTTTTTAATAAAACAGAAATGGCGACTCTGCTGGGGATTAATTAAGTTCTAACCAAAAAGATTTGACTATTTTGACTAATTGTTATTATTTGCTTATATGTGATTAATTTGTTTAAATTATATAAATGGCATTGCATTCATGGCATCCTCCAATATGTATGTATAGTATATTAAAGGACGGCTTGCGGAACCGCAGCCGGACTTTATTATACTCACCTTCTTCCGGAATTAGTGGCAATTTATTGGTTCGTCATGCGTCCAATGGTTGTCGCGAGTTCCAGCCCAAATTGTCCGTTTGGGTTCCCGGTCTTTTCAAAAGCCACTCCTAGTCAACTAGCGTAGAGCCGAGCCAAAATCCCAAATTTAGGAGCATTTGAACTAGGACGACCCAACACCCAAGAAGTGTTGGGCCCATTAGATAGACCACCTTGAGTCCTAAAGGGCTTACGGCCTGAACGGGCGATCATATTTATTTGTTTAAATTTGAAAGATGTATACATCATCTGAAGAAATTATTGTCCTCGAGATTGGGAATACATTGTAGCTTATTCTAGTCAAAGAAAGAGCTCACAAGTTACTAGTCTAAGACGTGGGAACCCGGACAGGAGAAGAAATGAAGAGGGAAGGACCTCCTATGGAAGCATAGTTCAGAATTGTACCCCTGCGTGGGACTGATTATTTTGTATCCCGTTTTCCCCAATTGTGTATCCCCATTTAAGTTTTATTCATAAATTTGTATAAATTTGGGTTTTGGGACAATGAGATGTTTCAAATGACATATACATCCTTCAAATCGTTAGGCCTACCCTTGACATAAAAGGGTCACATATCTGTTTAGAACACGCAATAACTGTTTATGTATTACAATTGTTTGTATGATTATGTTGCTTCATTTGGAGATATTCTAGCCTACTTATTCTCGAAAAATATTTTCTAGAACTCCTTAAGCATAAATATCAAATCATTATCGAAAGTACGTCCAAATACTCTTCGAGTCTTTAGTCTCCCAATAAATTCGAACTTTATTTTTCAAAAAGTACTCTCTCATATCAAAAAAAATAATAATAATAAAAGATTCAAGAATGGGTCGAACTACGTAGGACCTGAATTCTCTTTTATGAGATACGTAGGCAGCCTTCCAAGGTTCGGTCCCCATTTTGAGAAAATTTTATCTTTCCCAACACTTATAAAGAAAGTAGAGTTACATTTCAATAAAAAATCAGAAGTACGACAATTTACTTTGTCCCGACTCAAGTCGACATTTCTGACTCATTAGTCCTAAAATAATATAGACAAATTTCTGTCTATTTAGTCATCTTTCTATATACGTGGGCTAATTTATCTTCAAATGAAACAACTCTTATGTGTTTACAATAATGTGTGTGATATTTTGAACTAACTATCATCGACACAGACTAACACATTTTGCCTTTGAGTTGTTTTTCTTTGTCAGGTATTTTGAACTGATCTGTGTTGATTAAGCTGGCAGATCATCCTTACTTCACCAGATCGAAAGGGCCTGCAGATTCTTTCCCTAGACAAAGCTCAAACAAAGGAAAGACAGCAATGGGAGACAATAACGAAGAGGTGGGTCTCACTGATGTTGTGGTGGCTTAACCCACCATAGCAGACCAGAACGAGTTGATTCTGCAGTTAATGCAACAGATTGCAGAGATGAGGGTAGAGATGCAGAGAAGGAAGGATTTGTCTCTGCCAGGATATAATGTTAATGCTGCAGATGGAAGACCTCCTATCTACTTCCCTTCCTCTAACATGGATCCAGCTCAAGGCGTGCCGCTCGCTCAGAATTCCCCCGCTATAGACCTAACTACCCAAAATCCGCAATATGCTTCAGCCTCTTACCAAACTCCACCACCTCCTCAGAACCATCATTCTCAAATGCCCTCTCATCCTCAAAATACCCAACCTCAATCCGCTCCACCACCGCAAAACCAAAGTCAAAATCCAAATCAAAACGCTTTTAATCCCCAAACATCGCACCACCACTTAAATCAAAATACCAATCCTCAGACTTATCCACAAAATTACCAAACAGCTCAAAACGCTCAGAGTCCTTCCATAGCTCCACCCTTACCCAAAAGAAACACTTTCCAAATCCCCGTCCCTGCTGAGCACGACGTGCACGGTTCTGAGTTGGACCACTATGAGGAACAGGAAAGAGAGTGGAGGGCGAAGGAAGAAGCAAAAGTAGACATAAAAGAGGAGATCAAGAAGGCTATGAAAGAGCTTCAATGCATCCCCGATACCGCCGGACTTAACTATGAAGATTTGTGCATTCACCCGAGTTTGGACCTTCCAGAAAGGTTCAAGATCCCGAAGTTTGACACCTTCGGAGGAGTAGGCAACCCTATGGCTCATCTTAGAGCTTACTGTGACCAGCTCGTGGGAGTTGGAAGGGACGAGGCTCTGCTGATGCGGCTTTTCAGCCGAAGTTTGTGCGGGGAGGCTCTAGAGTGGTTCACCTCCTATGAAACCCGACAATGGCCTAGTTGGAACGCTCTGGCAAAGGATTTCATCGAGCAATTTTCCTACAATGTAGAAATCATTCCTGATCGTTACTCTTTGGAGAAAATGAAGCAAAAATCAACCGAGAGCTATAGAGAATTCGCTTATAGGTGGAGAAAAGAAGCGGCGAAAGTGAGACCGCCCATGTCTGAGAAAGAAATCGTTGAAGTGTTCGTGCGGGTGCAAGAGCCTGAATATTATGACAGAATCATGTTGCTCGTTGGAGCAAAGTTTGCCGAGATAGTCAAAATTGGTGAGACTATCGAAGACGGTTTAAAATCAGGGAAGATAGCCCGTGTAGCCGCATCGCCCGGATCTTCAGGGTTGTTGAAAAAGAAGAGAGAAGACGTGGCTGCTGTTTTATATGAGGGCGAGAAAAACCCAAGAAGATCTTTGTACTCCCATTTCCAAGGTCGTTCTCGACCTTCTCAAAACTCTTACCAAGCTGGTCAGAAAAATAATTCTCCTCCAATATACCAAGATCCTCCTCCAGTATACCAAAATCCTCCTCTAGTCTACCAAAGTTCACCTCCAATTTACCAAAATTCATCTCCCACATACCAAAGCCATCCTCCACTTTACCAAGTTCTGTCTCCTCATTATCAAGGTGTTGCTCCCAACTGTGCTAACGTGCAGTCGAGTTACAGAGCACCCTCTCCCGTTTATCAATTCCATGCTCCGCTATACCAAAATTCCTCTCCAAATTACCAAGCTCCATTGCCAAACTACCAAACAAATCCATATCCCAGAAATCAAGCTCCCCGTCCGAACAACCGGGGTTATCAACAGATGCCTCCCCTATAAGAAAGTTATGATCCCCCTCGACCTCGGTTCGAGAAGAAACCTTCGAGAAATTTCACTGCGCTCGCAGAAAGCCGAACAAAGCTGTACGAGCGACTGGATGCGGCCGGATATATCCACCCTGTGGGGCCCAAACCTGTGGATATCAATTCAAAATTCTATAGGCCGAATCAGATATGTGCTTATCATTCCAACAGCGTTGGGCATGGTACTGAGGACTGTATCAACCTCAAGCACAAGATTCAGGATTTAATCGACCAAGAGGTGGTCTCTCTACAACCAGCTGCACCTAATGGTAATACCAACCCTTTGCCAAATCACGGAGGCGGCAATGTGAATATGATAGAGACAGACGACGATTGGTGTGTGATAAAGGTGATAACTCCGATCGTCCCTGACGACGTTGGGGAAGGAATCTGCGGCCTTTTTGAGGAGATCGATGTTGTTATTGAGAAAGAGGTCGAGCTAGCTGGTATCCGTAATGCTGAACCAGGAGAGATGCTGCAGAATTGGACCTTCACGCCGATCCTGATTCCCCGAACTCCTTGGTAGAAGGGCATCATTTAGTGCATATTTAAATCGGTGGTAGTCCGGAAGAGGCCCGAGACCCACCATTTTGCATTTTCTTAATTGCGTGCATTTTAAATTTCCTCGTAATGTTTGAAAAAGGCAACATGGACCTTTGCCATAGTCAAAGTTTCCATTATTTCCCTTTTTGAATGAAAGCCTCTTTATTTAAAATTTGGTTTATTTACTTATTTGCTATATTTTTACTTGTCTAACTTGGTCTATTTATGGGTTCATAATATAAGTTTTAAACCTACCAATGTCATTTCATGTCACGAGCTGAAGTGAGGCAGGTGACGACGAGGTGGATGATTACGAAGAGGAAAATGAGGTACCGGAATATGTTGCTGAAGAATTTCTGCGGTTTGAAAATCAGCATAAACCGAATTTAGAGGAAACTGAAACTATAAATCTGGGAGACCAAGAGTGCGTTAAAGAGGCCAAAATCAGCGTTCACTTGAATAAAACTCAGAAGAAGGATCTAATACACTTACTCACCGAATACATTGATGTGTTCGTCTGGGAAATCGGTCACATGCAAGGGTTAAGTACCGATGTCGTATCTCATAAACTACCGATTAATCCAGGGTTCGATCCGGTGAAGCAAAAGGTTTGAAAGTTCAAACTTGAGTTGAGTTTAAAGATTAAAGAAGATATTACCAAACAGATTAAGTCTCGATTAGTGGAGGTGACGTAATCCCCGACTTGGTTGGCAAATGTTGTTCCGGTCACCCCTTATTCCCTTTAAATATTTCTTTGTATTGAACAACGTTCGACCTGAATTCTCAAGAATGAGATACGTAGGTGGCCTATGTCGGCCTCGGTCGATTTCTTTATAAATTTCTTATTTTTGATAACCTTTGAGGGGGAACTACGTTTGACCTGATTCCTGCCTCAACGGGATACGTAGGCGCCACAGGGGTTCGGTCATATTTCCTGTAAGATTTCTATTCCTCTTTACAATAGAAACTGGGACAGAATTTTTGAGAGGATCTCAAAAATTTCTGAGAAGAAGATTTTTCCCCAGCGAGTCAAGGTGGAGATACTTCAAGATTTGCAACTGGGACAGAATTTTCGAGAAGATCTCGAAAATTCCATGATTTACTTACCGACAGTTGAAGATAAGCCATAACTTGTAACTGGGACAAAAATTTTGAGAATAGCCTCAAAATTTCAACATGGTTTATCGACGGTCTGAAGTGACTTTGAATACTCCCCAGCGAACAATCAGATAGACCTCCGAGCATTAGACTCAAAGAAGTTCGCTAAGCCTGACGTGACATGACACTTGGCAGTGACTGTTTCTTCTCAAAAATACTATTTCTCAAAATTTATTTTCTCTTAAAGTTTCCCTTTGTGTTTCATTTGTTTTGGCATAAAATATTTTATCTTATCTATCAAGAGTTGGTAGATCAGGAAGATCAATCGGAGATAGCAGGACAAGGAGCAGATAACTGAAGAAATTGGCACAGATCAGTTCATTTTAAAACTAACAATTTTTCTATGGATGCAGGTTTATAGCTTTGATTTGATATCAGCGAATTCCTTCGATCGATGAATATGGAGAAGTCAAGGGAGGAGAAAGTTCTCCCAAAATTTATCGGAGTTTTCTGTAGACGCAGGAATTATTTTATACTGCTCATACCGGGAACTTGGGAGTATGAATGGTTTATTTCAGTCAACTTCCCACAACATGAAGTCTATAAAGAACGTCCAGCTAGATTCGAGATTGAATCAAGCGTAAATCTCAAGAAAGAGTTCACAGTTTCCGTAAAGGACGTCATTTGCATCATAATGTCAGATATGATATTATACACTACCCGGGGGGTCATTTATTTTATTGTCGATCAAGACAATACACTACCCGGAGGGGTCATTTATTTTATTATAGATCAAGACAATACACTACCCGGAGGGGTCATTTATGTTATTGTCGATCAAGATAAGACACTACCCGGAGGGGTCATTTATTTTATTGTCGATCAAGACAATACACTCCCCGGAGGGGTCATTTATTTTATTGTCGATCAAGACAATACACTCCCCGGAGGGGTCATTTATTTTATTGTCGATCAAGACAATACACTGCCCAGAGGGGTCATTTATTTTATTGTCAATCAAGACAATACACTGCCCGGAGGGGTCATTTATTTTATTGTCGATCAAGACAATACACTGCCCGGAAGGGTCATTTATTTTATTGTCGATTAAGACAATACACTGCCCGGAGGGGTCATTTATTTTATTGTCGATCAAGACAATACACTACCCGGAGGGGTAATTTATTTTATTGTCGATCAGGACAATACACTACCCGGAGGGGTCATTTATTTTATTGTCGATCAGGACAATACACTATCTAAAAGAATTATTTTATCGTTATTTTCAATTGAGACGATATGATTATCCAGAAGATCACTATGTTGCTCGACTTAAGCACTGTCTTCACTTGGTACCAAATATGACATCAAAAGTCAATATTTATGCATCGCGAGAAGATTTTATACCTAGCAAATGTTTATACATCGCAAGAAGATTTCATACCTTGCGGAATTTATGCATCACGAGAAGATTTCATACCTCGCAGAAATTTATGCATCGCAAGAAGATTTCATACCTTGTGGAATTTATGCATCGCGAGAAGATTTCATCCCTCGCAAAAAGTTTATACATCGCAAGAAGATTTCATACCTTGCGGAATTTATGCATTGCGGGAAGATATTCATGCCCCGCAAATAAATTATGACATCAAGAGCAAATATTCATGCATCGCAGAAAATCATGCATCGAGAGTCAATAATCATGCATTGCGGAAGATCATGCATCGCGAGTTAATATTTATGCATCACAAGTTAATTGCGAGAAGATATTCATGCCTCGCAGAAAATTATACATCGCGAGAAGATTTCATACCTCGCTGAAATTTATGCATCGCGGAAAGATATTCATACCCCGCAGAAATTTATGCATCGCGAGAAGATTTCATGCCTCACAGAATTTATGCATCGCAGGAAAATATTCATACCCCGCAAGAAATCATGCACTACCAGAGTAAAAATCGTGCATCTCAAGAGAAATATTCACCCACCGGCATCATCAACATTTCTTTTATTTATGTTAAAAGTAAACATCAAGAAGAGCATCGAAGACGACACCAAGAGAAAATATCAGCACTGCATCAATTTTTATTTATTTCAACATCAAATGAAGAATACATTGAAGATTGCATTACATACATAAGACATAAGCTCTATTTGCTTTACGTCAAACCGATCGAGTTGACGTCAAATGTCGAGGAGAACAATTAAGTGTCGACATGGTAAAAGTCACCGTCTCCCTTTTTAATTGAGTTTTTATGCTGATGAGTTTTATCTCAGTCTTTATCGAGAGCATCCGAAAGGATGAATTCTCCAAAGACAAACCACAGGGTGCGGACGACATCAAAAAGGATGCAGCACAACGTGAAACTTTTTCTTAGCAGCGAACTGGGACATAGTCCAAAGAGGTTATCAAACTCTTAGGACGCGAGCAGAGGAGCGACTTCCACCACAATCAAACCACACCCCTATCAGAAGGCATGTGGGTTTTTCTCTGATTTTTGTCAGTTTTGGTCTCGCATCCGGAAATTTTGATCCACCGGAAGTAAGTTTCCAATCTGAGTGACAATGCGCCGAGAGCTTTGAAAATTATGTCCATGTGAGTTCTTAATTATGGGTGTGAAGTGCACCACATTCATGGCTAAGAGGTTACAAGCCTCCTTTTCATACTCGTTTAATTTTGTCACTTGTCCAGAACCAAAGGTTATCTAACATAATAGATTTCTTTTTCCACTGATGGAGTCGAACTACAAACAGCCTGATTCCTATGGTTTAAGGATATGTAGGCGGGCTCGATGTTGAAAACTCGGCTGTATTCTAACATTCCTTCTTAAATCTTATTCCCAAGCATCCCGATTCCTTCATAACTCGGTATCGAGATGACTTTTGATTTCTTTCAAAATCGTGCGTTAAATCTAGCGTATCGAACTACAAGTGGCCTGAATTCTCATATAGCCTGAGATATGTAGGAAACCCATTTTCAGGGCTCGGTCATAATTCCTAAAGTCCGTACCAAATCCCTTGCCTGAAAGATGGATATGTGGTCGGTCAAAATTGGCTTAGTCAATTTCATTTTCCTCAAATTTCTTGCATCAATCAGAGTAAAATGAGGGACAGTTGTTGACACCCAATTTTGACCCTCCCCAGTAGGAATTAATTAATGAACTTCTTAAATTCTCAAACAAATTAAAATAATTAGTTTTTAAATTTAAGAAAAAATATAAAGTTTGCGTTATTTTGAATAAATTTTTGCCATTTCTTATAGTTTTTAGATAATATATATATCTTACATAATTATGTATATAATTAGTATATTTTATGATTATTCAAAAACCATCTCAAAAATATTTTAAATTTAGTAAGTTTAGGTTATATTTTTGAATCACTAAGTTTACGATTAAATTAATTATTTTATTTTTTGTTAAGATTAAGAAGCTCGTTAATTAATTAATATTAATTTGTCTTATTTAAGGTTTAGCCAAATTTATTAATGTAACACAATTTGGCTATTTCTTAAATTTAATTCATCTTAAACTTCCAACTTAACTCAATTTTGAGAAAATTTGGGCCAAGATTCAATTTTCAGCCAAGCCCAATACAATTCTGAGCCCACTAATTCTCAACTACACTTTTGGGAGGTTTTGAATTTTGAAATTTGAAATTTGAAATTTTGAATTTTGAATTTTGAAATTTGAATTTTTGAATTTTTGAATTTTGATGAATTTTGAATTTTGAATTTTGATTTTTGAATTTTGAATTTTGTTTTGAATTTTGAATTTTGCGTTTTGAATTTTGAATTTTGAATTTTGAAATTTGAAATTTTGATTTTTGAATTTTGAATTTTGAATTTTGAAATTCAAAATTCATCCCAAAATCCATTCCTTTTGTCCCCCTAAAAAAAAGTAATTTTTTTGAATTTGAATTTTGAATTTTGAAATTCAAATTCATCCCAATCCATTCCATTTTCCCCTTAAATCTACTATAAAAATCTCCTATAAATACCTTCTCTTTTCTTCTTCTTTTTAAAAGGATGATTTGAAAAAAAATAGAAGAATTAAAAGAATTCAAGAAAGAGGGAGGATTTCATGATTCAATTCAAGAATTCAAGAATTCAATTCAATTCATTTTTCAATTCAACATTAATATTCAATATTCATTATTCATTATTGTTTATTCATTATTCATGATATATTTTTCTTTGATATAAAAAAAAAAAATCAACATTCATAGTAGTTCAAGCAAAAGAAATAAAAAAAATAGGCAAAGAATACATAGATTAAATACATCCAAGTTGTGTTCGGGTCAAAAATATTGCTTATAATTCCCGGTCGTCGTTTGAATCCGAGTCGCGTGGTGAAGACAAGCTCCTTGCTCGTACCGTCTCTAGTTCGCTGCTCCGGAGAAAGTGATATTCTTGTTCCTACCTCTCTTTTTTTTTTAATAAATTATGATGTTGTTTGTGTCATTCGATTTTTATTTATTTTTATTGTTTTTTGCATGATCCTCTTTGAGTCCATGACGGACTTATCTCTCTCGTATCTCCGAGTCGTCCAGCCCCCTGGAAAATGGCGTACAGGTTGAAACCAGCAATATGTTTGCTGGGAACAAAATTTACAGGTCTCCAAAGGTTTAAACAGATGAATACACAGGCTGTATACACTGATATACAGTCGGAAGATACGATATACAGGTCAACAAAATATACAGATGCTTGGGAAGCTGAACTAGGGTGTATACACTGAGTATGTAATACAATATACAAAAAAGAAAATCGAAATATGGTCTGTATCTGGCGGTATACGGTCAGTGTATACGCTGGATTTTGGAAAGAAAATAGGCCCAAAGGTCAAAAAATGGCAGCAGAAGAATTTGGGTTAAATGCCCAAATTTGACATTTCTCTTTTTTTTTTTTATCATGGTATTTGACTAACATATTATTTGATTTTTGGTTCTAATTTAATTAATTCCGAATGATAGCCAATTTTGTTTTGTTATAGATATTAAATTTTTATGCTATATATATATATATATATATATATATATATATTTTGCTTAGTTTATGTATATATATATATATATATATATATATTATCCTTGTCAATAAATAAAAAAAATTTATTTATTAAGTAAAATGAAGTAGTAATAAATAAATAAACAAAAATAAGAAATCCTCTTTACTTAATCATTATTTGAAAATTAAATAAAGAGTCATTTTAGTCAAATCGCCGGTCAACCGCGAGTTAGCGGGCATTCCGAGGGCCTAACACCTTCTCGGAATGTACATTGAACTTCGAACCCTTTTCAATTGATTTTTATCTGTTTTAAATCTTTTGAAAAATAATTGTAAGTTTTTTCTTGATTTTTTATTAAAAAATCAAGTGGCGACTCTGTTAATTTGGAAAGTCGATTTTTCTTAAATCATAAGATTAATTGATTTTTCGAAACTTAGTCATTTTTTCAAAATTTATATATTATATATTTTTTAATAAAACAACCTTATTCTACATTTTCAGTAATTTAATTTTACTAATTGGCGATTTCTCATGTTAATATTCTTCCACATTCATCTAACATGCTTAGAATCATTTAACTACATGATTTCAATAATTATTTGTAGTCTGTATATCTATGTCTTTTTGGGTCTGGCATTCCTTGAAGAACTTTTCTTTCGCATTGTGAAATTTTTGTATATAAATGACCTCCTTTAGGATAATTAAATTGAGAAGGCCTTTCCATTTTTATGTTTAGGCGAACTCGAATCATGAATTTTCTTCCCAGCCTTAAAGGTTGTTTACAGTGAACAGTAACAATTGAATGTATTGATAGAGCATCGATTATGACAGAACAAAGGAGGATTGAAGCCTAGGAAGAAGGGATGTATATTCAAGTTGGATTAATTATTGAAAAACTATTTAAATTTTATAATTACGTTGCATTTCTGATTTCATTAGATGAGTTAAGTTTAGTTCTGTACAATTTCACAAAAGGATTTTTGTTATTGGTAGACTCATCTTCTAATACTATCCAATATTTTCTACTTCCTACTTTAGTCTATAAGCAAAAGGTCTTATCTTCTTTTTTTTTGGTCCTACTTTAGTCTATAAGCAAAAGGTCTTATCTTCTTTTTTTTTGGTTAAGTTTTGTCAATTATTTGACATTTTTTTTACTATTATTAAGGCAGCTGGTGAACTCATGATGGGTCTGCATGGCTATTGTCGTACAATTGGGTCCCAGTGTGCTGGAAATATAATATGTTATATTGATAGTGGACAACTTAATGCAGAAATTAATAATGGAGGTATGTCATTAATGTTTTCCACATTTTCACCAGTGAGAGTAGGCAATGTATTTTCCTCATGAATGAGACTCAAGGTTACTCTATCCATTGTTGTCACACTCTTCTTGATTTTGGTATCTAATTGTTTGACTTTCAAATGTACAACGAGAGTAGCCGATGTGTTTTCTAGCTAACATGCTTTCTTTTGTTGAGGCTAGGAACTGATTATGAAGGCTTTTGGTTGATTCTGGATGAACACATTTGTAGGTAAACTTATTTATTTAGTTATGTTATCTATATGTTCTCTGTATTTTTTCTTTTTGTTAGGAAAATCTCATTCAATTTCTCAAAATAAGTTATCGAGGAATTTAACAAAGTAACAAACATGTTGAAAAAGATGACAGACACATTAAAATTAGTGAGTCGTAGTCATTGTCATGGCTTATCTTTATACCTCCGATTTCAACTAAAAGTGTAACTTATATTTGTAAATAACTACATTCTGAGAACTTAATGAAAATGACCTAACTATCAAAAAGTTAATATTAATTAGCAACTGTGTCTTTCATTTAATCTGTCATATGGTATAAATAAATGTGAAATTATGTTGATCAGTATAGAGAAACAGCAAGGTACATGCATAAGTCAGTTAGTTAGTTAGAAGGGTCTAGATCCCAAGGATCAGTTAGTAAGTTTGTTAGTGTCATAAGTGTGTATATATATATCACAGTATCTTATATAAATGTCATTCACGTGAACACAATGTAAAAAAGAATCTCTATGTGATCTGAATAATATCTTCTTCCTTTCTCTTCTTCTCAATTCTCTCTTAGTTACTTAAAGTTCTTAAGCTCCATTAATGGAGTTATCATGGTATCAGAGCTACTGATCATAGGGTAGTTATATTAGTATTACTAAATCACGAGATACTCAGACATCATCATTGATTTAGTGAAGCTCTAAAAGAAGTATCAAAGGTACAACAATTCAGTGAAATTTCAACTGCAATTCATATCTATGCACATGGCGATTGACAGTGCGAATGAAGGTGCAAATAATGGTTCTACTCCAGTAACTACATTTCCAATCATAGATCACAATCATCCTCTGTTCTTACAGCATACAGATACTCCAGGTAGCTCCTAAATTTCTCTGCAATTAACTGGTTCAGAGAATTATGCATTGTGGATTAGATCTTTTAGAATTGGACTTGTAGGTCGTAGTAAATTGGGGTTTATTGATGGTAGATTTCCAAAATCTATGTTTGAACCAGTGTTACATGATCAATGGGAAAAATGTAATTCTATAGTTTTGTCTTGGATTATGAATGCCGTGAGACCTGGGTTACTAAGCTCAGTTGTGTATGCATCTGATGCAAGAAAAGTGTGGGTAGATCTAAGGGAAAGATTTGATACTGTGAATGGATCTAGAATCTTTCATATTCACAGAGAAATTCATACTCTCACGCAAGGAACAATGACCATTGCTGACTACTTCTCCAAATTGAGAGATCTTTGGGATAAATATGATGCTATAATGCCTTGTCCTTCATGTCCTTGTGTAGAATCAAGGAAATTTAGTGAACATTGTGACTATCAGAGGTTACTACAGTTCCTGATGGGTCTTAATGAATCTTATTCTCCACCTAGAAGACAAATTCTAATGATGAGCCCTATTCCTACATTAAACAAAGCTTATGCACTTCTTATGGATCAAGAGTCTCAAAGGAATTTAGTGCATTCCACCTTACTTGGTTCAGGAACTGGTCTGATTGAAGGTGCAGCAATGTATAGTCACAAAAACTCTACCTAGAGTTCAGGATCAAGTAGTAGTTATGGTCCTAGTAAAACCTATAGTGGTGGTGGTGGTGCAAGTTCATCTGGCAGTTACAAGTCTAGGCAGAATGTAGTACAGTGTTTTCACTGTGGATGCAAAGGTCACTCAAAAGATCAATGTTATAAAATTGTTGCTTATCCAGCAGACTTCAAATCAAAGATAAAAAGTCCAGTTTCAAGTGCTTCTGCAAATCAGGTTGAGACCTCTTCACAAAGCAATCACAGGACTATTTCAAGCTCTACTCTATTGCAGCAATCTGCATCTTATTTTACTTAGGAACAATACCAACAGATTCTTCAACTACTTTCAAAATCTAATGGAGATAGATCGGAGATTCTTCTGCAAAAGTTGCTTCTGTAGATGCAGGTAACTCTCCTTGTGCATCTTTATGTTCATATGATCCTGGTGAATGGATTATAGATACAGGAGCTACTCATCACATCACCTCTTCTCTAGCTTCACTTGTTACTAACAATGTAGCTACAGGTGATTCAACTAGTAAAGTGCACTTACCTAATGGTAACACAGTTGCAGTGTCTCATATTGGTAGCACTAGTATATTGGCTGACCAAACTATATCCAATGTGTTGTGCTTACCTGATTTCCAAGTTAACTTAGTATCAGTCTCCAAGCTCACTAAGGAACTCAAGTGCATGGTGGCATTTTTTCCTGACTTTTGTATTTTTCAGGATCTCTTTACTGGTCAGGCGAAGGAGATTGGTAAGGAAGATCATGGATTATACATACTAACAAAAGGACCTAATCAAGCTCCAAGGAAGCTGATTAATAATAGTACCAGTCCTAGAAGTCAAAGTCATGATATCTCTATTGTCAAGCCTTTACCTACTTTACATTCTATTACTGCCTGTGAGTCAGCTAATGTGTGGCACAAAAGGCTTGGACATGCATCAATTGATGTAATAAAGAGACACAAAACTCTTAGTACTTTAAATAGCAAGGATCATTCACATTGTACAGTGTGTCCTTTAGCTAAACACACTAAACTTCCTTTTGCTTTAAGTACTATTATGTCTAAAGGTGTATTTGAATTGTTACATTGTGATATATGGGGACCTTACAAAGTTCCCACCTATACTAGAAAGAGGTTCTTTGTTACAGTTGTGGATGACTACAACAGATATACTTGGTTGTTTTTTATTACTTCAAAAGCTGATACTATAGTGGTTCTGAGGAATTTTATTACTCAGGTTAAAAATGTATTCTTTACCACTGTTAAAACCTTGAGGACAGATAATGGTAGTGAATTTTTGAGTCAGTATTTTCAAAGTTTACTGAGAGAACTTGGCATTTTCCATCAAAAAACATGTGTGTACACACCACAGTAAAATGGTGTTGCTGAAAGAAAACACAGAACCATCTTAAATATGGCCAGGTCTATCAGATTTCAAGCTTCTATTCCACTTAAGTTTTGGGGAGAATGTGTTTCTACTGTTGTATACATATTGAACAAACTTCTCTCTAGAGTACTTTAGTTCATATCTCCCTTTGAAAAGTTATATATGCATCCTCCATCCCTGTCTCATTTAAGGGTGTTTGGATGTCTATGCTATGAAACTTGTCCTAAAGTGTTGGACAAATTTTCCCCTAGGGCAATTCCTGCAACTCTTATAGGATATTCTTCCACACAAAAGGGTTACATTTTGTATGATCTTCATGATCATAGTTTCTTTGTTAGCAGAAATGTTGTATTTCAAGAACAATTATTTCCATTTAAGCATGCTCAGGCAGCCTCAAATCCTATATTTCCAATACTGGACTTGGTTCCAAGTAATGACAGTCATTGTGTAATACCAGAAGCTATTGCTTGCCCTCCACAACAGACCACTATTGTGCCTGAGCCAGTACATGTTGATTCCACTAGTTCTCCTGTTAATGCTACTACAACTCAACCTCAACTTCCTGTTGTACCAGCTGCATCTACTAGGAGATCACTCAGGGACAGTAGGCCTCCAATTTGGTTACAAGAATTTGTTACTAAGCCTAGAGGCAACACCTGTTTGTATCCTTTGGCTGATCAGCTCACTTATTCTAGATTGTCCAACTCTTATCAACAAGTATTAAGAGCATATTCAACAATCTGTGAGCTTGTGTCATATCAAGAAGCTGCTTCTGATCCAGCTTGGGTGAAAGCAATGCAGTTGGAGATTGATGCATTACAAAGTAACAAGACATGGAGTATTGTTAATCTTCCAGCTGGCAAGAAGCCAATTGGTTGTAGGTGGATTTATAAGATTAAATATTTGTCCCCTGGGGAGGTGGAAAGGTTCAAGGCACGACTAGTAGCTAAGGGGTTTAGCCAAAAAGAGGGTCTTGACTATGGAGAAACATTTAGTCCAGTAGCCAAGATGACTACTTTCAGATCAATTGTAGCATTAGCTGCATCTAAAGGCTGTCACATCTTCCAAATGGATGTCCACAATGACTTTCTCAATGGAGACCTTATTGAGGAAGTTTACATGGACATACCTTGTGGATTTTCCAGACAGAGGGAGAGTCATAAGGTCTGTAAATTACACAATTCCTTATATGGTCTCAAACAGGCACCAAGACAGTGGAATGTGAAGCTTACAGAGGCTTTAGTGAATATGGGTTTCAGACAGAGTCATTATGACTATTCTTTGTTTACATAATTGGCTGGAAGTGACACTGTGGTGATACTAGTCTATGTAGATGACTTATTAATCACTGGAAACAATCATCAGCTACTATGTAACACTAGACTAGAAATTTAGAAGAAGTCCAAGATGAAAGATTTGGGGGAATTGAAGTTCTTTCTTGGCATTGAATTCTCTAGGTCTAACAAGGGCATAATTATGTCACAAAAAAAGTATGCCTTAGAGCTTGTATCTGAATCTGGCCTAGGGGGAGCAAAACCAGCTTGCACACCATTGGAGATCAATCAAAAGCTCACGTCAGTCAAATATGATGAGCACATTAACAATGGAACTGCTAATGATGATGATGAAGTTCTAACTGATATCACAAAGTACCAAAGATTAGTAGGAAGGCTTTTATATCTTACTATGACAAGACCTGATATTGCTTTCTTAGTACAGGTCTTAAGTCAGTTTATGCATTGTCCTAAACAATCACATATGAATGCAGCCCTAAGAGTTGTCAAATATATCAAGAAAGCACCTGGACTAGGTCTCTTTATGCCTGCAAAAGATAATAATATACTAACAGCCTACTGTGACTCTGACTGGGGAGCATGTGTGGAAACCAGGAAGTCAGTCACAGGATACTTGGTTAAGTTTGGAGGAGGACTCATCTCTTGGAAGTCAAAAAAACATAACACAGTTTCAAGAAGTTCTGCTGAGGCAGAATTTAGAAGTATGGTTACATGCACTGCTGAGGTAACCTGGTTGATTGGTTTGTACAAAGAGCTGGGAATTAAAGTAGCCTTGCCAGTGAAAATGATATGTGACAGCAAAGCAGCAATACAAATTGCAGCTAATCCTATCTTCTATGAAAAAATAAAACATTTTGACATAGATTGTAACTTTGTTGGAGAAAGACTTTGTCAAGGGGTGATCAAGACTGAGCATGTGAACACTAAGGATCAACCAGCAGACCTACTTACTAAGATTCTATGTATGATGCAACACAATGAGTTGATGAATAGTTTTGGACTAAAGAATATATTTCAACCATGAGCTTGAGGGGGAGTGTTGATCAGTATAGAGAAACAACAAGTTACATGCATAAGTCAGTTAGTTAGTTAGAAGGGTCTAGATCCCAAGGATCAGTTAGTAAGTTTGTTAGTGTCATAAGTGTGTATATATATATCACAGTATCTGATATAAATGTCATTCACGTGAACACAATGTAATCTCTATGTGATCTGAATAATATCTTCTTCCTTTCTCTTCTTCTCAATTCTCTCTTAGTTACTTAAAGTTCTTAAGCTCCATTAATGGAGTTATCAAATTATTACTTCTTTTAACTATATGAATGGTGCGAGTATTCTCTAGATGTTTTAGTTTCTTTTATAATTGTCTTGAAAGTAATTACTAATAATAGTACTTCCCATCAAACATGAACCTTGAGGTAAATTGGGTTAAGCTTTCAATCAGTATATGATCGACATGAACATTAAGCTTTTAGCTGGTACTCAACACATTATTTAACTTTGTTTAGAGTTCGACAACTATGGAGATATGAATAAAACTTTAGGTTTTTTTTTGCCAAGTTCAATTTTTTTGTTGTTGATATAAGATCTTATTGTCTGTTACATATCAATACAATCAGTTTTAAATCCGTCACGTAAATTTGATATTGCCTGCAATTTGGTCAGTCAGTCATATATTTGGTTGTTGCTAACCTACTCCCAATATCTAAGATATTGTGCATATTATAGATAAATAAAAGGTAATTAACTATTTTACTATTCAATTTATCTTCCTACTTATCTATATTTTGTAATTGTACTTTACTTGAGCTTCTAGCATATCCATATTTTAAATTTATCTTAAACTGTACATGTAAGATAGTTCATCCTCCTGTCTAAATTCTAATAGTACAACTGATTAACCAAATTGAAAATCCTCTTAGCCGATCGTCCGTCCGTCTCCTTTGCAAATAGTTGTAATGACTCCTTATGGTCTTTAGTTATGTTATACTTGAAAGTATTTACTGAAATAGGCAAGTAAGTGAGCTTTATTCTCTCTTATTTATAGTTGTAGGGTCATCATTCTGTGTTGTTTTATTAGCTTGCTTTATTTTAAGATAACCTTAAGTTATTACTTCAAATTTCTTTATTATGTTTGTGGATCTATCTTTGTTTTATGGTTGTTCTAAATATATTCAGTTTATTTTGATTTCTGGAGAGAACTATACTCTTACTCTGATTATTGGTCTTTTTGTGAAAATTCATGACGTAAAAGCATTGTGAAAGCTTAGAACGCTACTTCCATGTGTACATAATGACATGGATGAACATGATTCTCCTTTTGTATGAGAGTCTCTGCAACTCACAAGAAAATCATGATTAATACTTGATTTATATGCAATAAATGCTTTAGTAAATTTGTTATTGAAAAATTTCGATGAAAGATTATTCAATTTCTTACTTACTCATTTTCCCTTCTGGTTCATTCCAAATTCTTAGGTAGAACTGTATGCTTTCCAATGCACATATTTTTTTGTTGTTATTGATCAAGTTGAAGAGTGATCATATTGGTGAGAGCTTTTTCTAAAAATACTAGATTTAAGTTTTCCCCCAACGATTTCATGACAGTTATTTTTGTTTGTTCCTCTTCTGTTAGATTTATCTGATATCTGGTTAATTGTACTGGTGCGAAACACATTTCGAGTATTTATGAAGCATGTGTTGCCAGTGAACCAATAACATGGAGTTCAAATCTTAGAATAGTGGCTTGAGTAAACACTATATGCGGTCTTCTGGAGGTCCAAGTGCAACAAACAAAGTAGACACCAAGTCTTTAGAAATCAAAGAGCACTTTTGACTAGCTTCTGGATCTTCTTCTTTTTTCCCCAAATATGAGGTGGTGTGGTATAGAAGCCATTTTTTGTGATATAATATCATGTCCAACCAACGATTTTATAAGCTTTTTCATGCTTTTT
Organism: Solanum sitiens; assembly: GCA_016801875.1. NCBI lineage: Eukaryota > Viridiplantae > Streptophyta > Magnoliopsida > Solanales > Solanaceae > Solanum > Solanum sitiens. The sequence goes on from JABWTJ010000029.1 coordinate 2,637,004, forward strand.
TCAAATGTAAAAAAAATTGTTGATGTTTTAATACTCTTCATGTTTGTTGCAATTGATATTCATGTGAAATTCTGGCAGGGGATCATTCATACGAAAGATATTTTAATTGAGTTGCATCTAAATATTCAAGATGTTAGGGTTTGTGTTTGAGCACAAGTCATGACTCCTCTACCCTATTTATAAGTCAACAAGAGATGGCTAATTGTACGTAATTCAATGCAAGTTGTACTATGTATTGAGCCCACTTCATTTGCAATGACGAATTGGTACTAGGCTATTAGCCACTTTATTAAATAAATTACATTGTTTATTTTCATTTATTCTTCTTTAGCTCTACAAATATTAGTACAAAGTCATTTTGCTAAATGTAGTAAAATTATTTAAATTGTATTGTTACCGGAAGAAAAAAGAAGGGGAATACCATTTATAGCAATAAAAAAAATTTTACTTGATCACTTTTAATACATTTATAATAAAATTTTAATACATATTACAAAGAACAATTTATTATTCACATATAATACAAGATTTATTGATGATTAATATATTTATTCACACATTTTAATACACTTATAATACAATGTGTCAATTTCTTACAAACAAGCATAATATATTTTTAAAAACAGTTATAATACATATTTATTACATACATAATTCATTTTTAATATATATTAAAAAAAATGAAGGATAAAAGAAGACGATCATAGAAAAATTGAGGTAGAAATGCAGGCAACTTCACATTATAGTCATCCTGCAATGAGTTTATTATTGCCTATACATCAGTGATAGGTGAAATATCTTTTATGTATATTTCCATCTGCCTTGCTAATGGTCATTAATAGACAGCGTGGCCGCAAGAAGAATTAGAAGTCACTTTATCCAGTCTTACAATTAGGGGTGAACATAGTATATATGTCATTGAACTACATTTATTTCACTCGAGTTCTATCTCTCCTTTTCAGATTTTGTGGAATTTCTTACATTTTTTCAGCTGGTTAATGTTCAAGTTATCGTGTTTCTACTTTATTATTGCCTATACATCAGTGATAGGTGAAATATCTTTTATGTATATTTCCATCTGCCTTGCTAATGGTCATTAATAGACAGCGTGGCCGCAAGAAGAATTAGAAGTCACTTTATCCAGTCTTACAATTAGGGGTGAACATAGTATATATGTCATTGAACTACATTTATTTCACTCGAGTTCTATCTCTCCTTTTCAGATTTTGTGGAATTTCTTACATTTTTTCAGCTGGTTAATGTTCAAGTTATCGTGTTTCTACTTTAACTTATATTTTGAACACGAAGCACATAGTAACACTTTTTTTTTATTCCCTACTTTTCTCTACTTACATGTAGTTGTCCAATCAAATATGGTTATGTTCAACTCTGAACTGATGTAAGTCTTGAGAGTTTATATTCTTTTATATACTTTCGTGGTGATTAATTATTGTTTCTAATGCTAATTTTTTGCGTTTTTTCATAGGGACACATACTATGAGTAATTTTGGAAAACCACATGAGTTGCACAAATTCAATAATAGTAGTGAGGATTTAATTCCCATCGAGTTACTAGTATAATAAAAAAGTAGTTCAAAAAAAATTATTTGACAGTACCTGGATTGCAAAACCTTGGTAACAATTGTTTTTTAATGTTGTTTTACAGGTAAAGATTACATATTTTCTTAAATTTTGTCGATGAAAGTTTTTTAAAAAAATTAGATGGTAGAGGTTTAGCAAATTTGGTGTGGTGTTTGTTTGATTTAGCGTTTCTTGATTCATGTAAATTGATTGAATCGAACTCATTTATTTATTCACGGTAAATTTTGACCATCATTTCCAAGGAAATTAATTGAATGCACGGTCACGAGCCATTTTCACCGACCCATCATGAGGTCACATCTCATGAGTCTATCGTGCCAAAACTACTAATGCTAAGTAGAATTTGGTCCGTTGAGAGAACTTGTAGGAATGAATTTTTGTTGGTATCCTGTGGAATTAGTTGAGGTGTGTGGTGCACATAGGCTGATTCGGACTCCATGATATTGAAAAAAGTATGAATAAATATGTATTCATCAATATTATTAAAAAAATAGAGTAGGAAAAAACATGTGTTGTCTGTTCTCGATTTATAAATATTATCTTTAATTTATCACTAGAACCTTAGAGGCAGTTTGTTGCTTTCATTTGATCACAGTTGCATATTATGTATCTTATCCAGACATCTAAAAAAATCTTTATCAACTTCTCCAGGTGTCAGAAGGATTTATTCACGCCAAGAGTAAGAGACTGAATTCATAATATAGTCTTGGGGTCTTTTTGGGATACCTTCATTATTTAGCTTTCCAGGTAATGTCTTATACCACATGCTTGTGTCATATATCACTTTCCAAATGGCATCACTTCCATCATCAACCACCTCAATTTTGTGAATTTACTAACATTACACAATTTTCTCAGGAACCCCAACAGCTCCGTATGATATGGTTTTTTGAATGCATAAGACTAGCGAACTCCAACATCCTTTACATATAATATACAATGCCATAGTAATCTCATATGTCAAAATTGAAACATCTGTTATAGTTTTTGGGTGTATAACATTAGTTAGTATTTGAGATCGTTCAAGTAAGACACCATACTGGTACCTGTTGTACATATCCTGAATATTTCTAATAGTATATGATATCAACCATCTTCTACAGTAGCCGTGACCCTTGATTCATTAATATTCATATTTTCACAAGCATAATAACTGCATAACTGCTTCATATTAATTTGACTATTGGCACGAGCCTCTTTCATCTAGTATATATAAACATGGGAGTACTCATTATTATTTATTATTTTTTAAAATTTTAATGTTGAGATTAATATTTTTTAAAACTTTTAATGTTAGAGATTAATAAGGATAGTTACAAACCATCCTATCTCTTAAAAAAATGTATTTAAGATTAATAAGAATAGTTGAAAAAAAATGCATTTAAGATTGATAAGGATAGTTGCAAATCAACTTTATCTCTAAAATAAAACTATATTAGATTATATTGATTTAAACGCGTTAAAATAAAACTATATATACAATTAGGTCATTTGTCTTAAAATTTGCACTTGAACCATAGACTATATTGATTTTATAAACTCCTTTCTAGGGTGTGCAAAAACCGAATCGATCGATAAACTAAATCTGAAAAAAAATGTTATTGGGTTATTGGGTTTTTAATGGGTTTATAAAAAAAATTATTGGGTTATTGATTCGGTATCGATTTTTACTATTGGGTTATTGGGTAAACTGATAACCCAATAAAACAGTAATCATTTATTATTATACCCTCCTAATTATTAATATTAATAAGTTAATATATAATTAGACACTATAACTATCTCAAATTATTAGTACTTTAGCAACTTCACACTAGGCCGCTTTACTACTTTTTACTATTTACTCAAAACCTAAAGATTAAAGTAAGGGATTCACAATTAAAGTTATTTGATTTTAGTTTTAGTTTTAGTCTTGTTGGACTAGTTTATTTTAGTTTTAGTTTGTAATTGTAGGTTGTAGCATTTGCAAGTTTGTAAAGGTCTGTTATTTGATTAACATAAAAAAATTCATACTATGTTTTGGTGATAACATGTAATTATAGCCTTTGTATTATATTTTTCTCTTATTGATGTAATTTCTCATTATCTTTCTTGTTTCACTATATCAAAGCATATAGAGAAGTGAGAAGTAATATAACATTTTACGGATATTTTTTTATTGGGTAAATCGAAAACCAAAAATTAATAATGTCTTATTGGTTTGTTATTTGGGTTAGCATATTTAAAAATCAAAAATTAATAAACCAAACCAATATTACATACTCCTCCCCATTTTCCCTTTCCCTACCCCACTAATAATAATAATAATAATTATAATTAAATAATAATATTGAATTAACAAATACTCTTTTCTTTTCCAAATTTATATGACACACCATGCTTTGTTGTTATTATAAAATAAAATGACATATGTTTTTAGACAAGTATTTAATCTAAATTTTATATTAACATTTTATTTATGTTGAATCTTAATTATTTGTCAAAAAATAAAATAATAAAGGTGGACTATTTTAAAATTTTCTTTGGTATGTTAACAAATTGTAAAGTCTTTCCATATTTCTTAAGGTTCGCGTCTAGTTAACATCACATAAATTGAAATTGAATAAATAGCAATTATTATCTTATTTTTTTAATGCAACATGCTCAATATGAAAAACATTATTAAATTAAAAAAAATAATTATCAGATAATATTTCAATATCTTCAAACATCATAATTAGATACAATTATCTCAAAAATATAGCATGATTAAGGTGAACTTATGCTCCTTGTTATTAGCGAGTGATATAAAACCCTTTTATGAAAAAAGAAAAAGAAAAAGAATATGATGTGTCGATTTGAGAGCATAAAAACACAACTCAAATAAGTGATTAAAAACAATTGTTTTTGCCATAAAAAACTATTGTTCCATTTAAATAGATCGATATAAATTGGATTAATAGTTAAGCACGGTTATAGTATCTATTGAAGTTAATGGTTATACACTACAACAAAAATAACTTTTAGCGGCATTAAATATTAACATTAATAAAGAGTGTTAAAGTCTTTACCGGCATTAGTTAAGTGTCATTAAAATCAATGTCGCTAGAAACTTTAGGGACATATACAAAGAGTGTTAATTGCCACTAAAAGTACATTTTTAGCAGTAATTAAGATTTAATTGCCGCTAATGATTATTTTTTATGTAGTGATAGTACGATAATTATAGTGGGTCTTATTGATTAGTAACGTATCTCAATATTTTAAAATTTATAATGAACCTTGATTTACAAATGTTTATTAGTTGTTTATAATAAGTACCAACATAAAAACTTACATTAAACGTATTAGTGGTTTTTACTAAAATTTAAGTAATCAAATAAAAATAAATGTGAAAAGTGCAAATTCTCAACAACAAAAAAATATATAGTTTCGATTCTCCTTTAGCCAAATCAACAAGGAACAAATCATGTCACTGATTTCAAGTTATGACACCTTCTCAACATATCAAACATTCTTTTATACTAATTAAAATATAAATTTAAAATCATAAAGTGTTAAAGACTTTAAAATTTCGTAAAATTCAAAGAATCAAGTTTCTATTAAAATTATTCAATTTTTACTTGTCTTGGTGCTAAAACTCCCATTGATGGTGATCCTCTTGTATTGAATTTTTCACTGATAACACCACACTCGACATAATATTCATTTACTATATTTTATCTATTATTACTTCGTGTTATACAACCAAATGAAATGTCAATAACATATTAATAAATATAATAGAAAGAGAAAAAAAGTTCACTTAATAGATTTTGGTGCATCGAAATTTCAAAGAGAACTATACAAATAATAATATTGATTTTGGTGCATCGAAATTTCAAGGAGAACTATACAAACAACAATAAGGATAGAGTACCTTATGGCTCCAACATAAATCAATTCATATTTTAAAAAAGCTTTGAAAATATTTTAAACATCTGCCAATAAATTATATAAATAAAGTAAATGAAGCATTATTTATTTATATTCTATAGATACTAACTATATAAACGGGAGCATAACATTGATAGCAATTATATTGTATGAACAAATACATACTTATACATGCAATAGGCAGAACCCCTATATAAATGTCAGGTGGTTGGAACTTTTATATTAAACATGGAGTTAATATCTCAAAAGGTCACTCGACTTTGGATATTTATCTAGCAAAGTCATTCAACTTTATTTTATATCAATAAAATCACTCAACTTAGATTTTTATAGAGGAAAGACTCAAAATAGTCTCTTATCTTTGGGTTAAGGCTCAAAGTGATCCTTGAGTTTTCACATGGAGCACTAATAGTCCCTCATGTTTGCACTTATCTTTGGGTTAAGGCTCATGTTTGCAAACATGAGGGACTATTAGTTCTTTATGTGAAAACTCAAGGATCATTTTGAATCATAACCCAAAGAAGAGGGACCATATTGATCCTTTCCCACTTTTATATCAATAAAATCATTTAACTAAATTTATTATTAGAAAAAAATTTGATATTGAAAAATAAATTATTTACGAGCAAACTTAATTAATGAAATACATACTTTTATAATATTAAAGTGTGTAAGCATTGTGACATCATCATTATTATTATTATTATTATTATTATTATTATTATTATTATTATTTTCATAAAAAAACGTTTACACAAAATTGACTAGTCAAAGCGAAATATAAGTTGAAAAATTAACGTTATAAAAAAAAGATCAAGATTTACAAAGCCAAAATAATTTTAAGCTTCAATGAAAAATTACTATAATATATAAAATTATTTTTTATATTTCTTTTTGAAAAGAAGTTACAAAATAAAAAAGACAAATTTTTATTCGAGCACTATTGTTTAGTGTTTGCATTGTTGAAGAAAACGTGTCACTTATGATATATCTAGAAAGTAATTAATTGAGGTCACAATTTTAAACATTATTTTAGTACTCTTATTCTCTAATGAATCCTAATTAGACCTGTGAATACAAATTTTATCGATAATTTGTTTGTACTAATTCTCAAAAACACACACTAGGAGCCCAATAAATAAAACTCCTAATTATTTCTTTTTATACAGTAATTATTAATTTAAGATAATACAATACTAGACACTAGTATTTATTTCACTAAAGATGTTTACCCATAAAAAAGTTAAATTAGTTTTCTTACATTTATTTATTTGTAAGATCTATTTTATATGACATAAAAAAATTAATGATAAATTTTGTTTAGTGATTTTACCAACACAAATATGTAAGTTGAGTGATTTTATTGATACAAATGTCTAAGTTGAGTGATTTTTTTTATACAAAACAAACTTTAATGACTTTGCTAGGTTAATTCCTAAAGTTGAGTGATCTTTTAAGATATTAACTCATTAAACATGTATAGAAATGAATGCAAGAGGAAATTGGTAAGGCTTATTAACAACGACTCTAAGTTAATTTTTTCGATAAATCAAAACAATTTAAACATAATGATAATGATAATTATGATAATACACACTTTAAAAACACATAGTTTTATGGTGAGTGTATATTTGAGGGCATTTTTTGCTGACTTAGTAGATTCTACAAAAAATCTATCAAACAGAAGTAGAGTTTCTCAAAAAATACCTATATTCATTCTTTCACGATCACTATCTAAGCCTATTCAAACTCAATAATAATAACATGCAAATTACAAATTACTGCCTTAATAACCTCCATACGATCATCATTATATATGTATTACTCATCACTTTAAGATTGATTGTCATAAACAATGATACATATATAAAAACAATCGAAAAAGACTACAAAAAGAAAAAAATTGTTACCATGTTTAAATAGTTGAATAAATATAAAAGAATAAGAAATTTTGAAATTCGTAAATTTTCAGGAAAATGTAAGAGATGGAGTTAAAAAAATTATGTTATTTAAATGTGTGTTATGCGGTTTGATGTTTTCTAGGGATAGACTTAGTTATTTATCTTTTAAAATTTGAAATTTAAATTAGTAACTCAAATTTCAAAAACTTACCGGTTTGGATATTTTGGATAACTACCATTATCAAAAATGAGTAAAAAGAGAACTTAAGAAGGAGTTACGTTATTTTAATTTATTTTGTATTATTTTTTTGTAAAAACCTCGTCTCTTTTTAATGCTATATAAGTTTTTGCTTTTATTTTCAGACTAGTAAATTTGATCGCGCTTCGCGCGATATAATTAATCATTTAAATTAATTTATTATTAATTAGAAATTGATTTACTACTTTATTTATTATAAATTATAATGTTGATTGTTTTGAAAATTCTTTAAATGTTATATATATAGTTATTTTATAACATGTCAACTTTCATATAAAGTGTGGTTTGCTATAATATTAAAATTCTACTTGGAAGGAGAAAAAATAATTATTAGATAAATGATGATTCAAATATATTAAAATACTTGTGAGTTTGAATGATAAAGATTTATCCAGCAAGACTTCATATGTTATACTTTTTTAAAATTCTTAACAACGCGCTTTTCAAGTTCGTTATAATTCTCTCTCAGATAGCAAAGTTACAGTATAATAAAAAAGACAATAGAAATGAAGATAAATCTTTAAAATAAAATAATTAAGAAAAATAAATAAAAAGAATAATAAAATTGCCTGGCAAAGAAAATTTCACACCACTCTCCTTTGCCTAATTTTAATTATATATAAATTATTTTGAGATAAAAGAGATACACATATTTTCTAACGATGTCATTTATTTCGGAAACATGTACAAAATAATTTAAAATTCAATATGAAATTAATATAATTATTTCTAAAATTATAATAGGAAATTTAACCTAGAAAATAAATTTATTGTATTTCAGTTCACATTATAACTATTTACTTACTTGCACCAAATTAATTTTAAAAAATAAAAATCATTTATAGCTAATGTTAAATATTCTTCAAAGTCTTATTTCAATTACACTATAACTACATATAAATTTGCAACAATTTAATTTTAAAAAGAGTAACAAATTTTGATACATAGCTAATAATAATATATTTTTCAAGTTTGTACGAATTATCAAAATACATTAAGAAATCAAAACAATTATTTTAAGAATTTATCATAAAACATGATTTATCCCATAAAAAATAAAATTATTACATTTACATCTACATTAAAACTATGTACACACTTGCAAAAATAATTAAAGAAATGAATTTGATATATCGATAACAACAACTATTTTCCGAGCTTGAATTATACATATACTGTGAAAAAAGTTAAAGATGATTTTTGAATAACATAGATTTCTCTAGAATGTCCTAGTATAGAAATTTAGAAATTATCTTGAAGAAATATCTTGATAATGTAGAGTAGTTATCTTAAGGAAATATCTAGATATTATAGAATAGTTGCTAGAAGATAAGTTCACTAGAACTTTCTTATGGATGTATCTAGAAGACTTTCTAGAACCATCCCTAGACAAGTATAAATAGGAGATGGTCTTGTACATTTATATTCAAGAAAAAATAAAAGCACTTAAAGAGTCTTCTTCCATTACAAAACTCTTCTTTCCAAATTCCTTTTTAACTATCTAGCTTCCTCTTTTCCTTAGTTCGAAATGACTCCCGCTAGATAGCCGTCCCTTTCTCTCTTTTTACAGCCTCGTGGACGGACGAAAGAAGGGAAGTTACAGAACGGGGCAGTGAAGGCTCGCGAAGTAGACAACAAGCAGCAAGCAAGAGCTTCTCAGCCCCCTAACCTTTCTCTTACTTTTTTGCTTACTGTAGCATAGGCCTTCGTCGGGCTTTCGTACCTTCGCCTATAGACGGCGGCTTGGCTTCGCTATCGCTCATGACTTGGTAGCCGTGTAGTCGTCGGTTTTACCACCAGAATGCCTATGAGATAGTGGTAGTGGTCGGCCTTTCGAATGCCTTCTTCCTTACTTTTCAAAATTTTCTGATCTTAGTTAACGATCTTGGGCTAGCAGAAGGCTTCCAGAATTATACTTTTCTTCTGCTATTTTATACATGGTATCAGAGCCATAGCCACACATCCGCTTCTGGTTTTTAATTCAAGATCGGGTTAGTGAAAAATTCAACTGGTTTCTCTATATGGATTTCAACGGTCGTGCTAACGGATTGGGGATGGAGTTGTTGAACCAATCCAATTACAAGGTATGGAGGACATGGATGGAGTCATACCTTGTGGGTGAGGATTTGCGGGATGTTGTTAATGGAAGTAACACAAGTCCTCCTGCGGACGGACCAGAGAATAGTAACACATACAAGAAGTGGAAGCAGGTTAATGCTAAGGCGGAGTTTGTCTTGAAGAGGTCAATATCCTCTAATTTATTCAATAATATTATAAGGTGCAAATCAGCTCATGAAATATGGAGGACCCTCGATCAGCTGTTCAACAAGAAGAATGAAGCTCGGCTACAGATATTGAAGAATGAATTGGCTAATACCATTCAAGGTAATCTCTCTATAGCCGAGTATTTTTTGAAGATTAAGAACTTATGTTCTGAGATATCTTTATTGAATTCGGAGGAGGCTATCTCTGAAGCACGAATAAGAAGAAATATTATTCGTGGTTTGAAATCAGAATATATTCCCTTTGTTACATCGATTCAAGGATGGGCTCAACAACCATCCTTGGAGGAGTTTGAGAACCTGTTGTCATCACAAGAACTACTAGCCAAGCAAATGGTTGGGGTTTCAATAAAAAAAAGGGAAGAAAATGCTCTTGTATCTAACAAGAGTAAATTTAAAGGAAAAACAGTAAGAGATAGGCCACACTCTCGATTCCAAAGTGGTTCAATTTCGCTAGGAAAAGAGGGAGAGTCTACTAATAACTATAACACTCTCAAATGTTATCGGTGTGGCAAAATTGGACAGATAAAAAGATTTTATCAGACCAAAGAAAGCAATATGGCTCAAACTGAGAAAGTTGTTGAAGAAGAAGAAGACTGGGGGGAGTGTTTCATAGCCGAGACTCGAGCAATAGATGCAATGACATCTATTAATTTTGACAGAGACTGGATCGTGGATTCAGGATGTGGGCATCATCTTACCGGAGATGAATCCAAATTTTCCAACTTTCACAAATACAATGGTCGTGATGTTATTGTAACAGCAGATAATACAGTTCATCACGTGAGAAGGAAGGCACAGTCGTCATCAATGAGAAGAAGAAAGACTCAATCACTCTCAACAGTGTGTTTCATGTTCCAGGGATGAGAAAAAATCTATTTTCCGTTGCAAATGCCGTAGATGTAGGAAGTTATCTCCTATTTGGACCACATGATGTGACGTTCCTTCGAAATATCAAAGAACTCAAGGCAGATGTCATTCATACCGGTAAGAGAGTTAATGATTTATATGTTTTATCTGCCTCTAATTCATATATTGAGAAGATGAGTAGCAATGATACTGCATCTCTATGGCATGCTAGACTTGGGCATATTAACATGGAAAAATTAAAATCCATGGTAAAATTAAATCTAGTAAAAGGATTACCTAACTTAAGCAATTTTGGTGGAGGAGATTTGTGAAGGATGTCAATACGGAAAGGCACACCGTCTTCCGTTTGATAGATCCTTGTCAAGATGCATTGCTCCACTAGAGCTAATTTATAGTGATTTGATGGGGCCAACAAGAACTCCTTCGTTCTCCGGTTGTTCTATGCTTATTTTTATTGATGATTTTACAAGATTCACATGGGTTTATTTTGTTAAGCACAAGTCAGAAATTCTTAACAAGTTTATGGAATTCAAGAAAACTGTTGAAGGTGAGCTTGGCTCAAAAATAAGGAGGTTGCGAACAGATAACGGTGGTGAGTACACTTCTGAAGAATTTCTCTCTTTTTGTCGTCAATATGGCATTAAAAGAGAACTTACTTGTGCTAATACGCCACAACAAAATGGAGTGACAGAAAGAAAGATCCGACACTTAACAGAGACATGTAAAAGTTGGCTTAATGCCAAACATTTACCTAGAGCCCTGTGGGCTGAAGGTATGAAATGTGCCGCTTATGTGATTAATAGGATGCCGCTTTCTCCAAACAACATGAAGTCTCCCTGTTTAATGTTTGGAGAGAAGCCTAATATAAAAAACCTAAGAGTGTTTGTATCTATCTGTTTTGTTCATATCCCTGATTCTCAATGGAGCAAGATGGATCCCAAGGCAAGAAAATGCATCTTTGTTGGATACTATGAAAGCAAAAAGGGTTGGAAGTGCAGGATCCCAAAACTCATCGTTTTGTTGTTTCCAGGGATGTCGTATTTGATGAAACATCCTTGTATTATGGAGTTACACAAAAGGAGAGGGTTCTAAAATACTGAACCCTGGAGTTTCAAACTTTCCCATTACAAGTGCTTCTCCAGATAATACAATTGTTGAGGAGCTAAGCGAAAGGGGAAGCCCAGAAACTCAACAATGTGAAACTCAACAAGAAGATGATGTATTGATTTTACAAAGACCAAACAAAACTATTGTTAAGCCATCTCGCTTCAGAGATGAGAACTTTGTTAGTACTTATTCGTATTTCTTTGCAGGACCAATTGACGATGAAAAGCCTTCATCTTTTGAAGAAGCTAAAGGAGCCAAAGAGTGGAAGCTTGCCATGGATGATGAAATGGAGGCTTTAATAAAAAAATCAAACTTAGAGCCTTGTGCCAAAGCCAAGAGATGTACAACCTATTTCTTGCAAATGGGTTTACAAAATCAAAAGAAGAGCAGATGGCAGTATAGACAGATATAAAGCTAGATTGGTTGCTCGAGGTTTTTCTCAAAAATATGGCGAAGACTACGAAGAAACCTTCAGTCAGGTGGCTAAGATGATCTCAATTCGAGTTGTACTAGCCATGGCAGCCTCATATGTTTGGAAACTATGGCAACTTGACGTGAAGAATGCTTTCTTGTATGAAGAACTTGACAAAGATATTTATATGGAGCAGCCATCCGAGTATGTTTCTAACTTACATCCTGATTATGTTTGCAAACTTAAAAAAATACTTTATGGACTCAAGCAAGCTCCACGAGCATGGTATGAATAAATTGCTCAATATCTATATTTTTGTGACTATACCACATCACATTCAGATCCTAGCTTGTTTGTTAAAAAACAAGAAGATTTGCATGTGGTTGTTCTCTTGTACGTGGATGACTTGATAATAACAGGAAACAATGATGATGAAGTTGCAAGACTTCAAGAAGAGCTTGCCCTAAGATTTGATATCAAGAAGTTGGGAGAATTACATCATTTTCTTAGATTAGAGGTGACAAACACAAGTAAAGGGGTCTTTGTTACCCAAGAAGGGTATGCCAAGAAGCTTGTGGACTGGTTTGGGGTGAAACAAAGCAAAAAGTGCTCTACGCCTTTGGAGACTAGCACGAGGCTAAGGCGTGAAGAAGGCTCACTTCTTGTAGATTCCAAGCCTTATCGAGCTCCAGTTGGAAGTCTCCTGTATTTGACTATTACAAGGCCATACATTGCTTTTTCTGTGGATATGTCAGCAGACTTATGCAATCACCAAGAAAGCCGCACTTGGAAGCTACAAAGAGGATCCTGAAGTATATCAACTCAACATCAGATATGGGCCTATTTTTTAAAAGAAAGAATGACTTGGTATCAATCGGATATACCGACGCAGATTTTGGTGGTGATATGGATAATCGAAGATCAACATCAGGCTATATCTTTCTCTGTGGTCAAACAGGTATTTCTTGGTGCAGTAAGAAGCAAGACTCGGTTTCTTTGTCAACTACGGAGGCGAAATATAAAGCAGCAGCCCTTACTGCTCAAGAATGTGTATGGCTCCAAAGACTTGCTGAAGATTTGCATCTATCTATATCAAAGCCAACTACGATCTTTGGAGACAACCAAAGTGCCATCAAGCTCGCAAACAATCCGGTATTTCACGCAAGAACTAAGCACATTGAGGTGGAACATCATTTCATTCGAGAAAAAGTTCTTGATGGAACTTTATATAAGTCGGAGGTACGAAGTCAGGAGAATATTGCTGATATCTTCACCAAGTCACTTCCAAAAGGTTCATTTGAGTTTCTCCGCGGCAAGATTGGGATAGTTTCAAAAAATCACTTTAAGGGGGAGTGTGAAAAAAGTTAAAGACGATTTTTTGAATAATATAGATTTCTCTAGAATGTCCTAGTATAGAAATTTAGCAATTATCTTGAAGAAATATCTAGATAATGTAGAATAGTTATCTTAAGGAAATATCTATATATTTTAGAATAGTTGCTAGAAGATAAGTTTACTAGAACTTTCTTATCGATGTATCTAGAAGACTTTCTAGAACCATCCCTAGACAAGTATAAATAGGAGATGGCCTTGTACATTTGTATTCAAGAAAAAATAAAAGCACTTAAAGAGTTTTTTTCCATTACAAAACTCTTCTTTTCAAATTCCTTTTTAACTATCTAGCTTCCTCTTCTTCCTTAGTTGAATTTTCTGATCTTAGTTAACGATTTTGGGCTAGCAGAAGGCTTCTAGAATTATACTTTTCTTCTGCTATTTTCTACATATACTTCTCATAAGTAAGGGCATATGTCTACGCCATTCTTCTTTGGTTCCTATTAACAAAATTTTTGCACAAGAATGATATATTAATAATGGTGGCAAAAGCAAAAAAAAAAAAAAAAGGAATCTAGAAGCTTTTTTTTTTCTTCTGAAAAAAGAGTTTCAAATGAAGGAGTAAATTAGTAATTATAATGAAGATTTGAGAAGAAAAATATTGATGAAAAAGGAAGAATGTTCTGAAGTGAAAATGATTTTCATTGGTATTTATAGTGATAAAAAAAATATTAACGGATTTGAGTGTATAATTATAAATAAATGAGTATTGTATGCATTAATTGTACCAAATTGAATGTTAAATTCTTTTAAATAATATTCATTGATACTATTTAACCCATTTTTAAAGCTTTTTTAGATTCCTCTTTTACGTTATATTTTATTTTATTCCCATGATCTCTTTTACGTTATATTTTATTTTATTCCCATGATCTCATCTTTATTGTTATCTATTTATTTTCATAAATCATTCAAGGTTAATGAAGGAATGACACAATACAATCAGATTCAATTGAGTCTTTACTGCAATTTAATGTTTAGTTGAGTTTTATGAAGTTTTTGTTAGTTGTCATTTAATTAGTAGTAGAAATGAAATAAAAATGCAATTAAAATAAAAAATAGAATAAAGATAAATTCAAATGCTGGTCATAGAAAGGTGTCACATCAGCTTTTCTATATCCAGCTTTATATTATTATATAGATTGTATTAATTTATAAATTTTGCAAACTTTATAAAAATAATTGTAGATTATTTGTTTTAATAAATTTCAAATGGGGGAGATTCCTTTTTAAAAAATTTTGTGAGTTGTAATTTTATTAATTTTTTGTAAAATTTTGGTTAAGTAATAAAAATAATTTGAACTATGGAGTTTTAAAAAGGAAGAAGAAAATTCTTAAGTCAGTTACCTATATTGGTATAGGTGTTTTGCGTGGATGATTTAAAATGTAATAATTTCATAATTTAAAATAATTAATAAAATGTAGTATGCACTAATAATATATTTAACTTATTACAATAATAATATAATTTAATGCTTTCTATGTTTATGATAGTGACATACATTATCATTTTATACTCCCTCCGTTTCAAAAAGGATGGCCTAATTTGACTTGAAACGGAGTTTAAGAAAAGAAATAAGACTTTTTAATCTTGTGGTTCTAAATTAAAGTTATGTCAAATGTACCAAAATGTCCTTTAATCTTGTGGTTTTAAACATGCCACGTGAAAAATTAAAGTTAAAGTGTTGCCAAAAAAGGAAAGGGGTCATTCATTTTGAAATAGACTAAAAAGGAAATATGGACATTCTTTTTGAAACGGAGGGAGTAATTTTTTGCTATGACAATTCCTCATTTATCTTGTGCTAAGGTTGAAAATTCAAAGAAAAAAAAGAGGTATGAATTAATATAGTGCTTAAATTGCAAATAAGGGGAAAAAATCTGATAAGAAACTTTATTATATTAAATAATATTTAAATAATTTAAATGATAAAATTAAAAAGAAACTCTCATACGTGGATATTTTTTTAATAAATAATTTAAAATGAAAAGTTTTTTAGTTTGTTTAGAAGTAGGAGTGTAATGAGAAGTTTAAAACTCTTTATTTAGTTGGATAATTATTGAATAAATATCTCAAAAGATCACTCAAGTATGTGAATTTATTACAAAATATCACTCAACTTTATTTTGTATGAATAAAGTCACTTAACTTATGAATTTTCTTTTATAAAATCACTCGACTAAATTATTTTTCTAGGAAATCATTATAACCAAAAAATAAAAGAAATAATTACACAAACCACCCTTCAAGTTTAGTTTTGTAATACTTATTTTCATTGATATTTAATCATATATGTATTATGCTTAACTCTCTTATTTTATTTTCTTTAACAAATATTTTCATAAGCTAATAATATTATTTTTAACATAAAAAATTTTGATTACATTTATCATAAATCTATTTTATATAATTGATTCTATAACATTTTTTTATTAAATTTATCAAACAAATCATTATAACCCTAAAAAAAGTCAATATTTTTCTCTACTTGAGTTATACTCAATTTTGTGTGATTCCATACTATTATATAGTGAATATTGAATAGCATGTCATAATCTGTCATTTAGGGAAAATTGGAAAAGTAATTATGTCAAAACAGTTGTACATATATTCAGGTCATATGTGATATACTCATTTATCTAAAGTTAAATATCGGTCTCCCTCACAAGTCTGTTCTTAATACATCTGCTCTATGTCATTCATCAAGTAAAGATAAACATTGAACACGTAGAAGTACTTCTTTTTCTGTTCTCTACATGTACCATATTTGTAATTTAATTAGATTATTTTATTATTAATTTGCTCCCACGCAAGTGGATATCAATGTTCCAGTAAGGACATATTAAACAAATTTTTGAATGGGTTTTCAAATTATCTTATCATAAGTAAATATTGTTTGTAGTTTTATTTGGTTGACGATTCAAATTTTAATTAACCCATGTAGAAAATTGAATCAATTTCTCAACAACAAAAAAAAACCACATCTACCTACCTACATAATGATTTTTTTTGAAAAATAGAATAAAAAGATGTTATAAAATCAATTTAATTAAATAATATATGATAAAGGGAAATTTAATTAAATCATAAATCTTATGTTAAAATAATTAGATTAAGAAAATATTTATCAAAAAAATAAAATAAGAGAGTTAAGCATAATATTATAAACTACATCGGAAAGAAGTATTACAAAAACTAAACTTAAAGGGTGGTTTGTGCAATTATATTTTTTATTTTTTTGTTATAATGATTTCCTAGAAAAATAGTTTAAGTTGAGTGATTTTATAAAAGACAATCCATAAGTTAAGTGACTTTATTGATACGAAATAAAGTTGAATATTTTCTTCAAATAATTTATCATACTTGAGTGACCTTTTGAGATATTTACTCGATAATTATTATATTTTCAAAATGAAAGATTAAAACGTCATATTTAGAACTTCCATACATGGCCTTTTCTTAAATAAATAATTTTAATTTAAAAGTTTTTCAAATTTTTTAGAAGTAGGAGTATAATGGGAAGTTTTAAAATTCCCTATTGGATAGTTATTTGTTTTTCCAAAATAAAGATTAAAATGTCATATATTTAGTTAGATGTTTTTAACTATTATTATTATTATTATTATTATTATTATTATATTTTTGTTGTCGTTATTATATTATTATTATTATTATTATTATTATTATTATAATTATTGTATTAATAATATTATTATTAGTTTAAGTTAAACAATAGTTTATTATTATTATTATTATTATTTATTATTATTATTATTATTATTATTTATTATTATTATTATTATTATTATTATTATTATTAGTTCGATTTTTTTTATCTATAAAGATAAAAAATATAGATTATAGGTTATATTTTAGTAAAAAATGTATATTTTAAAATGTAAATAAGAAAAAAAATCTGAAATAAAACATAAAATGATAAATAATATTAAAATGATAAATTTTAAAAAGAAACTTCATACGTGGGTTTTTTTAAAATAAAATATTTTAATTTAAAAGTTTTTCAATTTGTTTAGAAGTAGGAGTGTAATGGAGAGTTTTAAAACTCCTTGTTTAGTTGAATAGATTATTATCTTTTTCCAAAATTGATTAAAATGGCATATTTAGTTGGATGTTTATTAAAATTTAATACATTATTATTATTATTATTATTATTATTATTATTATTATTATTATTATTATTATTATTATATGGGAAACTTTCACATATAGCCACTTTAAAATAATTAATTACTCTCCATAGCTATAGTTTGATAATTACAATTTGTAGCTACATGTTATATAGAGGAGAGAGGCGAGCGAGACTGGGAGAGAGAGGAGAGAGGCGAGAGAGAGGGGGAAAAGAGTGGGAGAAAGGTGAATTGTATATGTATATTGGTTAGATAATTGTATATTATACATATGTAATTGTATATATGACAAGAGAGATTGGGAGAGGGAGGAGAGAGGCGAGCGAGACTGGGAGAGAGAGGAGAGAGGCGAGCGAGATCAAGAGAGGCGAGCGAGAGAGGGCAGAGAGTGGGAGAGAGGTGAATTGTATATGTATATAATTGTATATAACTGTATATTATACATATATATTTGTATAAATGGCAGCGAGATTGGGAGAGGGAAGAGAGAGGCGAGCGAGATTGAGAGAGGGAGGAGAGAGACGAGCGAGAGAGGGCAGAGAGTGGGAGAGAGGTGAATTGTATATGTATATAGGCTAAAAAATTGTATATTATACATATTTATTTGCATATCTTGGCGAATTATACATATACAAACATGACTAATTATACAAACTCGAAGTCAGCCCATGTAATTAATATATAATGTTAGTCGTGAGTGGTAATTATAGCAAACTATAGCTATGATGAGTAATTAAATAGTATAAATTTGCTTATCCGCGTAATTTTCCCTTATTATTATTATTATTATTGGTGTTGTTGTTATTGTTATCATATTATTATTATTTGTTCAATTTTCTTATCTATAACGATAGAACATATAAACTATAGGTTATTTTAAAATGTAAATAAGAAAAAAAAAGATACAGAACTAAAAATATTATATAATATAGTAAGATAATTACTACGTTTTTTTCAAAATAAAGCTGAAAACACCATATTTAGTTGAATATTTCTTTTAATAAGTGTAGATAATAACTTTAACAATACCTCAAAAATAAAAATAAGAATTCAGATTTAAATCTAAGGAATTCACATACTAATCGTCCTGAAAAGAAAAAAAAAACCCAGTTACAATAATTAAAATTATTAATTAAAAAAATGAATCAACAAATTCAAGATTTGCAATAATTATTGATAATTAATTAGTGTACTCATCCACGTTTTGCGCGGTAATAAGAAATTAAAATATGAATTATTAGATTATTTTAAAAATAAATTATTTGATGATCGTAAAATGTGACTTCGTGAAAAAAATGTAAAATGTGAATAACTTGTCTCAATCACTGTATAATTCTCTAAATAGTTTTTTGTTTATTAACATGAGTCAACGATATTTATATTTCCCAAATTACTATTGTAAGATGCAATTAAAGAGAGATGTCACGTCCAGTGGCGGACCTACCTTTGTTTAAGGGGTGTCGAGCGACATTTTTTCGTCGGAAAATTACGTTATATACAGTGGTTAAATTTTAATTTTATAAATATAAATACATAAATTGACAACTCTCGAAACAAGTTAAAATTTTAATCTATTGATTATGGGCTTACAAACACTATATGAGGTCGTGTGTTCAAACCCTACTAGCTTTATCTAAAATTTTTGTGTCCGCCACTTATTACATCACTTCTATCTCTCTTTTTATATATAAAAATAATAATTAGAAATTATGAATATCTAAATGTACATTATATATAATAAAGAAGATTAATCTAAGAATAACACTAACTTTTTTTTCTCAATTTTTTGACATTTTGCAAAATATATTATATTTAAAAAACTTTAAAAACTATTTCTTGATTATATTCTTCTAGTTACCCATGTATTTTTTAATTTTAAGAGTCCAAAAGTTATTGTCATTAATTTAGTCATTTAGTAATCATTTATTATGTAAAATACTCTAAAACTGTATACATGTAAAGTACCCTCCTCATGCCCCTCCCTTTCTTCTTGCCGTATTTATTTTTATCATAAAAATCTTCATACGATTTCATTACCACTTCTTAAGAGTCATTACTTTTCAGTTTTCATTTTGTCTTTCTTTCAGTAACTGATATTTTTGCATCAATATATACTACTCTCTCTATCTCAACCTCAACGTCCATAGACATCATTTTTATATATACACCATATATATAGTGGAGGTGAAAAATTGAATACTTGAATATAAAGACTTTATGAAATGCTAAAAATAAATTAAATAATTAAATGAAGAAAAAAATGGTAAAAAATATATGAATGTAGGTCATATAAAAGGTGTAACATAAATAAAGAAGATATATTATAGTGAAGGTGAAAAATTGAGTAATTAAATGTAAAGAATTTTTGAGATAAAAAATAAATATAAATGAACGTCAGATAGAGGTGTCACATAATATAGATATATAAATAAAAATTAAAATTAAAAATTATAAATACATTATATTATATATAATAAAAAAGATATATTATGGTGAGTCTATAAAAATAGGTATATGATGCAAATACTGAAATTTCATTCCTATAAAGATTATTTAAGTTATATCTAATCAAGTTTGACCATATATCTATTCTAAAATATATTGACAATCATAGAATAAAAAGGTAATTTGAATAACTTTCTTTTTTAGAAAATCCTGTATATTAAAGCTTCAATACCATGACCACAAATATGGCATCATCACTTTCATTAAAATTGGCAGATTATTAGTTATTCGGTTGAAATCCATTATCTTCTTCTTTCCCAAATTAAACCATTATGATTGCACATGCACCGCACCCTCTAATGTAAATTTGCCTTTAACTAATATTTCTTTTTATTTCAAATTATTTTTATTCACACTACATGTTTTGTTTAGAGAGCATCCATAAAATTCTTCCCTTGAAGAGTTATTAATAAATTTTATGAAAGCAACTTTTCACCTACACAAAGAAAATAAAAAAAGAGATATATACATACCATGAAAATTTTCTGTTTAATTTTCTTTCATCAACAGCATGTTCAATGTTGAAAAAAAATATACAATAATACTATTTGGCACCCTACTTGAAAAAAGGGAACAATTTGAATACCAAAAGTAATACTCCAATACTTACAATGAGATAGCGTTGCTTGGTATAAGTAATAAAAATTGGGTCCCATTTATACAGTTGGTCATTGCCAATCAGGGCCGACTCAACAATATTGGGGTCTAAAACAAAACTTAATAGAGGGACTCTAATATTTTTTTTTATCATATATACTTTAATTTAAAATCTACTTTTTTAATGTGAAATCATAAGGTATTGTTTTATAATCAATTTGTTTCAATAATTTCTTTACAAATGATAACATAGCTAATTAATTCATTCAATCTCTCTTAAGACATTGCTGATCTTAAAGAAGATTAAATCAATTTTAATTTCAAATTTTTTTTTTGGGTTGAGGCAACGGTTAGAGGAACTGTTAACATTATTCTATAAGGAATATGTATATTTGGAAATAATCAAGTCTTTTTATTTGATTTAGTATTTTGATTAGATCATTATATTCTATTTGTATTATTTCCCTTTAACACTTTTAATTCAAAAAACAAATTTAAATTATCAATATGAGAATAACTATTACATCTTAAAGAAAGTTCAAGGTTAAGACAATATCTTTTAAATTCTCATTATCTTGTGATCTCAATATTTTACCACTAAATACGAAATTAAAAATATTTTCATATCTTCAAATGGTTCAAATATATTTTGAAGTGAAAAAATAGTTTGATCTACTCTCTATATATAAAACAATCAACTCTAAAAGTTTTTTTAAGAAACTTTGTGATTTCGCTATCCATATTTTCATCAAATTGTTTCTTATTAAATTCAGATTTATTTTCATCTCATATGCAATTGCCTTAGTAGAAATCATAATATCATTCATATAATGTTTTTTTTATAAAAAAAATAACATATATAAATAATTAATTTTTGAAAATAGAGCCACCAAAATATATGAAACCCCAAGCGATAACTTTAGTGGCCTATGGGTTAAGACGGACATGTTGCCAACATCCATCTTGCATTGTGCTGGAGGCAACACAAAGCCCACAAGATTAATAAAATTAAACAGAGGTAGTCACTAACAGTAAGAGTTGAAGACGACAAATTGAACATGCTAGACATATTGAATCATCGACATAGTAATTAGTCCAGAATTTCAGATATAACTTACCATTGGTATAACAAAATCTTTTACAATATTCCTAATAATGAAAAGCAACTACCTCATTAACGTTCATCCAAATTGAGTTCCTCAGATTTCAAAAACATAAAAACAGGGGTTAAGAAAAAAACTAATAGAATAGAAAGTAGAAATTTACATATTAGAAGATTAAGAAAATGATTCCCCCCCTCTTTAGATTAGCTTAATCAGAACAGATGATTTAATTTGCATTATAAATATTTAGATTTAGATTAGATTTTAAGAGTTGAAAATCCTTACAGTAAGAATTAGAGAATATGAAATGACGGGCTAGTAATAAATGGTAATTGGTGGGGTACTTATTGTTTTAATAAATATAATTAAAAGGAAGAAAGATAAATTGGATATATTGTAATTAAATAAGAGAAAAATCCCAAAAAACTGAGAAAACAATAAATGCTTTTCCGGAATAAAGAGGCATGCCACATCAGTTTTTTCATATCCTTCTCTCTCTATATATATAGAGATAGATGTTAGTATATAAATATTATGAAGCACGTATCTGATCCCTCTCATTTTACACAAAGAAAATTGATGCAATTATTTCTTCAGTCATTTTAATATCTAAATAAAGGTAATCATTTTTTTTATAATATCGACTTTTATGATGTTGGACTCGTATTAGTACGGGCAAGTACCATCTAGTAATTTTATTGTAACTTTATCGAGCTTATATTTTTCATGTACAACTATTTTTTCATGTTTCTTTTAATTGAACTCCTATCTTGTGCCTCCAAATGATAATGTAATGATTCACCATTAAAAATATAAATATTGGGCTTGTGGTAAGCATGAGTCATGCCCTTCTAGTAATATCATGTATGATAGGTTGAGTTTTAAAATTATCAATAAATTAATATTTATAATTGTATTATCAACTGAAGCACAACGCACAAATACACTATACTACAATTAAAAGATAAACTTCTATAAGTTAAGTCTCAAATATTCATCTTCCAAAATATGAAAATAATTAACTCAAGTAACGTCAAATGTCTTCATCTTACATAATTTACACAATTTTCAATATTGTTTCTTTGGTAATTACTAATTGGCAAGTTTATATTGCGTGGGGAGTAAAAGAACGTCATTAAGTTGTGTCCTGCATATATCAGAAGTCCTCAGCGTCACCTAAACAAGCTACCATTTGATTGCACACTTTGTCTTTATTTTTTTTATATGTAATTACTTTTGTCCCAGTTTATGCATATATTCAGAATAAATAGTTGAAATACTTAAATTTCATTATAATGTTAGGTATAAATTTTTTATGTATTAAAAATAAAATTTATATATTCAAAATTTAGACAAAAAGATAATACATGTCAGCATAGGTAATGATTTAAAAATTATGGAGAAAACTGTTCAACTCCTTAAACAATAAATATCTTCACATAAATAGGCAGAAAGGGAATCAACTTTTTATTAATTTATTTTAAGAAAAATGTTTATGAAAAATATTTGAAGTAATTTAAATTATTTATGCTATGAATGATTTTATGATAATAAGATCATATCATTTTTAAAAGTAAAAAAAAATCAAATATCTTTTTTATTTTTTAAATTAGAGTTAAAGGTCAATAACACATCTAAATTATTTTAATTTCTTCGAATTTCATATGTGAACAATTGAGAGTGTGAGTTTCCTACTTGAACTATCACACAAAGATTAGCGAAATACACATATATCGATTAATCTTTTATGATGTGTGTACTACACTATCTTTTGTATTTAAATATTCTTGCACATACATGGAAAATCATTCCATTGTGATTTTTGGGAAACCTCAAAAATTTGTTAGGAAAAATAAGATAACGCGGAAGCAAATAAAACAAACCTTAAAGACCATGAGTCAGACGAGAAATATACCAAAAGATATAAGAATTTAACGTGGTTCGATCAAACTACCTACGTCCACAATGTAGATGAGAATTACACTATATAAATATGAGAGTATAAAGTATAAAGAGAAATTACCTCAACCAATTCACTCGAAATACATGGGAGGTTCACAAAATTGATAACGTATAGAGCTTGTTACCCACAAATTCCCCCCTAACAAAAACTCTCAAAGCCTTTAAGACTACATTGTAATTGCTAATTAAGTTAGAAGGATAAAACCTCTATTTATAGAGTCTTAAACATTTTCCTACAGAAAAAAGACTAGCCAATCCAAAGTATTTTCCTAAAAAAAAAACCTATTTATGATAAAAAATAAGGGTAAATAATACCAAACAAAAATAATATAGAAATTAGGTTAAAACTTAAGGTTAGAGGTTAAAAGTTTATCACTCTATAAATTAATTTATTCATCGCCACAATATCTGACATTTCTTCTCCATCTTTTTAACCTTGGTCTCGTATTAACCATGACATCGATATCCCCAGATTTGAAGGGAATTTACAATTTTAAAGAAATCAATTGAAAAAAAAAATATTCTCTCTATTTAAAAAAGAATGACCTGGTTTGACTTGACACAAATTAAGAAATTAAAGAAAACTTTTGAATCTTGTGGTCCTAAATTAAAATTATGTGAAATGTACAAAAGTGCCTTTTAATCTTGTGGCCTTAAATATGCCACGTGGAAAGTTGAAATTAAAATGTTACTAAAAAAGAAAGAGGTCATTCTTTTTTAAACAGACTATAAAGGAAATAAAGTCATTTTTTTTGAAACGGAGGAAATATTTTTTTAAAAAAATTAAATTAATATGTCAACTAATAGAGTCATTATATATGTAAGATGGACGAATTTTTTTTATGATCAAACATGCCTAGAAGTGTTTGTAACAAATACTCGATCTAGTTAGCATGTAAATGTATTTCACACTCCTAATAGTTTAGGTAGAAAACTCAAAAAATCAGAATACTTTAGATATATTTTTACTCACTCTTCTAAAAAAAAATGAAATTAAATTTTTGTCACATAAATTGAATTAAAGAAAGTATAGCAAAGAAAAGATATCTATTATAGCCACAAACACATATATTTCAATTCACTATTTACAAATAAAATGAAGTTCAAATATTTAAATATCATTTACAAATATTGAACTTCAGAATTGAAATACTGCTCAAATTGAAATAAAATTGTTTAAGGAGTGATAATTGAAGTTACATGGAGTAATGTTTTTATTTTTATATTTAGTAAGACATTTTTATAAAGACAAATTTATATCTAAACATAATCAACTTTGAAAAACATTATTGAATTTAGGGAAAAGGATCAAAAATGCCCTTGTACTATGTGAAAAGATCAAATATGCCCTTTGTTTATACTTTGGTTCATTTATGCCCTTATTGTTAGAGAAATGGCCAAAAATGCCCTTAATGAAACGGAAGTAACGACAACTTCTTAAACACTTTAATTAGTCTTAATTAATATTTTTACTTATTAAATTTTAAATTTTAAATTATTTTTACCCTGACCCATTTACCATTTAACCCGACCCACCCTTTTATTTACTCTTCTTCCAATCAATTCTACATCAAACTCTCCCGCTAACCCAACTCCATTTTATCACAAGATCTTTTTCTTCTCTTTCAAAACCCTAGCCCCTCTTCTGGATTTTTCAAATATTCTTATTTGGGTATAACTTTTTCTTAGTTTAAGATGATATCGAGTTTGCTCCCGACATTTCATTGTTTATCTCAACATTCTAATTTTTCATATAGATATAAGAGCATATGCTATTGTGGAATTGTAGCAGTTCTCAATTTCATATCGTGGATTCCTTCAAATTCAGGAAGACGTCTTTTCAGGTTGCCAAGCCTGAGAAAAAAAAAAGATCTTGTGAAATCTGTAGATTTCTTTTGAATTGGTTTTCAATTGTACCATGAAGTTAAAGTATGTTATATGTACTTAATGAATTGATGGCAGATTGAATGATGAACTTAATTTTATCTTTTTTTAATGAATTTAATTTAATTTTTCGTTACGACATTGTTAAAGATGGAATAAGATAAATAGTTAGCCACCATAAATTCACCTACAAAATCATATTTTTGTTGTAATTTTTTTTTACACAACTCTTCTCACTGTATTTTCCTTAATTCTCACAAACACATCTCATTTACTCTCTAAAATATAAATTATCCAATATTAAATTATCATCGTCTCATGAATTTTCATTAATAAATATTAGTACTACTTAGAAGTTGATTTCTTATTTGTTTGGATGTTGGAAAACAAGTGGTATTGTTTTGTTTCTTATTTGTTTGGATGATGTCAAACAAATGGAATTGTTGTTGATTAGTGTCATAAAGTAGGTAACGGATTATGGTGATACAAATTTTAGATGTGCAAATTCTTTAATTATATTTATGTTAGTTTTTAAGAACACAAGTTGCACTTACAAATTTTCAAAATGGTTTTGAATGTGATGATATACTCTTCTAGTATGCAAATAGTGCATAAATGCCCTCCTAAAATAAAGAACTCCATATATCCATGAGTATTTGAATTAAATATGCCCTTATATTATGCGTAGAGGTCCATAATTACACTCAAAAACGAAAATTCAGTGCCCAACATCCAACCAAATAAAGGAATTATAAGTTTTAACAATAAATTATTCCACTAAAAAGGAATATTCACTGCACATCACAACACCAAAAAGAAGCAAATAATAACAAGACCAAATGTGAAATATTAATCTAAATAGAGAAACAAGTATTCACTTAAATCCATTGCACCAAAAGTATGCAGATTCACTGCACACCAACACCAAAAACTATCAATCACAAAACAGGTTTTAGTGTCAACTGTCAACAAGACAAGTTACACCATCCAACCAAATTCACATCCAATTTTAGTAGTCAACTATCACCAAGACAAATGTGAATTTTAAAAAGAACCACCAAAATATTTTCTAAGGTAATATACCAAGTGCATTCAAGCAAAACATTAAGTACCATTCCTAGCATTTAGAAGTTAACATCATTGTCATCTATATTTGGAATTCCTTGTCCCTTTCTAGCCATCATCTTCAATCACTTCTTTTTTCCTTCATTTTGTAGCTCATGAAGTGTAGTTGCTGCCTTACCTTTCCAAATAGTTTTAGTCGGTGAATAAGGCAAATTTATCGGTATTGACGCTCCACTAGCATCTCCAGTAAATCCAATTCTCCTTGATCCAATTATTGGCTTAGGTTTTTTCTTTCTCTCTTCCAGCCTTGTGACTTCAGAAACAACCATTGGCCTAAGTGGTGGGTCTTCTTCATTACCGACTTTAGGACCATATGGTTGTGTGGTTGAACAATCTGACTGTTGTGTCCCCACTTCAGTTTGAAACTCTATTTCTGCTTCATCATTTGTGCCACCTGAATGATGTACCGTCGGAGTTGAGGTTGTATCATTGCATTTATTTTTACGATTTCTTGAACTAGAACTAGCTCCTTGAGTATTGTCCTGTCACCAAAGGAAAAAGATATTACTTTAGTTCAGACCGTTATAATATAGTTGAGTTACGAATTAGATGCTTACATTATAACAACCCCTTGCATTATGGTTAGGTTCACCACATTTTTTACAATGCATAGTTAATCCTTTTCTGGATTGACTCCACTCTCCCTTCCTTTTCCCTGCTTCATCTGGTGCTCTATCTCTTTTAAGTTTGGGCCTGCCTATAGTCTTCACAGCTTCGGGTGGTTCCATGGCTTGGGCCGGATCGACTTTCCAAAATTTAACTTTTTTAACAGGTTGTTTTTTGTTTTTGTAAGTTAGCAAATAAGCCTCCTTACAGTAATACCAGTGTATTTGTGTTACTGGTTCAACCTTAGAAACCAACAAACCAAAAATGAATTAAACATTAGAATAAGTAAATGAAGATAACAAGTCGAAAAGGCTAAAATGGAGGGAAAAATACCTTATCATACAACATGGCCTTGATAGCATGGGGGCATGGTATTCCTGATAAGTCCCAAGCCCTACATGTGCATCTTTTATCCTTCAGATTAATTGTATGTCTATCATCACCTTCTGTGACTTCGTAACCAAAGTCACCATTGAACTCAACCTTGCATCCATGAGCAATTGCCCTATAAGCATTGTATAGCTTCATGCACGGTGGACTGAAATCTCCCTTCCAATTCCTAGCTTTTGCTTCATTAGAAACCAACCTTCTCATAACCTTCAGTCTTATTTCTTCCAACATTTTGATGATAGGCATATGCCTTGCTTCCAAAATCCACGCATTAAATGACTCGGTGAAATTATTGTCAACCATGATATTTTTACATTGAGTATCAAAGTACGCCCGACACTAAGTTTGAGGTGTATATTTTACCAGGTCTTTA
Source organism: Solanum sitiens (assembly GCA_016801875.1). Classification (NCBI taxonomy): domain Eukaryota; kingdom Viridiplantae; phylum Streptophyta; class Magnoliopsida; order Solanales; family Solanaceae; genus Solanum; species Solanum sitiens. The sequence goes on from JABWTJ010000029.1 coordinate 2,665,435, forward strand.
GGAGATTTTTCATCTATATCTCCTAATTTTCTCAATTGATCTTCAAAGTCTTCAACATATGTGGCCCATGCACACCACCACATTAGTTTCTTGGCTTGTCCACTCCTCCACCTTTTGCACCAATTAGCTTCAGTATGCCTTACACAATATCTGTACTTAGCTTCGGAAAATACACTCTTCTTAGCATCAATTAGCCCCTAAGAAATTAAAAAACAATCAACATCATTATTAGTTTTAAAATTGAAAACAAACAACAATATTTTTGTTTATCTCAAGGATGACAATTTTCATTATCAATTATTATACTTAACTACAAAAAAAACTTGCAAAATGAAAAACTAAACAAAGAATCAACAACTTAAAACGAAATGTCTTCTTAGGTATTTTCAGTTATCAATCACGTAAAACGGTTTAACTTTTAACTTTATCATGTACAAATCAAATGCTATAAATAATTAACTTCAAAGAAACGAAAGAAAACCATAAGGAACAGACGTAAGTTTTACCTTTTGCATATCTGAGATGAATGTTACTCCATGTCCATCTTTAAGATTCAAAGAACACTTCAAAAGTTCCAAAAACCATTCCCATGTCTTGCCTGTCTCCTTATCTACCACTGCCCATGCAATAGGATAAAAATGGTTCATACAATCTTGACCCATAGCAACTAATAGTTGCCCCTTATATCTTCCCTTCAAAAAAGTACCATCCAGCCCAATAAGTGGTCTCAAACCACTTTTCCATCCATCCTTCAGTGCTTTGAAACAAATGTACATCCTTAAGAACTTCCTCTTTCCTTGTAAAAGAGCTTCTTTTGATATATTGATAACAACATCACTTCCCGGATTAGAAGTTCTAAGTTCTTGTCCATATGCTTCAAGTTTGTTATAGTCATCAAGAAAACTCCCTTCAAGCTTTTCAAGAGCCAACCTCTTAGCCCTTTTGACCTTAGATGTAGACACATTCATGTTAAAAATATTCTCTAACTCTTCACGCATGTCTTTTACCTTGAATTGAGGATTATACTGAACTTTTCTCTTGAATAAATGTGCTAGTGTGTTAGCATTAGCCCTCGGATTTTTAAAAGTAGTATCACATGTATGTACTGCATTCAATGTTTTGATGGAACAAGTACTACTTTTCGTATCCTTTGATACTAAAACTGTGAAGGGACAACCTTCAACACATTTATACCCGACCCTAGTTGTATCAGTTTTCTTCATTCTTAGTCCATAACGATTGGCCATTGCATAGAAGCTTATTACTCTTCTAGCTTCCGGGATATCCTTAAATGTTTGCCCTTTCTCCAAAACTTTATAATTCTCCAAAGTATTAGTCACACCCCTTCTTTTTTCTTGGCTAAAGACCTCAAGTTCTTCCTCATTATAATCATTAGAATCTGATTCATCGAATTCACTAGAACTACTTTCTTGGTCAGAAGCTACATCAACATCCACAGTATATGTCTCAGTATGATATGTGATGTTTTGAGCAATAATACTCAAATCAGAAGAATTTACAGCAAAGAAATTTATCACTCTAAACTTCTTACTGAATAAGTACTGCAAAGTTCTCATGCATCATCGTCTGTAACCAAATAATACCTTCCAGAAGGTCCAGTTACTACAAGTTGATCTACTTTAATGAACCCTAGATTCTTTGTGAACTCTTCACAAACATGAGCAAATCTAACATCATTGGCTTCATACTCAGACAAAACATGCACCGAATTCTGATTATATAATAGCTCGGGAGAAATTACCCATGTACCTCCGTAGTGAAAAATCAAGTCGACTTTGTCAATCATCTTCAACTACAACCCAACAAAAAGTAACAAAGAAGGGCACATGTCAGTAACTACACAATGACAATTTTAGTTCAAAAAAATCATGAAAAATCTCATATAACATAATAAAAAATTTTGGGACCACAAAACACACAACAAAATCATAAAAAGTTGAATTTTCTCTAAAACTAAGTTCTTTTATGTGAATATTAACTGACAACAACATTATATTATAACCCGATAATATTTTATTTTGACAAAAACACACAAACCCAATTTGATTCTGACCAAAACATCCTAATACAACATTAAAATGTGATGAATATTAGTAACACACCTCGAATCTATAGCTTTGTATTTTATGAGAAACTTGATTGTCTTGCTTCAAAGATTGGTAAAATCCTCACCATAAGAAACCCTAATAAGAAGCATAGTGTTCATCTGGACTATAAGCGGGAGAGTTTGATGTAAAATTGATTGGAAGAAGAGTAAATAAAAGGGTGGGTCGGGTTAAATGGTAAATGGGTCAGGGTAAAAATAATTTAAAATTTAAAATTTAATAAGTAAAAATATTAATTAAGACTAATTAAAGTGTTTAAGAAGCTGCCGTTACTTTCGTTTCATTAAGGGCATTTTTGGCCCATTTCTCTAACAATAAGGGCATAAATGAACCAAAGTATAAACAAAGGGCATATTTAATCTTTTCACATAATACAAGGACATTTTTGACCCTTTTCCCTTGAATTTATGTTGAAAAACTGACATGATATTCAAGTGCTTTAAGACTAGTGCTAGCTACTCTACTCTATTTATATTGGTAGAGAACTTTTAACGGGCTATCTCTGTCAATATTATTATTAATCAGAAGGTAGGATACGAACATAAGCTAAAATTCACTATATTTTCTACGAAAAAATGTTTAGTGACTTCATTAAATATAATCTGTAGCGATAATAATTTAATTGTCATTAAATATTTTTAATGATAATTAACATCCTTTATATATGTTTCTAAAGTTTTAATCGATATTGAATCGATCTAATACAATTAACTATATAGGTAAAAGACTTGAGAAGTCTTTTTTAATGTCTATATTTATTACCATAGAAAGTTATTTTGATTGTAGTGAGTAGCTATTTTGTCATATATTTGATTGAATTGGTGAGAAAAAAAACTAGGAAGTTTTGGATAATTTATTGTGAGAAATTGCTTTCGAAGTGAGAAATAATGTTTGTTTCGTGTTGTGAGAAGAAGAGTCCAATCAATGACATTACTACACCCAATAGAGAGGTGTATGTCTGTTAATTGGCTGATCTAATTTGCACTCTACTGTAGCATGCGTGTTTGGCTATTTGATCTAATCTGCACTCTACTCTACTGTACTACTGCAGCACGCAAGTTTGCTAATCTGCAGACTGAATGTGGTTACGGGAGCGGCTCAAGTATATTAGTGGTCTAAAGCAAAAATCAAAAGGGTCCTTAAATTTGAATTGTTAATAACTTTTATATAATTGATTTCTTCTAGTTTTCAATTGATAATATAACCATTCTTATTTTAAATTATTTTTCATGAGATATAATACTCCAAATATGTCAAATTTCTTCTAATAATTCCTTCATTTTCATGAAAAGTTCACTTGTTCTATAAATAGTATTCAATATTTATTAAAAAAATAATAACTTATAATCTATTATTACTAAAAATGAGGCCCTTAAATTTGGGGCCTAAGAGACATGTATTTTTTTAACACTGTCGAGCCACGCCTGTGTGGTTATTTAAACCCCACTTTCTTTTTACTAGCAACATTCATTCCGTTTCTTCATTCTCAAAAATGGACAAGCATTCATCATTTCACAAGCTTTTATTAAGACAAGGTTTTAACGATGAAATTGTAAGTGTTTTCTACTAGTATTTTTTTTTTTGGTCAAATAAATTAATTGAGGCATTTGATTTGTTAGCAAATACCGCCTGGTTTCATGAAAGAAAACAAGAATATGTTGGCCAAGTCTTGCTTACTGAAATCAAATGTAGTTGGAATGTCATGGGAAGCAAATATAGTGAGAAAAAGGTCAAATTACTTCATACGTGAAAGAGAGTGGACACAGTTTGTGGTGCATCACCAACTGCAACTAGGTGATGTTTTGCTGTTTTTTCTCATTCACAAATCCACATTTGAAGTGCTTGTCTATACTCAAAAAAGTCAATCTGAGGAACTCAGCAGTTCCGCCATGAGAAGAAACTCTAAGAGAGTTAAAACAGACCCAACAGGATCGTCAGGTAATGTTATGAATTTGGTTTATTGTATTCAAACTACAGTAGACAATTGATGAGTTAACTTGGGAGTGAAAGACAGGTAATATTGTTGCTGAATATGGTTCAAAGAAGATTAGATCCAGTGTGGTGAACTTAAACAACATTGATCCATACTATGAAATTGTCATAAAAAAATCACACTCAACTTTTATGGTAAACTTGAACAATTTCCATTCTCTTAAATTTGATTTTATGCTTTCCTCTGTTTGATCAAATATGTTTATTAGACTATTCCAGTGGACTTTGCAAGATGGGCTGGATTAGCTGGCATAAAGAAAATGAATCTGGATTTTAATGGGAAAGGTAAGGAGTGGGAAGTGGACATAGAACGTAGACAAGGGTCTTTTCACATAACACGTGGATGGCCTGAATTCAAGACTAATAACAAGATAGCCATTGGAGAGACTTACCGCTTCAACTTGATTTGGGAAAAAGGTACTGCCAACAATGTTTTACATGTTCAAAAGATGTGCAAACCACATTCCTTGCTCTAGCTACATGTATGTATGTAGGTAGTATGGTTTCTTTTGGTTGTATTTTGACATCGTCCTGCTAGGTAGAAGCGTTGTGGGTATCTTGCTTCTCAATTTAGTTCAATATCATCCTTGCTCTAGCTAACGTATGTATGTAGTATGGTTTCTTTTGGTTGTATAGGTAGAAGCCTTATATATATCTTCAATATCTTGCTTGTCAAATTAGTTCAATATCATGTATGTTAAGGTGGCGTTCCATTTGACTTTTGTGATTGGTCTTGAAAGAATCGAGTCTTTATCCTCTTTGCATATATATATATATATATATAGATTCAAAGAAGAAATATTCAATCATGAATCCAAAAAAATCATGCTTGTTTCCAATTAAAGATCCAACCCAAACCTTTTTCGTTTACACCTGGACTTTCATTGCATCTCTGTATCTTTGGTTAGTAGCAACAGAAACAACAAGGCTATGTCAAAATGTAACTCAAAACATCTATCTAGACAATCAGAATTGATGTATCAATGGTTGTATTAATATATCAATGGCTGATGAAGAATATTCTAATTGATTTACGTATCTGTAAAATCCCAAATAGTTGTATCAATGGGCAATGATGGACAATCAAATCAAAAACACTGTGATTTAGTCGCAGTACACATTCTAAAGAACTCCAAAATATATTTTGGTGGTCAGGTAAGTTTCGTCCATAGATTTTGGTGTCGAGCCACCCCTGTGTGGTTATTTAAACCCCCCTTTCTTTTTACTAGCAACATTCATTCCGTTTCTTCATTCTCAAACATGGACAAGCATTCATCATTTCACAAGCTTTTATTAAGACAAGGTTTTAACGATGAAATTGTAAGTGTTTTCTACTAGTATTTTTTTTTTGGTCAAATAAATTAATTGAGGCATTTGATTTTTTAGCAAATACCGCCTGGTTTCATGAAAGAAAACAAGAATATGTTGGCCAAGTCTTGCTTACTGAAATCAAATGTAGTTGGAATGTCATGGGAAGCAAATATAGTGAGAAAAAGGTCAAATTACTTCATACGTGAAAGAGAGTGGACACAGTTTGTGGTGCATCACCAACTGCAACTAGGTGATGTTTTGCTGTTTTTTCTCATTCACAAATCCACATTTGAAGTGCTTGTCTATACTCAAAAAAGTCAATCTGAGGAACTCAGCAGTTCCGCCATGAGAAGAAACTCTAAGAGAGTTAAAACAGACCCAACAGGATCGTCAGGTAATGTTATGAATTTGGTTTATTGTATTCAAACTACAGTAGACAATTGATGAGTTAACTTGGGAGTGAAAGACAGGTAATATTGTTGCTGAATATGGTCCAAAGAAGATTAGATCCAGTGTGGTGAACTTAAACAACATTGATCCATACTATGAAATTGTCATAAAAAAATCACACTCAACTTTTATGGTAAACTTGAACAATTTCCATTCTCTTAAATTTGATTTTATGCTTTCCTCTGTTTGATCAAATATGTTTATTAGACTATTCCAGTGGACTTTGCGAGATGGGCTGGATTAGCTGGCATAAAGAAAATGAATCTGGATTTTAATGGGAAAGGTAAGGAGTGGGAAGTGGACATAGAACGTAGACAAGGGTCTTTTCACATAACACGTGGATGGCCTGAATTCAAGACTAATAACAAGATAGCCATTGGAGAGACTTACCGCTTCAACTTGATTTGGAGAAAAGGTGCTGCCAACAATGTTTTACATGTTCAAAAGATGTGCAAACCACATTCCTTGCTCTAGCTACATGTATGTATGTACGTAGTATGGTTTCTTTTGGTTGTATTTTGACATCGTCCTGCTAGGTAGAAGCGTTGTGGGTATCTTGCTTCTCAATTTAGTTCAATATCATCCTTGCTCTAACTAACGTATGTATGTAGTATGGTTTCTTTTGGTTGTATAGGTAGAAGCCTTATATATATCTTCAATATCTTGCTTGTCAAATTAGTTCAATATCATGTATGTTAAGGTGGCGTTCCATTTGACTTTTGTGATTGGTCTTGAAAGAATCGAGTCTTTATCCTCTTTGCATATATATATATATATATATAGATTCAAAGAAGAAACATTCAATCATGAATCCAAAAAAATCATGCTTGTTTCCAATTAAAGATCCAACCCAAACCTTTTTCGTTTACACCTGGACTTTCATTGCATCTCTGCATCTTTGGTTAGTAGCAACAGAAACAACAAGGCTATGTCAAAATGTAACTCAAAACATCTATCTAGACAATCAGAATTGATGTATCAATGGTTGTATTAATATATCAATGGCTGATGAAGAATATTCTAATTGATTTACGTATCTGTAAAATCCCAAATAGTTGTATCAATGGGCAATGATGGACAATCAAATCAAAAACACTGTGATTTAGTCGCAGTACACATTCTAAAGAACTCCAAAATATATTTTGGTGGTCAGGTAAGTTTCGTCCATAGATTTTGGTGTCGAGCCACCCCTGTGTGGTTATTTAAACCCCCCTTTCTTTTTACTAGCAACATTCATTCCGTTTCTTCATTCTCAAACATGGACAAGCATTCATCATTTCACAAGCTTTTATTAAGACAAGGTTTTAACGATGAAATTGTAAGTGTTTTCTACTAGTATTTTTTTTTTGGTCAAATAAATTAATTGAGGCATTTGATTTTTTAGCAAATACCGCCTGGTTTCATGAAAGAAAACAAGAATATGTTGGCCAAGTCTTGCTTACTGAAATCAAATGTAGTTGGAATGTCATGGGAAGCAAATATAGTGAGAAAAAGGTCAAATTACTTCATACGTGAAAGAGAGTGGACACAGTTTGTGGTGCTTCACCAACTGCAACTAGGTGATGTTTTGCTGTTTTTTCTCATTCACAAATCCACATTTGAAGTGATTGTCTATACTCAAAAAAGTCAATCTGAGGAACTCAGCAGTTCCGCCATGAGAAGAAACTCTAAGAGAGTTAAAACAGACCCAACAGGATCGTCAGGTAATGTTATGAATTTGGTTTATTGTATTCAAACTACAGTAGACAATTGATGAGTTAACTTGGGAGTGAAAGACAGGTAATATTGTTGCTGAATATGGTCCAAAGAAGATTAGATCCAGTGTGGTGAACTTAAACAACATTGATCCATACTATGAAATTGTCATAAAAAAATCACACTCAACTTTTATGGTAAACTTGAACAATTTCCATTCTCTTAAATTTGATTTTATGCTTTTCTCTGTTTGATCAAATATGTTTATTAGACTATTCCAGTGGACTTCGCGAGATGGGCTGGATTAGCTGGCATAAAGAAAATGAATCTGGATTTAATGGGAAAGGTAAGGAGTGGGAAGTTGACATAGAACGTAGACAAGGGTCTTTTCACATAACACGTGGATGGCCTGAATTCAAGACTAATAACAAGATAGCCATTGGAGAGACTTACCGCTTCAACTTGATTTGGGGAAAAGGTGCTGCCAACAATGTTTTACATGTTCAAAAGATGTGCAAACCACATTCCTTGCTCTAACTACATGTATGTATGTAGGTAGTATGGTTTCTTTTGGTTGTATTTTGACATCGTCCTGCTAGGTAGAAGCGTTGTGGGTATCTTGCTTCTCAATTTAGTTCAATATCATCCTTGCTCTAGCTAACGTATGTATGTAGTATGGTTTCTTTTGGTTGTATAGGTAGAAGCCTTATATATATCTTCAATATCTTGCTTGTCAAATTAGTTCAATATCATGTATGTTAAGGTGGCGTTCCATTTGACTTTTGTGATTGGTCTTGAAATAATCGAGTCTTTATCCTCTTTGCATATATATATATATAGATTCAAAGAAGAAACATTCAATCATGAATCCAAAAAAATCATGCTTGTTTCCAATTAATGATCCAACCCAAACCTTTTTCGTTTACACCTGGACTGCATCTTTGGTTAGTAGCAACAGAAACAACAAGGCTATGTCAAAATGTAACTCAAAACATCTATCTAGACAATCAGAATTGATGTATCAATGGTTGTATTAATATATCAATGGCTGATGAAGAATATTCTAATTGATTTAAGTATCTGTAAAATCCCAAATAGTTGTATCAATGGGCAATGATGGACAATCAAATCAAAAACACTGTGATTTAGTTGCAGTACACATTCTAAAGAACTCCAAAATATATTTTGGTGGTCAGGTAAGTTTCGTCCATAGATTTGAATGACCAGCTAAGATAAAAAAACAACAACCATTTTACGTATAACTACAATTGATATATACTTAACAACTAAATATAGTGTTTTCTCAAATCTAACAGTCATGATCCTTATTCCAGTAGCGAGATTTGTCACATATCGATAGGTGACCCAAGTACATAATATACAAACAAGTAAGTCATCATAATTCATAAATTCACATGATTTTCAATGTGGCTCGGATAAATGAAGTTCTATTAAACATACAAGACAAATTAAAAATGCCCAAGTCGTAGTTCTAGCTCCAACTAACGCTATCAAGAACACATACTGTTAGAGGTAGTTACAGAGATAATTTATCTGAGTGTATAAAAGGGGTCTTTACACCTCTACAGAGGCAAAAGCTCTATCAGTTCTTAATGGGATTGGATGATAACTACCTACAAGCTAGGAGTCAAATATTGTTGATGACACCATTGCCATCTGTGCCATAATAATTGGTGATGAAAGTCAAAAGGCTGTCACAACTTGTGACTCACAAGCAATCACAATGCCTGATAATGTGGTTATGTACTCAAAGGCAAACTCTCAAAGTTCTAAAAGAAGTATAATCTTTACTGTTAGTTTTGCAAAATGAAGAATCATACCAAGGAAAACTGCAGTTACCCTCAGGATTTTAGTCTAGGTTCAAGAAGAAAGGGGGAGCAGGTTTATCTGCTTCATATAATGTGATTACAGTGTTGCATCTAATATGGAACAGGAAAACAAACAATATACAGGGCTGAATCTAGGAAATCAATCTATTCCGGTGCAACTAATGGTTCAGGCAGGAGCTTGTAGTTTCACTAAAGAGCAGTATGATCAGATTGTTCTGTTGATAAAACACACTCAACTAGACAATTCAACAACACAAGTCTCATGTGCAAATGCAGAAGGTAATGAAACAGGTATAAGTAGTAGTAAAGCTTTATTGGTTTCAAAATTTTGAGAGATTGGATTATTGACACATGAGCAACAAACCACATGGTGTCAGATGTTGATATGTTAAATAAAGCCTCAATAGTTAAAACTCCAAATCCAAAGACTGTATTCTTACCCAATGGAGATATTACTTGTGTTACTCACATTGGTTCAAGTTCTATATCAACTAATAATATTCTAAGCAATGTGTTTTTTGTACCTCAGTTTAAGTACAACTTAATGTCTTTATCAATGGTAACCAGAGATCTGTAATATTCTGTCACTGACTCTTGTGTATTTCAGGATCTCTTCAATGGACAGGTGAAGGAAAATTGGTAAGAATGTGATGGCTTGTATCTTTTAGTCAGTCAGTCTACTAGAAGAAGTGAAGAGCTCAGCCTATTAGTACAAGGATAAAATCCGACCCGCAAAGAAGATATAAGCCTATGGCACAAAAGATTTGGCCATGTGTCGAGTTCAGTTTTACATAAAATATTACCTGCTAGGCTTCAGGATATAGATGGCACTGTTAAAAAATTTAGTGTCTATGTGCAAAGAAATGTAGATTGCCTTTTCCTTCCAGTTGTATTAAAATTGAAGTCTGATGAGTTTGTTCTTAATAAATGTGGATGACACGCTTATAACAGGGGACAATGTAGACCTTATAAAAGATACCAAACAGGCTCTACAACATGCCTTCAAACTGAAGGGTTTGGGTGAGCTAAAATATTTCTTGGGAATTGAATTTTGCAAGGTCTGGTCATGGTATCTTAATGCATCAAATAAAATATGCATTGGAATTGATCTCAGAACTAAGACCGTCAGCAGCAAAGCCATCAAAAACACCTATTCATAACAGTATAAAGCTCACCACTATAGAATGTGATCTACATAATCCCGCTAAGTCAGTCATTGAAGACACCTTGATATCAGATATAGGGTCATATCGAAGGCTTATTGGGAGGTTGTTGTACCTCACAGTTACTAGACCAGACATTGCCTTTAGTGTACAAAATCTAAGTCAATATATACAACAACCTAAAACTTCTGATACGTAGGCTGCTCAAAGAATAGTCAGGTACATTAAAAATCAACCTGGGCTTGGTGTACTTCTTTCCAGCAATCCTCAAGAAAAGGTCACAACATTTTGTGATGTTGACTGTGCATCATGTGCTCACACAAGGAAGTCTGTGACTAGTTTTGTGATTAAAATTGGAGACTCACTAGTGTCTTGAAAATCAAAGAAGCAGACAACCATATCCAGAAGCTCTTTTGAGTCTGAGCAAAGAAGTCTAGCCTTAGCTACTGCAAATGCAGTACTGTTTTGTCTGCTTAAAAATACCTGTTAGTTTGACTTCAGTACTGCCCACTACAGCTTGCTGGGGACAGCGTCTTGAGAAGGACTTGTTAGAGGTGCCGTTTCCCATTTGACTCTTAACTATTCCCTCAGCTCCCTCATTCATGTACGTTGTGTAAAAGGATAGCATTCTCATTTTATCTCCTTAGCTTGAATAGCCTAATTCTGTATCTTGTATGCGCTTCTTCCAGGAGTCAAAGTAGTGGCTAGAGGAAAGGAGATTCAGGTTAAACTATTACTCTCTACTTCTCTTTACTGTTTCTCAGTTTCTCTTTATGGTAATTAATATATAGTTCCTTTTGATGTTCAACTGTATAAAGTGTGTTTTCTACTTCTTGTAAAGGATAATTGGACATTGACTCTAACTAGGATAGCAACTAGAAGAATTGTATAACTATCTCTACTATCCTTCTGTTTTGTGTAGTCTATTAACGATAGGAGACCTAGCTCCTTGAGTATTCTAGTAATGATAAGAGACATTGCTCCTCAAGGAAACCTCTTGTATATATATTGATTTGTCTTCAATGATAAGAAGTGAAGAAAAGTTTTTTTCTATCACGGTATCGGAGCCTTAGTGGTTTAAACAACCCTCCGATTTTTTTCTTTTTTTTTCCTCTTTAACGAACATAACGTCGACGGCTTGAACCGCCTTTGCGAATCCAGTAATGGTAGACGTCACTTCCTCCCAGACACATCCAACACTCCAGTTGTTGCTTCAACCACCCCAATGGCAACTTATTCCCCAACACCTAACCTTGCTCATCAACTGCTCGTAAAGCTCACATCGTCAAACTTCTTGCTATGGAAGACACAGTTTCTTCCAATGATTACTGGGTGTGGTCTCAATCATCATATTGATGGTACTGAACCTGTACCAGATCAGTTAATAGGAGATAATCAACTGAATCCACTGTATAAAGCTTGGGTACGTGAAGACCAACTTGTATTAAGTTGGATTGTTGCTTCAGTATCCGAGAGTATATTACCACAATTAGTTGGCGCTGAAACAGCCCGTGCAGCATGGAACAAACTAGTTGCGGCTTATGCATCCGGATCCAAACCACAAATCCGTGAGCTCAAAGCACAACTACACACTCTGAATCGTGACAATGCGAGCATTGAGACTTATGTCCAAAAGGCAAAAGGGATTGCAAACAGATTGGCTGCTTTGCAACATCCTGTCAATAATGAAGATCTTGTAGTATTTGTTCTTGCAGGTCTTGGCCCTACATACCGTCCTTTCACCAGAGCACTTGAAGCACGCCATGAAGATGTAACCTTTGATGATTTATACGGCATGTTGTTGTATGAAGAAAGACAACTAAAAAGGGATGAAACCCTTAATGTAATTGCTCCTTCAGCTCAATATACTCAAAGCTCAGTTCCGACCACACGTGGTCGAGGTAGAGGTAGAAGTGGCAGAGGTCGTGGTCGTTTTTCTAATCAAGGATTTACACAACCTTCTCATAATCGCAATTTCCAGAACTATACCCCTTTAACTCAATCTGGGGTCCAACAATCTGGGGTCCAATCTTCATACTCTGATATGTCTGGGATTGTTTGTCATAATTGTGATGGAAAGGGTCATATTGCACGTATTTGTCCGTCACCCAAAGTCAATCATGGTAATAGGGTCTCTGGACAACCCTCTTCAAATCTAGCTAGCACCTCAACTCAACCTACGCAAAACTGGTTAATGGATAGTGGCACCACACATCATCTTACAGCTGATCTTGACAATCTCGCCATCCATTCTTAATACCAAGGTCCTGAAGAAGTAACTTTAGGTAATGGTTCCAAACTACCTATATCTCACATAGGTCAAGGCTCACTTTCTATTTCTGATAAAAAATTTACTCTAGATAATATTCTACATGTTCCTACTGCCACTCAAAATTTACTATCTATTAGTTCCTTTACTACATCTAATCAAGTTTCGGTTGAACTTTTTCCTAACTTCTTTTTGGTAAAGGATTTGGCAACGAGGGCAATTCTTCACAAAGGTTCGAAAACTGATGATCTATACTCTCTTCCAGTGTTGAAATCACCATCATCTCCTGCTTCATATGCTGCATCCCTTGGTATTTGGCATGCACGACTAGCCCATGCACCCTATTCTACCGTCCGTAAAGCTTTGCCGTCAAGTGTCTTCGTGTCGTCCCCGAGTTTATCTCCTAACATATGTTCTACATGTGCTCTTAGTAAGAGTCACAAAGTCCCCTTTAGTGAGTCTAGTTTTAGGGCCACAGGGCCTCTAGATTTAATTTGTTCAAATGTTTGGGGTCCTGCCCCAGTTGTTTCTAATGATGGTTATCGCTATTATGTTATTTTCTTTGATCACTTTAGCAAATATACTTGGATCTACTTTCTTAAATTTAAGTCTGAAGTTCTATCGATTTTTATTCAATTTCGTACAATTGTGGAAAAATTCTTTGGTCGCCAAATAAAATGCTTCCAAGCAGACTGGGGGTGGGTGGGGTGAATTTCAGGCATTAACTAGTTATTTGAGAGACAATGGCATTGTTCAACGTTCATCATGCCCTTATACTCCAGAACAAAACGGTTGTGCAGAGAGGAAACATAGACATATAGTTGAAACTGGTCGTGCCTTGTTAAGTTATTCTAATGTCCTCCAAAATTTTAGACTATGCTTTTGAAACTGCTGTTTTTACAATCAACAGATTGCCCACTCCACTTTTGAATAATTACTCTCCTTTTAGTATTTTATTCAAAACAGATCCAAATTATTCTCGTTTGCGCATTTTTGGATGCCTTTGTTTTCCATGGCTCCGTCCTTACGCAAAAGATAAGTTATCTCCTCGCTCTAAATCTTGTGTTTTTCTTGGTTACAGTAAGGTTCATAAGGGTTATAAGTGTTTTGATCCCCTCACGTCTAAATTTTATGTCTCTCGTCATGTTGTTTTTGATGAAAACAGCTTTCCATTTGCTGTACGAGATGCCGTGGTGCCCACTTCTGTGGCCAATTTTGATAACACACCTGTTACTATTCAGTTACCAATGCCACCTACTGTTACAACATCTCCTTATTCTAATGTACCCACAAATAGGTGTCAAGATGCGCCTACGCAATAACCTCCGTCGTCCTCAAACCAACTAACTTCTGTCAATGTTTCTAATACATTGGACCGGGCTCACTCAATGCAAGAGGCTCTTCCCACAAGTGGTCAACCTACTACAGATGGTCTTTCTTTGTGTGGCGATATCGCAGACTCGGCCTCAGTGCCTAATCACTCACCTTCTAACTCTTCACTGCATCCCACACCTTTGAAGCCCCACAAAATGGTTACTCGTGCACAAACAGGCTCTCTAAAACCAAAACAACCCTTGTCGCTTTCAGCTGTGACATCTGCTTAGATCCAACTTGTTATTCGCAGGCTGCAAAAGATAAGAATTGGCGCAAAGCTATGCATGATGAATACAACTCCCTCATACAAAATGGAACTTGGCAGCTAATTCCACCCTGCTCGTCCCATAATGTGATTGGATGCAAATGGGTTTTTAAAACAAAGATGAAGCCAGATGGACCCGTAGAACGGTATAAGGCGCGACTTGTAGCCAAGGGATATCATCAAAGACCAGGTATTGATTATATTGACACATTCAGACCGGTAGTTAAACCTGCCTCTATTTGACTGCTTTTGTCACTGGCTGTTTCTTGTCGTTGGCATATTACACAATTGGACATTTCAAATGCCTTTCTTCACGGACATCTTGACGAAGTTGTATATATGTCCCAACCTCCGGGATTTGTTGATCCTTCGAAACCAGATCATGTGTGCTTACTCAAACGGTCTCTTTATGGCCTTAAACAGGCCCCTAGCATGTGGAATAAATGTCTCACTGATGCTCTAATCTCATTTGGATTCAAGTGCTCTAAGGCAGATAGTTCATTGTTCTATATGCACTCTGGTGGTGTTAAATTATTTTGCTTAATTTATGTTGATGATATTTTGGTGATGGGAAATAAATCTGGTTGCATTAGCTCTCTGGTTGCTAAGTTGCAATCACGGTTTGCCGTCAAAGATCTGGGCAAACTTTCTTATTTTTTGGGCATTGAAGCAACCTGGACACCCCGTGGCTTGCATTTGTGCCAGCAAAAATACATCTCTGATTTGCTTAAACGTGCCCAAATGGAGTCTTGCAGCTCAGTGTCTACTCCTGCTTCATCTTCAAGTAGATTATCCTCATCTGATGGCCAACCCTTTCATGATCAGACCCTATTTCGAAGTATTGTCGGTGCTCTGCAGTATTTAACATTTACTAGGCCTGATATCGCCTACGCCGTGAACAAAGTATCACAGTTCATGCATTCACCACTGGATTCTCACTGGATGGCAGTGAAATGAATACTTCGATATATTAAGGCCACTCCTTTAGATGGTCTTTTCTTTACTTGGCAATACTCTCTGCCTTTACATGGTTATAGCGATGCTGATTGGGGTGGTTCTCTTGATGATCGCAGGTCCACTACTGGTTTTGCCATCTACCATGGTTCTCATTTAGTTTCTTGGGCCTCTAGAAAGCAAAAGGCTGTGTCTCGCTCAAGTACTGAATCATAATATCGAGCACTTGCCTGTGCTACCTCTGAGCTCACTTGGCTAGGAATGATACTTAAAGAGATTGGCTGTCTTGCTTCGCCCACATCTATTCTTTGGTGTGACAACCTTAGTGCCACCTATTTGACTGCAAATCCGATCTTCCACTCACGCACAAAGCACATGGAAATAGATTTTTATTTTGTTCGTGAGAAGGTCCGAGACAAGGCTCTTGTAGTTAAGTATATCAGCTCTCATGATCAAATAGCGGATGTTCTCACAAAAGCTCTGCCCAAAGCTCGCTATCAGATGTTGAGAAGCAAGTTGACAGTTTTCCCACACCCTGCTCAACTTGAGGGGGCATGTAAAGGATAATTGGACATTGACTCTAACTAGGATAGCAACTAGAAGTATTGTATAACTATCTCTACTATCCTTCTGTTTTGTGTAGTCTATTAACGATAGGAGACCTAGCTCCTTGAGTATTCTAGTAATGATAGGAGACATTGCTCCTCAAGGAAACCTCTTGTATATATATTGATTTGTCTTCAATGATAAGAAGTGAAGAAAAGTTTTTTTCTATCACTTCTCTCATCTGGATGTAACAACATTCACGGACTGGGCCCCATATTTGTTACACTTCTAATTAAGTTTAAACTCACAACATTTTGCCCTTGCCCTTACCCCATATAATTGCAGAGTTGAGAAAGCAGTAAACATACTTCCATTTATTTTAACCGCTTTTACTACATACAACCTTGAAATGGTAATTTGACAGCATTGCTCCATAAATGATGGGTTCTTGCATTTAGCAATGACGAGACACTTTCTTCACACCACTACTGAAATAACAAGTTATTGTGCAGTGTTGGATAGGCGGCAGCATATTGGCATCTATCTCTTGGCTCCTTTCAACAAATGTGGTTTTCAAAGTCCGAGTAAGTTTTACATCTCTCTTAGGCTTGAATATATATAATACTACACTTGTTTTGTATCCCTTTAAAGTAGCACCGCGAATCTACTATAACTATAGTATTATTTTCTCTTAGTGAGTACACCTTTTGGTTTATGTTGATGATAGCATCTTACGTTCAAAGAAAATGTCCTGTTATATTCTGTGGATAGCACTCTATTTATTGGACTAGCATCAAACAAAGACTGTTTTCCCAGACTTACCTACTCAGTTCATGTCTTGTATATTATTAGGAATCTGTATCAGTGGATTACCATTATTCTGCAATGCACTATATATGTACATTCATAGCATCGATGTCTTGATGTAATATAAATCAGCCACTTGCTATTTAAGCTTTTTAGTGGAAATGCTAGATTAAACACCCTACAAACAATGACCAAAGTAATATATATGTGCAAGTTGATTATAAGTAGACAAAACTCCTTTTTGTTTTTCGACCATGGATATCATCCTCAATTTGTTGTGGTTGGGATGAATCTTTTCTTCCATGTTTTCATATTGGGTTCTATGGCTATTTTAGAATGAATTCCTCTTTTTATCAGTAAAGTTATGCTTATGATAAATGACATACATTTGGATTAATTCCTATGTTACAAATTTTAGTTTGTTTAGAGCATATACCTCTACAAAATATTAGTTATACTACCAAACACGCGTATCTGAGCTTAATCTAATTAAAGCCTCAAATTCATATTAAAAAAACAAAAAACAAAATCTTCTATGTATATTTGTTATTCTTTCAGAATCAATGTATAACCTCAAATTGCATCAATTTCATCGTAAAACTACTGTCACAAAATAACGAATTGATTTTTTTTATATATATATATATATATATATATATATATATATATATATATATATATATATATATATATATATATTTCCTAGATAGCAACATAAGAAACATTACAAAAGACATCATTGGATGTGGTGCAACTGATAGGGATTTCCTCTTTTAATCATAGGCTCAAGCTTGAATCTTGAATATAGAAAAATCTTTGTTAGGGAGTATACATGATCAGATTGGTTTGGATTTTTCAAATATCAGACCAAACCATTTTGTGTCAATTTTTTAAATTTGTAAAGCAAACCAAACTAACAAAATTCGGGGTTTTCAACCTCGAATTTTTTGGGTTGGTTCGGATTTTTTAAATACCAAACTAAACCTTTTGTATCGAATTTTTAAATTTTTAAATCAAACCAAACAAATAAACCTCGATTTTTTCTGGTTTTTGGATTTTTTTCGGTAAAGTATTCATACAAACATATACGTACCTTGTGCTCCAAATATTTCTTTAGTCCAACTTAAATACAACTATCTAAGGTGTTTCTTAAAAAAATAACACAAAATGTGAGATGAGTGATGACACTGAAATATGCAATAAAAAGTAATAATGAAATCGTATAAAATAAATATTGCAGATTGATAATCCACAATGGAAATGATCATAATTTATAAATACTGAATCGTGCTAAAATAAGTCTAATAAGTATTTAATTACATGATTAAACATTGAAGAAAAATTAAAATTAGGTTATGTATTTTAAATGTCTAAGCAAATGTAAAACTAAAGAACATATTCAACATTATTGTCATTCTTAGTATTGAATTAATTTATTTTTTAGTATTAGTAGTCTCAAAAAACTTAAAAGAATATGTTAAAAGATATAAATCATGAAAACGTACAAATAACTAGTAAAATTACCCATGCTTCGCGCGGAAATTTAGTGTAATGAAATTTATAAAATAATACTTAAAACCTGCATTAAAACTGAAACACTATTATCTTACATACAAGATTACGTAGTAACAAACATTGATAATGTAAAGAAAAATGAAAATTATTACATCTTATCATTTATCCTCAATAACATAAATATAAATTAATGACTGTAAAATGTATATCAAGATCTGTAACATAAGCAATGGTATTAGTGAGTAACTCAACATGAGCAAGATACACAAATATTTAACTGTGAGGAAGAAGAGGAAGAAGAGGAAGAAGAAGAGGAGGTTTAAACTTTTCGTTATTTTAAAATGAGAGGAAATCCCTCTATTTATAGATACAAAGGATATTGTGAACAAATGTTTATTGTGCTTTATGAGAAAGATTACAACTATTTGGAAAAGTTGCAACCCTTCGAAAAGGTCACAACCTTTCATAAAAGTCACTATTTTTTCATAAAGTCGCAACCTTTCATAAAAGTCATAACTTTCCATAAAAGTCACAACTTTTCATAAAAGTCGCAACTCTTCATAAAAGTCACAACTTTTCATGAAGGACGAATGCTAGTTTAATTTTGAAAATAAATAAATTAATAAGAAATTCTGGTTTGTGGTGGCGCCACGTAGATGAGTCTAAGGTTCTCTTTTATATATATACTAGTTGTAAGAACGTGTCTTGCACGTTTTACCTTTATTATTATGTACAATTTATATAGTCCTAACTTATGTATAGAAACATGTGTAATATCTACCCAATTGACTTATAAAAACAATAAAATATACATATCATATGCATACTAAATGAAAAAATTCAAACAAAACAATATATTAGTCTAAATAACAAAGAATAATCAATAAATTAAAATTTTCATAAGAAAATCTAGTGGACTAACATTTTATGTCCAATTCATAAAGGAAGAAACTATGTGTGTCGTGATAGAATTATTAACAACCCAAGAATAATTCATAATCAAGCATAATAATAATAATAATTTAATAGATGGTTAAGAGAGCCGAAATATGAGAAATATCAATGGAGTCCTTACCAATCACATTAAAGATGAATATAGAAGAAGAAGAGGAGGGGGAGAACATCAATGGATCTAGTCTAGCATAATTCACTGATCTGACTATTTATAAAATTCTGAAAACTTACTATTAGAAGTTGAAAAGAACTTTAAAACATTAAATTGATATAGAAAAATGATAATAAGTCATTCTAGAGTATTGAAACAAGTGGCAGTACCAATGAAATTAATTCATCCGCATCTATACTCAAATAACATATATATATATATATATATATATATATATATATATATATATATATATGAAGAAATTTGGAAAAAGTTAAATTGTTGTTTTTATCCTATATTAAATTAAAATGTTATAAAATATCTAAATTATTAAAAATTCTATCATTAATAAATTTGTTTTATTGTAAATCATATTAAGTTCTACAATAATATAATTAATATGTATTTGAGTATAGATGCGGATGAATTAATTTCATTGGTACTGCCACTTGTTTCAATCTAGGATTCTACTCCTAGATTTAAGTATTGTTGAGATAAGTTGATTTTGAGTTTCATGTTTCTTATAAAAGTTCTAATCCTAATTATCGAATTTCTGTATTGTTATTGAGATCCTTCATATTATGAACCATGACTCTTGAATTCACAATTCACATTTAAGGGAGAGTTAAAAGTAGAATTCAAGAAAGTATTTGAGTTCAATTGTGAATCCTTGAGATCAACTATCAATTTGAACTACGTTTTGAGGAAGTAAGTAAGAGAATGAGAAGAGTCGTATACATTAATTCCATGTAGTATGTAGACCTTCGAGTCGAGTCGTTCATGCTCATAAATTCCGCATGAACTCCACAAATTGAGTATCTTTGAGAGGAGTAGCATCTGCAAGTTCTAAGTCTTGAGTAATAAGTTTGTAAGTCATTTGAGTTTATATCTCTAATCATGGGACTATAACATGTTATTCATTGGGTCCTTGAGTTGAATTGTTAATGCCCATAATTCCGCATGAACCCTATAAGTCGAAAAGTCTTGAGATGAGCAGTGTCTTTGAGTCCTTGAGTTGAGTAGTTCATGCTCATAATTCTACATGAACTCTCCAAGTTGAACATCATGAAATTATCCATAAACATGAGATCACGAGCCTTGAATCGATAATCTAATTCAAGGAAAATTAAGATCAAAGTCAAGAGAAGTTAAGAGTCAAGTCTAGTTAAGAGAAAATCAAAGTAAAGTTTATAAAGTTTTCAAAAGTATTTCACAAACGTTTTCACTTTGTTTTAAAGACTTAAAGTTTAAGTTGAGTAAAAATTAAAGATTGAAGTCATTTTTTCAACGAAGTATATGGGAACTATGTATTTCCAAAGAGTTTAAAAATGTTTTCACATTTGAGAAAGAAAGGGATCATCGAGTCCAAAAAGAGAGTTTAAGCTAAGTTTTGAGTTATTATCTCAAACCAAAGAAATAAGTTGTTTTAAGAACATATGACCTAAGTACATTTTTGGGAGTAGTATTGAGCACCTATATGGGGATGAGATTTCATATTAACTCAAGTCTCCATAAACCATGTAGACATCATAGGTATCAAAGGGTCATACTTTTTAGATGATCACTTAAGTTAAGCTAGTGGATCAACTAAGTTAAGCGTTCTATAAGAGAACAAAGTATAGAAAAATTTTGGCAGCATGGACAAGACGCTGTATCACCACTTAGGCTTATAGTTGTGGTTTTCGGTTAGAGAAACTCCCACAGTGTTAATTACATGGTTCCTCAAGGGGTTCTACCTAGTATTAATGGGGGTATAGGACTTCATTCATGCATTTCACAAGTAGACTTTGATAGGGAGCATGATATGTCTTTTATGATATTATGATTATGAGTTATAATCATGTTTTTATACAACTTTTCTTTATATTGCACTTGTATTAAATTGCTTTATATTGAAATGAGTTCAATTAAGTATCATGAGTTGAGTATTTCGAGTTGAGTACCTTAAATTGAGTATCTTGAGCTGATTTGTGCTTCATTGAGTCGAGTATTATATCTTTGAAGTTGGGTATCTAATATTTGAGTTGAGTATATTATCCTTGTGTAATTCGTGAGTTGAGTAAGTTTGAGTAGTTTTGAGTATCCTTGAGTATTCCTTGGGTTGAGTAAGTTTGTAAAGAGGTAAGTATGTTTCCATTTTTATCAAGTTCAAGCTTATGTTATGCTCTAGAATTTCTCTTACATGCTCGTACATTCCACGTACTGAGCCATTTGTCCTTCATTGTCTCATGATGCAGACACAAGTATTAAGGATCTTCAACAGGAGCTTCGTTGGTACATTCGAGAGTTCGAGTTAGCTATGATGAGCATCCTTGCTTCTGGAGGATTTCATTTAGTTTTTCAGTTTAGTCAGGTTGTCGTGGGTCTTCTTCCGACTTCCATCTTTATCAGTTAGAGGCTTCATAGATAGTTAGTATAGTTGAGAAGTATGTATCATTCATTTATTTTATTAAATGTTTTAAAGATTAAAGTTTCCTATTTATGGTGAGTTGAATATATTAATTTGATTATCTAGAGTTATATTTTGAGTTAAAGTTTGTATTTCAGTTTCATGATTTTTTATTCAGATTTCATGCTTTTGCATGCATAAGTTAGTCTTCCACTTGTAGTCAGCCAAGATGAGGGTTCGTGTCAGCTCTAGGGGTGAGCAAGAGGAGTCTCCCGATGTGCTCATCGATATGTTACAAGTCTTCTCTATTAATGTCTACGCTTTACTAGATCCGGGTGCTAATTTATCATTTGTAACTCTTCTAGTAGCTAAAAAGTTTGATGTTTTACCCGGTATTTTAAGTGAACCATTTTTCAGTTATAACCTCGATGGGTAACTATGTTGAGGCTAAAAAAGTCTTTAGGAGTTGTCCTATATCTTTGCCCAATAGAGTTACGTGGGTGGTTGATTTTGACGTTATTTTGGGAATAGATTGGTTGCATGCTTGTTTTGCTTCCATTGATTGTCGAACTAGGGTAGTCAAGTTCAATTTTCCTAATGAACCCGTCTTAGAGTGGAAAGGGGGTAATTCAATTCCTGGAGGTCATATCATCTCTTGTTTGAAAGCTTGCAAAATGATCTCTTAAGGGTGTCTTTACCATATTGTAAGAGTCAAAGATCTTGAAGCCGACATTCCTCCTATTAAGTCGGTCCCCGTAGTAAGGGAATTTTTGGATGTCTTTCCGGATGACTTGTCGGAATTCCTCCCGAACGGGAAATTGATTTTGGTATTGACTTATTACCGGATACAAATCCCATTTCAATTCCTCCTTATCGGATTGCTCCGGCCGAATTGAAATAGTTGAAGGCTCAATTCAAAGATTTACTAGATAAAGGTTTCATTCAACCTAGTATTTCACCATGGGGATCTCCGGTATTGTTTGTGAAGAAGAAGGAAGAGGACTTTGATTGGGGAACCTTTTCTTTAACCTTGGCTTATCTTGCACCTTAAATCTAGTCTTATAAGAGTTTCTATCTTCGGCCCTTGTCCTCTTCAACTTTCTACCAACTTGCTTAAGCTTTTGCTCCTCAATTTTGTTCGGCATGAACCATGAGACGAGAGATGTCCACGCTAGGAATCAACATAGATGACCTACATTCATTCACCACAAGGTCGGATACCCATAACAACTTTGTTCATCTTGGCTCTAGAATCCGCCACCATGGTAGGAGAATACTTGGATAATTGAGTTAATTTGAGACTATACTCCTTCACGCTTATACCCCCTTGGCGTAAGTTGATGAAGTCTTGCATTTTCCTCTCGGGAAAGACCTATCAAGGAAGGCTGTCTTGAAAGCTCCCCAAGTAATCTGGCCTTCTCTAACCGGTCTTTCATCTCTCTATTACTAATACCAAACTTGAGCCACGTCTTTGAGTTGGTAGGCGGATAGTTCCACCTTTTCTTGAGAAGACACCCCTATAGCATCTAGAACCTTGAACACTTCATCAATGAACCCTTGCGGTCCTCCTCCACCTTAGAGCCATAGAAAGTAAGGGGATTCATCCTTGTGAAATCCCTTATCCTTGATGCGGTAGTGCTAGTATGGTGAACCACTTGCACCCTAGTATCCTTAGAAACTTGAGTAGCCAACACTTGGGTCAAGCTATGAATGACCGCCCTTATCTCAACATTAGACATAGCCCCTTCTTCAATTGGAACTTGAGGGTTTTGAGGACCCGGAGGGGGAACCGCCTCATTCACATTCTCCTCTTCGACCCTTCGAGCGTTGTTCCTTCTTGTATCCATTGCCTATAAGCACAAGAAAGAGATTAGAAGATAAGGACATGTAGAGTTAAGACTCTAGAGGCACGACTTGATGAAGACCAACAAAGTGAGACTTTCCTAAACATCACATAACCTCTTGTTCATAAGTGTGGTGCGCTTAACACCTATAAACAAGACTCTATGTAAACGTAGTTCAATGAGATATCAATCCTAAGATTTCTTTAGCCTCATGCTCTGATACCAAGTTGTCACGCCTGGGGAGCACCCCCTAGATGTAACCGGTGTCATCATCCTCGGAGAAGACTAAGACTAGACTCTTAGCATTCGTCATTACATTTCATAGGTTAAAACACAGAAAAATTATAACTTTTCATATGCATATATATAGTGAGGTTTACATAGACATCTCACATACTATATATGGAGTTTACTTAGACTCCTCGCATATGAAGTATAGATAGGCTTCTCATTTAGACAACAAAAGATACATAGGAATTAGTCTAATATTTCGTCTCATATTAAATCATCTAAACGGGTACAAATATTGGACATAGCCAATACAAAGTCAACATGCCAATATAAGCTTACATCAATATTCAAATGATAAAGGAGAGAACAATGTATTTATGAACAATACAATTCCAAAGCTAGAATGTAAAAATATGTAACATCGCCGAGCATGAGGACCTACATATCCTTGGAGAAAAGAGTCCAAGTCTTCTTCAATAGGCTTTCTTGGAACTCAATGGACGAAATCTACAATGTTTGGGAAAAGGAAGAAATATGGATTAGTACAACCACATGTACTATGGTTCCTATGCATAAAATCATCAATGTATGAGAAAAGGCACAATTTAGTCAAAACAACACTTCATTTTCAATAACTCAACATGCACATATATGGAACATTATAAGTCAACCCAACATGATATTAATCCAACACATAAGCAACCTAAAGCAACACTTGTGCAATGCGAATAATAGAACCCCATAACCCTATCCAAATCTAAGAATCAAATTAAGTCACTTACAACATAATCTCATAGTTAATCATAATATGCTTGATTCATAAGTTCATAGAAAGCTTAACATACATAACATGTAACCAACTTGATCATACAATCCACTACTAGAATCATCCTTTAGGATCCCACATGTGCAATGAGTAAGAGAAGTCTCATACCCTCCCTCACCCTATGTAGTAACCCTATGTAGTATCCTTTAAGACAATCCTAATAATAGTTTCCATACTTGACTTACTCATTTAGCTTATTACATTAGGGATAATAGTACAATAACCGACATGTGACCATGTGAGCTACATGGAATCCGGTGTTCTCCTCCCACACTGAAAAGAGAGGGTTCAAATTCAATATAGTACCTATGGGTACATAAGAAATGTATTGAATCAATTCTTTTTAATGAATAGATCCGATGATTGCGCCGAATGGACCGTCACAACACATTTCACGGTGACTATAAATACATGTTTTTGTTTTTTTGTTTAAAAAGGATTTTGTGAAGAAGAGATTTTTTGATACAATTAGACATTATTATTATGTTTTCAAGTTTTTTGAGCGGAGAATTTAGAATAGAGACAATTTTTCTTAGCTTTGAAGATTCGAAGATTACCATTTCTTAGAAATTGAAAGTGGGTGTTGAAGATTCTTCATCTTAGACCTTTGTAAACATAATATTAATCTTACCAGTTGATGAAAACATAATTTGGTAATGATTTCTACCTTTTTATGATATCTAGATAAAACCCCAACTCTTGGGTGTGATTATGGGTTTAATTGACTGTTGGGTATTGCTTACTGATAGTTTAAATCTTATTTAAAAGTGATTTCATTCGGTAATAGTTACTTAATCTAAAGGGTTGTAGTTGCAATTTCAACTCTACCTTCGTGTTTTTTTCTTTTCGAGAGAGAGGTTTTAAAACAAAGGTTATTGAATTGATGGTTTATGGGTATTAGGCTGTCATGAGTTAAGCTCAAGAAAGTGAATCCTAAACCCTCTTCCACACATTCAGCTTAAGAGAGTGAATGGACAAAAACGTAGGTTGCTCTTAATTGTTGCTTATTGGTGTTCGAGAGAAACTAATTTGGTCGGGGGTAAATTGTTTGGAGAGAAAGTTTATCCCCATTAAACTCTAGCTTATTTAGTGATTTACAACTATTTACTATTAATTTCAATCACCCATTTGTTTACGTTAGCCCATAATTCAATCACATCCCAAGAACCCGTCTCTATATTTGTTATTTTCGTGTTATTTGATGTTGTAGCTGAAAGAAAAAAAATAAAAACGCCCATATCATTTGACACTTGTGTCACCCCCAAACATGAATCATGCTATTATTCATAATGTTTTTCCCTATGATTGATTTGAACATATTCATTCTTTACTATTGATTCTCAAGTACGTACCACTCCATGTGTGATTTGACCCCAACTAACTTAGTTGGGTTATATTACTTACTAACGATCATTGACACTTAGAATTGGATGAATTGTCCTGATATTGAAATTACTATTCCTCAAGGAAAATTAAAATAAATGATAAGAATAATCCGACCCATGATCTTGAACTAGTGGCAGTTGTTTTTCCCTTAAAGATTTGCAGGCATTATTTATATGGTATTCATGTAAATATTTTTACCGACCACAAAAGTTCGAAATATGTATTTAATCATAATGATTTGAATCTTTGCCAAAGGAGGTGGCTTGACTTAAGATTATGATATGAGTGTTCTCTCTAACCCGGTAAGGCGAATATGGGGGCAGATGCTCTTGGTTGATTATCAAAGAGAAGTGTGGCTCACATAGAGGGTGATAAGAAGGAGTTCGTTAGAGATATTCACAGATAGGCCTGTTTGGGTGTTCGACTAGTTAACTCTACCAAGGGTTGAAATATGATTCAAAATGGTCAAAATTTTCCATTGTGGCGGATATGAAAACCAAGCAAGGTCTTGATCTGAATTTATTTGAATTGAAAGAAGCGATGCTTAACAAAGCCCTTAGAGGTTTTCTCTCGGGGGAAATGGTGTGCTTTGATATTCAGTCATTTGTGTGTTCCTAATTTCGATTACTTCATAGAATATATATTATTAGAAGCCTATAGTTCTCAATATTTATTCACCCAGGATCCATCAACATGTATTGTGACTTGCGGAAGGTGTATTGGTGGAATGGGATGAAGAAGGATATTGCGAAATTCGTCGATAAATTTCCTAATTGCCAACAAGTTAAAGTTGAAAACCAGAAGTCGGGAGCTTTATCTCAAGATATTAGCATTCCTACTTAGAAGTGGAAAGATTTCAATGTGGACTTCATTGTTGGTTTACCATGCACAGGCGACAACATGAGTTGATTTGGGTTATCGTAGATTGAATGAGAAAAATAGCCCATTTCATCCCCATCACAGTTTCTTATTCAGTGGAGGACTATGCTGATTTGTATTTGAGGGAGAAGGTGAGGCTGCATAGGGTGCAATTATCCATTATCTTTGATTGTGGTACTTAGTTTACTTTTTAGTTTTGCGAATCATTCCAAAAGGGCCTTGGTACTCGTGTTACGCTTAGTATGGTCTTTGATCCACAAACTTATGGTCAAGCATAGTGTAAAATTCAGACTTAGAAAGATATGTTGAGGGCATGTGAAATTGACTTCAAGTTGCAAGATCATTTTTCATTAGTTGAGTTTGCCTACAGTAATATCTATCATTCACGCATTGTATGGCTTCATTTGTGCAACACCACAGATTCGAGAAGCGGCAAAACAATTATAGCCCGTGGAAGAACCACAGACCGTAGGTGTGTTCCGTTGGTTGTCACCCCCAAGCTTGAGTTAGAAATCCAAAACCATTGTCGGACAAACAAACTGTTGGTGGGACCATGGTCCATGGTTGAGGGCCTTAGTGCAGACACCCATGTTCCAGTTTCTAACCACAGTCGACGGCCATACAAGACAAATTGTAGGTCAGTCCACGGTCCATCGAATGAGGGTCGTGTTCGGTAGGTCAGCGGTTAGTTCAAGGGTAGTTCAATTTTTTCCTACTTATTTTATCCCTATACTACGTCATTTTTCCGGCATTAAGACCCATGTATACACGTTTTAAACCCCAAATTTTCCCAATTGAAATTCATTCTATCAAATTTTTAAAAGAAGAACAAGTCTTTTTCCTAAAATATTTCTCTTTCTAGAAAGCTTGAAGAAGAAGGCTCCAAGCTAAGTTTTTCAAGTCAAGTCTCCTAATCATCGATTGAAGGAAAGCAATTGGCATTGAGGTATGATAGTTTTCATCCATGGATTCCTTCAATTCATGTAGTTCCCAAATTCTCCTACTTTCAAAGTTAGAAATCCCCATTTAAGTTAGGGTTTTCTTCAATTGCCATGGGTTCTCTTGATTATTAATTTAAATAATTGAATTATGATCTCTTAAGCATGAATTTATAAAATACTATTATTTTATGATTATTCCCTTATGAATCCATGTAATCTCCATGTTTTTCATGTTATGACCATAAGATACAGGATTTTGATTATGAAAGATGAGTCTGATGAAAGAAAGAATGTATTGGTAGAATTAAACTAATTTATGACGAAATTCATATCCAACCCATGTCTTATAAATGTTGATGGTTCAAAGTGGGTTGTGAACCTTGATAGGTAAATTATAGAATTATGCATGTTTTTATGCAATCTATGTAAATGTTTTAAGATGTTTTGAGAGTGACGTATCAATGATGATGTTGTTGTTGTGTTGTTGAAAGGATTTTTCTCATAGACACATTTAAGAATGATTATTAATTTTTTCCCCACATAGTAAGGATTCTAAGTTTGAAGTCCTACTCACCTAATTGAATCAAAGATAATAGCTATCCTAATGAAACTAGCTTCGATTGTTTATTGAATGATACCTTTACATAAGTTGACTTATGATTTAGCTTGGATTGGCAAGATGACGTGATCTTCCATGAATAAATAAAACAAGTAAGAAATTACAATTTTGGGAGATTTATTCTCACCAAGAAGATATTGAGATAGAGGCAATCCCGTTAGTAGAGGTCGGGTTTTTAATAGCAATTGCCTTATCCCTTACCTATGTGCCCCATAGGATGATTTTCTAGATAAACGTTAGCTAGTTGATCCACTGAAGCTAGAAGTTCATCATTTTTACCTTGGCAAGTAGGATAACCCATTTTTAGTGTGAGAGACACCGCAAGATCATTTTATAAACCACATGTTTTTTCTATCGAATAAATCTAGTCCACACAATAATAATGAACTAAAGTTACTTCAAGAAGTATCTGATATGTGTTCAAATGTTTTAAACATGTTAGCTTACATTAACCAAATTTTATGAATCATGTTTTCTAACCTTCTTATATCATGCATTTGCTTGGTCAATTTATGCCATGATTTTAGCATGATTTAAATGTTTTATGCATGACTATCATACTTGATACATTGTTTTGTAGTAATGCGTACTCTTGCGTACATTTCCCTTAATGTAGGGTCCGACAATCAAGGTCCTTAGTTTTGTGTCTAGTTGTTCATTGTGTGATTTTTGAACTTGGTGAGTCCTCATGCTTTCAGGATGGATTTTCATTGTTTTAGTTTCTTTATTATATTATATTGTATTTTGGACATGATGTATTGGCTAGACCCAATATCATTTGATTGTAATGGATGGCTAATGAGAAACGTGTTTTAGACTTCTGCTTTGCATTTTAAAAACTTTGGACTTGAAATGTTGTTTTTACCTATTATATTTCTATTTCTTATATTATGAATACTTTATGCCGTAATTTTACTATCTCTAGAAAATCACTTTTGAAATGTTTTAAGTATAAAAACATTTTAAGATTAATACTTAAAAAAGAGTCGCCACTTAATTTTTTAAAAGAAATTAAGAAAACTTAATTTAAAAAGGCCTTAACAGATAAACCTTTAAAAATTTAGAGAAAATAAATAAGAGGTTCTTATTTCTACTTTAAGAAGGTATTTGCACTCAAAGTAGCCGCTAACACGCGGTTATCCAACGACTTGGCTAAAATATTTTTTGATTAACTTTTTTGAAAAAAAAATGGTTTCATAAAAAAATGTAATTTACAATATTCGATTCTTTGAGAAAATAGTTAAATAATGAATCAATTTTCATTTATTTATTTTTTTAAAAAAACTAAAATGAAATATTTGAATTAAATTGCAAGTGATTAGAATTTTAACAAAAACTAGTTAACTAGCATCTGTTTGAGTTATTTTAAAACATGATTTACACCAATTTAGTTGATAAACCAAGAAATCATTTAAACTAGTTAAAAGTAAGTGAAAGTTTTGAATAGAAAAAACATTTGAATAAGTAAAAAAGGGTGCAAGAGTTGATAAAATAAATTTATTAAAGTAAACCAACACAAAGAAAATTGTTCATCCTTTGAGGAAACTAATTAAGTTGATAAAATTTTAGTATTAGAGCATTTAAACAGATAAGACATAATAGCGTAATAATCAAATAATTAAACTTGAGCCTTTGGCTCAATTCTGCCAACATAGTATAAAGTGGGTTTGCGACCCCATTCATTACACTCTGCTTTTTTTTTTCTCCCCTCCCCCCCCCCCCCCCCCCCCCCCTCAATGACACTTAATACCATGTATTTATAGCAAAAAATAAATGTTTGAATTCAAATAGACGTTTGAGCGGGAGATGGGAGATTGATTGGGAGGAAAGGATCAAAATAGTCCCTCTTCTTTGGGTTTAGGCTCAAAGTGATCCTTGAGTTTTCACATGGAGCACTAATAGTCCCTCATGTTTGCAATATTGGTGCACCTTTGATCCTCCTTCAAAATTTTACCTATTTTTTTGCATTGGTTTATCAATAACCTATGTATGGGATGTTCAATCGTCATTTTATATATTTAGTAGAAATAACAACTCCATATCAAAGAACGTGAGAAGAAAAACACTTTGTTTTGTTTAGTAGAAATCATATGCAGGTAAAGTCGAGAGGTTCATCACGATAATTTCACGCGCAATAGTATAATTTTTTCTTAACCTACAAAGTCATATGTTAAGATGTTCTTAGTTTAGCTGCAATAATATTTCTAGTGAAAAAGAACTATGTGTTTTTCTTATCACCTTCTCTCAGATAGAGTTATTATTTCTATTAAATATATAAAAAGACGATTGGACATTCCTTATATAAAATTTTGGACAAAATTAATGTTAAAAAATAGGCAAAATTTTAGGATAGGACCAAAAGTGCACCAATATTGCAAACATGAGGGATTATTAGTGCTCCATGTGAAAACTCAAGGATCACTTTAAGCCTTAACCTAAAGATGAGGGATTATTTTGAGCCTTTCCTCGATTGATTGGAGAGTGAAAGGAAAAACAAGCAAGATGAGAACCTACCCTTGAAAATCCTATTTCGATGTGATATCTCTTGATCCGCATCAGATTTGGGTGAGATTTCTCTCAGCCAAAGTCAGCAAATCTTGTTATGAGGTCTGTGATTTTTTGAAAATAGAGAGAGGGACTGACGAGGGTGATGGGCGAATGAAGAAAATTAAGGCTCTTGCACGTTAGGATTGGGAAAGAAGAAAGAGAGGTTTGAGCGTTCAAGAATAAAAGATGGCCCCATCACTACAAGAAAACAGTCATTTTGCTACAAACGCAAATCCTAGCAAAAGTGATAAAATCCCTAGCTAATGTCAATTTAGCTAGGAAAATGACCCTAGCAGACCTTCAAAGCTAATAAGCTCTTAGCTAATTTTTAGCTAGCAAATTCTGTAATTCCTAGCTAATTTAGCTAAGATATCTCTGCTAGGCTCTTTCCGTAGCAAACAGTTTGCTACGATGTATACTAGCTAAATTCATAGCAAAACTTTCTTGGTAAATGTTGACTTTACTAAGACTTAGCAAGGAATTACCCTATCTAAACTTACAAATTCTCTAGCTATTTTTCCAATTTTACTTGGAATATTTTCTTTGCTAAATGACTAGCTAAAAATAGCTAGGGATATTTTCTAGATAAATATGGCTAGAAATTGTATGAAGGATACATATATAATTTTCTCTATTTGCCACAAGATGGAAAACATATTTAAATCAAATCAACTTTTCAAAATAAGCACAATTATAATATCATTAATCCTTGAATAGTGAAGTACTTGTTTACTAGCTAAAACATGTCTTAAAACATAAAAACAGTAACATAAATGTCTTAAAACATAAAAATAGTAACATAAATTATATTAAGGTTCATTTGGGGTAGAACCAGATCCATCTGGTGGTGGTTGAGGAGTAAAACCAAGCATCCGAGCCACAGCAGCACGAACCACAATAGTAACTTGAGCTTCCATATTCTGCCGAATATCCATTTGCACATGCTCTTGCATATTCATCATCCGTTGCTCCAACACACGGTCAAGAAGCTGTTGAAATTCAGGTGTTTCAAATATTTGTTGAGTAGGAATATTTGAAGGATTCTGAGCAGTAGAGGATGCACAATTAAAGTTCTTTGAGTCTGCCAGCAAACAAAATCTAGAACCAAGCCCATATATTTTTTCTTTTTTACTTCCACCAACTGTTTCTATCCAAGTTTTCAGTAATTGCTCCTCCGATACTGTTTTCAATAAATTCACATCATCTTCACTAGTTTTTTCTCCTTCATCTTCTCCATTTGTGGCCGTGTTTCTCTCCATGTCTCCATCATCTACTTCAAGACCTTCTTCATTCCTTAATGTTGAAGTCTCACCCACCTTGTCCTTAATTGTATTTGTAAATGTATTCTGAAAAAGAATAAAATGATTAGTTATTACATTGTATAACAAAGCTATAAAGTTGCAAAAGGTGTTATGAAAGTACTCAAATTTATTCTGTAATAGAATAAATGGACAACAAGAAATAAACTTATATAATTAAAGGAATAGAATACTGTAATTGATGAAGTAAACAATGAAATATTTATTTGAACTAATACAAGAACATCTTTCCTAAATGTTATATTGAAACTATATAGGTTCCTTATTCAAACCTTAAGGTGGAGTAAGAGTCAGACTTAACAAAATATAATGAGTTCAATAAGAAATATACAGATGAGAAGAAGTTTGGAACAACCTGTTCATGTTCAACTGTCACTGGTATGCCTCATAACCTATAACCCACCCAAAAAAATTGTTGGACGACCAGTAATTGTATTAGAGGCACCATAAATAGCGAAACAGACCGATGAATGGAATAATGCTCTAGTGATGTATACGTTGTGAAGCACCTACTTTCTCCTCATGAAGTTACTAGAAGCCCAGCAGTTCCTCTGGGATCAACTCACTACTCCAGTATGAGTTCAAGTGCTAATAGCAGTGAGAGTAGGTCTGTAGTCTTTGATTCTAAAGAGTCTTGAGATTTTATGAATACTAGGCCTTATGTGCATATGGAGGTCTATAACCAGCATATTCTCTCACCTATTGCTAAAACACTATCGAATTTGATAAACAGTTCATCTATCGAGGACACTATGTCATGATGGAAAACCACCAAATTCTTAATGTGGACTGTCTTGTACCAACCTCAAGATCATCAGCGGGCAGTATGAGTTGTTCCATGGAGTCACCTAGGCAGAAATTACAGCAATTACCACTGTCTCATTTTTTAACAAATCAAGGGATTTGGTACACTTATAGAGGCTCAGCTGCAGCAAACATCTTTTTCGCTTCAAAACAACTATGGTCGGGGTCTTTAGGCCCTGATGCATCTGAAGTTGTTGTCAGACATAAGTTTGAGATGTTTGGTCCAGTAAATCTATGTCCATTCTTTGCATTCAAAGGTTTTGCTTAGGTTGAATACCAAAACGTAATGGATGCGGTGAGAGCCAGGGAAATCATGCAGGGAAATTCTCTTTGGGGTGCTGGTCTTCGAGTAAAATTCATGGATAAAGGATTAGGTATAAGGGGGGGCTATAAATAGTGCAGGTGTTGGTTCTATTCTATTGATGTTGGAAGTGTTCAGAGCTGCTGGATAAAAAAATGTCGTGCGTGAGCTGAGAAAAGCACTTCAAAAAGGTCCTCGAAAGGTTACAGATGGGTGCTAAAATTTGGTTTCTGTACCTGAGTTATATTACCACGATGAAGGCTACTACATAGTGAAATTTCAAAACCAAAACGATAAAGATGAAATCCTGTTCAATGGCCTTGAACTATTGGGTTGCAGAAACTCTTAGTAAAGTTGCTCGTCATCTAGAGAAACAACTTTTACGGATGTGTACTGCTTAACAGAAAAGAGTACATGATTATTTTTAAGGATGTGACTACTCTGATGGAAGAAGTACATGATCATTTTACTCATATAAAGATAGCAAGTAAGTGTTCCAATTTTTATTGTCTGCTAACAGTGATCTATGCCAAAAATTGTAGAGAGGAAAGGAGAAACTTATGGCAGAAATTACTTAAAATAGGTTCTATCATCACTGAACCTTGGTGTATTTGTGGAGATTACTAATCTGCCATGCTAGATTTGGAATGAATTAGGGGCCAACAGGTTAGTGAATCTGAAATAAAAGACATTCAACAAGTAATTAATGTATTAAATCTTACAGATATAAAATCTATTGAAACAAGGTATACTTGGACAAATTGTAACATACAGAGTAGAATTGAAAGGGCTCTTTGTAATGATTGTTGGATGATACAACACGGAACCCTGACAGCTCAATTCAAGAAGAATAGTTTTTCTGATCACTCACAAATTCTTATTGAGCACTATTGTACAGATAGTGGACGCCACAAGCCTTTCAGATTTCTGAACATACTGACTAAACATGAGAGCTTTTCAATTAAGCCACAAAATCACTTTTGATTCGAGAGGGACTCCATAGAAGAGCAATTGAAGTGCTCAAAGTTCCACCCTTGAATGTAGAAGATGGGTATGCAGAGACACTTATTGTGCAACAAAACAGAAAAGCAGAAGATGAAAAAATGAAGCACTTGGCTGAAAAGTTCAAGGCACATTACGTTCAATATATATATATATATATATATATATATATATATATATATATTAGATATGATATGCTCTAAACAGCAGAAGGGATTTCAAAAGAATAAAAATTAAAATCAGCCACCTCCTACCTCATCAGCATAAAACAACTTAGGTTTAGCACTTTTAGCATGTAAAGCTCTAAATTGTGGGATTCAACTATAGTTATTCCTATCAATTACTCAAGTCAAACAAGTATACAACCTTGAAAGTCAGGACATTAACTACATAAAGCTGAACATGAAACTATCACCAACTGCAAAGAAACATCATCTAAAACTAAAATGATGTCCAAAAATTGAAGCAAAATTTCAAGAAAGCAACTTGTGAAGCTAAAAGAGTCGCCTTGAGAAGAAGGTGATGCTTGCTCCAGATCTTTAAGGAAATGTAAATCACAATAAAAAATTTCATTTCATAAACAGAGGCGTACCTGACAAACTTTTGACTTTCTCACTAGCTTGTCTTCGATTTGGCAACATACAGAGAAAATGCCAAAATAATTCCAACTTCTTTCTGATGAACAAATAAAAGTTTCAATCTTAAGCTTCAAGAAAACAAATACTGATTCTGTGTGAATTTCTATCTCATATCTAACAAAAACATATGAAAAACTAGTTTTTCAATGATCCCTCTATATAAAAGTGAATTAGGTTTAGGAGAAATTTTTTACCTTAACTGAAGAACGAAGAAACAATTTGTGATTTCAAGCTTCTATAAACAGGAATAAACAGTTTGAATTTTGGAAGCATGATGAAGAGACGTGAAGTAGTGCATCCTTCGTTTACGGGATTTGAGAGTTTTGAGAAGAGTCTTTCAGTTAATTTGTTTCTATTTTGAAGGAGTTGAAGGTTAGGGTTTATTAGCTGAGAATTATCTCTTCAAGAAATCAAAAGAAAAGGGCATATTATTTATTTCTGTACGTTTTTCTCTATATGTTTTCTTTTTAATTTTAATAACTTATTATATTATATTGGTCTTATTATATTATATTAGCCAAATGTTTCCTTTTGTATCTTTTTTTTATTTCTTCTATCGATATATATTAATTAGTTGTGCGTTAATATTATATTAATTAGTTGTGTGTTTTACTAATTATATTATACTAATTAATTGTACGTTACTTCTTATATATATATATACATATATATATATATATATACATATATATATATATATATTATAATTATTTATTATTATTATTATTATTATTATTATTATTATTATTATTATTATTATTAAAAGTGAGGATTATTTTTTATCCCTACTCTAAATTAAAATATTATAAAATATCTACTTTATTAATTAAATAAAATAGTAATCATTTATCATAAAGTCAATTTCTTCCACTAAATATTAATGATATGAATGTGTTACTACTTGATTGGAAAAATATTAATTTTAATCTTCTTATACTTAATGTCGTTTTCTTAGTGAATCTACTCATCAATTGTGTTACAGTCTTTTCATCTTATTTGTAAATTTATCTTAGCCTATTTATTAATTGTAGCCTTTTCAATTTTTATTGTATCTTCTTTTATTAATTATTTATATTATTTTAATTGTTATTATTATACTAAATTTTAAAAGTCATAAGAAATTATGAATTCAAACGTTAAAAAATAAAGTAATCATAAGAAGGTATCACATTTATTTGACACACATATAAAAACATGTGTCTGGATAGATAAATCCTTTTACTGTATAGGAAAAAAGGTCAATTATGCCCCTAAACTATTCGAAAATGTCTAGATATACTTTCCGTTTAAAG
Source organism: Solanum sitiens (assembly GCA_016801875.1). NCBI lineage: Eukaryota > Viridiplantae > Streptophyta > Magnoliopsida > Solanales > Solanaceae > Solanum > Solanum sitiens. Next base: position 2,701,875 of record JABWTJ010000029.1, read on the forward strand.
GTTGACTCACTCATGCCCCCACGTCTAACTTTTTGCACAGATATGCCCTTATGGGCGTTAGTTGGTCAGTTGGACATATCCAGCTCATTTTCCATTTCTTTAAAGATCACATGAAATTGTCACATCATTTTGACCTTAATTACCACATAACATTTATATGAAAATGAAAAGGGATCAATTATGTCCCTAAAAAATTCGGACTCACAAACACCTAATCCGACCCATAAATCGACCCCCCTTTTAAACAAACTATCAGACCCGTTTTCAATAATTTTGTTTAGTTTTTATTTTTTTGGTAAATCCCGAAAATGAATAATTGATTAATAAAAAAATGTATAAAATTAACACCGAAAATTCACAAATGAATATAGTAACCTTAAATTCAACAATTTCAATAGCTTTTACAATTTTAATTTTTTCGTTAAATCGCGAATATGAGTAATTGATTAATAAAAAATATAAAAAAAATATATAATTAACACAAAAAATTAAAAAACTAATATAGTAACCTTAAATTCAACAATTTCAAAATTTTTACTAATTTTTATTTTTATTGGTAAATCTCAAAAATGTGTAATTAATTAATAAAAATAGAAAAAATATGAAAACAATTAAAATTAATGCAAAAATTCACAAATAAATATAGTAACCTTAAATTAACCAATTTCAACAATTTTTTCTAATTTTATATTTTTTTTTTCATGTTTTTCCTATTTTTTATTAATCAATTACTCATTTTCGAGATTTACCTAAAGAAAATTAAAATAATTGTTGAAATTGTTGAATTTAAGGCTATTAAATTTATTTGTGATTTTTGTGTAACCTTTATAATTACTTTTTATATATTTTTCCTATTTTTATTAATAAATTATTAATTTTTGAATTTACCGAAAAAATCAAATTTTAAAAAATTATTGAAATTGTCGAATTTATGGTTACTATATTTATTTGTGAATTTTTTGACGTTAATTTTATATATTGTTTTCTTATTTTTCATATTTTTTATTAATCAATTAATCAAGATAATATTCCTAGCAACCTATTAGTTTGGCTACGCATCTTTCCTATCTAAACATGGCTAGGCATCTATCTATGAAATATTTTCCTAGTTAGACCAAAATCCTTAAAAAGAGAAAAATTGCGCAAGATTTGATTTCCTTCAAAAAGAATTGGCGCCAATTTCAGTTTCCCGCCAAAATTTAGCTATAGAATTTGCTTGGAAAGTTCCCAAGCAACGTATTACCTAGGGATTGTGCATAGCTAATTCCTAGCTATTATTTTTCTAAATTTCAAGAATAAATTTTTTACTAGGAAACAAGATATTTCTAGCAAATTCCGACGTTAATATCTTTATTAGCTAGGAATACTAGTTCTCTAGCTAAAATCCGTAGCTAATAGCATGTTTCTTGTAGTGAATTTTTTATTCAATATTTGGCCATTTTAATTGCTATTAAACCAAATTAAACTTAGATATAACAAAATTGAGCTAAATGACTAATTCAGTCAGAATTAAAATAAGATGAATAATTACCAATTAATTATTTGAGCTTCTTAATTTAAACAATACAAAATAATTATCAAGACTTGTTCATCACTTAAAATATAGAATTAATTATACAAAATAATAAAATTCACTAACTCAAAGAAATAAATGTTTAATTATGCTAAACACTATTTAGGCTATTTATTAAATATTTATATAGAAGATGAAAATTGTAAAAACCATTAGGTAAAATTATATAGTTAATTCTGATAAATACTAACCAAAACTAATTAGAAAAAGATTTAACTATATATATATATATATATATATTTTAATGAAGAGTTTGACCCTTACTCCCGAAAGAGAATTAACTATAAGGTTGCAAAAACATGAATGCTTATTATAATCTAAAAATATTCTCTCCATTACTATTTATATATCACTTTTTTCTTTTGCTTATATAAATAAAATGTACATGACTACCTTATAAATTTGGATCCAACCACTTATATATAATTTAGATATTGTTATAAAATAAGAAGCTAATAATTTATAACAATAAACTAAAATAAGAACAAATAAGAGAGAGTATATTAATGTTTTCAAATTTTTCTTTTTTTTTACTGCATTACTACATATATATAGTAGTACATGGAAAAGTGAAACTTGGCCATAATTTGACAAGTGTGGAAGGTGTCCACATGTCATACCTATTTGTCTTACAAATGACCTATATATGTGGCAATGGTACATTTGCCTTGCAACATGTGGCAATGACCAACATTTTACAACACTCCCCCTTGGATGTCTTATGTAAATAAAAATTGAAAATAAATATACATAGACATTCACAATACGTTTTACATGTTGCCTCATTAAAAACCTTTCTAGGAAAACCCAGTGGGACAAAACCTAGACTAAGGAAAAAAGAGTGCAACGCGTATTTTACTCCCCCTGATGAAGACTACGATTCAGATGTTTAAGTCTTCGCATTCCGATCTTTTGTACCATCTTTTCAAGAGTTGAGGCTGGTAAATATTTGGTGAATAAATCTGCTGGATTATCACTTGAACGAATTTGTTGTATATCAATATCACCGTTCTTCTGGAGATCATGTGTAAAGAATAATTTTGGTGAAATATGTTTCGTTCTATCTCCTTTTATGAAGCCTCCCCTTAATTGAGCTATACATGCAGCATTGTCTTCAAAAAGCACCGTGGGTATCTTGACATCACATTTCAAATCACATTTTTCGTTGATAAAATGTATAACTGATCTCAACCATACGCATTCTCTACTTGCTTCATGAATGGCTATTATCTCAGCATGATTTGAAGAAGTAGCGACTATGGACTGCTTCGTAGATCGCCATGATATAGCAGTACCTCCGTATGTGAACAAATAGCCTGTTTGAGATCGAGCCTTATGTGGGTCAGATAAATAACCTGCATCTTCATAACCAACAAGATCTGTACTATCTTTGTTAGTATAAAATAGACCCATATCACTAGTCCCTTTTAGATATCGCAATATATGTTTAACTCCACTCCAATGTCTTCGTGTAGGAGAAGAACTAAATCTTGCTGATAAATTAACAGAAAATGCTATGTCAGGTCTTGTAGAATTAGCAAGATACATAAGTGCGCCAATTGCACTAAGATAAGGTACTTCAGGACCAAGAAGTTCCTCATTCTCTTCTTGAGGTCGGAATGGATCTTTACTCACTTCAAGTGATCGCACAATCATTGGGGTACTTAATGGATGTGCTTTGTCCATGTAAAAACGTTTCAAGATTTTCTCAGTATAGGCAGATTGATGGATGAAGATCCCGTCTACTAAATGTTCAATTTGTAGACCAAGACAAAGTTTTGTCTTTCCAAGGTCTTTCATCTCAAATTCTTTCTTTAGATATTCAATTGCCTTTTGGACCTCTTCTGGAGTTCCAATGAGATTAATGTCATCAACATAAACTGCAAGAATAACAAACCCTGATGTTGTTTTCTTAATAAAAATGCAAGGGCAAATGACATCATTTATATAATCTTGTTTTATCAAGTACTCACTGAGGCGATTATACCACATGCGTCCTGATTGTTTTAAGCCATATAATGACTTTTGTAATCTGATTGAACACATTTCTCGAGGTTTTGAACTATATGCTTCAGGCATTTTAAGTCCTTCTGGAATTTTCATATAAATTTCATTATCAAGTGAACCGTAAAGATAAGCTGTAATCACATCCATTAGATGTATTTCAAGATTTTCATGAACAGCTAAACTGATGAGATATCGAAAAGTTATTGCATCCATAACTGGTGAATATGTTTCTTCATAGTCGATACCAGGTCGTTGAGAGAATCTTTGTGCAACAAGGCGTGCCTTGTATCTTACAATTTCATTTCTCTCATTTCGCTTTCGCACAAAAACCCATTTACAACCAACTGATTTTACACCATTTGGGGTTTGGACTATAGGTCCAAAAACCTCACGTTTAGCAAGTGAGTCTAATTCTGATTGAATTGCCTCTTGCCATTTTGGCCAATCACATCTTCGTCGACATTCTTCGACAGATAAGGGTTCAAGATCATCACAGTCTTGCATAATGTTAAGTGCAACATTATATGCGAAAATATTATTAACTATGATTTTCAATCGATCTAAACTTATCTCATCACCCGTAGAACTTATTGAAAGTTCTTCATTCACTTGAGTCTCGGGTTCACTGATCTCTTCAGAAATATCAGGATTAATCAAATCTTGGATCTTATCTTCGTGAGATTCTTTTGTAGTGTCATTTTTTGTACTTCTTTTTCTAGGATTTTTATCTTTTGAACCCAATGGTCTGCCACGCTTCAAGCGTGTTTGTGATTCAGAAGTCATGACACTTGTAGATGATCCTTTTGGGACATCAATCCGGATAGGCACGTTTACTGCGGGAGTATGTGACTTTGTTATCCTTTTCAAATCAGTAAATGCGTCTGGCATTCGATTTGCTATGTTTTGCAAATGGATGATCTTCTTGACCTCCTGTTCACATATACGTGGATCAAAATGAGATAATGATGAAACTTTCCATGCAATTTCATTTTTAAGTTCTTTTTTCTCTCCCCCTAATTGCAGAAAATTTGTTTCATCAAATCGACAATCTGCAAATTTTGCAGTAAATAAATCTCCTGTCAATGGCTCAAGATAGCGAATTATAGATGGTGAATCAAACCCAACATATATGCCTAACCTTCTTTGGGGGCCCATCTTAGTGCGCTGCGGGGGTGCTACTGGCACATATACAGCACATCCAAAAATTCGTAGATGACCAATATTTGGTTCATGACCAAATACTAATTGTGACGGAGAATATTTATTATAATGAGTCGGTCTGAGACGAACAACTGATGCTGCATGTAAGATAGCATGACCCCAAACAGTAGTGGGTAACTTACTTTTCATAAGTAGAGGTCTTGCTATCAACTGTAAGCGCTTAATAAATGACTCAGCAAGGCCATTTTGAGTATGAACATGAGCTACAGGATGTTCAACTTTTATCCCTATTGATAAGCAATAATCATTAAAAGCTTGGGATGTGAACACTCCAGCATTATCAAGGCGAATTGCCTTAATGGGATAATCTGGAAATTGCGCTCTTAATGTATTATTTGTGCCAATAATTTTGCAAACGCCAGGTTGCGAGATGATAAGAGGCACACATGAGACCATCTTGAAGATGCATCAATTAGGACCATAAAATACTAAACGACCCACTAGATGAGTGAATAGGTCCACATATATCTCCATGTATACGTTCTAAAAATTGAGGGGATCCAATGTTAACCTTCATTTGTGATGGCCTAGTAATCAATTTTCCTTGATAACAAGCAGCACATGAAAATTCATCACATGTAAGAATCTTCAGGTTCTTTAATGGATGTCCTTTTGAGTTTTCAATGATTCGTCTCATCATTATTGATCCAGGATGACCCATTCGATCATGCCAAAGCACAAAAGTTTTTAAGTCAGTAAACTTCTGGTTTACGATAGAGTGTGCTTCAACTGTACTTATTTTTGCATAATATAAGCCAGAAGATAAAGTTGATAATTTCTCTAACACATATTTCTGGTTTGAGACAATCTTGGTAATACCAAGGTATTCAAAGTTCATTTCATTTATTGTCTCAATATGATATCCATTTCGGCGAATATCTTTAAAACTTAACAAGTTTCTTGGGGATTTAAAAGAGAACAATGCATCTTCTATAACAAGTTTTGTCCCCTTAGGCAAGAATATAGTAGCTCTTCGGAGCCTTCTATTAAGTTTGAATTACCAGAAATTGTAGTAACATTTCCTTTTCTTCTAAGCAAGTAAGAGAAGTATTTCTCATCTTTGAATATGGCGTGCATTGTTCCGCTATCAATTACACAAATATCTTCATGATTGATCATTGATTCAAACGAAGTTTGGGGCATATCCATATTTTCTTCAAAAACAGATATAAACATAGTAAAATAATACTATTAAACAAGGTTATTATATTTACAATGATTTAGAAAAACACAAACATACCAAATAATATAAACAAATAGAAAATGAAACTATCTAATTTATCGCGGGATCGTCACTGATTATTTTTCCTTCAGGGAATACAAAGAAATCAGCTACATCCAGATGCATAGGCTCAACATTTGCTTCTGCATTATTATCAATTTTATGCATGGGCTCAACATTATCTTCAGAGATAAAGTTTGCTTCTGGATTATCATCACTCTTTTTCAAGGATGCTTGATAAAGCTGAACCAGTCGCTTAGATGATCGACAAGTACGCGACCAGTGCCCCATTCCTCCACATCTATGACATACACTCTCCGAATTTTTCTTTTGTATCACTTCTTGTCTCTCACCCTTCCTTTTATACTGTTGGTCATTTTTTGGTGCAAGACGACCATCATGATTGTAATTTATTTTACGACCACGACCACGACCATGACCGGAGCCACGACCACGGTAGGAGCCACGACCTTTTTCTCGTTGGTGATAATTTGCCTGATTCACTTCAGGGACTGGCATAGAACCAACAGGTCGACTTTCATGATTTTTTATCAAAAGATCGTTATGTCGTTCAGCAATAAGAAGATGTGAAAGTAATTCAGAATATTTTTTAAAATCCATTCCTCGATATTGCTGCTGCAGGAGCATACTCGAGGCAGGAAATGTAGAGTATGTTTTCTCTAGTTTATCATGTTCAGTGACCTCTTCTCCGCATAAATTTAACTGTGATATAATTCTATACATGGAAGAATTATATTCAGTTATACTTTTAAAATCAGATAATCTTAGATTAAACCAATCATGACGTGCTTGTGGTAGAATGACTAACTTCAGATGGTCATATCTATCTTTTAAATTTTTCCACAGTACAAGGGGGTCTTTTATAGTGAGATATTGCATTTTTAGCCCCTCGTCAAGATGGTGACGGAGAAAGATCATAGCTTTTGCACGTTCTTGACTGGATGCCTAATTATTATCTTTGATGGTTTCTACCAAACCCATTGCATCCAAGTGAATTTCAGCATCTAGTATCCAGGATGAGTATCCTTTACCCGATATATCCAAGGCAACAAATTCAAGTTTAGAAATATTAGACATTTTTTAGAAAAATAAAATTCTTACCCTTTTTACCTATTTAAAGTAGCTCAAGTTGGCAGAGTCTCGTGCTGATAACGTGTTATAAAATAAGTAGCTAATAATTTATAACAATAAACTAAAATAAGAACAAATAAGAGAGAGTATATTAATGTTTTCAAATTTTTCTTTTTTTTTACTACATTGTTTTGAAATATACTACATATATATAGTAGTACATGGAAAAGTGAAACTTGGCCATAATTTGACAAGTGTGGAAGGTGTCCACATGTCATACCTATTTGTCTTACAAACTATATATGTGGCAATGGTACATTTGCCTTGCAACATGTGGCAATGACCATTATTTTACAACATATATATATATTTATGTTGTCACACTTACTATATACTTAGTATATATTTTTTATATACGTGTCATACTTGCTATGTTGGGCCAGTGTATCTACTTCTAGTTTTTAGTCTAAGAAACAGAATCATAGCAAATTGTAATTATTGTCAAAGTTTTCAACATATTTTTTTAGTCTTATCCGGCAACGCCTTATGACCCATAAGCCACCTCCAAATCGAGTACGTGTATATGTGTCAAACTCGATAAGACCAAAACGTGGAGTTCACACGGGGTTATGGACTTATTTATATTTCACCACACTTATCATGGGCGAATTTCAACTTGAATTTTTTTTTCTTTCTTATCGGCATGTGTTTGGAAGTATATTCTTTTTTAACTATTTTCATAATTTTGTTTTCCTCTGAGAAAATTCAATTATACCTTCTCTGAAAATATCTTTGAATTTGGTTTGAATTATTAGTTTCATCTATGTATTATTTGTGATTTTAAAAATACTTTTTTATTTGATTAATTGAACTTAAATATTCTTCCGATCTTTGCAACATGAGCGAAATACATCCCTAAGTTCTTTTCAAGTTTAAGTGTGTTTTCAACACTTTTTTCAAATTCTTTTTCACTAAGAGTCGCATGCTCTTATAAGAGTTTGAAATCACTTGTTATTATATAATTAATTCTGATAAATACTAACCAAAACTAATTAGAAAAAGATTTATATATATATTTTTTTTTTTGGGATTTTCCAAAGGCTATTATTTCAAATTGCTTGAAATTGAAGAAGCTCGATAGTTAACTCGAATTGCATAGGGTCAAAATTGGGTGTCAACAATTGCCCCCTTCTTTGTGTAGGGTCGATGAAAGAGAACCTGGGCAAAGAAGATTGACGAATCCAATTTTGACCGAACCCATTTCATCTTTGGGAAAGAGATTTTGGTACAGACTTTAGGAATTATGACCGAACTCTAGAATCGAGTTTCCTACCTATCTCAAGCTAATAGGAATCCAGGCTAGTTGTAGTTCGTTATGCTTGATTTGACACACGGTTATGAAAGAATTCAAAAGTTATCCCTGTAACAACCCTAAAAATGAATAGGATCAAGACTTAGGTGTTTCAAGAATGCTTGTGATTAGACCAAGGTCCACACGTATTGATACGCGTAGAACCAGACCTCAGAACCCTTACTACGACCAAGCCAACTAACTTGGGGAGTTAATTGAGCTTGGAAAGGTTGGAACCAACCATGTGAGGCTCACGAAAACGAAGGTTTAATCGAAAGAGTTTTTACCGGACTCAAAAGAAGAAATTTTAAGTTTTGAGGGTCCAAGGGTAAAATGGTCTTTTCCAATCCAAGGGCAATATTGTAATTACCCTGAGTAATTAATTATTTAATTAATTAAGTTAAAAAAATAATAAAATTCGGGTGGGGCAACCCGAAGTGACCTATTTTCGCAAAATGGGGTCACCCGAGTTCGAACCCCACTAAGAGCAAGATTTAACTTGCTTTTATTTTAATGTGTTAATTTAGTTTTAATAAATAATTAGTAATATCTGATTTAGGAAAAAGAAATCAGAGTTTTTATTGATTTTTATTAATTAATAAATTGACTAATTCAAACCCACAAAGTCCTACTTATACTAGACTTCTATCTCCCATTTCCCCACACTCTCTTGCACGATTTCTCTCTCTTTCTCACACACTCTCTGGCTGCAAAACGTGAACAAAAGTCAGAAGAAAACAAAAATTCTTCATGCTTGAAGAATTCACAAGCAAAACACAAAAGAGAAAGCAATTCGGTAACGTTAAGCAAAACATACTACGCTAGTCGGGTGAGGTGTGAGTGTGAGCGTTTGGATTGATTTGTGGAGGAGTTCTTGGGCAGCATTTTGAACATCTAACAAGAAAACAAAGGTATGGGTCTTCTTACTCTTGGTCCCTTTCCCAAGAGACCCCTAGGACTCAGTAAATTCGGTTCAAAAACTAAGGTTGTATCCCCTGTTGCATGTCCCTGTCATTAGCTCCCAACGAATGTAGGTTGGTATGAATGCTGGTAGACTTAGGATTATGTGATATTTGTGATGAATGTTAATGTATTTGATGTACGTTAATTCATGAAAAGACAACTATGTGCGTGTTCAAATTAAGGAAAGAAAATGTGTATGGCATGTTGAGTCTCGGCCTAGAGGCTTAATTTTGTTAATGTTTTGTTTGTTGTTTTACGTACACTAATTGATGTAAAATGTGATGTTCATGTGATATGAAGTATGGCTGAATTTAGAAGCAAACATTTTGGTTAAGAAGTGTGAAAAATTGTGGTAAAGAACGTACCAAATAAACTATGTATTGCCTTATGAATTTACTAACAAAAGGAGATAAAAATGAGTAAAGAAATTACTTTGAATTTCCAGCACTTTGTTAATATGTCTCTGCCAAATTAAGATGTTTCAAATGCCAAGAAAAATAAGGAAAATAAGGTGAGGTCTTTGAGGGTTGAACCCGAGACCTTACCCCTTTAAAAAAAATGGTTTAATTAAAGAAGAAGAAATTCGTGTGGTGAGGGGGATTCGAACCTATGGTGGCTGGGGAATAAGAGTGAAGAAAAAGAAAACAAGAAATGAGAGGGGTGGGATTCGAACCCACACCCTCTCGGTTAGAAACCAACAAAAGGAAAAGTTTTGAGAGGCGTGGGATTCGAACCCACGACCTCTATGCGGATGAAGGAGATAATATAAAAATAAAATGAGGCTGTGGGGATTCGACCCCACAACCTCACAGTCAACTCAAATAAGTCAACTTTTAAAAAGGAGAATAAATAAAGAGGTTGTGGGGGTTCGAACCCACAACCTCTCGGCCTAAGCGAATGGAAGGGAGGGGAAATTAAAGGATAATTTGGTGTGGCTGAGGGGACTCGACCTCGGGTCCCAAAGCCTCACATGAACCGAAGCATATTAAAGAAAAACGAAAATGGGGTTGTGGGGGCTTGAACCCCCAACCCCTCGGCCAACACAAGAGAGATTTTTAGTAGAAAAGTAAACCTTCAATGTAAACATTGTGTTTTGACTTAGAGGTAAAATGTCATGACTATTAGTATAAAATCTATTAATAATGTAAATGACATTCAATTGATTCAAGACTTGGGATTCCTTGCCCAACCTTCCGTATTGATACATAAATCATACGTGAACAAAACGTAAAAGAATAATGCCACCTACTTAGATCTAATTCAATATCTTGGCATAACTACAAGATACATAAGTCTTGTACTACATAAGCTTAGGAATGTAAGAATTACTTAACGAACTACGAATGAAGCCTCATGGCTTGTGTGTATAGACTCATAAGTCTAGCATACGATCAAAAGTAAGTGAACCTAAGATGTATGAAATGAAATGATGAACCCTAGAAGGGTTAGGTATGACTGTAAATACACTAAATGGCCAAGTGCATTGGCATATGATGAGATGAATAATGAAATGATGAAATGAACATTCACATAATAAGAGGTGAGTAACTATGAAAAGCAAAGATGCTAATGATAATGAATGAGGTGACAACATGACATGAGGCTAATGTAAATAATGAGAGTAATCTCAAATGAGCCTAAGTAAATGTTACCAACACGTACTCACCTATGAGAGTGTAAGATAATGAAGAGACAAGTCTCTATAAACACTCTAATGAGAGTATTGAACTTAACACACTCAATACAAATGATGAGATGAGAAATCATCTAATGAGCTATGATGTCCTCATACTAAAAGCTAGCTTCCATGACGTATGAGATGAATGAAATGGAACTTTATACTGAGCACCGATAGACTAGCTATGAGCGGTGATGCCTTCTTTCGAGAAGGGCGGAGGTTCACGTAACTCTCATGAGATGAGACTGTCCGTTTTGCCGGGTATGGGTCTCCTTATATCTCCTAGTCTTTGAACCTATACTCCCAATATAGGGATCTGGCGGGATTAAATTCCCATGTACGCTAGCATGTTATTGGATCACTTTGGCCGGTGATTCCACCTCTTTTCGGTGTGGGGGAGACACTGGATTTCATGATGCTCACATGATCTATGTCGGTTAAAGTTAAAGTTCCCAATGAATGAATGAGGCCAGCCTCAAATGATGCACATAATGAAATGAATGAATGCCAAAGGTGTTAGGATAGGATAATCAATAGGTGAGTTAGATTCAAGTAATGACATTAGGTCATTCTTGGTCATTGCACAACGAACCTAATGAAAGTCTTAAACTACATCCTAGGTATAACCGGTGGTTACACTGGACTATGAACGAAATGAAATGAAGTACGTATGAATGAATGAAGCAGACTCTGTGTTTGCTAATGAAGACTCCCTAGTTGAGGTCCCATATGTTGAGCCCTCATTTCTGGGATGTCTTAATGTAAAGTCCATGATCCCAAGGTCTCATGGTATATGAATAAATGATATAAAGGAGTTATGTGCTACATGTAAAATGTACTGTATGCTATATGATATGTGCTATGTGTAAAAGTTATGTGCTGTGTGCAAAATGTGAAAAGTATGATGATGTATGTTATTCTCATGGTATCACTTTACTAATCCAAATTTGGAAAGCTCACTTACTTTCCTAATCCAAATTTGGAAACTTTCCTAATCTCAATTTGGCAAGTCCACTGACTTGACTTCCAAAAATCATGTTGTTAGGAAAGAGCTATTCTTTCTCATGCATGTCCTTGGTGTGTGCTTGCATATACCCATACTTAGTACAAGTGTGTACTAACCCTATACGAACTCTACTATTTTAGGTGCAGGCACAGGTGGACGGTAGAGCTACAGGATCATCGCTGCAGTTATCCGGACGTCCAGCATTCATCCGGTTTTGGGTAGGTCCTCATGCTTTCGAGGATGCTACTGTTTATGTTCTAGCTTAGTTTAGGAGTTGAGCTTGTATTCACAAGTGGATGGCTCTTGGACATACAGAGGGAATGGGTGATTCATCGAGCTGGAACTCTCGTCACTACGGTGAGACCAACTCCAGCCAGTATCCTAGCGGAATGTGGCACCGGTTCGTTTCATGGGAACACCTACTAGTGGAGCATGTTCCACTAGCGTTTCTTTCTTATTTTATTCAGACTATGTATGGATGCCATTTTGGCAATTATACGATTATGTTATTGAACTATTTTTTCCATTTGATTATCTCTTAATGTTTAGATGATTGATGTTGAACGAATTACGAATGTATTAGAAATGTTTAGTAAGTAATGTTTAGAAACAAAAAGTTTCAAATTTTCCACTAAAATTTACCTATGTAAAGTAAGAATGACGTAAGTAGGCTTGTCTGCGACCTCTGAGAGGTCAACGACGCCGGTCTCGTCTGGGGTCTAGATTCCAGTCGTGACAAAGTTGGTATCAGAGCACTAGGTTAAATTACGAAAATAATAAGTTCACATCAACCACATTGAGTAGTTTCTAAGTCATGGTAGTGAAGTGCACCAGTATCCTGGATTAGAGACTGCATGATGCGTAGGAATTTTTCCCTTCTTCTGATCTTATCGTGCTTTTCTAAATGTCTGAATTCTTGGTGTTATGAGCGTGTCTAACATCAATCCTTTTTGTTTTTCCAGAGAATGAACACTAGGAGAGGATTTGGTTAGAGGAGAGAAGGAGCAGCTGCTGGAGGTAATCAGGATCTACCCCAGGCTCTAGCTGAAGGAGTGGCCATGCCAGTTAACCCAGCTGGGTTGACTGATGCTGAGGTGCGGGCATCTTTAGCCCAAATGGCACAGGCAATTACCATGAAGGCCCAGGCTATGACTGCCCAGGTCAACAGACAGGATGTTCAAAGGGAGAACCCACCGGTCCGTAGCATGGCTGACAGACTGAGGGATTTCACGAGGATGTATCCTCCCATTTTCACAGGGGTTAAGACATCGGAGGATCCTCAGGAATTTGTAGATGAGGTGCATAAGATTCTGGTGGCTATGGGGGCCACTGACATTGAGAAGGCTGAGCTGGCTTCCTATCAGCTCAAGGATGTAGCACAGACTTGGTGCAAGATGTGGCAAGATAGCCGTGTCTTAGGTGGAGTACCAGTCACATGGGAGCTGTTCAAGACAGCATTTCTGGAGAGATTCTTTCCCAGGGAGATGAGGGAGGCCAAAGTTGAGGAATTCATCAACCTCAAACAAGGCTCCATGACAGTCAGGGAGTATTCCCTGAAGTTTGTTAAGCTGTCAAGGTATGTTGTTTTTCCCTAAGTATTTAATAGCAAGAATAAGAATAATACTGAACCGTGTTGAAATCTCCCAGGTATGCTACTTCCCTGGTTTCTAACAGCAGGGATGAGATGAGCAGGTTCCTCACAGGAATCAATGGAGACCTGGAGGAGGAGTGTCGATCTGCTATGCTCCATGACAATATGGATCTTTCCAGGTTGATGGTGCATGTCCAGCAGGTAGAGGACAGCCGCAGAAAAAGAGGTGTTCGTGATGCTAGGAGGCCCAGGCCTCAAGACCAGGCAGGACCCAGTCTTGGAGGTCACAGGAATAACTTTGGCGTCCGTGAGCAACCAAGGTTCAAAAAGGGGCAACAGACTTCTGGGAATTCTAATCCTCAGAGGAGTGCTACACCTAAAGGAGGCAGACCTGAGCCCAAGAAAAGAAATGGAGGTGAGATGCAGCGTACTAAGAAGAGTTGTGCTAAGTGTGGCCGAGCTCACAGTGGAGAGTGCAGACAGGGCACTAATGCCTGCTTCGATTGTGGTAAGAGTGGACACATGGTCAGAGACTGTCCACAGAACAGAGGTCAGGCTGGAGGTAATACTCAGCCTAGGCCTAATCCACAGGGTGCAGCAGCAGCCGAGCCTCCTAAGAGGAACAGGTTCTATGCCCTGAAGGGCAGAGAGGAGCAGGAGAAGTCCGCTGATGTGGTCACAGGTATGCTGCAAGTATTCTCAACTTCTGTGTATGCTTTACTTGATCCAGGGTCTACACTTTCCTTTGTAACTCCTCTGCTTGCTCTTACTTTTGAGGTGTTGCCTGAAGTTCTACATGATCCTATAGTGGTTAGTACACCTTTAGGAGAGAATGTAAGAACTGATAGAGTGTACAAAGATTGCCCAATAGTTGTGAGTGGTAAAACTATGTGTGCAAACCTGATTGAGTTACCCATGCATGATTTTGATGTTATTCTTGGCATAGATTGGCTTCACAGTTGCTATGCTTGCTTAGACTGTCATAGTAGACTGGTGAGATTTCGCTTTCCTAATGAAGAAGAGTTAGTCTGGGAGGGGTACAATTCGAGTCGTCCTAACCCCTTGATTTCTAACCTTAAGGCCAACAAAATGATGTCCAAGGGGTTATTGTGTCATCTTGTGAGTGTTAATGATTTAGATCATGACATTCCTTCCATAGACTCTGTACCTGTAGTGAATGAGTTCTTAGATGTGTTCCCTGATGATTTACCTGGAGTCCCTCCCCTTCGAGAGATAGACTTTGGTATCGATTTAGAACCCGATACTAAACCAATCTCAATTCCTCCTTACAGAATGGCTCCAGCTGAACTCAAAGAGTTGAAGCTGCAGTTAAAAGATCTCACTGACAAGGGTTTCATTCAGCCGAGCATATCCCCTTGGGGCGCTCCAGTGTTGTTTGTAAAGAAGAAAGATGGAACCCTTAGAATGTGTATCGATTATCGGCAGCTCAACAAAGTTACTATAAAGAATAAGTATCCACTCCCCAGAATAGATGATCTGTTTGACCAACTCCATGGGTCTAATTTCTTCTCTAAGATTGATCTTCGTTCAGGGTATCATCAGCTTAGGGTTAGGGATAGAGATATCCCAAAGACAGCCTTTCGTACCCGCTATGGTCACTATGAGTTTTTAGTCATGTCATTTGGTCTCACGAATGCACCTACTGCATTTATGGATCTCATGAACAGGGTCTTCCGTGAATACCTTGACTCTTTCGTCATAGTATTCATTGATGACATTCTCATCTACTCTAAGACCAAGGAAGAGCATGAACAACATTTGAGATTAACCTTGCAGGTACTTAGACAGCATCAGTTGTATGCCAAATTCAACAAATGTGAATTCTGGCTGAGATCAGTGACCTTCCTGGGTCATGTGGTGTTCGATCAGGGCATGGAGGTGGATCCCAGGAAGACTGAAGTTGTGAAAAACTGGCCAAAACCTCTTACTCCTACTGACATCCGTAGCTTTTTGGGATTGGCTGGTTACTATCGCAGGTTTGTGGAGGGCTTTTCCTCCATTGCTGCCCCATTGACAGCTTTGACTAAGAAGAAAGCCAAGTTCGAATGGACGGAGACTTGTGAGAAAAGTTTCCAGGAGCTCAAGGACAGACTCACTTCAGCCCCGGTGCTTACCTTGCCAAAATGTGGTGAGAACTACAATGTATATTGTGATGCATCTAGGGTTGGTTTGGGTTGTGTTCTTATGCAGGTTGGCAAGGTGATAGCCTATGCATCTAGACAACTCAAGGTTCATGAGAAGAATTATCCCACTCATGACCTGGAGTTGGCAGCTGTGGTATTTGCACTGAAGCTGTGGAGGCATTATCTGTGTGGAGTGCATGTAGATGTGTTCACAGACCATAAAAGTCTCCAGTACGTGTTCACACAGAGGGAGTTGAACCTACGTCAGCGGAGATGGTTGGAGCTGCTGAAGGATTATGACTTGAATGTGCACTATCATCCAGGTAAGGCAAATGTTGTAGCTGATGCTTTGAGCAGGATGAGCATGGGAAGTACAGCTCACATTGAGGATGAGAAGAGGGAGATGGTAAAAGATGTACACAGACTGGCCAGACTGGGTGTGCGGTTGGTTGACTCCACTAGTGGGGATGTTTCAGTTCATCCTAGTTCTGAATCATCCTTGGTAGTTGAAGTCAAGCAGGGTCAGCATCTGGATCCCGTGTTGATGGAGTTGAAGGACTCAGTGCTACTGAAGATGAATAAGTCTTTCACTTTGGGAGGTGATGGCATACTTAGATATCAGGACAGGCTGTGTGTGCCAGATGTGGGTGATTTGCGGACCAGGATTGTTGCAGAGGCCCATGGTTCCAGATATTCTATACATCCAGGTTCCACCAAGATGTATCATGATCTCAAGCAAATTTATTGGTGGGATGGCATGAAGAAGGACATTGCAGAATATGTGGCCAAGTGTCCTAATTGTCAGCAGGTTAAGGCAGAGCATCTTAAGCCTGGTGGTCTGACGCAGATTATTGAGGTTCCGACTTGGAAATGGGAGGCCATTAACATGGACTTCGTGGTTGGGCTTCCGAGGACTAGGAGGCAGCATGACTCTATATGGGTTATTGTGGACAGGTTGACTAAGTCTGCCCACTTTATCCCTGTAAAGTCTACTTATCGAGCCGAGGATTATGCGAGGCTCTACATTGATGAGATTGTGAGATGGCATGGGATTCCCTTGTCTATTATTTTAGACAGAGGAGCTCAGTTTAATTCTCATTTCTGGAGATCTTTCTAGAAGAGCTTGGGCACGCAGGTGAAGCTTAGCACTGCCTTTCACCCTCAAACAGATGGGCAGGCAGAGCGCACCATTCAGACGTTGGAGGATATGCTGAGGGCGTGTGTGATTGACTTCAGAGGTAATTGGGATGACCATCTGCCTTTGATAGAGTTCTCATATAATAATAGCTATCACTCCAGCATTGGGATGGCACCGTTTGAGGCATTGTATGGTAGGAGGTGTAGATCTCCAGTTGGGTGGTTCGAGGTTGGAGAGTCATCCATTTTGGGGCCGGAGATCATTCATGAGGCCTTAGAGAAGGTCAAAATGATTAGAGACAGGTTGACTACTGCGTACAATCGGCAGAAGTCATATGCTGATAACAGAAAGCGACCCTTAGAGTTTGATGTTGGTGACCAGGTTTACTTAAAAATATCACCTATGAAAGGGGTGATGAGATTTGGTAGGAAAGGGAAGCTGAGTCCGAGATATGTTGGGCCATATGAGATCCTACAGCGTGTGGGTGAGGTGGCCTATGAGTTGGCATTGCCCGCAGAGTTAGCTTCTGTCCATCCAGTCTTTCATGTATTTATGTTGAAGAAGTGCCTAGGTGATCCAGCATCAATCTTACCTGTTGAAGGTTTGGGGGTTGATGAAGACTTGTCTTATGAGGAGGTACCGGTTGAAATCTTAGACAGACAGGTCAAGCGGCTGAGGAACAAGGAGATTACCACAGTGAAAGTATTGTGGAGAAATCATCTTGTTGAGGGTGCTACGTGGGAAGCTGAGGCTGACATGAGGGCCCGCTACCCTCACCTGTTCAGCTCTTGAGGTTAGACTTTATACTCTTAAACATATGCTTCCTTACCTCCCCGTAATTTGTTGCTATTGATTGACTGTGTATAGTGCTTTTATTACGACCTGACTGGCATTACAACATGAAGTAGTAGTGTCATTCGGGGACGAATGTTCCTAAGGGGGGGATAATGTAACAACCCTAAAAATGAATAGGATCAAGACTTAGGTGTTTCAAGAATGCTTGTGATTAGACCAAGGTCCACACATATTGATACGCGTAGAACCAGACCTCAGAACCCTTACTACGACCAAGCCAACTAACTTGGGGAGTTAATTGAGCTTGGAAAGGTTGGAACCAACCATGTGAGGCTCACGAAAAGGAAGGTTTAATCGAAAGAGTTTTTATCGGACTCAAAAGAAGAAATTTTAAGTTTTGAGGGTCCAAGGGTAAAATGGTCTTTTCCAGGCCAAGGTTAATATTGTAATTACCCTGAGTAATTAATTATTTAATTAATTAAGTTAAAAAAATAATAAAATTCGGGTGGGGCAACCCGAAGTGACCCATTTTTGCAAAATGGGGTCACCCGGGTTCGAACCCCACTAAGAGCAAGATTTAACTTGCTTTTATTTTAATGTGTTAATTTAGTTTTAATAAATAATTAGTAATATCTGATTTAGGAAAAAGAAATCAGATTTTTTATTGATTTTTATTAATTAATAAATTGACTAATTCAAACCCACAAAGTCCTACTTATACTAGACTTCTATCTCCCATTTCCCCACACTCTCTTGCACGATTTCTCTCTCTTTCTCACACATTCTCTGGCTGCAAAACGTGAACAAAAGTCAGAAGAAAACAAAAATTCTTCATGCTTGAAGAATTCACAAGCAAAACACAAAAGAGAAAGCAATTCGGTAACGTTAAGCAAAACATACTACGCTAGTCGGGTGAGGTGTGAGTGTGAGCGTTTGGATTGATTTGTGGAGGAGTTCTTGGGCAGCATTTTGAACATCTAACAAGAAAACAAAGGTATGGGTCTTCTTACTCTTGGTCCCTTTCCCAAGAGACCCCTAGGACTCAGTAAATTCGGTTCAAAAACTAAGGTTGTATCCCCTGTTGCATGTCCCTGTCATTAGCTCCCAACGAATGTAGGTTGGTATGAATGCTGGTAGACTTAGGATTATGTGATATTTGTGATGAATGTTAATGTATTTGATGTACGTTAATTCATGAAAAGACAACTATGTGCGTGTTCGAATTAAGGAAAGAAAATGTGTATGGCATGTTGAGTCTCGGCCTAGAGGCTTAATTTTGTTAATGTTTTGTTTGTTGTTTTACGTACACTAATTGATGTAAAATGTGATGTTCATGTGATATGAAGTATGGCTGAATTTAGAAGCAAACATTTTGGTTAAGAAGTGTGAAAAATTGTGGTAAAGAACGTACCAAATAAACTATGTATTGCCTTATGAATTTACTAACAAAAGGAGATAAAAATGAGTAAAGAAATTACTTTGAATTTCCAGCACTTTGTTAATATGTCTCTGCCAAATTAAGATGTTTCAAATGCCAAGAAAAATAAGGAAAATAAGGTGAGGTCTTTGAGGGTTGAACCCGAGACCTTACCCCTTTAAAAAAAATGGTTTAATTAAAGAAGAAGAAATTCGTGTGGTGAGGGGGATTCGAACCTATGGTGGCTGGGGAATAAGAGTGAAGAAAAAGAAAACAAGAAATGAGAGGGGTGGGATTCGAACCCACACCCTCTCGGTTAGAAACCAACAAAAGGAAAAGTTTTGAGAGGCGTGGGATTCGAACCCACGACCTCTATGCGGATGAAGGAGATAATATAAAAATAAAATGAGGCTGTGGGGATTCGACCCCACAACCTCACAGTCAACTCAAATAAGTCAACTTTTAAAAAGGAGAATAAATAAAGAGGTTGTGGGGGTTCGAACCCACAACCTCTCGGCCTAAGCGAATGGAAGGGAGGGGAAATTAAAGGATAATTTGGTGTGGCTGAGGGGACTCGACCTCGGGTCCCAAAGCCTCACATGAACCGAAGCATATTAAAGAAAAACGAAAATGGGGTTGTGGGGGCTTGAACCCCCAACCCCTCGGCCAACACAAGAGAGATTTTTAGTAGAAAAGTAAACCTTCAATGTAAACATTGTGTTTTGACTTAGAGTTAAAATGTCATGACTATTAGTATAAAATCTATTAATAATGTAAATGACATTCAATTGATTCAAGACTTGGGATTCCTTGCCCAACCTTCCGTATTGATACATAAATCATACGTGAACAAAACGTATAAGAATAATGCCACCTACTTAGATCTAATTCAAGATCTTGGCATAACTACAAGATACATAAGTCTTGTACTACATAAGCTTAGGAATGTAAGAATTACTTAACGAACTACGAATGAAGCCTCATGGCTTGTGTGTATAGACTCATAAGTCTAGCATACGATCAAAAGTAAGTGAACCTAAGATGTATGAAATGAAATGATGAACCCTAGAAGGGTTAGGTATGACTGTAAATACACTAAATGGCCAAGTGCATTGGCATATGATGAGATGAATAATGAAATGATGAAATGAACATTCACATAATAAGAGGTGAGTAACTATGAAAAGCAAAGATGCTAATGATAATGAATGAGGTGACAACATGACATGAGGCTAATGTAAATAATGAGAGTAATCTCAAATGAGCCTAAGTAAATGTTACCAACACGTACTCACCTATGAGAGTGTAAGATAATGAAGAGACAAGTCTCTATAAACACTCTAATGAGAGTATTGAACTTAACACACTCAATACAAATGATGAGATGAGAAATCATCTAATGAGCTATGATGTCCTCATACTAGAAGCTAGCTTCCATGACGTATGAGATGAATGAAATGGAACTTTATACTGAGCACCGATAGACTAGCTATGAGCGGTGATGCCTTCTTTCGGGAAGGGCGGAGGTTCACGTAACTCTCATGAGATGAGACTGTCCGGCTTGCCGGGTATGGGTCTCCTTATATCTCCTAGTCTTTGAACCTATACTGCCAATATAGGGATCTGGCGGGATTAAATTCCCATGTACGCTAGCATGTTATTGGATCACTTTGGCCGGTGATTCCACCTCTTTTCGGTGTGGGGGAGACACTGGATTTCATGATGCTCACATGATCTATGTCGGTTAAAGTTAAAGTTCCCAATGAATGAATGAGGCCAGCCTCAAATGATGCACATAATGAAATGAATGAATGCCAAAGGTGTTAGGATAGGATAATCAATAGGTGAGTTAGATTCAAGTAATGACATTAGGTCATTCTTGGTCATTGCACAACGAACCTAATGAAAGTCTTAAACTACATCCTAGGTATAACCGGTGGTTACACTGGACTATGAACGAAATGAAATGAAGTACGTATGAATGAATGAAGCAGACTCTGTGTTTGCTAATGAAGACTCCCTAGTTGAGGTCCCATATGTTGAGCCCTCATTTCTGGGATGTCTTAATGTAAAGTCCATGATCCCAAGGTCTCATGGTATATGAATAAATGATATAAAGGAGTTATGTGCTACATGTAAAATGTACTGTATGCTATATGATATGTGCTATGTGTAAAAGTTATGTGCTGTGTGCAAATGTGAAAACTATGATGATGTATGTTATTCTCATGGTATCACTTTCCTAATCCAAATTTGGAAAGCTCACTTACTTTCCTAATCCAAATTTGGAAACTTTCCTAATCTCAATTTGGCAAGTCCACTGACTTGACTTCCAAAAATCATGTTGTTAGGAAAGAGCTATTCTTTCTCATGCATGTCCTTGGTGTGTGCTTGCATATACCCATACTTAGTACAAGTGTGTACTAACCCTATACGAACTCTACTATTTTAGGTGCAGGCACAGGTGGACGGTAGAGCTACAGGATCATCGCTGCAGTTATCCGGACGTCCAGCATTCATCCGGTTTTTGGTAGGTCCTCATGCTTTCTAGGATGCTACTGTTTATGTTTTAGCTTAGTTTAGGAGTTGAGCTAGTGGAGCATGTTCCACTAGCGTTTCTTTCTTATTTTATTCAGACTATGTATGGATGCCATTTTGGCAATTATACGATTATGTTATTGAACTATTTTTTCCATTTGATTATCTCTTAATGTTTAGATGGTTGATGTTGAACGAATTACGAATGTATTAGAAATGTTTAGTAAGTAATGTTTAGAAACAAAAAGTTTCAAATTTTCCGCTAAAATTTACCTATGTAAAGTAAGAATGACGTAAGTAGGCTTGTCTGCGACCTCTGAGAGGTCAATGATGCCGATCTCATCTGGGGTCTAGATTCCAGTCGTGACAATCCCGATATCAAATTATGAAGAGATCGGAATGCTCGAGAATAAGATTTGAGAGAGATTGTTGGAATACAACCGAGTTTTCAATGTTGAGCTCGCCTACATATCCTTAAAACTTAGGAATCAGGCTGTTTGTAGTCCGACTCGATTGGTTGAAAAGGAAATCTAGTATGTATGATAACCTTTGGTTTGGGAAGAGTGACAAATAAATCGAGCAATGAAAAAGAGGCTTGAAACCGTTTAGCCATGAATGTGGTGCACTTCACACCCATAATTAAGAACTTACACGGACATAATTTCCAAAGCTTTTGGTACACCGTCAACTCAGACTGGAAAGTTGCTTCCGATAAGAGGGAAAGGTTTTAGGATGAGAAATTGAAACTGATAAACTCAAAGAAAACACACATGCCTTTGATGTCCAGTTCGCTACTAAGGAAAAATTTACACGTTGTGCTGCGTCTTTTTTTATGTTGTCTGGACCTGTGGTTTAATTTGAGAATTCATCCTTTTGGATGTTCTCGATAAAGATTAAGATAAAAATGTAATTTAAATGGAAAGATAGCGTACTTTACCTTGTTAGCACTTAATTGCTCTCCTTCAATGTATAGTCAACTTCTTTAATTTGACGTAAGGCAAATAAAGTTTATATCTCATATTTGTGACATGATTCTTTACAATATTCTTCTTTTAATATCAAAGTAGTAGAATAGACTAATGCAATATATTGATGGTTTGAATATGATGTCTCTCTCAGCATTTTGAAGATGTAATGCCCCTCTTCGCAGTTGAATATGCAGTGGACATCTCGGCGGTTTGGATATGATGGCCTTCTCGGCTGTTTGAATATGCAATGGACCTCTCGGCGTTTTCAAGATGATGTCCCTCTCGGCGTTAGTAGATGATGGCCCTCTTGGCAATGAAATATATAATGGCCCTCTTGGCGTTTTGAAGATGATGTCCTTCTCGGCGTTCGTAGATGATGGCCTACTTGGCATTGAAATATATAATGGCCCTCTTGGCATTTGAGGATGCGATTACCCTCTCGGCGTTCGTACATGATGGCCTTCTTGGCGATTGAATATGTAATGACCCTCTTGGCATTTGAAGATGCAATGGCCCTCTCGGCGTTCGTAGATGATGACCCTCTCAGCAATTATATATTCATCTTTGATAATATAATATGGATGAACCTCTCGGAAATGATATTACCACCTTTGATAATATAATGTTGATAGCCCTCTCAGCAATGATATTACCATCTTTGATAATATAATGTTGATGACCCTCTTGGCAATGATATTACCACCTTTGATAATATAATGTTGATGGCCCTTTTAGAAATGCACATCACCGTGTTTGGTATCGATGTGACTTACAAATATCCTTCAACGTTAGCCTCTTTCGGCTTTAACGTGATAATAATATTTTGGCAAGTTGCACTTCAAATTCTCTCCGATATTTGATATGTCTTACTTGTGCCCTTCAGACGTCTTTGACACTGGAAAAAGCAATATGATGTTATCACAATCATTTGTACATCTTAAAGTGTAATCCTCTTGATGCTTTCACTTTTTTTTTCTTGACCACTTGTATATTCTTTGTGGCTACTATTTTTGTTGAGGAATATAAACAAGAAATTGTCATTCAAAATACTAAGTTAACTACTTTTTATCGCAGGGATATCAATGTCTGTTCCTGCATAAAGAAGATGTCAGTCTTGAGTGCTTTTTCTCTTCAAACTTTTCCATATTTGTTCAATATGATGATCTATTGATATCCGTACAAACCTGCATCCACATAAAATTTATTAGTTTTAAATGAACTAATATGTGTTGACTTCTTTGATTGTTGGCTCTTTCTTTTGCTATCCTTGGTTGATTGCTTCTAGCTCCCCACTTCTTGGTAGACTTAAGATAGACCTATATTTTTCACAAAATATTTGATATACGTCTAAAGTTTAAGAAAAATATTTTTTTTTGAAAAGTAATAATGAGGGTCACTGTCAAGTGTCATGTCAAATTAAAGCTTAAGTGAATACTTCAGTTCAAGTTTCGATATATCCAAAAAGTTCTTTTAAGCTGGGGAAATATGAAGTTTGTCTTTGAATTTCTAAGATATTGGGTTCATTAGCTTCCAATCACACTGGAGATTACTTGTCATTAATTCTGAACTTCTGACAGTACTTGATAGAATTTTTGAGATCTTCTCAAAAATTCTGCCCCAGTGAAATGTCCTGCATTTCTCAAGTCTTTGGTAGGAAGACTTGAGGAATTTTTGAGATTTTTTCAAAAATTCTGCCCCAGTGATTTCTTTTTATTTCTCAATTCTTCGTAGAAAGACTTTCGGAATTTTTGAGATCTTCTCAAAAATTATGCCCAGTGAAATGTCTTGTCATTTCTCAATTCTTTGGCAAGAAGACTTTGAGGATTTTTGAGATTTCTCAAAAATTCTGCCCCAATTGTCTTTTCCTAATGCATGCCCAATCTTGTCTTGCTGAAGAAGGATCTTTAGAATTTTTGAGCTCCTCTTAAAAATTCTACCCAGTTTCCATTATAAAGGGAAAGGGAAATTTATGGGGTGTATGACTGAGCCGTTGTGGCGCCTACGTATCCCATTGAGGCAAAAATCAGGTCAAAAGTAGTTCCCCTTTTGGGAATAAAAGAAATAACAAAGTTTAATAAGAAAATTACTGAGGCCGACATAGGCCGCCTATGTATCTCATTTTTGAGAATTGAGGTCAGACGTAGTTGAATACAAGGATATAAAAACTTGGCATAAGCAATTACAAACAAATGATACAATTACAAAGAAAGTGATGAGAGAGAAACTAATCTTCAGACGTAGTATCTCTTGATAGCATCTGAGTTGATTGATTTTGGCCACCATAGACATCCATCTATGACATGATCAAGGCACCTCCAGATAACACTTTACGAATCATGTATGGCCCTTGCCAATTTGGTGTAAATTTCCCCTTATACTCATCTTGATGGGGGAAGATGCGTTTGAGGACCAATTGTCCTTCTTTAAATGTTCGAGATCTAACTTTTTATTGAAAGCACGATTCATTCTCTGTTGATATAATTGGCCATGACAAACATCGGTCATGCTATTTTCATCAATTAAGGCTAAATGTTCAATCCGATTACGAACCCAATCAGCATTGCTCAGTTCAGCTTCTTGAATGATCCTGAATGAAGGTATTTCAACTTCAGCGGGTACCACTGCTTCTGTCCCATATACTAGCAAGTACGGAGTTGCTCCGATTGATGTTCTAAAGGTTGTTCGGTATCCCAACAAAGCATATGGTAACATCTCATGCCAACCTCTTTGATTATCAATAATCTTTCTCAAAATCTTTTTAATGTTCTTATTGGCAGCTTCTACGGCTCTATTCATCTGAGGACGATAAGCAGTTGAATTTCGGTGAGTAATCTTGAATTGCTCACATATATCCTTCATCAAATGACTATTGAGGTTTGCACCATTGTTCGTAATAATGGAATCAGGTAGTCCAAATCGACATATCAAGTTGTTACGAACAAAATCAGTTACTACCTTCTCCGTCACAGATTTATAGGAATTTGGTTCCACCTACTTGGTGAAGTAATCAATGGCAACCAAAATAAATTTATGTCCATTAGAGGCGGCTGGCTCAATTGGTCCAATGACATCCATCTCCCAGGCCACAAATGGACAAGGTGATGCTATAGCGTTAAGTTCGTGAGGGGTGTACTCGGATCAAATCACTATGTACTTGACATTTATGACACTTTTGAACAAATCTACAATAATCGTGCTCCATAGTCATCCAAAAATAACCAGCTCGAAGGATATTCTTTGCAAAGGTAAGCCCGTTCATATGAGGTCCACAGACTCCAACACGTACTTCCTCAAGAAGTCTTGTAGCTTCTAGGGAATCTACGCACCTAAGGAGTCCCAAATATGGAGTCCTCCTATAAAGGATTTCTCCACTTAGAATGAAATTGTTAACCAATCGACGTATTGCCTTCTTCTGATTGGATGTTGCGTCTTCTGGATAAAGTCTCCATGTACTTCTTTATATCATAATACCAAGGCTTTTCATCTGGTTCCGCTTCGACATGAGAGCCATGAGAGGGTTGTTCCTTTAAATCTATCTCCAAAGGATTAATGTAATTCTGATCTTGATGCTTGATCATAGAAGAAATAGTGGCAAGAGCGTCGGCAAATTCATTTTGCAACCTTGGAGTGTGAATGAACTCTATCTTTCGAAATCTTTTGCACAATCTTTGCACCAGTTGTACATATGGTACAATCTTTGGATTCTTCATGGCCCATTCCCCTTGAACCTGGTGAATTAACAAGTTTGAATCCCTGATTACCAGCAACTCTTGGACATTCATGTTAAAAGCTAAACTTATGCCAAGAATGCAAGCCTCGTACTCTGCCATACTATTGGTGCAATGAAATCGAAGTTTAGCCGCCACAGGGTAATCTTGACTAGATTCTGATATTAGAACCGCTCCAATTCCAACTCCATTATAATTCACCACTCCATCAAAGAATACTCTCCAACTAGGGTATGACTCAGAAATACTTTCTCCTATGAACAACACATCTTTGTCAGGGAAGTATGTTTTGAGTGGTTCATATTCTTCATCGATTGGATTTTCTGCCAGATGATCGGCCAATGCTTGTCCTTTTACCGCTTTTTGAGTAACATACACAATGTCAAAATCGCTCAAAAGCATCTGCCATTTTGCCTGTTTTCCAGTCGGCATAGCTTTCTGGAAAATATACTTCAATAGATCCATCTTGGAAATAAGAAATGTAATGTGTGAAGACAAATAATGCCTCAAATTTTGGGCGATCCAAGTCAAAGCACAACATGTTCTTTCCAATAGAGTGTATCGAGCCTCATATGGAGTAAACTTTTTGCTAAAATAGTAAATCGCAAGTTCCTTCTTTCCTGTTTCATCATGTTGTCCTAATACACACCCGAATGCATTCTCCGAGACGGACAAGTATAGTAACAATGGACTTCCTTCTCGTGGAGGTACTAATACTGGTGGATTTGTCAAATAATCTTTGATAGTATTAAAAGCTTTTTGACACTCTTCGTTCCACACCATCAGTGCATCTTTTTTCAACAATTTAAAGCTAGGCTCGCAAACCATCGTGGATTGAGCTATGAATCAACTGATGTAGTTCAATCTTCCAAGGAAACTCATAACTTCTTTCTTAGTCTTCGGAGGAGGTAAATCTTAAATCGCCTTGACTTTGGTAGGATCAAGCTCAATGCCTCTTCTACTGACAATGAAACCCAATAATTTACCAGCTGGTACTCCAAAAACACATTTAGCAAGATTCAACTTCAAGTTGTATTAACGCAACCAATCAAAAAAAATTCTCAAATGGGTCAAGTGATCTAAACTCTCATGGGATTTGATAATTACGTCATCCACATACACTTCAATCTCCTTATGGATCATGTCATGAAAGATAGCTGCCATGGCTCTCATTTAGGTGGCCCCAACATTCTTAAGACCAAATGGCATAACCCGATAATGATAAACACCCCAAGGTGTAATGAAAGCTGTCTTTTCAGCATCTTTTTTATCTATCAAAATCTGATGATAACCAACAAATCAATCCACAAATGATTGCATTTCATGCTTAACACAGTTTTCGATGAGAATGTGGATATTTGGCAATGGAAAATTATCTCTTGGACTGTCTTTATTGAGATCTCTATAATCAACACATATTCTAATTTTACCATCTTTCTTAGGTACTGGAACAATATTGGCTAACCAAGTTGGATACTTAGTAACCTCCACAACTTTGGCTTGAATCTATTTGGTAACTTCTTCTTTGATTCTCAAACTCAATTCTGGCTTGAATTCTGAGTTTTCTGCTTTATCGAACTGAAATCTGGATCGATCGGAAAATTGTGAGAAACAATATATGTGCTCAGTCCGGGCATATCATCATAGGACCAAGCAAATATGTCGATGTAATGCTTAAGCAAACTGATGAAATCTTTTTTCTGATTTTCCTGATCCTGGTTTCTTTAACACTTTATTCGTCTCATAGGTTCACGATTTCAGTCTCCTCTAAGTTCGGCTTCTATTGATTCTCAAATTGTTTCAATTCTTCTGCGAGGTGTTCCGGAACCATGGTCTCTTCATCATATTCCTCGAACTCATTCTCATCTATCTCATTTCGCTCACTCAGCTTATGACATGACATGATATTGGCAGGTTTTAAGTTATTTTTACTGAAATCATAAATAAGCCATGTCACATAAAAACAATTTAAAAAATAAAAAATAAAAATTAGTAAGTTGTGAATAAATAAATTTAATCAATATAAGAGGCTTTCATTTAGATTAAAATAAAGTACAAACTTTGGCCATGACCATAAGTCAATCTGCCTTTTGAAACATCACGAGGGAAATTAAAACTTAAAGAGGTAAAACAACATAAAGGATGGGTCTGAGGCCTTATTCAGACTACCACCGATTTTATAAATAAGCAAAATAGATATGTCTTTGTCTACCAAGACGAGCGAGGAACCAGGAGCTTTATGGATTTCCAATTACGCACTCGTTCCTCTGGTTTGGCATCTCAAATGCCAGATGTCTCGATCATCTCCTCAAGTACAACATCAGTTTCTTCAAAAAGATACCCAATTCCCTCCTCGAGACTATCATAATTGCTATATTCTTGCACAGGAAATGATTGGTACAAGTGAGGTACCAATTTTGATAATTCCCAATCAACCACCTTTTTACCCAAAGCTTCTATCTCATCATCTGCTATTGGGATGTATCCCAAGAAAAACCTTGAACCTTTTGTTAAAATTTGGATAGGCTCAATGATACCTTGCAAATATTTTCCCAACCCAAAACCAGGTTCAAATCCACTTCTCAACATTAATGTGGCTATCATCTTGTAAACGGAAGGCATAGGAGGATGTAAAGCCAAATCATCACCGTTAGCATTCACTATCTCTACTGTATAGAAATCAGAACCTCTAGTCACATTGTCGACTATCGGGGCATAGTCATTCGAATGTCTTCTTTCACCATAAATGACTATTTCATGATCGTCCCACAAAAACTTCATCAACTGGTGGAGGGTAGAGGGCACGGCCCCAGCCATATGGATCCATGGTCTTCCAAGTAAAAGACTGTAGCTAATGGTGATGTCCATCACCTGGAACTCGACAGTGAAATCTGCAGGTCCTACTTCAATACCCAAACTAACAGCGCCCAATGTTTCTCTTTGACCCCCATCGAAGGCTCTCACATTTACTTGGTTCTGACAAATCTTCCCAAGATAAAATTCATTTGCTTAAGGGTCGACAACGGGCAAATATTAAGGCCAATCCGTCATCCATCAAAACACGATTCACAATCTTATCCCGACACTTGATTGTGATGTGCAAAGCTTTGTTATGCATCACCCATTCACAAGGAAACTCTTCATCGCTAAACTAACACAATGGCTTCCGATAACTTCGCTTACCATGGCTGCAAGATTATCACTGTTTGTCCCTGTCGGTACGTGAGTCTCATTTAAAGCTTTTAACAAAGCATGCCTATGTTGTTGTGAACTCATCAATAATGCCCACACAGAAATTTGAGCGGGCGTCTTCTCCAAATGTTTCACAATGGAATACTCTTAGGTTGCATTCTTCGCCAAAATTCCTCAACTTCAGCTTCACTGATTAGCCTTTTCTGGTGGTCTTTCTTGTTGCCTCCTTGATCCAATTCCTCTGGTGCGTAACATCTACCAGATCTAGTCATACCATGGGTGGTAGCAGTCTCGATCACAAACTCTTTCTTGGTAAGGCCTTTCTTTGGAACTGAAGTAAAATCTTGATGAGGTGCCATTATCACAAATTCTTTCTCAGTAAGGCCCTTCTTTGGTTCTGAAACAAAAGCTTGATGGGGTGTTATTATCACAAATTTTGGATTCTTGCTTATGCCTAGCGAGGCTACAACCTTCTCAAGACTGTCAATATTTGATGAGACTATCGTCTTAGCTGCACCCCAATCCTCTTCTGTTTCAATCATATTAATAGTATCTCCCCAGGATTTGGTAGAGGATTACTATACACATTAGGAGAGGCAGTTTGAAGGGTGACCACCTTGTGATCAATTAAGTCTTGAATCTTATGCTTTAGGTTGATGCAATCTTCGCTGGTATGTACTGCACTATTAGAGTGGTACGCACATATCTGATCAGCTCTAAAGAATTTAGAGTTTGTGTTGACAGGTTTAGGTTCAATGGGATGAATCATGTCAACAGCTTTCAATATTTCGAACAACTTGGTTTGACTTTCAATGAGAGGAGTGAAAATTCTGGGAGGTTTCCTTTCAAAGTTTGGATGAGGAAGGTCATAGTTATTTTGTGGAGGTGGAGGTACCTGGCGGTAATTTAAAGGATTTTGGCGGGGAGGTATTAGTGTTTGGATTTTCGGGTATGGTCGAGTTTGGTAATTTGATTGTGGAGTTTGGTAGTTTGGAGGGGTATTTTGGTAATGTGGAGCTGGGAGATTAGGAGGGGGAATTCGGAAATCTGATTGGACATAGAAGATTGGGTAGGGATTTTGTGGAGCCGGGGGATAGACTTTGGAGGGTGAAGATTTTCTAGAGCTAAACCCGAACGATCTTTTTCTCCTTCAATCAAACGCATGAGAAATAAAGAACACATCCTCTCTTTTCTTCCATAATAGTCCCGAAGATCTAGCTTGGGATGCCACACATGAAATCTTTCCGGTCTTAAGACCATCTTCGATAGTCTCACCTACTTTGACTATCTCAGCAAATTTTGCTCAAATGAGCAATATCATTCGATCATAGTATTCTGGCTCTTGGATGCACACAAATACTTCTGTGATCTCTTTTTCAGACATGGGAGGTTGAACTCTGGCAACCTCTTTTCTCCACCTGTATGCATATTCACGATAGCTTTCGGTGGATTTTTGCCTAATCTTTTCCAAAGAGTATCGATCTGGAACGATCTCTACATTATAAGCAAATCTTTCAATAAAATCTTTAGCTAAAGCATTCCAACTAAACCATTGCTTCATGTCTTGGGAGGAGAACCATTACAAGGCCTCCCCATTCAAACTTCGACTAAAGAGTCGCATCAACAATGCTTCATTTTTCCCAACCCTACAAGTTGGTCACAATACACCCTTAAGTGAGCCAAGGGTTTCCAGTTCCTCCAAAAATGTCAAATTTTGGTACTTTAAACCCCTCGGGGAGGTCCAAGTTTGGGTGGATACACAAGTCTTCGTAGTTAATTCCCATAACATCCAGAGTGTAACGAAGTTCTTTAACAACTTTCATAATTTCTTCCTTCATGTTCTACTTAGTCATCTCCTCTTTCACCCTCCACTCCTTTTCCTTATCCTTGTAGTGATCGGGTTCAGGATATGTAGTGTAGGGAACATGTGGTTCTGTGAGGATTGGAATATAAATAGTGGCCTTTGGAGGAAGGGGTTGAGTAGTAGGTGGGTTTGAAGTGTTTTGAGGAGGAGTTTGGTACATGGAAGGGAATGCTTGAGAGTTGTTAGAATTTAGGTTTTGAGAAGGATGAGGGATTTGGTAGGAAGACCTAGCATGATATTGGTTAGTTGTGTTTAATTCGACGGCGGGAGGCTTTTGGACTGGAACAGTAGGTAGGAAATGTTGGGGTGTTGGATTAGGAGTATGGGAATGGAGTGGAGGCCTTTCGTTATTTGGAGGAGGATTATTGGAAGTGATTGCCAAATTTGCCAATTCCCGAGTGTTATGCATCCTGGCCCTCATTTCAGCAATTTGTTGTGCCAGTTGAGCAATCAACTCATTCTGCTTAGCAATGATAGGGTATGTTACTGTGATTTCATTCAAACCAATGTCCTCACCATTTCCAGTCATCCTTTCAATAGATTTTGGCCTGGGAAGGAATCTTTAGGGACTTTAGATCTTGTGAAGTACGGATGCTCAGCCAGTTTCTCAACACATAATAGTTCTAGTTACCTGATAAATGAAAAACAACTCAAAGGTAGCTATGTTAGTTATTATTTATAATGAGAAATACAAATAAGATTATACGAGAATAAACATTTAAGTGTCATTTTGCTTTAAGCAAATTAATCCACGAATGTATTTTGGGTGAAAGGGAGGACTCAAACGGGAAGATTTTTTCTTTTGGTTAGTTCATTTGAATGAATCAGGAAAGTCAACTTCCATAGAGTCTTGTTAACTTCTTCCACTCAAATCTTTTGTAAGTGAAATTTCAAAATCCTTCATTAATAAGAGAGGATAAAAAAATTGAAAGATAGGAGCTAGCCTTAAATAGGCTGCCTACGTAACCTTTTAGGGAATTCAGGTATGACGTAGTTTGATTTCTAGCAAGTCAACCTTCATGAGACGGACAAATGGAAATTTAGAACATATTTAGGGTAAAGGGTTCATACATTTCTGAGAAACTTGGGCAACACTTCAGGAGTAATTTCGAGGGACTCTGTTGCTGTGGATTTAGTATATGCTTAGGGTGTTCTAAGAAACAAGAGTGGATTAATTCTGCCTTAGACAAAATGACACACCACAAAGCAATTATATCAATCATCATACAAATAATTTATATCGCGCCCTAGATTCGTGACCTTTTTATGCTAGAGGTAGGCCTAAACGTCAAACATAACGTGATTATAATAGATTGATCCAAGCCATTAGTTTGTGACAATTCGAGTTTGAAAAACAAAGACCCAAAGTTTCATTAAATACTAACAAAAGAGTACAATAAAGAGAGAATAAACAAAACTAAGGTTTTGCCTAAATGTTGTTATCAATCACGCTGGTGGAAGAAGTGAAGATGGTACTCCCACGTTGTTAGGTCCCGGTCCCCTATTTTCCAAATATTGCATTATTATTCCATTTGAGTCCACATTTCAGAAGTGTCCACTTTGGTTCCGATATGAGAATGTCTTATCCAAATCGTCGTCCCAATATCCTCAAAACCATGTTCACCTTCCGGACTCATGCTATTGCGATCTTCTTGAAACCATACATGATATTCTGGAATATCTCTTTCTGGTCCATTTCCTATATCTATCGTGAGAATATTATTCCATTCATGAAGAATATCTCTGGCTTTAGGGACTTCAAAGTTTGGTCAAAAGGAAATTTCAGAAATCCTCATGTTTGCTCGAAGAGGGATTACTTATGCTTGACCAAACTGCTGAAGCACGCGAACCAGAGCATATGGCTGGAGACCTTTCAACCCAATAAGCTCAATATAGTAAAAACTCATGCACCTTATATAGGTCGGGGAACGTGAGAGTAATGGATATTTCCACTGAATTTGGTTACTGGTGCGGGAGGCTAGATATTTATACCAGTCCTCAGTACCAACCAGAGACACAAACCTTCTCATCCTGTCGTAAAAACTGTCAATATGATTTGTGTTACTAAAGCATATGTCATTCATATTTTTATGCTGGTAAAAATGTTCCGTTGCCCATATTTGTAAAAGAAGATTGCAACCTTCAAAGAAGTTTGATTCCCCTCTCTTACTTTTCTCAAGAGCTCAAAATATTTCTGCTAAAATCATAGGAACCAGAGTGAGTTCTTTTCCATTAACACCTTCAAAAAATACTCGATCCACAGAACCTATGTAGGTGCTAATATGACCATCTTCTCGTGGAAACACTAAAGTCCCTAGTAAAGCCACAGAAAATGCGATTGGACGTCTAGCTTGCCAATGACCATAAGTGCAAGAGAATTCTTTCCTGAACACTTTGTAACTATTCGAGCGTACATACCTTTCATATAAGTAATCCAAAGAAACCCAATTATGTTTGAAGCATCAAAGTTTCTTTTCATTTTTCAGTACTAAGTAGCGAAGAAATTTCTTCCCTGATTGACTGTGTGGAATAATTTGACCTCTTCATCGATACTTGAAACTGGTGACATAACATATTTCCTCCAATGTAAGTGTCATTTCAAAGTCTTTGAATGCGAACACAACACTATCTGGATCCCAAAACTGAATTAATGCTCTAATTACGTGTTTTTCCGGGTTGACCTTGAATAACATAGGGAGGCACCCCAACCTTCTTGCAATACCTAGTTTTTCACTTGGAGTAAAATTTTTCCACCAAGTCTTCAATTTGTACGGAAAACCCTCGACTATCCTAATTTTGGGCACTTGGGGGGACTGAATCCATCCTACAAATCAAAAATATAATTTCCAAACTCACTATGTCAAATTTAGGCTTGGATCTGTCTATCATTATCACGTTGCACAAAACATGCTCGTTAGTCGTTGGGTCATGAAACCCATCGACATAAGGTAGACTTCTTAAATGTCAAATTGATACCCAAGATCGATCCACCTAAGGCATATGCATGCATGACTTAAATTGAGGGGTGGTTTAGTTCTATCTTATGTTTTCTATGATTTGGCTTACTAGACACAAGGTTCTCGAGTGGACAACTCGAGTGAGGAGGCTAAGCGGTCACAAGGAAAAAGATACGGACACCCCGCGCATATGCCAACTCTCCTAACTTTTGGGATTTTGAAAGAAATTTGCGGGTGCGCAAAACACACCTCGCGTGTATGTGTGATTGTGTGAATTTTCCAAAAATGGAGGAATTATGAACGAAATGACAGTTTATAAAGCAGTAACCAATACACAATTTATCTAAAGCAGCAACAAATAAACATTTTAGATAAATAATAACAAATAAACAGTTTATATTAGATAAACATGAAAAATAATGCATTAGGCATGTAAAATAAAGCAAGCAAGCAAGCATATGCTAAAAACCTTAATAATTCACCTGAGTCTGTTATGGTTAGAACCTAAAATCTCCAGCAGAGTCGCCATTTCTGTTATGCCGTAATTTTACTATCTCTAGAAAAATCGCTTTTTGAAATATTCTAAGTATAAAAATATTTTTAAAAAAATACTTAGAAAAGAGTCGCCACTTAATTTTTTAAAAGAAATTAAGAAAACTTAATTTAAAAGGTCTTAACACATAAACCTTTCAAAATTTAGAGAAAATGAATAAGAGGTTCTTATTTCTACTTTAAGAAGGTATTTGCACTCAAAGTAGCCGCTAACACGAGGTTATCCAACGACTTGGCTAAAATATTTTTTGATTAAGTTTTTGTGAAAAAAATGGTTTCATTCAAAAATGTAATTTAAAATATTCGAACTTTTGAGAAAATAGTTAAATAAAGAATCAATTTCATTTATTTATTTATTTTTAAAAAATACCTAAAATGAAATATTTGAATTAAATTGCAAGTGATTAGAATTTTAACAAAAACTAGATTAACTAGCATTTGTTTGAATTATTTTAAAACATGATTTACACCAATTTAGTTGATAAACCAAGAAATCATTTTAAACTAGTTAAAAGTAAGCGAAAGTTTTGAATAGAAAAACATTTGAATAAGTAAAAAAGGGTGCAAGAGTTGATAAAATAGATTTATTAAAGTAAACCAACACAAAGAAAATAGTTCATCCTTTGGGGAAACTAATTAAGCTAATAAAATTTTAGTATTAGAGCATTTAAAAAAATAAGGCATTCGCGACCCCATTCTTTGCCATTGCTGCTGCGTTTTCAGGCTTTTAGCCTATATATTTGCTTCCTTTGATTCCTCCTCCGATAGATAAGGCGTACTCGAGAGAGTTGTTGGGTTTCAACCAAACGAAATGCAAGGATGGAGTCCAAAATGGACTCGGATAAATGTCCATGTAAAAGAAGAAGATAAAATCACATAAGAATCTTATTTATCTAAATTAAGGAAATGAGAACACAATTCACGATCCAATTAGTACTAAATCCAACTTGGTGTGGTGAGAACTTAATACATGGAGATGAAATATAAGTTCTAAAGCTAATTTAGCTAAGAAACTAAGCATGGAGGAATCTAATTCATGTATGGATAGGAAATAAATTCAAACACTAAGCTGTCAAGAGATTAAAAATACAGGAACTAAAAACACACACATATATTATGCTTGCAAGGATCATATATGGATGTAACTTGAGCAACTCCCATACGAAAATACATAAAGCAACCATTATGCTCAACATGTAACTAAAAATGGAAGGAGCATGCTAATGGGGAAGGACATTATCTTTTAGCAGCCTAAAACTATTAATGGTTCACACAACTGGAAAAATTTGCCTCAAATTTCCCTAAACTTACAAAACTCAAGGCAGACAATCCAATAAAAGGGAGCAGGCAGCAATCTAAAGAAACAAGGATGTGAGATAGACTAGAATCTAGAGAAATCTTGAACAAGAAACAACATCACATTGTAATGAAATACATGACTATAGAAATAAGACATTGATGATAGCATCTTGAAATCAACAAAAAAGGCAATCCAACAACCACTTCCATTTAAATCATGTTTGACATAGATTGCTTGGAACAAAAAATTAAAATACCGGTCTCAACATATGAAACTTAGTATGAACACAAGATAACATCTGAACTTATATTTGGAAAACAAAAATAATACTTCCAATTAAAGATCTTTTTTGGCATTTTGAAAAGGGCTAATACTAGCTATAAACAGGAAGATTTGACAACAAACCTAAGAATCATAACAACATCTCCACGGAGCAAATAAAATACTCGGGACATGAACCATATGTGAAATTAAAACGAGTTGCAATAAGTTAAATGGATGATATGCTACATCTCAAATTTGAAACTAACACACCAGATGAACAAAAGGTAAAAATCAACACGAGGCATAGGCAAAACAAATTCTACAAAACTGGTGACTATGATCCAAGAGAAAACTCCATCTTCGGCACGGTAACAGACATATAACAAATAAACTCAAACCATAGTATCTCCTATACCAGAAAATCACAAACGACATACCATTTAAACAATAATTATTAAGCTGCTGTGCAGTAGAAAACGAATCTCAAGCCACATGGAGAAGGAGGAATGAGGCAGTTAACCACCTAACTTAGTTACGGATGAGAAAATTTAGCTTAGCATCATTCCAAATGAAGACGAAAACAACATATACACTAGAAATTCAAAGTACTTCCATGAGAACTTTGCTAGTACAACCAACAGATAAACATATGTAATGATATGAGTGATACACCTTTATCGAGCATCATCTCTAAATAATCCATATACCAAACTCAAGCAGTGAATACAACAAACAATATGAAGAGCTGTAACAAGTCACAAATCCAAGCTTGAAAACTGGAAGAATTATATACACGAACAATGACAAAAACAGAACACAAATCATTCAAAAAGAACGAGAAGTAGGAAGGAGAATGTCACCTTTCCTGGAGCAGCGAACTTGGAGATGACGAGCTGAGAGCGATTCAACCTTCGATCCACCAACAGATGAGTAAAAGAAATTGAAAGAAAATTGAAACTTCGAGGCTCAAACCTTCATGGGTTCGATTTCGAGAATACTATTCTACAACCTTCCAATTCTAATTCTCTCAGTCTGCCTTTTTTTTTTCCGGTCCCTCTCAATGGCACTTAATACCATGTATTTATAGCAAAAAATAAAGGTTTGAATTCAATAGACGTTTGAGTGGGAGATGGGAGATTGATTGGAGAGTGAAAGGAAAAACAAGCAAGATGAGATACTACCCTTGAAAATCCTGATTCGATGTGATATCTCTTGATCCACATCAGATTTGGGTGAGATTTCTCTCAGCCAAAGTCAGCAAATCTTGTTCTGAGGTCTGTGATTTTTTGAAAATAGAGAGAGGGACTGACGAGGGTGATGGGCGGATGAAGAAAATTAAGGCTCTTGCTTTGAGGGGGAAAGTATCGCACGTGAGGATTGGGAAAGAAGAAAGAGAGGTTTGAGCGTTCAAGAATAAAAGATGGCCCCATTTTTTATTTAATATTTGGCCATTTTAATTGCTATTTAACCAAATTAAACTTAGATATAACAAAATTGAGCTAAATGACTAATTCAGTCAGAATTAAAATAAGATGATTAATTACCAATTAATTATTTGAGCTTCTTAATTTAAACAATACAAAATAATTATCAAGACTTGTTCATCACTTAAAATATAGAACTAATTATAAAAAATAATAAAATTCACTATTTCAAAGAAATAAATGTTTAATTATGCGGAAAAGGGTCAAAATTGCCCCTGAACTATGTGAAATAGATCACTTATACCCTTCGTTACATTTTGGGATCAAAAATACCCCCGCTGTTATCCTAAGAGACCAAAAATACCCTCAAGAGTTAACACCCCAATTTTTTAGTGACGTGGCATGCCACATAGGACTAATCCCTCCACCTAAGCGTTGCCAACTAGGATTATTACAAAAGAACTAGACCTTTAGTGGCGACAATAGTTGCCGCAAAAGCCCAAAAAATCGTCACTAAAAGTTTTTAACATTAAATTCTAATTTTCTTTTTTTTCTTCATTATTTTTTTAAAAAAACGCAAATGATATCGATTAAGTAGGAGTTTGAAGAAACTGTTTTATTTTTATGTTATATGAAAATGTATAAAATGTACAATGATGCATTATATAGTAGGAGATGTGAATCGAGAAGTAATTTTCATGATTTTTCGTGATAATATGGGGTGTTTTTAATATTAATATTGTAAGTTATTTATTTTAGAAAATTAGGTTGCAATCGAAAATTAATTATCATATTTTTTTTGTTGAAAAAATAGATTTTACTATTAGTCGTCACTAAAAATCACTCATAACCTTTAGTGGCAATTTTTTGGGCTTTTGCGGCAACTATTGTCGCCACTAAAGGTCTAGTTCTTTTGTAATAATCCTAGTTGGCAACGCTTAGGTGGAGGGATTAGTCCTATGTGGCATGCCACGTCACTAAAAAATTGGGGTGTTAACTCTTGAGGGTATTTTTGGTCTCTTAAGATAACAGCGGGGGTATTTTTGATCCCAAAATATAACGAAGGGTATAAGTGATCTATTTCACATAGTTCAGGGGCAATTTTGACCCTTTTCCGTTAATTATGCTAAACACTATTTTAGGCTATTTATTAAATATTTATATAGAAGATGAAAATTGTAAAAATCAATACGTAAAATTATATAGTTAATTCTGATAAATACTAACCAAAACTAATTAGAAAAAGATTTTAATATATATATATATATATATATATATATATATATATATCTTTTAGGGATTTTTCAAAGGCGATTATTTCAAATTGTTTGAAATTAAAGAAGCTCGATAGTTAACTCGAATTGCATAGGGGCACAATTGGGTGTCAACAAATACTACGTGGCTTGTATGAGTCTCTCGGGGTCCTATACACCATGCTACATCAAGGGTGTACCCCTGGGTCGCGACAAACCAGGTATACAAAGCATAAGATTTAGAATGTCTCATAAGCCACGTCGAGTAAAATTTTCTTCATGAGTGTGAAGTGCGCTATACTTATGAATGAGAGACTACAAGATTTTTAGGAAACTCCACTTCTTTCTTTACTCTAAAGTCGTGCAATAGAGTTTAGATCTATAAGGTCTCTCTCTTAATCCTTATCCGGTTCTCTATAAGATATGGCTACTTGAAGACTTATGTCAAAAGGAATATGAGGGAGTGCAGAACAAAAAGCTCCTCAAGATCCGGTCTATCCTTTTGCCGATCAAGTGTCTAATGCGGAGTTTAGGGATGCTTTTTAAGTATTGGCTTAAGCAATGGCAGCCCAAGCCAATAGGAAGGTTGCGGTTCCGTGAACCCAAATGCAGGTACAATGACATCTAGAGTGAGTGACTTTACTAGGATGAATGCTCCAATGTTTCATGGTTCAAAGGTTTGAGAAAGTTCCTCAAGAGTTCATTAATGAGGTTTACAAAGTGTTGATGATTATGGTAGTGACGCTGGTGGAAAAGGCGGAGTTGGTCGCTTATCAACTTAAAGGTGTTGCTCAAACTGTGTCAACCAATGGAAAGAAG
This sequence comes from Solanum sitiens, assembly GCA_016801875.1. Taxonomy (NCBI): domain Eukaryota; kingdom Viridiplantae; phylum Streptophyta; class Magnoliopsida; order Solanales; family Solanaceae; genus Solanum; species Solanum sitiens. The sequence goes on from JABWTJ010000029.1 coordinate 2,741,932, forward strand.
GGAGACCAAAAGTTATGGTCCTTTCGATTGGGAAAAGTCTAATGCTGCCTTTCTTGATAGGTTCTTTCCCCTTGAAATGAGGGAAATAAAGGAACGTGAGTTCATCAAACTTCGTCAATGAAGAATGAGTGTCAAGGAATATTCTTTGAAAATCACAACTATGTAAAGATGTTGCAACAATGGTTTTCGATTTCAGGGCAAGGATAGGCAAGTTTGTTTCGGGTGTGTCTGAAATTGTTGTTAAAGAGTGTCGTACCTCCATGATCATTAATAACATGTACATGTCTTGTCTCATGGTTCATTCACAACTGATCGAAGAGGAGAAACTTAAGGAAAGTCTAGGGAGACAAGGAGGGATAAAACAATTGATGGAAATTATTCTCATGCAAGGTCCGTTGGACATGGTAATCCTAGGTTTAAACAAACGTTTTTTTGTAAAGGTTCCTCCAATGCTCTTTCTAAGTTCAACAAAGATAGGGTTTCTAGCCCTAAGCCTTGAGGAAGGAATAGTAGTAGATTATCATAGTCTATGTCTACTTATGTTAGGTGTGGAAAGAAGCATGAGGGTAAGTGCCTAGCCAACATGGATGGATGCTTCAATTGCACTAAAAGTGGTCTTAGGATGAGGGATTTCCCAATGCTTATGGCAAAAGAAAGAGAGGGCATGCAAGTTTCTCCTAGTGTTTCGGGTTCCAATGCTCCTAAGCAAAACCGATTCTATGCACTTCAAACTCGTGGTGAATGATAGATATCTCCTGATATGGTTGTCGGTATGTTAAAAGTTTTCCAGCTTGATGTTTATACTTTACTTGATCCCTGTGCAATCTTGTCTTCTATGATGTCATATGTGGCTATGTGTTTTGATGTTCTTCTAGATGTTTCTAGATCCGTTTTCTGTCTCTACTCCTGTTTGTTATTCTATTCTGGCTAAGAGGGTCTATAGAAAGTGTCCCGTTTCCTTGTCCAATAGAGTTACACTTGTTGAATTGGTAGAGCTTTAAATGCTAGATTTTGATGTTATCCTACTAATGAATTGATTCCACTCATGTTATGCTTCCATTTATTGTAGATTTCGTGTAGTCAAGTTTCAGTTCCCAAATGAGCCTATCCTATAGTGGAAAGGGGGAAATTCTATGCTTAAGGGTCTGTTTGTCTCTTGCCTTAAAGCTAGAAAGGTTATTTCTAAGGGTTGCATATACCATCTAGTTAGGGTGAGAGATATAGATTCTGAAACCCCTACTCTTTAATCAGTCCCTGTTGTTAACGAGTTTCGAAAAGTGTTCCCAGATGATTTACCCGATATTACTCCCAAAAGAGAAATATACTTCGGTATTGACCTTCTCCCAAATATGCAACCTATTTCTATTCCTTTTATAGAATGACTCCGGAAGAACATAAAAATTTGAAAAAACAATTGAAAGACTTGTTGGATAAGGCATCTCCAATCCTATCCTCTATTTTACTCTCCAAATATAGAGTTCTCTATTTTCTCAGACAACCAACTCTAACCCAATCCTCTGTTATACTCTCTAAAAAGGAGTTGTATTCTGTCTCCTTAATATTATATTACTATTTCCATTTTCATTTTTATTTCCTTATTTCATAATATAAATAATTATTTTTAAATAATTACGCTATAATCTATATAACCTTCATGTAATATAAAATTTTATTCTTTCAAAATTTTCATTTAATAAAAAATTATTTAATTCTAAATAACATAAACGCGACAAATATTATATATAATACATATTAGCGAACAATTCAAATCAAAGTGAAACTAAAGATAAACTACAATTATATCATCACTTTTGAATCATCGTAAAAATTATCTTAAATTCTACATAAATATTTAACTTTCAAGCTTGTTACTTTCTCCCATGAATGCTCTATCAATGCATTACGGAGTTCAAAATAAGCAATTTTTTATCCTTATTTTTTTTATTTGTAGCTAAAAATCATTTAAATTAACAATTTCATCTTTTATCCAATTATTTTGTATACTAATTTACTCCCATATTCCATTTTAAACTTCATGCTCATTAAAAAGTGTAGTTCAATCTTTATCACTATAACATAAAAGTGGATTGTTTGAATTATCATATAAATTTTATGCCTCTTCAGACTGAAAAATAATTATATTTTTAAATTACATATTTAAAGTGATAAAAACTTTTGAGAATCAAATTAGGAAAAATGTTAATTCAGGATGGAAGTAATATACTTATCAATAATCTATTTTTAGATATTATATTACTTGAAAAATATTTACAAATATTAGAGAATTAATTAATATTCTTGTATAATATAAATAATATTAAAATAATGTTATATTATATATTTAATTTTTTTTTTTTTTTTAAAAAATAAAATAAAAAATTATTATTTCGGATAGAAGTAACAACTTTTATATAATATAATTTTTAGATTTTATATTACATTAGAAAATACCATCAAATAATAAAGACTTAATTAATTATATCATAAAAATAATATTAAAATAACCAAAAAGCAAAATAGAGAGGTGAATAGTAGTTCTTCAAATTTGGAGAACTACTATTCACCTCTCTATAAATGGAGTATAGAGAGTAATATGAAGAGGGGTTGGAGAGGGCATTCTCTATTTTACTCTCCAAATATATAGAATAGAGAGTAAAATAGAGATGGGTTGGAAATGGTCTAATACATACAATTATCCCTCCCGTTAAATATTGCAAACTTTTGTGGCTAAGGGTGTGTTTAGTGTGAATTTTTTATCATAAAATAACGGATTTTTTAAAAATTAAAAAATTGTCTTTTCTATTAAAAATGGAAAACATAAGTTTCAAAGCAGTCTCGTTCCATATTAATAGAAATTCTCCTAACATTTCAAGACACCTCATTCAGGTTGTGGACACGACTCCCAATGTAACAAATAGGTGGAGACTTCTATGGGTAAAAATCACCCTATCTTCACTCCTACCCTATAGCTCCCACCTCCCTACCCCTGAATACATTAAAGACATCTGCAATCACTTGGCTACAACACCTCGTTGTGTTAAGAGTGTCTAAAATATATTTTTTGATTACTTTTTGTATTATTTACTTGTATATGCGCGTGTCCAATCAGACACCCTGACTTGCATGTGCCTCCGACCCTGTTCAAATAACCTCCTCATTTCCCTTTTTCCTGGTCTCAAATTTTTAAAGACAAATCAATAAAAAAAATTTAAAACACATCAGCAGAATCCACGTGAGTTTTGGTATGAAGGAAAATATGTTTCATTTTTCTCATTTGTGGTTGACTTAAGCATTTTCAAAATATCTTTTTAATAGATCTTTTTTCTCAAATTTAAGAAATGTAGCTTCCCTTCATAAAGTAACAAAAATCAAAATTATTTTTCAAACATCTGACCATGACACATGTCTTGACTCTTGCTCTAGACGTGCGTACCGTCTCCCAACCCTAATATCAATCAAACACATGATAACTATTATCGCGACAACTCAGTTGAACATAGCTCTAACCCATTCTGCTATCATGATTTTATTGAATTCTGCCTTCAACAGTCATCCTCCCCGATGTGGATTTTCCTAGAAGTGAGAACACTGCTTCCCGACCAAGGAAATAAGGAGAAGATTGGAAGTGCTATGAATTTCATTGAGTCAGGCCCATATGCTATTGAAGTTGAGACTTGGACCTGAGTCAAAATTGTGGTTGGGACCTGGGTCAAATTTTGGGGGTAGAATTTGAAGTCAGATCCTGAGTTGAAGTTGGGTGTTATGTCAAGGTCGGATCCCTAATCCTGAGTCAAGGACAAATTTCAAGTCGGTTTCATCATGGCCTCTGTTAGGGTTCAAATTTGAATTTCAGAATAAAGTGAGGAATCGAGAATAAAATAAGGATCAGATCTGATGTCATCGTATTTTCCCAAATTATGCAAAAAATCTTTCTTGGGTAAATTTCTTATTTTACTAATCAAACGTCACAAAATTTTATTTTTCAATTTTTGTTTCCTTCTATGGATAGATTTCCAACTAATTCATCCTACAATTAACTTTTAATTTTTTTTCTTATTTACCTTATCTAAAAGGCCTAGGAGTTATTAAATTTTCCTTATCTAAGACTAATTAAAAACTCAAAAATAAAGTTTGTGAATGGTGATGATAATTTAACATTAGTAATAATGATTGTCTATTGATAGGGATGGAGGTTCGAATTTTGTCTTAACCTGTGAAATTAGCCCCACTATTGACCTGCATTATTTAAAGTAGTTTATTTAATACAATATATTTATTAGAAAATGGACATTTTTTTGGAACCCAAGATAAATCGCTACAACCTTTGTCATAGCCTCAGCCCTTCGGGTGAACACTATGTGGTGAACACTTTGTGCACGCTGGGTAAACCCCACACTGTGTAATATCCTTCTAACAAAACATGTGATGTAAACGACACTAGGATAGCCCTTTGCGACAAGCTCGACTCAAAAGGCATTGAGGGGGGATGGAACCTGGGCCAGAATTTAATGTATTGACATAATCTATAAATGTATCTCTTAACCAGCTCTATTAAGACACAAATTATCATTCAAGATTCCACATAGGACACATGCATGTTTCGTAAATTTTATACAAGTTAAAGTTCTACTTGAATACTCTCAAGGTTTGAGGGCATAGATACTAATTGAAACCAAATGAATGACATATTTATGTGATATATATATATATATATATAATTATTCAAAACTTTAAACCCGCGTAATACATAATATGTCCTTTCAATTAACTTAAATTTGTATTTATGACCTCCAACTTTGGGTATACATAAGTAGACACTTAAAACTTGTATAAATTGAACAAGTAGACGCACATCTCCTATGTGACATTATAGGCGTAGGACACAAAACTGTCATGTAGCATGACATGTAGACGATGTGACTATTTATTCAATTTCATACAAGTTTAATTATCTACTTGTGCATATCCAGAGTTGGAACGCATACATGTCAATTAAGACCAAGTTGAAAGGGCATGTTTATATATTATGTCTTTCTTTAAATTTGCACCAAATGCCATAATTCTCCATCCTCCAAAGCTGAAATCTTGTTTCTTGTATCGAACATGCATGAATAATGAAAATCTATGATCATGGTTGGCTTTAATAGAAATGTACAAGCATTGGCATTTAGATATTCTTGCCATTATCATAGTACGTAAGTGAAATGATGATTCAACTTCTTTACATATTACATTTTGTGTTCTTGCAAATGCTGAGTAACCCCACTACATAGATGGTATAATATCAACACTGGGTGTAGTTGTGAACTTTATAGAATTTTTATCTATCCAAAATATTGAGAATAATTTCAAGACCTGTTGTCATTGATGAAGAGGATGTTAACAAAGAAGTTTAGTAGTGTTTAGAGGCTATAAATCAAGAAGCATTGATATTGTTGATAGAATTAGAGGGACCAGTGGAAGACCAAGAAATTTTACCATGTGGGTTCAACATATAAGAAAAAAATGAAGTAGTATTGAGTGAAGCGAATAAAATAACAACAAAACAATAATTTATTGTGTCTGTTTTAAGCCTCAAGAAGGAAAATAATTAATTGTTGCGGGTGGGAATCGATCCCACAAGGTATCATTGATGATACCACCTTGCCGTTTGCGCTATGCATTAATATTGGTTTTAGTGGTGTCAAATTAATTATATATACACAAATATTTTCAAAAACAGATTGAATATATATGTATATACAATGTATCCATTCGACAAAGTGGGTTCGTAAAAACTAACCTACAAACAAGTAGGTCCACCCCTAAGAGTGATCGATCTGAGATCCTTTAGGAGGAAAATAGTTGATGTATTGGGTGCGATGTTGTAGATAGTTGAGGTGAATATCTAAAAAGTAGGTACAAGGCATTGTCAATTAAGTTTGTAATTTCTTTAGCCGAAGCCAGGGAGAAAACAACAGGAACGATAATGAAGTTGCCACAATTTATACGTAGGTTGTTTGGTATTTTTTTAAAAAGATTTTGCTTTGATATTGATGACGAAGTTGTTTTAAAAAACGCCAAGGTTAAAAATAAGGTTTTAGGGGAAACCAATAATCTTAGTGTTGGACAGGAATGCTTGGATATGTTATTTCTATTGCACTATGTGGTAATAATTGTTCATGTTGCCTTTGAGCAGATTGGTGCTTACTTGGGTGTCGTAGAGTGGAAGAAACACCATGCCACACTCATTGAAATTGCTTAGATTGCTTAAACGTACAAATGAGTCAATGAAAAATGAAATTATCCCTATAGAATTTGTATCACAGGTTCTTAAATAAGCTTTTATATCTAACATTTATTCTCATTTTTAGTTATTCTTTGATTTGATTTTTTTGTTAATTTAATAATTTGAGACAAGACTAAGTAAGTTTGTAAATATTCTTTTTTGGGTCAGCAAAAGAGTTAATATATTAATAATAATTAAGAGGGGAAATTTATAAGTTCATCAACCTCGGTGGTATGCCCATTTCCGTTAAACTGGGTCACATCCCGACCATAGAAATTGTTTGAAATATTGTTTGTTAATCTACTTCCTAGAATGTCTAAGTTTACTACTCCATCTGTTTAAAAAAGAATGACCTCCTTTCTTTTTCAGTATATTTCAAAAAGAATGACCTTTTTTTTTGTAACAACTTTCCACGTGGCATGTTTAAGACCACAAGATCAAAGGGCAATTTTGTACATTTGACCTAACTTTAATTTAGGACCACAAGATTCAAAAGTCTTATTTATACTCTTAAACTCCGTGTCAAGTCAAACTAGGTCATTCTTTGTGAAGCGGAGGAAGTACTAAGTAAAAATCTAAACCTTAAGCCATAAAGGATCATATGGAGCAGTATATACAAATTTACGGATGTTAAGTGTGCTATAAATTTTGGATTTTACGAAATTCGGTCGGAAGAGTTATAAATAGTATTTGGAAAGGATAATGAGCGTTACTTGCTACCAAGTCAAATGACGATCCAGTTGTGTGTATATATATATATATATATATATATATATATATATATATATATATATATATATTTGTGTGCTGCCAGCTAAAAGGAATGTCAAGGGAGCATTTCTTATCCTTAAGGTAGCATCTCACTAAAAAGGAAGAAGATAATTCTCAGTTAAGGTTAATTGGCTATTTTATAAGCCAAAACGTAGCAGGTATATTTAATGTTTTTTTTTTTGGCATTTTGTTTTCATAAAGAAAGGTAATTTTTATAGATGTAGATATGGGTAGATTAATTACTCTGGGATTCATTTGATTCTCTGAAAAAAAGGAAAGTTAAATACCTTTGAATCAGGGGCGGACCCTAAGTGGGTTTCGGGTGCTCGAGCACCCATTGATTCCGATTTTTTTTGTATATATACATATATATATATAGAGAAAATATAATAAATTCGTATTTAAAAATTAAATGAGCATCCATAGTATGAAAGCAGTCATGGGCGTGCTGGTTTACTTATGGAAACAAGAGGCCCGCAATGCACACTGAGCAGGGTTCTTCGAATCCCACTCGCCCCATTCTTTTTTTCTTTTCTTTTTGCAATTTTGCACCCTTTTTTCTTACACTTTTTCCTTTTCCTAATTAAGGGCGTTTTTATTTTTATTTCTTTTTATTGAAGAGTTTCAGTTAGTATAGTTTATATTTTGTGATTGCTAAAAAGTTTATGTTTTTTTCTTTTCTTTTTGCAGCGAATTTTGCATTTTTTTTTCTTACACTTTTTCCTTTTCCTAATTAAGGGCTTTTTTATTTTTATTTCTTTTTATTGAAGAGTTTCAGTTAGTATAGTTTATATTATGTGACTGCTAAAAAGTTTATGTTAAAGGAAGTGAGCATCCACAACCTTTAAATTCTGAATTCGCCATTTATGTGAAGCAATGGATAGTGGGTCCTTGCAATTAATTTCAGCCGCTATTTTTATTGGATTATTATTATAAGTATTGATATATTTAAGTAGTACTTCAGCCCTTATAATGTTATAAAGGCTGGTTTGATAAGGTTAATAAGGAGGTGAATAATTTGAAAAAGGAAATCAAAGAGGCAACCTCCTAAAGAAAGAGATATCTGCAACTTGCCGAAGTTTCTTCAGGGGAAGGAAATTAACTATCTGCTACTATAGACATCTAGATATTTGGAAAATTTTGGGTGAGAAAATCCGATCCTTGCTATACCCAAAGGATCTAAGAGTTCTAGTGTTCGACAACAAAAATTGTGAAAACCTCCCTAGTGTTAAGTCCAGGTAACTTATGATCCTCTTCTTTTAATTTCATAGTTACGTGTTTTTGTAGATGTGTATGTATAGTTAAGGATGAAGTAACGAGGTGAAAAAAAAAAGATTTTAAGTAGATAACATCCTTGGATTTCAATCAAGGATCTAAAATCGAAAGTCTTTGAGATACTTAAGGATTCTTGATTGGTTCAAATGAAAATGATGAATTGCTAAGAAAATCAAGTGAGTAAACTGTTGGAGTTATAAATTATTATGGAGATGAACTTGGTTGATTTTATTGGTGGCTTAATCATGTTGGTAATAATTAACTGTAGCACATAGATAATTGGGAGATGATTTATCAATTGAGTTTAATTATGTAGATTGACTTGGTTCTGTCGATTGGGTCTCCAGGAACTACCTTTAGCCTAGGAAGCAACAAGGTATGTGAAGCTAACTTCTTTCGCTTTAATTTGGGGCATCATCCGCGTCATGCGATTCTTATATAAAGGTCAAGTTAGTTCCCTTAAAATACGAATGTAAAACCTTCATATTGGCTAATTACTCGATTTGCTGAACGACTGTTAGCATAACTATTATGTTATAGATCTTATACCATTATTCAATAAAGTATAGCGACAGGCGGGTATTCATAGTTTCTACTTGACACGTTCGCGCAACGTGATTCTGTGCACGGGAATGAGACCACACCACCATAGTGAGCCTGATTATTCAGGCGTACCACCCTTGTGGCATCATTTGTATTTGGAGTCAGACGGAAACCTCATATACTAGTTCCCCTGACTCGAGCCAATACATGACACATATGGCCTGCGGGCAGACCCTCATAGTGAGCCCACGATGGGTGCACCTCGTACCAGACCGCAATTGTGACATATGCATAAGAACATAGAGATGGACTTCTAAGAAACTCCTGGCGTATAGTTAATGTGAGTTTCCTTGACCGGCCATTACGTCAACATTTGTAATAAAAACTATTTAAAGTACTCCACCTGGGAAAACTATGGGTATGATGATATATTGATCATTGCTTGAGATTTTATATTATGGGACAATTAAATCAGCGCGTAGGATACTGTTGTATACCTTATGTTTACTCCTAATATACTTTTAGTTCTCTCTGTTTAATATCTAATTTGTATGAGCTTTCTTATCTATTGATCTATTATTCTGTTTGCTCTTCCTGCCAGTACATATTTTATATGTACTGACGTCCCTGTATATGGGGCGCTACATTTCCTTGTAAATGCAGGATTAGGTTCTCAGTGAAGCGGACATCCACATTAGGTTACGTTGTTGACCTCAGTTGATGTTTTGGTGAGCTCCATCTCTATTCGGAGCCAGCTTGTATTTAGTACTTTTGACAATATGCACAAGTTGTTAGTTGTATACGCCGAGGTCTGTCTAGGCAAATTATTAGCAATTTGATGTTGCACATATCTTAGAGGCTTCTTAGATATCTTAATGTATCAGTCTGTGTAGTTTTGCTCATATAACTTCGTGGGTTATATATATATCATGTATAGTTATTCCACCCGCTTATTAGTTTGCAACTTCTTACATGTCATAGCTTACTTGTAGACCAAGTATGCATACGGTTCATGTCTGCCCTCCCTTTTGGGGCGTGACAACTTCCAATTTTTTTTGGGCATAAACTGGAGGAACTAGCTAGCAAAATGTCTTGTTCATCAAAAACAGCCACCTTCATCCCCTTCTTGGCCAAGCTGTCTGCTACTCTATTTTGCTCCTGAAACGCATGGGTCATCTTGGTGATTTTTTGGGTTTTTCATGAAGTACCTGCACTCATCCACAATGCATTCATGTAGTGTTTTAGTGTTATTATTTTAAAGCATTTTAATAGTCTCAAAAGAATCAAAGTTTATTTCAAGAGGTGTGAGTCTGTGGTCTACAACTATTTTGATCCCTCTTCGCATTGCTAAAAGTTTAGCTCTAATAGTGTTTGTGTGGGGAGAATGCTCTAAAACTGAAATGATCCAATGTCCCAGGTGATTTTCCTTTGTAGTGCTTTGTTTTCCAATGAGTAAATTGTACACATTGGCCTAAGAAATGGCTTGGTGGTCACTAATGGGACTCATTTGGCTATTGGAAGTGTTGTCATTCTTTGTGAGTCATATGTTCCAGAGGTAGAATGGAATGAGAGTATTCTGGTCCATCCATTGGTTGAAATGTTTCCCCTTAAGTTTATTCCATTCATTGGTCCAATTGCTCTTATTTATCCTACAAGATTGTCGCTCTTTGCATTCAAAAGGTTGAGTGAATTTTGGCATTCGAAGAACATCGCCTAGTGTCCTCCCTTGGGTAACCACAGTGGTGGCATTTTGGATTGACATTCATTCCTTTTTGCTGGAGGGAGTAATTATAGGCAATCTTTGATGGTGCAAAAATGAAAGAAACATTTTGATTTCATCGGGTGCATTTGCAGCCCAGATCCATTTAAGCTTCTCATTGGGCACCTGTGGGTGCTTGGCTGTATTATCCTTAATATAGTCGTACGATGTGTTTGTCATGAACAAGCCATTCCTTGTTAGTCCCCAATCCAATTTTTCTTCTTTTCTTCCTTCTTGTGGGAAGAGGTGGAGGTTAACCGCGCTATTTGTACACTCATGCGATTTGAAGGAAAGTTTGTTAAATTACCATGTCCCATGGTGATAGATTTTAGAAATCTTGATATTTCCTTCTTCATTGGCCGTTGGGCCTTGGATAATGCTTGTCGGAGTCTCATGATGTGGGAGCCAATTGTGACTGAAGAAGTTCACCATGTTTTCTTTATGCACTATCCACTTGGTTGCCCTGGATATATCTATCAAACCATTTTTAATGTTTTTCCATGTTCCGCAAGCAACTCTTTAGTTGGAGCTTGTATTGGGCTTCAGGTACCTAGTCATAAGGACATTTCTCCATACTTTATTTGGGTTTTGATCCTCCACGCTAGGCTTGATAAAATAGTTGATTTCCATATTAAACTTTTCTATATGCCTAAGCCTCTCATGTTTTTCCTATTGGTTATAGTGTCCCAATTAAGAAGTGAGTCCAAATTAAGAAGTTGTAGTTTTATCTTCTCATCTGTTGTCCCCTAGATGAAGTCTCTCTAGATTTTGTTCAATGTGCCAGTAATATTGCTTGACAACATTATATATTGAATCACATGTGAGGGCATGCTGTTAAGGGAGGCCTTAGCAAGCACTACCCTACCAGTTATATTGAGGAATTTCATCATTCAGCCAACCATATTTTTCATCGTGTTGTCAATGATGTATTGAAAGTCAGCATTCATGGGCTTCTGGTGGAATATTTGAAAGCTTTGGTATTTCCCAAAGATTTCTGAGGCTTCCTTCTTCAAGAGAGTGGAATACATGGTTCTAGTATGGGTGGTGGATTTCTTAGAGTGGATGACTTTTGATTTGGAAAGTTTCACCCTTTGTGTAGAGTTGGTGCAGAAACCATTGATGGTCTTGGAGGTGGTGCTAAAATTCTTATTGTTAGAAGAAAATATGGGAAATTTTAGCCCTCATGTAGTGATTTTTATGGGGTTCTATTGCTTTTGTACTAAAGCTTTTTTAATGTCTTCGAAGATTCTTTCCATGTACATGATGAAGAGACAGGTAGAAAGGGGTCCTCTTTGTCTAATTCCCCTTGAGGGTCTAATGAAACTAGTATTCTTTCCGTTGACAAGTATGACAATAGAGCTAATACAAATGAAAGAAAGGATGAACTTGGAGAGTTTATAATGGAAGTTGAAATACTAGAGGGTTTCCCTTATGTAAGACCATTCCAATATATCAAAGACTTTTTCCAAGTGAATCTTGAGGATCATGTCTGATTCTAGGCCTTTAATCTTCCCAAAAGGGGAGATGTATTCTTGTACAATGATAGAATTGTCTGAAGCTCCTTTTTTGTATAGGAAACTAGTTTGACTAGGTCCAATCATAGAAGGATGGGTTTTATTCTATTTACTAAGATCTTTGTTACAAGCTTGTAAGTAGTATTGCACCGTCCAATGGGTCTGAAACTTTTAAGGGTTGAGGGGTTAGGACATTTGAGGAAGATGCATAAGAGGGTGTTGTTGTTTTTGGCAGGCATGTGGGACTTGTCAAAATCAATTTTAGTGAAGGTTATGGTGTTGCCACCAACAATGTTCCAGTATTTTTGGTAAAACATGTGGTTCGGTCCATCAAGCCTAGGGGATTTTGAAAGGGTGGAAGGACTTGAGGTCATTGGTGATTTCATTATCTCCAAGGGGGGAGTCCATGGAATTGGACATTTCCTCAGAGGTCTTGTGCCCTAGAATTGAGGTTTTTTCTATTGGATTGTTTGGTGCTTAGCGGTGTAGAGGGTTCTGAAGAAGTTGGTTATATGGTTCATGGGTTGATCTTGTTCCTCTATTAGCTTTACAGTATCACCCTTAAGTGAGGTGATGTGATTTCTTGTTCTTCTGTTGATTGTGGTCATGTGGAAGATGTCGGTGTTTGCATCACCCCACTAAGACAATTTATCTTAGAATTGGTTTTCAAAAATTCTTTCTCAGTAGCTAGGAGGTTCTTGTAATCTTGAATGTGACTAGACTCTAGTTCCTAGAGGAAGAAGCTATTGTTGTAGCTTAAGGACCTCTGAATCCTATCAAGTTTTGCGAAAATCAACCCGATGTTTCTGAAGATGTTTCCAAAGGTAAAGGTATTCCAAGTTGTTCTTTTGGAAGAGATTTATGGCTGCATTGAGAGTATCTTGGTTAGCAAACTAATGCTGGACCAGGGGTTGGAATGAGGGGTGCCCACACCACATGGGCTACATTCTAAATTGTTTTAGACCATTCTTTGTATTGTTGTTATCAAGAGTACTGAGCATACAATAATGGTCAAACCTAGTTTTGAGAAGGTGGGTTATTATAGAGTCACGAAAAACCTTTATCCAAGTGTCATTTCAAACACAATTATAATGCCTTTCAAAGATAAGGCTTCTTCCATTCCTATATCTCTTGTTAGTCAAGTATATTTACAACCTTTTTAGCCTAAGTCTATAATTTTGCATTCATTCAAGCAATTCCAGAAAAGGATAACCCTGTTGTTATTAATACTTATCTCTCCTAGATTTTCGTTTGCATTGAGGACATCATTGAAGTCTCCACCTATGAGCCACTCTCCCAAAATTGTCTTTGAGAGGCTACCTAGTTTTTTCTAGAGGTGAGTGATAGTGTTAAAGTCAAGACTAGCATAGAAGACTATAAAAAACCAAAAGGGGGAGTTCGAGAGTACCTTGACAAAGACATGGATTCCTTGGGGGTTATTGACAAGTTTTCCAGCTTCAGTATGTCCACATTATATCTATGTGAGAGACCATTCGTACCAGACTGGATTTGCGAGTAAAACCTGAGCTCATCAGTAAGGCTTTGGTGCTCGGTAATTTTTCTTTCCATTAGAGCGAGCATCATGGGCTTGTGAATGTTCACCATTGCTCCGCACCGACGCCTGAAGATCACGTTATTCGCTCCTGTTGTGTTCCATATAATAAAGTTCATCAAAAATTATGTTGTGTTTCTTGCTCCTACAAGCCCCTTCCCCTTCTCGTTCTCCGCTCGAAATCTCTTATTGGGTATTCCAATAGGGTTCAGTAGCACTGTTCAGGGATAGTTCCTTCTCGTTCCTCAGGTTCAAGGTGCATCTCTTAATCTTCTATGGGAAGTAGACTATTACTGCATTGTTTAAGTGTTCCTCGAACTCCTTGGAGAATAGCGTCTCCAAGATGCACGTCTCCATACTTTGTTCTCTATGTTTTGTAGAACTTTCCTCCCTTTCCAAATTAGTTTTTCTTATAAGCTCTAGGATTGAGCTTTCCTTTCCTTTTGTGGTGTTGTTCTCTCCTTCTATTTGTGGTATTTGTGAGTACTATGTGTTCTAGACCTCCTGAGGTATTTTGGGTACGAAGGATAGGCTCTGAGCACTTTTTAGGTATGAGAGAGTGTGAAAGAATGGGAGGCTCTGGAATGTGTTGTTCATCAATACACTTAGTTCCTCCATTGTGGTTGTGTTCATATTTCCACACATTTGGGTTTATCTCTGTGTCTGCATCCATATATCTGCTGGTCGAGTTCTCTTATCCCTTGGTTAATCTCTTCGTTGATGATTTTTGCTAAATATGCAGGATCTTGGAGTTTTAATGTCACGGGGTGTCCTATTATCATAACTTGGAAGGTCATGTTCGTCTTGCAGTGCTAGCTCCAGCCAAGAGGTCAGAGTGTGGTGCGTAGCATTGGCGCTGTCATTAAGATTAGCTGGTTTTCTTGTATATTTGGTGGTTGTATTTGGTGGGATGCCATAATTACTATGGTTGGTGTCTAAGTGATTTTGCTTATTGGTACTTGGAGGTGTATCAACATCCATCGTGTTGGTATTAATGTGATGGATGTTTGATGCGACTTCCATAGTCTTGTCATTGGAGGGAGGGTCATAATTACCCTGAGCTTGGCCTGCAACGGAGATTTGGATCGTTGGAGCATTGGGGGAGGGAGGGGATAGTTCGTCATTAAGTCATGGGGCCATGTGTTTCCCTTGGGATTTAAGGTCGCGTAATTACTGGCCATGTTGGGATTTTCTTTTTTGGATTTTTCTCTCTTCATTATAGGTTATGAAAAGCTTTTATTTGTCAGTGTTCATGCTTTTTACAGCTATTACATTGGCCATAGAGTTAAGAGTTGCGGCCCCCTCTCCAAATTATAGTATTTTTTGTCTTTTTGTTTGTTTTTTAATGTCTATTTCCACCGTCCCCGTGTAAATTTGATAGGGGCGCCGGTGTTTAGTAACTTACTTGAGTAAGGGTCATAAACCATTTCATGTCTTGGTTGTTGTCCTGTTGAGTCCTTGGTGCTCCTGTGCCTTCTTTCTGTGTTGCAGTGTTCATCTTATTAGGAAATGATACGATTTCCCATGTTTCCAACTGATTCGTTTATTTAGGTGGTGGTGGCGGGTAGTGAGGATTTTCTAAATGGCTGGCTTTTTCATTGCATTTCCCTAGGGAATGGGATATTCGACTGCAACCATTACACATTATTCCCTCCACGTCATAAATCACTCTTTACTTATGGTTCCGAATCACCACTTCTATTTTGACTAGAACCTCAATTGGGACTTGGATGCAGATTCTTGCATACCGCCCTCTGAGTGTGGTGGAGGTGCAAGTGTCAATCTTGAGAAATGCCCCTACTTTCCCCCCCCACCTTTTCTATTATGATTTTATCGTAGAAATATATTTGTTAGTGGGGTAATCTATCCCATATGTTTGTATTTGGTAGAGTGGACTTTCGGGGGACGAAGTTTGGTTCCAATGTTTGGACACATAGGAAGTTCTCCGCGATGAACCAAGGCCCTTCATGAATAATTTTTTGCATATATTGCATCTGACTTCTTTTTACAATGTGGTAGTCCTATCCTAGATTTATTAGAGTTAGTGGCTCTTCCAACTTCCAAATGTCTATTAATTTTCTCTTTAGGTAGGCATGTGTCATCCGTTTCCCAAAGACTTTGAAAAATGATGGATATGCACCATGGTTGGTACAATCTGCTTTTATCATCTTGAGTTAGAATTATTGCATAAGTTTTTCACTTTCAATAGTTCCTTCCATGGCTATTTATTCTTTGGAGTTTCCATAGATCTGATTTAGTCCCTAGTTATCCAGCACTTTGAAGGTCTGGAATCTCTGATTATCTTCTACCATGGTAGTAGACAAATTTGGTGGTTTCGGTGGATCGAGGAGGGGGGGGGGGGTTAGGGGTGGTGGTTCAGTGTAGCGTGCGGTAGTTTTGGTCATCGAGAGAGAGTGTTTGTTAATCTACTCTATCAACATTATGTTTTGAATTAATCATCTGTAAATACACTTCAAACACCAATGCTAGTAAAATTGATCGATTTTTAAGTGCTATCAAAACAGACTAATATTATAAATTATTTGTAAAAATTATATCACTATTTAAGGAATACCTTGACCCTAGTTGCAACGAAATAACCCTCGGAGCCGCGCCAATCTTCCTTCTTATCCATCCTTTACTTGGTAACTGCCTCCTCCACCAAAAATAAATTTTTATTGGTCTATCACCTTTTTCTCCTTTGACACCATGGAATTTTTTTATAGCGCCACCATGTGAGCATTGTTGTTGACCTCCTTTAGTAATTGTTTCGTCGGAGTCATCACGACACCAACCAATAAAATTCATCACAATTGAACCAACAGATCACCACTGCTCTAGCAAAAGTATTCAGTAACACCCCAAAATAATTCCAAAATTGGTAACTACCCCTTGAAATATACTAGATAAATTTGTTTTATTTCCGTAAATTCAAAGAAGAGATAAAAATATTCTCAATTCTGATATTTGTTTACTTGCAATTTCAGATAAGAAAAATCAATAAGATCTTCACCTTTTTTATTTCAGTTTCTTCATTTAAATCTAAGAAAAATCATAAAAAGGTGTCTAATTATATTGGAAACTCCATAAACTTATCAAGTTTTATTTAATACACACCTAAATTTTATGTTTGCCAAATTAGCTCCTTGAACTTGGTAAATTGATAGTCTCGACCTTCCTCGATGCTGATGTGACAAAGAGCGTGAATGCACTCTCTTTTAGGTGCATTCATGAGATGGAAGAAAAAAAAAAGAAAACATCTTCCAAGTGGCTAGTTTCAACTATTAATTTCCACATAATTAATACGATGCTTTTTATGTTTCAATTGTATTTCTCGATATTTTTTTCTTAATATACATTGTAGAATATATTCTAAATGTGTTTTTGGTCTTTTTTTTATTTAATAATTACTTATTTAAACAATTATCTAGTTTCTCTGGACAAGAAATTGAAGAGTTCAAGAATGAAGTCTTCGTAATCTCAAAATTGTCGCACATGAATCTTGGCCTATTTCCTTTGAGTGAAGGATTTAATTACTTTGATTATAAGATATTCTTTAGATATAGTATTTGAATGTACATTATGCTTTTTCTTATAGATAGTCTTTTCAAGTTTCAGTTAACTCTAACTTACATTTACAATGAGCATGCAAGTGAAATCAAGAAATTGCATTGCAAACGCCGCCTTGCCAAAAAACTTTACCACTTGTATTTTGAAAAATATCATGAATGGTTCAAGAAACTAGTAAGTAGTACAATTTAATTGATATCTACTTTGAAATAACATCTCTTATCCTTATATTTCTCTTTGGGTACGTTAATGAGAAAATATTTCTCTTTGGGTAGATTAAAGAGAAAATAAATTAGAAAACACATCTCTTTGGTGCTTATGTTATTGGCTACTTTTAGGGCATTATCTTATAATGTAACCTAGGGAACACTTTTTTTCTGAATGCGGCTATGAAATTTTCCATGCACACGCTGATGTTGCTTCAGCTCCTTGCATTCAACGATCATGAATTTTTATGTAATAGTTCAAATCAACTTAGAATTTGCCTTTGTTTTGATCTATTTTGAGTTAGGAAAACTATAGTGCCAAGTGGAGTGGCTTTTACTTCATTAATTGTCGTTTCTTTCTATAGGTTATGTGAACGAGTTTCGTGTATTTTGCATTAACCGAGAGCTTAATAACCTTTCATGTCTTGTTGCTTTTATTATGTATTCCCAGGGAAACTTGTTAGCCAATTGAGAGGTATCCAATACGCTCAAACTTACTTCTCAAATAAGAAGTAAAGCGGTCGTATCAAGTAAAGAACCCAACTTATGAGGTTGGGATCGATCCCACAAGGAAAATAGTTCAGACTTAACTTTATTCTATTATTACTATTATTTAGCCAACTATTTTCCGAGAAAACAAAAGACAAAAAGGGGGTTTTTATTTCTAAATTAATGAAAATGATTAACTAAATTAAAGTAAACAACGAACAGATTTAAATCACGGAGTTTAATCAATTAATAAAAGTAACTAGGGCTTAAGTGTTCCCCACAGGTTCCTAACTTGATAAATCTAACTATAACAATTCTATCCTAATATCTTGCATGTAAAGTGATAAGTTATGTATCTCTAAATCCTTGGTCTGGCATCTAGAGAATTTCACTCCGCACCTTGGTCCGGCTACGTGAGTTGCTATACTAACCCTTATCTTTACCTCATATTAAGCATTGTATTCGGTATTTGACTAAGTTATTACCTCGTACCAACAAATAGTAGCCTATTAGATAGTCTACACTAAATCTATGTTGATAATTCTTTTCCTATTATCTACCTCCTTGGTCCGGCAAGTAGCACTAAGGCTAGTTCTAACGTTGGCCATTCGTTAAAAAGACTTCTACACGAAAGAATTATCAATACATGCAAGACACCATTCTAGAATTGTTATTTTAGTTAGATTTTACCTTGTTATTCACCCATGGTTCCCACAACCCTAGCTATGGAGTTTAGTTACCCATGTTCATAATTACACAATTCATATTGTTAATGGAAGAATTCATGCACTTACTTTTATGAGAACGAATAAATTCCAGAATTTAACTTGATTAATCAACAAAATCACCAACAATCAATTTCGGAAAAAAGTATCTTAATTACCAAAATCGAGAGTTCAATACTATAACAAGAGAAAAAAAAATTATCAAAAAGTTTAACCCCAAAAACGAGGTTTTTAAAACTATTTATAATAAAAACAAAACCTAATCAAAGAAGGATTCTATTTACTAAAAATCTGTCCAAACGCGTCTGGATCGACGGACCACGTGACGGACCGTCATGGACACGACGGACCGTCATGGCCTCCGTCGTCCCATACTTCACACATTCTTCTTCTGCTTTCTTCATTCCCCTCGACGGACAGGTATGACGGACCGTTTCAAGCACGACGGGCCGTCGAGGGTCTCCGTTCCAAAATACTTGAACTTATTGGAATTTGGGTACTGAGACTACATCTCTGATCATCACGACGAACAAGCAGGATGGACCGTCGTGGCTATGACGGTCCGTCATGGACATGGACTTCCGTAATCCCACACTTGGTCAGACTTCCCCATCTTCCTTCAGCAGCTTCTCTCCTCACTACGATGCAACCTATGGACCGTCACAGTCTCGCCGGACCGTCATAAGCTCCGTAGGTGGTCTCTTCTGTATTTCTTTCTCAAAGACTTCCGCGTTCATCCTTGGACAAATTTTCTTCAAACAAAGAGAAACTTACATAAAAATCAACCCAAAAAGGCTTTCGACACACACTAAACTTAAGGAAAAAGCATTAGAAATACCGTGAAACCACGGTACATCAACACCCTCAACTTAAATTCGTTGTTTGTCCTCAAGCGACGCACTATGACTCACTACAAAATCTTTGTACAAGAGTATCCATATTTTAACTTTTGCAATCATTTGGCTATCAATCCCGATCATTCTCATTATGTTCATGCATGATATCACTATTAGGCATTGACTTGTGTAGAATCAGACCATGACACAGACTCACTACGCAATGACACCTATCCGCTTCAATTTCTCACCGAGGTACTAATATTTCCGGTATTGCAACTACTGTCCTCACTTCAAATAACATCCTCATTTTTCACACAATGATTTCAGTTTGAGTATAAGGATCACTTTCCGACACTCACTCTCAGAACAAATTCACAACTCATTTATACATATTGCCATAGGCTTGCCCTTATTTTCACTACTTTAAGTTCGCCATACAACTCTTAGGATCACAATAGGACTTTTTAGCTTGTAACATAGGCTCAGGGTCAGGTAAGGTATATTTAGGTATATTTTAGTGACTTTTTGCCCTCCTTGACATATCGACTAAACGCACTACCTTTTTATCATTCTATTTCGCCCAATTTCTCAATTTTCTTTTTACCTTGCTACTTTCCCTTTCTCATCCTTATATGTGAGTGACTTTTCTCTTTTATTATTATTATTATTATTATTATTATTATTTATTTTTTTTAGTCACTTCTGTTTTGTTCTTTCTTCCTCTTCATACTTTCAACCCCAATTTTTCGGAGTATTCCTTATAACAGCCACCCTCAACTCATGACTTTGCCATGAGTTAAAGTTCACAATACCCATGGTTGGGTCAGGGCCACGACAAGGTTGCTTTCTGCATTAGCCACCCTCAACTTATGCTTTTTTTGGGCATAAACTGAGATGCACATGTCCAAGGAGGGACCAGGGCCAACACATTGTTCCCCGAGAAGATCAGTTGGGATGACAGAGAAAGATCTGTTTTTAGTCTCAAATCATTTGGATCAATAAAGGGTTAACTTCATTTGTTTTTTCTGTTATTTTTTTAGGCTTACGATTGACTATTTCGAACAAAGGCCTATGATCCTTTCCTAATTGTTTGATTTGGCTCACTTTTAGCAGGACTAACTAGGCAAGTTCTAGCTCAGTATTGATGGTTGACATTCGAATTCACCTCACACTCACTTGACATTCCTTACATTCCCAGATTATTAGACACCTAGTTCGAGTCTTAGATTCAGGATCATGCAGTAGTGTATCTTTATTTCATGTTTCAAACCACAAAATTATCAATTACTATGCCTAGTCATGCATAATTTTGATTATCGGGATATCATATTTGTTTCAGCCATCATGCTTCAGATTTATACTATGTACATAAGATATGACATGCCGGTTCAACAATAAATGTAATCAGTCTTTTGGGGAAAAAGAACACAGGCAAGAAAACCCCAAAAGAGGATCGTGAACTTGGGCTACTCAGAATTCACCCAAGTACTCACTTTCCATTTACCCCACCCCCAACAAAAGATATGCAATTGTCCCCAATGCATAAAAAAAAACTAAAATACGCGAAAGGTGAGTGAAGCAAACCTGAGGCGCTAAGCGCCGGCGATCAGCAAGCTGGTGGGTCCGGTTCACCGGAACCCACTCCCTGCGTAGTCTGGACACCCTCAGTAGTGTCCTCAGCATCAACAGCACCATCAGTAGTGCCTCCCACAGTATCTACAATTCTGGAGCTAGATGCCCCGGCAGCTAACTCTACAACCCTCAACGTACGGACCTCCTCGTCAGCAATCGAGGCTCTCCTCGCAGCCTCCATCTCACGGCGCTCCTTCTTCCTCGCCCTAGCTTCATCCTCCTCTCGACCCCTGCGTCTCTTGGCATGCTCTCGTGGGGGAGGTGGTGGAATATCAGAAGTGGCAAAAAGAGCAGCCATCACTGTGTCCTCAGCAGGCTCTGCAGAAGGGGCCTCAGACTCAGGCACCCTCGCCTTTAAGATCGTATCAAGATCAGCCCGCAGACTCTCAACCGCAGCCTGAAGGGTCGACATGTTCACCGGAGGTGCTGGTCGGGCTAGCACTCGCAACTCAAAAACGTCTAAGCACTGATGTACCTCTGCGATCTTCCTCTTTGTGTGTTGTGCTATCTTGCGCTCTATGCGCTCCTCTGCCTCAGCAATAGACCTCTGCATCCAAGGGTGGATGTGATGCAGAAGTGTAGCCATCTGTGCCTCGAGTTTCTGGACCCTAGCAAGTAGGACCAGAGTGGCGGAAGGAGCCGAGCGAGAGGAGCTCGAGGCAGTGCTACTACCCGGGATAGACTCGACCGGGGTAGTGTCAGTGGGTGCAGAAGCAGCCTGGAAAGCCGCATGAGCATGCTCTATGGTATCTACCAGGTTCTCACCAAGTAGGACCACCTCCGGGCGGGGCCCTCTTCGTGGAGCCAACTCATTGGCCTCATCCCTGATGAGGCCGATGTCAACATTTCCCTGCGGGGTCCTGAGCTGGTCAATGTGCCAAATGGGCACACCTGCGGATCTGCATAAAGAGAAAACCATGCAAGGAAAAGGGTAAGTCGTGGTGACCTTGAAGGCCCTCTCGTGCATGACCGCCTGTAGAAGCCAAGCGAAGTCGACCTTGAACCCTGCCATCATTGCGGCCATCAGAACTGCACAATCCCATATGACTATATTATCAGCAGAAGTGGGGGAAGGCAGTGGCGGACTATCAACCAAAGAAACTTGGCCGTAAAGGTCAAGTTGGCCTTCCTGATGGCTCCCTTTGGCTCCATCACCCAATCAGCAGCCTCTCCATCAATAGACAAGTGCTGGGCCATCCACCTCTTGGTGGTCTCTCTCAGCGATGGCTCACGTAAGAATCGACCCTCTTTAACAATTTGCCACCGATAGTCGAACTCGGCGGTGAGAGGTGTCCTGGTAGTATCAACATCCTCGCCGTACAGATATCGGTGGATGGCTGGCAGGGAGATGTCGACCTGTATGCTGCGTACTCGTACGTGCTCAAGTGGGGCCTATTTGGCGGGGGCAGCCTGACTATCTATCTGTGATCGGAGAGTGGCCACATAAGAGGCATAGAACTCTCGGACCAACTCCTCACTGTAGCGGCCCAAAGAATGAGCCGTCTACTCCAGCCGGTGTCTGGTGAAGAGAGTGTGAATATCCGGCATGGTGGGGAGACTTCCTATAAGGACCCGCCTCTCCAGTGTAAGGGTCCGTGTCATGACGCCTTTATCATTGAGAACCTTGGCGTCTAAGTACACTTGGTATTGCCCGTCAACACACCACCGGTTTGGCTGGTCGGCAACCGGGGCAGGAACTCCAGTCGGTGAGCCAGGAGTGGAGTTAGTTTTGTCAGCCTCATCAGCCGAGGCAGACTGTGTAGCTGTGGTGGGTGAAGAGGCTTCTGCGGACCCGGAGGCTTCCTCTGACCACAAAACTTTTAAGGAGCCAGATGCTCCTTCGTCTTGGGCAGCTGACCCAGAAGGTGTGCCGGTCAGTGTGCGCTCCTCATCTGATTGGGAGGCAGTGACTACGCCGGACGCCACCTTCTTGGACGTGGCTCTAGGTGCACGTAGAGCTCGTGCTGTAGTAGCAGTGCCTGGGGGCACGTACTCGGGATCATGCTCATCATCAGAGCCTATCACCAGTCGGGCAGACGGGGCAACAGACTTGGAACGCCCACGTGCGTAAACGCGATCTTGTTTTGGTGCCATGAGAGGTAGTACCTGTAAAGAATCATCATTAGTACTAGAAGGAGCAAACATGACAAGAAAAAAAATAAGACAAAATACACATAAATTCAAAGCAGTAATGACAGCTCTGTAGTAGCAGTGAGGCACGACGGACCTGGTGACGGCCCATCGTGAGTATGACGGACCGTCATAGGGTCCGTCATATAATACTTAACAATTTAGACTCTCAGAAGGAAGGTATCTGACTGGTACGACGGTTGTGCAGGACGGACCGTCGTGGGCATGACGGTCCATCACATGTGTCCGTCAGTGGACACTTAGAAAAAGTATTGAGACCCTTAGGACTGGGGTCTCTGACCGTCATGACGGTTGTTCAGGACGGACTATCGTGGGCATGACGGCCCGTCACATATGTCCGTCAGTGGACACTTAGAAAAAGTGTTGAGACCCTTAGGACAGGGGTCTCTGACCGTGACGACGGTTGTGCAGGACGGACCGTCGTGGGCATGATGGTCCGTCACATGTGTCCGTCAGTGGACACTTAGAAAAATTATTGAGACCCTTGGGACAGGGGTCTCTGACAACCAAGACGGTTGTGCAGGACGGACCGTCGTGGGCATGATGGTCCGTCACATGTATTCGTTGGTGGACACTTAAAGAAAACAAGTTGTGGGGTGTTGGGACGGACCCTATGACGGTCCGTCGTGGTTACGACGGTCCGTCATCGGGGTTACATTCTGTCATTCAGAGACAGAACTGGGGATGCCACAATCAACCCATGTGATTCAAACCAAAGACCCAACATTTCCCTAACGCTTTTTAACCTAAATAATTATCAAATTTACAAGGCTAAAGCCCTAATTTCTCGAGTTTTATCAAGGCATTTCGTGGGACTAGTAACCTAGGTTAGACAAGATTTGGTTAAAGTTCAAAGACCCACACAAGAAATAAAGTATGCTAATAGTAAATAAAAACCAAAATGAAGAGTAAATGGTAGAGTTCGGAAACACATACCTTGGAAGAGGAGAAAACAACTCGAAAGTGATGGCACCCAACAAAAAAAATGAGAATCACAGCAGCAGACTCCGACCAAGAAAGGAGATTTGGGATGGGGAAAGGGAGAATGTGGGGATTTTGGAAGGGAAGGAAGTTGAAAGGGGAGAAAATGGGAGAAAGAGGGAAAGAAACGGTTGAATGAAGGGGTGGGGAGTTTACAAAGGTTTAAAACTTTTAAAATTCCCCAGCCAAGTCGGGTCGGGTTGCTGGATAATGAAGCGACGAAACCCCGACGACGGTCCGTCACGTCTGTGACGGTCCGTCATGGGTTCCGTCGCATGTGCCCTAATATTTCAAAGCAATAAAGAACGTACCTGGCACGACGTAGTCATGCGATGGTCCATCACAGGAGTGACGGTCTGTCGATGTATCCGTCAGTGAATGTGGCAGAGTAATTTTCTGCAGAACTTCCTGGAGATGTGCTACCTGAAAATTTAAAACCCATTAGTAGAAAATGCTACCATTACTAGAAAGAAAACTATAATTTGGTTAGATGATACATATTGGGTTGCCTCCCAACCAACACCTGATTTAACGTCGCGGCACGACTGAGGACACTCGATTACTCAGACTTCATCAAGATGGTATGCCTCAATCACCTCATTCGCCAATTTCGCATGCCCTATATAGATTTTTAGACGTTGTCCATTCACCTTAAACCGCACACCTTCCTTGTTTTCCAACTAAACCGCTCCATGAGGGAATAGTTGGGTGATCAAGTAAGGTCCAGTCCATTTGGACTTGAGCTTGCCCGGAAACAAGCGCAACCTAGATTTGAATAAAAGCACCGAATCCCCAACCAAAAACTCTCGTCTCTCGATTTTTAGGTCATGGTACTTCTTCATCTTTTCTTTGTAGAGGGCTGAGCTTTCATAAGCTTTTAGGCGAAATTTATCGAGTTCATTCAACCCATTTAACCGTTGTTCTGCAGCTTCGTTCCAGTCCATTTTTAACTTCTTCATAGCCCACATGGCTTTATGCTCTAATTCAACCAGAAGATGACAAGCTTTCCCATATACTAGTTGGTATGGGGACATACCTATGGGAGTCTTATACGTTGTCTGGTAGGCCTAAAGAGCATCATCAAGCCTCCTTGACCAATCTGTTCTACTAGCGTTCGCTGTTTTTGACAAAATCTATTTGATCTCCCTATTTGACACTTCAACTTGCCCACTAGTTTGAGGGTGGTAAGGAGTGGCCACATTATGGCGAAACCCATATTTCTCCAATAATCCCTTGAACAATTAGTTGCAAAAGTAGGATCCCTCATCACTAATAATTGCCCGTGGGGTACCAAATCGAGAGAATATATTCTTTTTCAAGAACGCAGTGGCACTCTTCCCCTCATTGTTTGCGAGGGCGATAGCTTCCACCCACTTAGATACATAATCAACTGCTACTAAAATATACTTCATTCCATGAGAACTCACAAACGGACCCATAAAGTCAATACCCTAAACATCAAATAACTCAATCACAAGAATGGGGTTTAGAAGGAACTCTTGTTTTCTTGAAATGCCGCCATCTCTTTGGCATCTATCACACGCTTTGGTAAACTCATGAGCATCTTGATGAATAGTTGGCCAATAGTAACCACATTGTAAGATCTTATGAGCAGTCCGGATACCACTATGATGTCCACCAAAGGGTGAGGAATGGCATACCTCTAAAACACTCAACATCTCAACTTCTGGCACACAATGCCGAATAAGCCCATCAGCACAGCTCCTATATAAGTATGGTTCACCTCAAAAGAACTTCTTCACATCGTACATAAACTTTTTCCTTTGATGAAAGGACAAGTCCGATGGAACAATATCACTAGCTAAATAGTTCGCAAAGTCTGCGAACCATGGAATCAAGTCTTGTGAGGTAGCCAATACATGCTCATCGGGGAACGTGTCATCAATATCAGTCTTATCCCCCAACTCTCTCATAGCTTCATCTTCTAGACGGGACAAGTGATCAGCAACTTGATTTTCGGTCCCTTTTCTATCCCTTACCTCAAAGTCAAATTCTTGCAGTAGTAATACCCAACGAATCAACCTCGGTTTCGCATCCTTCTTTGCCATCAAATATCTCAATGCTGAATGGTCAGTATGCACTATAACTCTAGTACCTAGCAAATAGGAGCGAAATTTTTGAAAAGCAAATACTACTTCAAGGAGCTCTTGCTCAGTTACTGTATATTTCTTCTGAGCTTCATTGAGGGCTTTACTAGCATAGTAAATGGGATGAAGGATTTTGTCCCTTCTTTGTCCCAATACCACACCAAGGGCAAACCCACTAGCATCGCACATCACCTCAAATGGACTGCTCCAATCCGGAGAAATAATGATAGGTGCAGATACCAATTTTTCTTTTAGCTCGCCGAATGCTTTAAGACACGATTCATCAAAATAAAATTTACAATCTTTCTCCAGCAGTTTGCACAACGGATGTGCAATTTTTGAGAAATCTTTGATGAATCTCCTGTAAAAACCTGCATGCCCAAGAAAGCTTCTCACACCTTTTACAGAGATAGGTGGAGGAAGTCTCTTTATTACCTCGACTTTAGCTCGATCAACCTATGTGCCCTTTTCTGAAATGCGATGACCCAAACAATACCTTCTTTCACCATGAAGTGGCATTTTTCCCAATTGAGTACTAAATTGCAGTCTTCACATCTCTTAAGAACCTCTCAGATAAATGGCTCAAACACCGCTCAAATAATTCACCAACCACAGAAAAATCATCCATAAAAACCTCAATAGTATCTTCCACCATGTCGGAGAATATTGACATCATACATCTCTGAAATGTGGCGGGTGCATTGCACAACCCAAACGGCATTCTCTTGAACGCAAAGGTCCCATATGGACAAGTAAAAGTGGTTTTCTCTTGATCTTCTGGTGCAATAAAAATCTTATTATACCCCGAATAACGATCAAGAAAACAGTACCATCCTTTTCCAGCAAGTCTATCCAACATCTGATCCATGAAGGGCATAGGAAAATGGTCTTTTTCGGTCCATGCATTTAATTTCCGGTAATCCATACACACCCTCCATCCAGTCACCGGTCTCATTGGAACAAGTTTATTTTTTTCATTGGGGACCACAGTCATTCCCCCTTTCTTAGGTACACACTGAACAGGGCATACCCAACTACTATCGGCGATTGGATATATTACTCCGGCATCCAACCATTTAATGATTTCCTTCTTCACGACCTCTTGCATAGGTGGATTTAAGCGTCTCTGGTGCTCAATACTTGGCTTATGATCGGGCATGAGTTGGATTTTATGAGAACAAATACCAGGAGGGATCCCAATAATGTCCGCAATAGTCCACCCAATAGCTCTTTTGAACCTTTGTAGCACTTTCACCAAACTCTCAACTTGTTGTTCATTCAGTTCTGATGCAATGATTACCGGCAATGTGTCACCGTTTCCTAAGAATTCATACCTGAGATGAGGTGGGAGAGCTTTTAGTTCTAACTTTGGAGCCTCCTCTATAGATGGTTTCGTGGGTGGAGACTCGCGATTCTTCATGTCTAGCTCATATTTCTTCGGTTTAAACCGAACATTACCACGATCAAGAGCAGCGACTAATGACCCATATTCTTTAATGCAATCATTATCAAAATTTATTATCACTACCGCCAGTGCTTCTACACCTAGACGTTCTTCTATTTGTGTCTCGGGTGACTTACCAACTTTGTAGGATATAGCAGATACCGATTGGAGCTCACCACTCTGTCTCATGGACCTACAAATGTTGAAGGTCACTTCTTCATTGTTCAACTGAAATTTCATTTGTCCCTTTTCCATATCAACTAAGGCTCTACCCGTAGCAAGGAATGGCCTCCCAAGAATAATAAGCACCTCAAAATCGACTTCACAATCAAGAATAACAAAATCTGCCGGAAATATGAACGACTCCACTTTTACTAGCACATCATGAAGTATCCCTGTAGGCCTTTTTACTGTTCGATCGGCCATCAGTAGCCGCATCGCAGTGGGCTTTGGATCACCCAAACCCAACTTCTTGTAAATCGAGAGGGGCATGAGATTTATGCTTGCCCCCAGATCACATAATACTTTCGCAAAATGTAATAACCCGATTGTACAAGGAATAGTGAACGCACCCGGATCTTCTTTCTTTTGCACTAAAGATCTTGTAGCAATAGCACTACAATGCTGCATTCTATCATCATCCTCAAAAGTGACCGATCTTTTCTTTGTAACCAGATCTTTCATAAACTTGGCATAACCGGGCATTTGTTGAAGAGCTTCTACCAAAGGGACATTAATAGAAAGCTGCTTCAACATTGCTATAAAACGCCGATATTTACCATCCTCGGTCTTTTTCACTAATCTTTGAGGAAAGGGGGGTGGTGGTCTAGGCATGGGAGTTACCTTTTTAGGCACTTCAGCATCTTTTTTCAGTGTTATCTTCTACTTCATCACTAACCTCTACCACTTTATCATTATCTCTCATCACCTTTTCCACAATAGATGGCATAGGTGGGTCAATGGTTTGTTTACCACCCCGAGTAGTAATTGCCATACAGTGTCCATCATTTTTCGGATTTTGGACAGTGTTGCTAGGGAGAGTGCCCGGTTGCCGTGTGTTCACATTCGCAGATAATTGGGCCATTTGTAATTCAAGCTGCTTAATCGATATGGCATGTGTATCGACTTTCTGTCCAATACCCGCTACATCACTCCTTAGCTCTTTCGTGTGCTCATCACTAGCATCGAACCTCCTCCTCATCTTGTGCAACATATCGTTAACTCGCGCCATACTACCTCCACCATCCCTAGGAGCAACTTCACGATTTTGAGGAGGAACATAGGGCCCACTCCTATCATTTCTGTTACCATAGTTACCCCTGTTGAAGTTGTTGTCGCGGTTGTAATTTCCATCACGGACATAATTACCCTCACGGTTATAGTTACCATAGTTCCGACCTTGGTTCCCTTGACCTTGGCG
Organism: Solanum sitiens; assembly: GCA_016801875.1. Lineage (NCBI taxonomy): Eukaryota > Viridiplantae > Streptophyta > Magnoliopsida > Solanales > Solanaceae > Solanum > Solanum sitiens. The sequence continues at coordinate 2,771,179 of JABWTJ010000029.1, forward strand.
CCAATTCTCCTGATTGGAGCCTTGGGCATTTGGTCGGAAACCCCCCGTCTGATCATTTACTGCACAGGAATCTTCCTCATAATAATATTCATCAGTTGGTGGTGGTGGTTTAGACAAGTAGTTCACTGCGTTTATCTTTTCTGCACCCCCAGTGACATATTTTAACACCAACCCAAGCTCAGTTCTCATCTGTGCCATCTCTTCACGAATCTCATCTGTGGCTGGGTTGTGTGTGGATTGCACTGCAAAGGTATTTCTCCCAGTATCTGACTTCCTAGTACTCCATGCTTTATTATTTCGGGAGATTTTCTCTAATTTTCGGCAATTTCAGCATAAGGACACTCCTCCATAAGAACCACCTACTATAGTATCCAATACCACTTTATTATTATCATCCTGTCCCCGATAGAAGTATTCTTTCAGTGACTCATCATCTATGCGGTGATTGGGGACACTTCTCAAAAATGAAGTGAACCTATCCCAAGAACTGCTAACTGACTCTCCTGGTAGTGCCACAAAGTTGTTCACTCTGTCTTTGTGATTTAGTTTCTTGGAGACCGGGTAGTAACGTGCTAAGAAAACGTTCCTTAGTTGGTTCCAAGTGAAAATTGAATTATAAGGGAGCTCAATGAACCAAATAGCAGCCTCTCCCGTAAGTGAGAGAGGAAATACTCTTAGCCCTATTACATCCAAATTCAAATCAGGCCTCCCTACACAGATTTTACACACTGCCCTCACCTTAGCTATATGGGCATGTGGGTCCTCAGACGGTAGTCCTGAAACAAACCTCTAGCAGTGAGCATTTGCATTAGACTACTAGTGACTACAAAGGTGTGACCTTCTGGTAGAGGGGGCAAGACAAGTGGCCCATCAGAGTCTGCAATATTATCATAACCTCTGTATTATTCTTGAGGATGTGGAGCGGGATTTTGTCCCCTTTGTGCATCTTGACCAGGATTATCAGGTAATAATCGACCATGAGCATCAACTGGAGCTGGGATGTTCTGGTTTGGATCATCATCATTAATACCCAAGTTTCAATTCATATTGCATAGTGTACGCTCTAACTCGTGATCGTAGGGAAACAAGGGTTCTCTTCCCCTCCGTGTATTTGGCATACAAGGAAGTTAGTATCTACAAAAATCAAAAACATCAGAAAAAGTAAAATCAGGAAAATATTGACTAAACTTTAGTAATAAGTTTAAGTTAATCTAAAGGATACTTTCCCCGGCAGCGGCGCCAAAATTTGATACGCTCAAACTTACTTCTCAAATAAGAAGTAAAGCGGTCGTATCAAGTAAAGAACCCAACTTATGAGGTTGGGATCGATCCCACAAGGAAAATAGTTCAGACTTAACTTTATTCTATTATTACTATTATTTAGCCAACTATTTTCCGAGAAAACAAAAGACAAAAAGGGGGTTTTTATTTCTAAATTAATGAAAATGATTAATTAAATTAAAGTAAACAACTAACAAATTTAAATATCGGAGTTTAATCAATTAATAAAAGTAACTAGGGCTTAAGTGTTCCCCACAGGTTCCTAACTTGATAAATCTAACTATAACAATTCTATCCTAATATCTTCAATGTAAAGTGATAAGTTATGTATATCTAAATCCTTGGTCTGGCATCTAGAGAATTTCACTTCGCACCTTGGTCCGGCTACGTGTGTTGCTATAATAACCCTTATCTTTACCTCATATTAAGCATTGTATTCGGTATTTGACTAAGTTATTACCTCGTACCAACCAATACTAGCCTATTAGATAGTCTACACTAAATCTATCTTGATAATTCTTTTCCTATTATCTACCTCCTTGGTCCGGCAAGTAGCATTAAGGCTAGTTCTAACTTTGGCCATCCGTTAAAAAGACTTCTACACGAAAGAATTATCAATACATGCAAGACACCATTCTAGAATTGTTATTTTAGTTAGATTTTACCTTGTTATTCACCCATGGTTCCCACAACCCTAGCTATAGAGTTTAGTTACCCATGTTCATATTACACAATTCATATTGTTAATGGAAGAATTCATGCACTTACTTTTATGAGAACGAATAAATTCCAGAATTTAACTTGATTAATCAACAAAATCACCAACAATCAATTCCAGAAAAAGGTATCTTAATTACCAAAATCGAGAGTTCAATACTATAACAAGAGAACTAAAAATTATCAAAAAGTCTAACCCCAAAAACGAGGTTTTTCAAACTATTTATAATAAAAACAAAACCTAATCAAAGAAGGATGCTATTTACTAAAAATCTGTCCAAACACGTCTGGGTCGACGGACCACGTGATGGACCGTCATGGACACGACGGACCGTCATGGACACGACGGACCGTCATGGCCTCCGTCGTCCCATACTTCACATATTCTTCTGCTGCTTTCTTTATTCCCCTCGATGGACAGGTATGAAGGACCGTTTTAAGCACGACGGTCCGTCGAGGGTCTCTGTTCCAAAATACTTGAACTTCTTGGAATTAGGGTACTGGGACTACATCTCTGATCATCACGACGAACAAGTAGGACGGACCGTCGTGGCTATGACGGTCCGTCATGGACTTCCGTAATCCCACAGTTGGTCAGACTTCCCCATCTTCCTTCAGCAGCTTCTCTCCTCACTACGATGCCACCTACGGACCGTCACAGCCTCGCCGGACCGTCATAAGCTCCATAGGTGGTTTTTTCTGTATTTCATTCTCAAAAACTTCCGCGTTCATCCTTGGACAGACTTTCTGCAAACAAAGAGAAACTTACATAAAAATCAACACAAAAAGGCTTTCGACACACACTAAACTTAAGGAAAAAGCATTAGAAATACCGTGAAACCACGGTACATCAAGGTATCCTATCTCATGTATTGTTTGTTTATTCAACTAGATATCCTCAAACATGTGTGAGGACATTAACTTGAGTAAACAAACAAGACATGAGAAAGGATATCTATTAATTGGCTGACAGGTTCCTCGGAAAGACATAATGAAAGCAACAACTCATTGAAAAGTTAATAAGATCTCGAATAATGCAAACTACACAGAATCCGTTAGCATAACCTACAAGAAGAAATGACAATCCGCTAAGTAGGGGCGGCTCAACGTAATTGGGGGCCTAAAACAAAATTTCAATTCGCGGCCTAAAATATAAATTCACTTCATATACATATTTATCCAAAAAAAAAATTACACTATTTAGATGAAAATTATTAGTTCTTAATATTATTTTTTGAGTTACTAGTTTTAGGTATGATTTTATCAACTCAACTTTGAAAAACATCATTTAAGTTAGACAATTATTATATATATTGTTAACATGATAATATAAGTAATAAAAGTAATAAGTTGATAAATATTCAATAAAGATAAGAGTTAGAACCATAGAATTTGACTCAAAAAGTTTATGAGTTGTTATACCTCATTTTAATATGCTTAGAGTAATGCTTGAAATTATTTTTATTTTTAAAAACTGAATTTGTAATTCACTTTGTTAACACCTTTTACTGTTAATTCTTATTTTTAACAAAGTAAAAAAGATGTTAAAGTAAATAAAATTAATTATTTTAAACAAATTGTACTTTTTATCATAAATACTTAATTTTTCTGTAAAGATTTTAACACAAATTTTATTCTTGACAAAAATTTGGGGGCCTAAGGCAAAGACCTTATTTTTAAAAGCCTAGAGTCGGCCCGACCGTTAAGGTAAAACCTTCTCCACTTGAAAGGAGTTGTTTCAACTCAAAATGGATCAAAATAAAAGCAAATCCCAAGTTGATCATTATTATCACATGGTAAGGCATAATTCGTTCAGCGCAAGGAGCTGAAGAAGCACCACAATGTACAAGAAATAGTGCATTTCCGCACTAAAAAAACATGTTTTGCCTTAGTTAGACATGCAACAACCTAAAATAGTATATAATATAAGCTACAGAGAGATGTATTTTCTAATGCATTTATCATTCTTAAGACATGTTTTGTCTTATTGGACATGAGAATACCCTAAAAAAATCTCTACACTTAGATTGTTTATCACTCGTTCACCCAAAATTGGGAAGGGAGCAAACCATCTTATAAAATGAACATATATGCAATAGTATAAACCCTTTTTTGTGGAGGATTCTGACTTTGTAATCGTGATAAGCTTGTATTAATGTTCATTGTTTATATTTCAAGTATTTTATTCTTAGACAGTACACTATCTCAATTAAACAGATTTGTGTAAAATATCACCATGTGCAACTTATGCTCAATTGAGAAACTACTTATCGACCAAAACATATAGATTGTTATTTTTGTGCTTGAAAGTTCTTGTTGAGTATCGATTGAGTGAACTCTATGTTACAAATACATTATATATAGGTCAAATTCTTAATACATGAGATATTTCAGTATCCTTACTTTTGGTAATATTGTAACTTTGTTGTAGCAGATTTGCTTGGATAGTTTTAAACAAACAATAGATTACATCTTTATAGTATTCAGTTCAGGGTAGACTTGATTACAACATCAACATATGCTGAATTTATACTATTTGCATTTGATAGTACATGAAAAGGATAATCTCTTTTGCTATACACGAGTGCATATAAGCTACTTTTCTTTTGGTAAATCCTCCTGTCTAATTCATACTTTGGTTGTGTGACATATATAATTGTTTCTTCTTCTATTGAAGTCATTTGCTTTCGTGGTTTAAGATAGAAACCCAATCTTCTTTCTTTATCGCATCAACTAGTAAGGAAAAAAGAGATTGATTAGATAAAAGTTCTCTGTATATTGTTTTTTATCACCTATTTCCTTATTGGAATTGCTGCACATATATATATTATTGTTAATCGCTGTATAAGTAAAATGCTTCTCAGATTTATAATACAACATGATAAAGAAAATATAGCCAATACTAGTTACCTTGTTCCATTGCAATAGTAGCTTGGAGAAAATTGAAGAAAAGGTGGGCATCTCCGACCCCACACTCTATTTATCCTCCAAAGATAGAGTTCTCTATTTTTTTGAAATTATAAGGTTTTCCCCATAAATTCTCTATTAATGCATTACTGAGTTCACAATGAGCATTTTTGTCCTTAATTTTTTGTATGTCTAGCATAAAATCGTTCAAATATGAGATTTCCATCTACCAACATTTCTGTCGTTGGAGTTATAGCATCTATGACATCTTGAATTGGTACATTATAATCATATTGTGCAATATAGTACATGCACTCATTATATCATGTAGTTATTTTCTCTAAAAACGTGACGGTCCTGCGGTAATTGCGAAACGGGATTGCAAAACACTGAATGCATGTTCAACATAATTTCAGCATGATTGTTGTTTCATCGTGCATTAATTATTATGGTTGTATTTTATCTTGTATTTAAATTATTATGTTATGTATTGAATTGTTATCTTGTATTGTAATTATCATATTATGCATTTAAATTAGCCTTTTTAACCATATCATTTTAATTTTTTTGATTATTTATAGTGAAAATTAATAATTAAATCAAATTATATCAATGAGAAAAATTAGGAAAGAAATTAAAATACTATTAATTCGGTATGAAAGCAGTATATGTTAAATAATATATTTTTAAAAATAATACATTACATTTTAAAAAATTATGAATATATGATATTTATTTATTGACATTATATTTCACATAATATGTAATGAGAAATTAATTGAAACAATAATAAAATATTGAAAAGTGAAAGAGAGTGTGATAGTATTTCTCCAAATTTGGAGAATTACTATTCAACTCTTTAAATTTGAAGAATAAAGAGTGATATGGAAGTGGGTTGGAGTGTCCATTCTCTATTATACTCTTCAAATATAGAGAATGGAGTGTAGATAGAGGTGGGTTGGAGATGATTTAATGGTTTCATCCATCCAGGAATATCCCCATGGGATCGAGTTTTGTTTATTAAGAAGAAAGATTATTATCTTCGTACGTGTATTCACTATCGTCAGTCGAACAAGGTAAACATTAAGAATAAGTATCCTCTTCCAACTATATATGACTTGTTTGACCAACTTCAAGGAGCAAACTACTTTTCTATGATTGACCTTCGGTTGGGTTATCACGAATTGAGGGTGAACGAAGATAGAATTCCGACGGATTTACAAACTCAGTGTCATTAGAGTTTGTGGTAATATTGTTTGGATTGACTAATGCTCCAACGTCGTTTATGGATTTGACTAATATTGTTTTTACAATACCTTCATATGTTTGTAATTGTTCATTTATGATATATTGATTTATTAGAGACGTGAGTATGATCACATCAATAGTTTAAGGATTGTACTAAAAATTCTCAAGGACCAACAACTCTTTGCAAAGTTAAGTAAATGTGAGTTTTGGCTAAGGTACATAGCTTTTATTGGTCATATTTTCTCAAGTAAGGTTGTTGAAGTATATTCTAAGAAGACGAATGCGCTCAAGAGTTAGCCTAGACCACTTTCCCCTTTGGACATTAGAAGTTTCTTGGATTTAGCTTGTTAAAATAGAAGGTTTGTCAAGGGATTTTCTAAGATTTCCTCTCCTTTGACGTCATTGACTCAAAAGAAATCTAAGTTCATATGGTCTGAAGATTGTGAGAAGACAAATTGAAGGATAGACTTACTTCTGCTCCAGTGTTGGTTTTAGTAGAAGGGGCTGATGGTTTTGTGGTATATTGTGATGCCTTGAGAATTTTTCTAGGATGTGTGTTTATAAAAATAGGGAAGTTATTGCCTATGCTTCAAGGCCACGAGAAGAATTATTCTGCCAATGATCTTGAAATCGTGGTGGTTAGTTTTGCCTTAAAGATTTGGAGGCATTATAGGTATAGTGTTCATATTTGTGTTTTTACCGACCACAAGAGTTTGCAATATGTTTTTAACCAAAAGGAACAAAATCTCCGCCAAAGAAGATGGCTTAAGTTATTGTAAGATTATGATATGCGTGTTATCCATGACCCATGTAAAGAAAATGTGGTGGTGGATGCTCTTAGTTGGTTTTATATGGTAGTATTACCCATATTGAGGAAGTTAAGGAGGAGTTGGTTTTAGACATTCATAGATTGGGCCAATTTGGTGTTAAGTTAGTGGAATCCACCAAGAGTGGTGTAGTGGTTCAAAGTGGCTCAGAATCATCTTTTGTGATGGAGGTGAAGGTCTTGATCCAATTTTGGTTGGGTTGAAAGAAATGGTGCTTAAGAAATCCCTTGTGGATTTCTGCTACAAGGGAGATGGTGTACTTAGATACCAAGTTCGTTTGTGTTCTCCTAATGTTGATGACTTGAAGGAACATATCTTTTTAGAATCCCATAATTATCACTATTCCATTTACCATGAGATCCACCAAGATGTACCGTGATTTATGAGAGGTCTATTGGTTGAATGGGATAAAGAAAGATGTTGCGAATTTTGTGGATAAGTATCCTAATTGCCAACAAGTGAAACTTAAACATAAATCAGGAGGTTCTCCCAAGACATTAGTATTCCTACTGGAAGCGGGAAGATTTGAATATGGACTTCATTAAAGGTTTGCCTTGAACCCGGTGACAACATGCCATGATTTGGGTTATAGTAGATCTGATGATGAGTCGACTTATTTTATTCCTGTCAAGGTTCCCTTTTCAGCGGATGATTATGCAAAGTTGTACTTGAGAGAAATGGTAAAGTTGCATGGAGTGACTTTGTCCATTATTTCCGATCGTGGTGCTCAGTTTTGAAAATCTTTCCAAAAAGAGTCTTTGTACTCGTGTTAAGCTTAGATACCTTTCATCCCCAAACCGATGGGCAAGTGAAGCGTAATATCCAAACCTTAAAGGACATGTTGAGAGTTTGTGTGATTACTTTTAAGGGAAATTAAGATTACTATTTTCTATTGAGTTTCCTTATAACATTATCTGTCACTCGAGTATTGATATGACTCCATTTTAGGCGTTTATGGTAATAGGTGCAAATCTCATATAGGTTCGTTTGAGGTGGGTGAAGTTGCCTTAATTGGTCCTAAATTTTTATATGATGCTTTGGAGAAGGTTCCACTTATAAGAAAAAAGTTCAAAACGGCTCATAGTCGACAAAAGTCACATGTTAGTTTTAGAAGAAGAGATATTGAGTTTGATGTTCTTGATTGTGTTTACTTGAAAATTTCACCAATGAAGGGTGTAATCAGATTTTGTAAGAAAGGGAAGCTTAGTCCCCGTTATGTAGTATGTCTTAATGTTTCCATTATTTCATTATTTATGCATGTTCATGAGAAACATAAGTTTTGAAAGAAAATGATTTTACTTGATTGATTTTCCTTACGTTGATGTGTCTTGAGTATAAGTTGCTTGTAGACTTCATGAGATGATATGTTCAACATGTTTATCTTGGATGTGATGTTTCCTCCTTGGATATATGCATTTGAGTATGAGTTGCATATATAATTTGTGATATGATGATGAGAGCATGTTTTAGCTTTTAGTCAAATTTTCCTCCTCGGGTATGTGCATTATGAGATTTGCATGCATATTGGGCTTCTAGTTCGTATCTTCCTTATAATGTTTTGAAGTATGCTCTAGTTTGGATTTGATATTCCTCCTTGGTTCTATGCATATTTATGATGTTTCATGAATGATTGGTTGCTAGTTTAGATTCCTTTTTGCTCTATGTGACGTTTAGAATCTCATTCGAGGATGAATGATCTCAAGGGGGAGATACTGTAAATCCACAGATTCGACAAGGGGCATGATAACTATTTTCAGAAGTTGCAGGTGCCAACTAATGAAGGCCACCCACGATTCGTGGATGAGACAATAGACTGTAGGTATGGTCCTTGGTTGGTCACCCCCAATCTTGACATAAAGGTCCAGAATCACGGTCAGACCAGGCGACTGTTGGTGGGACCAGGTCCGTTGTTGAGGGCCTATTCTCCAGCACAAAGTTCCAATTTCTGACCACAGTCGACGGCCGTGTAGGACGGACCATTGGTTAGTCTACAGTCCTTCGACTAAGGGTGGTGTTCGTTAGGTCTACAGTTAGTTCAATGGTAGTTTGGTACTTTCCTAGGCTAGCAATGAATCAAAAATCCAGCCCAAGTTATAGATTCCAAACAAAAAAAAATAAACTAATACAAGAGTAATAAGATATGCAATTCTGGAAGTTTGGAAGTCGAAAAGTATGAAATGAGGGATATTTTTTAATTTTAAACTGCTTGTTCTTAAAGACTCTTCAATTCGCCCACCAGTAGGATACGACTTACATCGGCAACCCACCCGGCGATGCGCTGAGTAGTAATTTAGTTGGTCGAGTTTTAGAGAACCTCCAGTAAGTTAGGTGGTTCAACTGACTGTTCAAGTTGGGCTCACTTTCTTGTTAGGCGAGTCATTAACTGGATCATTGGCTCGCCAAGTTTCCATTTCCCCAAAATTTCACATTTCCAACCTGCACATTCAATACTCGTTATACAAATAGAATATTAATAACAAAGAACTTGGGTTGCCTCCCAAGAAACGCCTTATTTAACGTCGTGGAACGATGAAGATACCCATTAAAGTTTCATTCCTTGGATTTGCCATGGTGCCACTCGGTAGTCCCCCTTTCGGCCTTGGATTCAAATGCATCAAGATTTCACCTATTTGTGTATCTAATTCCTTAATGGACACCAAATGAGAATTAACTGTCTGACTCAGAGTACAGGCATCCTCCTTCATCTCTTTGAACACCTTTTCTGACCCTTCAACTTTGTTGCTAATGCATGAGAGCATATCTTCAGTGTGAAAGCTTTTTCGGTCATCCCTATGCTCTTTAGGCTTTTGACGCTCATGGGTTGGCAAAAATATCTCCTTGTCCCCATTTCTGTCTTTCCAACTACTTCCACGCTCACAACATTCCCTATCACGGTCTCTCTAACTATACGCTCTCTATTCCAACCATATATACTCCCTACATTGGATAGTTCGGACGAAAACCACCACGTTTATTTGCAAGGAAGATCACTTCCTCATTATATAAAGCCTTAAAATGTGCCTCTTCGGGGTTCAAACCACTAATATCATCATCATTCACAACTTTCGGATCATGAGCCAAGCCTCCAAATAACCCTTTCATTTGCAAGAGTTACAACACCGTGCTTGTCACGTGGAACACCACATTTCCATCAACCAAAGGTAACCAGATAGCACCTACCCCACCAAAATGTACCTCATTCACGAGTCCTTCATTCACATTTTCAAGTTACCAATGTCGTCATTTTGGCCCAGCTGGCTGGCGTTTCTTCCATTGACACTCTTTATGTCACTTTCTCAAAGGCAACAAACAACACACAAATGGTAAATAGTTTCAAATACAATACAAACAGATCATAAACCAACTTCAATATGAGATTTAAATAACAACACTCCCCGGCAGAGCCAAAATTTATAATAAATGTTCATCTACACCTCATCCAATACTAGGGGTAGGCAATCATATTCTAGTATAAAACTCAATAAAGAGTTGGGGGTCAAACCCACATGGAGTGGTACTGTATAGAATTCAATTAAGAAGTAAAGGTTATGTTCTAATCGGTTATAGAGGTAGACCTTATAGAAACCAAGCAACATTAATTAATGGTTTGACATTAAATGTCAGATTGGGGGGTTTAAGAGTGTCAATTAACAACTACAATGATTAAAAAGCAGGGGAGTAATCAAATATAGATGAATTATCGGGGATCTGATCGATTATATGCTAATTTCGATACAAAGGTAATTGAAATTTATTAACAATGGCTGAATCTCAGTGGGTAGGCTAGTCTATAGATGTAATAACTTTCTGAGGAATAACTATTACGATTCAAGCGAGTTATCTCGAACCTCGAGAAGCTTATCAATATAAACAACCCAAAACTTGAACTTATCTACTCTCTCGAGATAGATAGGTAGGATTAAACAAAGATTATATCTTTCAAGCAGAAGCCACAACAACCCATTTCGATAACCTCTCTCTCGAGCAAGCCCAAAACACTAAGCTAAAATTGCATTTGCAACTATAATTTATGATTTAATACACACTTATCAATCAACCCAGCTTTAAACAACATTTAAATTAGTAAAAAATAATACCCATAAGCTAATTAGAATAAATAATCACATGATCAAAACCTTAGAATTGGGGTTTTAGTTATACACATCATAAAAAGAAAGAAAACAATACTAATTAGGTTCTCCATAATGTTGGTATTGCAATCCACATATTAACACTGATCCAACACGCTTAATATCCAATACCCAACTCAAAATATGCTAGAAAACTCCTAAAACTAAGTAGCAAATGAAAATTCCAAGTTCTACGATGGAGAAATTACTTAACAAATGACTAGATTTGAGACATGACCCTTTTTCTGCTTTTTGAAATTCAATTTATACTTTCTCAAAATTTGGTGTTCACGATCACTAGGCAAGGTTAGTCGAGCATCGCCGACCAAGTCTGCGATGTGCCAATGGCTCCATGCCATTGCCGGTTTGTCGTGGCTCCTTAACCTTAGGGTTCTGTTACATTAGGCTATCAAAGTTTGTGTCGCCCAAGGTCTAAATCCATTGCCATTTTTGCTTCTCCCAAAGGCTGGCAGTTCGGAACTTTAGGCGAGCTGAATTGTGAGTCGGCGAGTGGCTTTGGCAATTTTTAGCTTTTTATATCTTTAGCCTTTTTCATCTTTTTCGCTCCTTTTTGTACGTTAATGTCCTTGCCTTTCTTTGCCTTCATTGCTGCAAATTAACACTTTAATATAAGTTTATAGCATATATTAATCATTTAGGACAGTAAAATTATGAATACCAAGCCCTAAATGAGTCCAAATCTCGTACTCATCAACCTCCCAATCTTATCCAAGTTTCCTTACTTCTTTGTTGTAGAAATAATTCAGCCAGATAAGATGAAGTCCTGAATTTCTCATACAATTGACTTTCTCATTGTTGTCAGTCTATGCTATAAGGATATTTTTATAATATAATTTGTGTTTGGTTCAACTTCCCCCTTTCTAGATTTGCCTTACTCACTATATTTTTGAACTCTTCTGCATACAACACCGTTAACTTCTTCTTTAGTAGCTTTAATTTTTTCACTACTTGGTACATCATAAAGTCCTGTATATGTGCCTTCCATCCTTCTTGCACAACTGGTAGAAACTTTGACTGCTTTGTCCATATATTCAAAATTGTAAAATCTTTTCTGGTTTTATACTCCTCATTAAGAACTACTTTTGCTGGGTAATGGTCACTAATTCCCTCTGGAAAGAATAATTCTTTGCAACTAGGAATTGTGTCCATAGTTCTCTGTTGATGAATATCCAATCTATTTTGGAAAACTATTCTGTTTTCATTATGTTTGTCACTCCAAATGTTTTTGTTCCCCTCAATGGGAAATTCCACCAATCTGCTTTCCGTCACACATTTATTGAAGTCCATCATTTTTGCCCATGTTATTGGATTCCCCCCTATTCTATAATTAGCATTCAAGACATAGTTAAACTTACCTACCACCAATTATGGTTCAATGCACCTATTACTTTGGATCATTAAACTCTCCCACAAGTCCTTTCTATCTTTCCTGCTATTGAAGGCATATGCATATGAAATTTGAAAGGAAACTTGAAGGGGGATGAATTTTACCTCCATGTCTATGAGGTTTACAGAATAATAGTGTGGCCTCCATGTCAGCCATATTCTACCTTTTTTATGCCTCTCCAAATTAGTAACACTGTTCCATCTAGCAAACATACTTTCAACCAACTTTTCAATTCTCCCATTTTTTATTTTTGTTTCAAGTAAGACAATCAAACTTACCATTTCTTCATTGCAAACGATTTGGAATGTTGTTGGTGACCTTATGCAACTCCGTAACGTCATTGTCCCTGATCAACAGTTGTTTCTAGTTGTGACTGGGGAGCTATGATTGCTTGGGCTATGTGTTCGTATAGACCAGAAAAGATCAAAGCCCTTGTGAATATGAGTGTTCCAATCTTCCCAAGAAACACCTATATAAGGCCTATTGTAGCTCGACGTGCTACTTATGGAGATGAATACTACGTCATAAGATTCCAGGTTTACATCATCTTTTTCTTTTTCTGTGCATCTAAACTGAATACTCGATTTGGCTATTGATGGTCTAGTTAATCAACCTTACATACTAATATAATTGTGAAGGATCCAGGAGAAATAGAAGAAGAGTTTGCTCAAATAGGAACCAAGACAGTATTTGAGAAGATCCTGACTATCCGAGACTCTGACCATTAAAGATGCATAAAGGAAAGCCATTTGAAGACTCTCCAGTCACAAGCACACAGGCTTCACTGGTGGATTTTATCTTCCTTTTGCTTATTTGGAATATTAATACCCCTTACTTTCTAGCTAATTATAATCATCATTTTATTTGTTTCCTTCCATTCAACTTTTTTTTTGAAGTACCTGAAAAGAGTCAGTAATTTCCAACTGAGAAGTCTTCCCTGGAGAATTCCTTGGAAGTGTCTTCCTTATCCTTGGGTGTGTGTTTGCCATCCCTCCTTATTACTCATTTCAACCTTTCCCCCTGATGAGTTTGTTGTTGTTGTGCGACTTGAGCTCCTGCTTTTGCTTGCCGCTTTTGATTGTTTCCTTGCCATCTGTTCATATGCTTTTTAGGAGGTACCTGAAAAAGCTTTAGGACCTTTCAATTAAAGTCTGCCCACCTCCTCTTCATGCCTATATATCTTTTTTTATAAAAAATGATGCTCAAACAGTCTACCGTTTTCATTCAAAAATTTTACCACCTCGAGCAGTTGTTTTCCTATATAAACTTCAACCAAAATGCGCGCAAAATTCAGGCCATTCCTTTCCTTTGTGTTTTAGTCCACCATTCCTTTCCATTTCCAGATGAATAGTTATTTGTACTTGTTGAGGCGTTTCATTTATGTTAAAAAATTGTTTCATGCGTTTACCTGCAAAATCAAAAGTAATGTTAGCAAAAAAATCTGCTACTGAATTCCCTTCTTGATATGTATGCATCACGTCCACATCGATATCCATCATCAATCCATTAATGTAGCCTAAATCAAGAGATATTAATGAAGGGACCTTCCAGCTTCCACATAAAATTTTCTGAGCCATTAAGGGTATTAGGTTGTGTTCAATACAATATGTTATACCTATTCTAATGATCTTTATTTCTGCATCAACAAAATACACATTCTTCATTCCCTTGAGTCAGCATCTATCATCTTCCCTTGTTCATCTCTTATACAGAAAGCAATTGATCATTTTTCATCCTTTACAACTCCATCAGTATTGCACTTGAATTTGAGGGTGTAACAATCTAACAATGTTAGTTCTTATTAGAGGAGTATAATCTTCCAGGAACTTGACAATCAGTTGCCAATTCTTTGGATTGTCTTTTAACCATGGGTATATGCATACATTTCTGTGAATCTATAGTATAATGTTTTGTCTATTCATGCTACTCTTATGCTTGATCACATTCCTTCACTTTCAAATTTGTCATAGTATAATACCAGGAACTGATCTGTATATTTGCTTTAGTTTAGTAGCAGAACAACTCTTCTGCCATTCCTCCAATGTCTGTTTGATCTATACCACCTGAAACTAAAGACATGCTACCTCCGTGAATAACCTCGAAATATGATATGAGTCAGGACCTTCAATTAACAAATGTTCAAAGGTCTCTTGTACATTGTTGTTACAACAACAACATATCTCAAAATAAAAAATTGCCTTTTCTAATAAGAACTTCCCTTATAGGAATTCTTCTAAACGACAACCTCCATAAAATGAATAACAGTTTAAAAGGTAATCATTTCACCCATATGCTCAATATCTTATTAATAGGCTCCTTTCTATTTCTACACAACTCCCAAGCTGATTTAACCTTAAATTTTCCAGATCCACTAGGCATCCATCAAGGTTTTTCTCTTCCTTACGAAGGTGTAAGGTTTCCCTAGATTCTGGCAACATGATTACAAGTATTCTCATCAAGATTATCTTACAGTATTGATCCCATCAATCCTCATTAAACAACTGAATAACAGATTCCACCTGACACTGATCGTGTTTCAGGTTCATATGGTAGTTTAGGTTACAAGTTTAGTCCAATTATCCAACCATACACTAGCATGACCTTCCTTTGATTCCCTCCATATTTCATAATCAAAGAAATCTCTTGCTAGTAACCTATTCTTCTATACTTGAGTGTCCCATTCCCATTCTTCTTTCTATGGTGTTTGGCTCTTATACTACTTGTTCCATATATAGTTTGATCACATTGTATTAGTTATCTTAAATTTCCCCAATAGCATAGCAAATAAAGATTTATAGAGGTCAAATAACCCAGTCCTCCTTCTTCTTATGGCACATAGACATCATTCCAATCTATCCATTGTGTAGATCTTCCCTCCTCTTTGAAGTTCCATAAATGTTAGCAAACATTCTATGAATGACATGTATTACACACTTGGAAGGATTAATAACATATGAAAGATAAATAAAGATCCTATAAAACACACTTTTGATTAACATTGTTTACCCCCTTAAAGTCAAAATCTTTCTCTTTCACATTTGTATCTTGTCTTGGATCTTCTTTATTAATAAAAAGAGATATACATTCTTCTTCGTAGCATGACTAATATGACATCCCATGTATGTCAATGGAATTAAACCTCTTGATAAACCATCTATCACCTCTATGAACTATCGAGAAGCATGTGCTGCCTTATAATGTTCATAATATGACTTGTTATCTTTATTTATCAGTTGTCTTAATTACTCCTCATACTTTTTCAAAACTCCCATTATAAGCAGTGAAGAATTTTTGTCTGCAACTGCAAAAATAATTTTCTCATCTGCATAGGAAAAGGATTCAATTTATCACTCCATTTAGAAAATACATTACTTAATAATAATATCTCTCAAATTGTGGATTCATAGATCTAAATAAAACCTCTGCTATCAATATAAAAAGAGCAGGTGATAAAGGATCTCCTTGCTTAACCCCTCTTGTAGAGAGGAAAAACGACAAGCTTTCCCATTAATAAGAACATAATACCAATTATTAGCAATGTGTCTCCAAATCATGTCTAGAATCTTAGAAGCAAAACACATCTCTCCAAGACTCTCATTAAACAAATCCAACCTACACTATCATATGATTTTTACATCCATCTTTATAACCACATTATCATACTTATCCCTTAGCCTTACATCAAATATAACCTCTTGGGCCAGCAACACATTTTCAGTAATATTCCTTCTTTTAACAAAATCAAATTGATATTTTGATATCAAGTGTAGATAACCTTCAATCCTATCATGAACCAGTCTGGAAATGATCTTGTTTAAGAAGTTACTCAGACTATTTGGTCTATGATTTGAGAAGGACCGGGTAACATCCCTTTTAGGTATTAGAACCAGATAGGTGTGAGAAATAGACTATTCGCGAGGAACACCTTGGAAAAAGGCATGCACAATTTTGAATAAATTCAGGACGTATAATATCCCAACATGTCTAGTAGAAATATCCCGTAAAATCATCATGATGATAGGCACTATAACCATTTAAATCAAACTCCACATTTTTAATTTTTATCTACCTCAATTAGAGATTTAAGAAATTCATTATCTTCCTAAAATTAAGTTATTGGATAGCCTCTAACATAGACATTTTCTTAGCTATATTTCCACTAGTGAATTGCTTTTCAAAAATTAGACTCATTCCCTTATGATTTAATAATCAAATTCTTTCCATGTTTAATATTTATTGAGATCTCTTTTCAATGTAATCCTTTTCCTTCTTCCGCTAACAAGCCCATAAAAAATTTAGTATTTCTATCCCCTCCTCAAACCATTGTACACTAGCTTTTTGTCTCCAAAACTCTTCTTTGTAATGAAGGTAGAGATTTAACTCTGCATGTTCTCTTTTCAATATTTTTTCATTAACTTGTGAAGGGTCTTCTTGGAAAAAGCTCTTTTTAATCTTCACAATACATATATATATATATATATATATATATATATATATATATATATATATATATATCAAGTAATGAATCATTGAGCACAACCCTATATAGTCTCTTGCATGATTCATCAACTCTGACATTCTACCAAGTAAATGGATTTCTCGAGAAATAAACATCAGACAACACACATGAGTTAAGGAATAGGAAAAATCCTCATATTCATGTGGATAAAAAGGAAATCCACCAATATTTTCCTCATCTCAAAGGATCACATTAAAATCACCACCCACAATCCAAAGCATATTCAAAGCAATCATACAAATTTGTGATGTTTACCTAGAGTTTGTACCCTACGAAAGGCATGTCGTGTTCTACAAGACCTAATATTCCAGAATAAAGCTTTGAAACTAATTTGGACATTGATATTACCCCGCCCCCCTCCTAGTTTGTATTCTTGAGGCACTAAGCTATTACTATCTCCTTTACCCTTGACTTTCCTTACTCTCTAGGACATTTGTGCTGATAGCCACGCCTCTTTACTATTGTTTTGCATATTGGAGACATTTTCTTCTTTTTGTATATTCCACTTCTTTTCTGTTCTATGAATTGTCATGTTTACAAGTTAATGAATTGTCATGTTTACTTAATCAAGTTATTGTGTGTGACAAGTTCATGCAACCTTTTTATTGAAGCTGACTTTTCAGTGATGACATGAACTAATGTAAAGAACTGAGTGACCTAACTGCAACAACTCTAGGAGATGTTGAGCCCCATCTATTGCACTTGACGTCTGTAGAGGTACATAATATTAAACATTTTCCAACTCCTTGAACAAGATCATATCCTTTCCACTTTCTTGTATAGCTACATTTTACAAATCCATAATCTTACTAATTGCACGAATCCAACTTCTCTATGATTTATCATCTATGCAATTCAGCTCTTCTGCTTCCTCTTCTTTTATCTTGTTGATTTTATCCTGCAGTCCTGCCCAGTTGAGTAGGTTGTAGCTCATCTAGATATAGATCTCCTATATGCGCTTGAGCCCTAAAATGTCTGCCATATTCTGATATTTAGGTATAAACTCCTGCTCACTATTACTGTGTCCTTCAACCTTGTCTTTTCTTGTGCGTACAATTTTTTTTTGAGTTTCCTTCTATTTTGCAAGGACATTTTCCTTCTAATCATAAATATTCCCCCTGTGTATCTATTTAGTATTTTTATTTCTTTGCGCTTCATATATAACATTTATAGAAGTGATGTGTTGATTATCTTCATTTATTTGATCCTCCGTGATTGCATTATGTGTACTACTCTCTTCGTCATGAACTTTATTGTTTTGGACTAGAAATGGATTGCATGTGCAAACATACTCATCTTCTACCTTTCAATTTTTCTTTTCATGCCTGGATTATTTTATTTGTAGGATGCCATGTCTTAAACTGCATGCCCACACTTATTAGGGCTACCTCTTGTTGTGCATTGCCAAAAATCCTTTCATTATCTTCATGCCCTCTTCCTGCTTGTGATCCTTGAGTTCTTGATGTATAACCCTACATTATTTTCTACATGCCCTTGTAGTTTACATAACTTACAATATTTCGTAACGATGTCATATTGAATCTTAATTCTCTCCACCCTAGAAGTCTTAGTCTCATCATTCACGACTTCTAACTCTACAACCTTGGGGAAATTAGCTAGTAGATCCACTTTCATCTTGATCATAGCACAATTAGGTCAAGTTTTACTGATCGTCACCATGTCTAGTTTTAAAGGTTTTCCTATGGCTGATGCTTATAAAAATGGATTCTTTAACAAAGAAAGGTACGTTTAAGTCTAGAAAGGAGATTCATGTCATTTCCTGAGTTGTTTCATCGTCAATCTCTAACACAGTATCAAAAACCAAAGGTCGTATCATATAACAATAACCATACCTTGATAATATATAGTAATTAGGTTTAGATACATATTGATGAAATCTTCCTGCCTAGAGAACCTCATTAATATGTGCCTATTTTGTAATAAACCAACATTGCACTCCCCTTTATGTTTAAGTTATACATCAGGGATGGTTTAAGCAATAAACTCTAAATTTTTGACTGATTAGATTAGTCTTAGCGACATGTTATTGTAATTTTAGCAACAAAATATTATCCCCTCATTGATGTTGGTTTAAAATTAGCTTTAATGTCCAAAAATATATTTTGCTCTAAAAATACACTTATAACAACGTAATTTAGGTTCCCTCATTGAGGAGTATTCGTTAACGATCAAGTTTCTTGTAGTAAAATGAGACTTTCTAAAGTCCTATAGCCTCTCAAAGAAAAGTAAAGATGTCCTCGGACAATTCCACAAGACTCCACTAGATATTTCTTTTTGTGATGAGATCACAAAACCCTGACTCTAATACAAACTTTTTCACGATCTAAAACGAGTGATGAATGGCACCACACTTAACCTCCTAGGTGGGCGAACTAATGGATTCAAATCCCAACTTAAATTAATTTTATTTCTTACAAAATACAACCATAATGTGGAAGCTCAAAATATATTAATGTAAGAAACTCAAATCCACTAGAGTCTCACATATTCTTCCCAAAACCTAAAAGTAATCACAACAAGTACATCTAATCTTTAAAGACCAGGTCTAAAAGTACCAAAGACAAATAAATAAATAAAAATATAGTTTGTGTCTTAATACTAAGCACATCATATAATGACCGAGAGAATCCAACATGATCTAGAAGGAATAGGCTACCCCAAAACATGATGTACTTGTGACTAGATAGAGCTGAGGGCGAGTCAATTCACTACTTGTTGTACCCAACAAAAAGAAAATGAAGAAAAACACAAGTATGGGTCAGTACAGGGACACATGTACTAATTACATATCATTGGTCTATTCAAAATAGAAACTAATATGTAATATGTTATGGTATAAAATCAACTATAGCACGTAACAGGTTGAGTCCACAAATTGGACTCATCTAAGGCCTTATGTTAATACAAATAGTATCCTCAATTGTTTATTTTATCTAGATATCTGACAAAATGTTTCCTAGGTTTGAGGTATTTGAGGATTTGGTAGGAGCATGGCCAGTTAGGCACAAACCAAAAGTAAAACGGACAAAAAGAGCTGAGATGCAAAGGTGAGCATCACCAAGAACACTTGGTGATCCTCCATATAGCAAAGTTCCGCCTTCTATTACAGCTAGTGATAACTGAAGAAAGTGGATAAAAAGGCAACGAAAACGAGCAGTCGGCGCTTCGACAATCCATTCCACAAAGCACAAGATTTCTGCCCATAGATCCAAAACACACAGATAATAAAGGCAACGTGCAAGTGGCCAAGAACTGAACGAAGGGAGATTGACCGAATCACTAGGCGAATCACGACTAACTCCGCTGAAAGGATTCACCAGCATAATTTTGAAGTCTATAAATATTAACTCTTTTACTATTTAGATATAGAAAATTAGAGAGTGAAACAATTACACTTGATATTTTGCTTTTTCGATTTCTCAAGTTTGAATAGGTTTTTTGTGGAAGCTTGAAGAAAGAAGCTCTTCCTCAAATTATACAAGAGTGTCTTCTCCAGTTACCTTCCTTTGATACTTTTAAGGTTTAATCTCATAGAACCACTTCATTCGTTTATCATTTAAGTATATTTGATTATTTCCTTAAGTGTAGCTAAACCCCCCTCATTCTTGCAATGTGATTTAGCAATTATGGGTTGATTAATTTGTTGGGTCTTGTTTGCTTATAGCTTAGATTGCATTTTAATGGTGATTTCACTTAGTGGTTGTGTTTTAATCTAATAGGTTTGTAGTTAAAAATACAAAACCACCCATGGGTTTTCAGCTTGCTCATGAGAGAGGTCGCGAAACTAAGACCACTAGAATGATCTGCTAAGGAGTAGGTCGACATGAGGTTCAGCCCGAGGGTAAGCCCTAGTACCATATCCAAGAATACTCGTTGATAGAGCAAGTGTGGATAAGGGGTAGGATGGTTAGTTTAGACGAATGAGTGTCCGAGAGGAACCCATTTGATATTGGGTAAGTTGCCCGAGTGGGAAATTGCTTTCACCTAAAGCTTAGCCTAGTCACCATTGTTTTATGAAATTAGCTATCAAAAGCATGTACCCACCACTTTTATGTTCACATATATAGCGATCACACTCCAAGAAATTTCCCCCAATAATTGATTTTCTCTTAAATTTTGCTATTCTTCTACTCATGAACAAATCTTGATATTTTACACATTAGTGTCAAAAACTGAATTTAACTTTGTATTCATATTCAAAAATGCCTTAAACTATCACTAATTAGAACAAAATTCTAAGTAGATACTACTTACACTACTACTCGCTTGGGACACGATCCCAACCCTTGATTGGGTTACTAAACTAGCTTCGATTCGTAGACACTCTCACTGTGGGATAGTGTCATTGATGAACGATAATTTCATAAAAATAATGAAAAGCTAATCACAATAGGGCCGCTGCTAGGGAATGGTGTCATGTGAAAAAGTAGTTACTTATAGTTTTGAGTTCTGTGTAGTTTGGTTTCTACTAAATTGATTTATAGTTGTGTTTCTCTTCGGCGTTACTACTTAGGGGGAAAACACTTTGTGTGAGTGCCTACAAAGAGATGGAATGGACTACACCCGAAATAGTGATACATAGAGACCGGATTTTGATCTTTGAACAAGTGAAAGGCAAACAACTGCATGACGTCTGGATGAGGTTCAGATAACTCCTTGGAAAATGCTCCCAACACGGACTCGCTGATAGAAGTATTCTAGAATCTATTTACCGAATATTAACTTCAGCAAACAGGATGTTTGCCGACCTAATTACGTCAAATCAATGGATAAAAAGTCCCTCTGAGATGAAAGCTAAATGCTGGACAATCTAATTAATCCAGATCACGAAGCTATGCGAAAGATATCATTGGGTAATCCTTCTGAACCAGTTAGATGAGCCGACAAAATAGATTGAAGAACTTGAAATACAGTGTTCCAAAACAGAGAATTATACTCCTCCACATAAGTGAAAGATAGTTAAGGATAGAGAGGATGGACATATTAAGGAGGTTCTCGCACAACTAGTCCAGCAATCCGGTAAACACTACACGATACTAAAGAATCTCATGGAGGATATTCTAGTGATCAACATGCTGACTACTACTCATGCCATGATCATTAAATCATTAAGCCCTCAAATGGAACATGTACTTAGCAAAACCAGTCAAAATTCTAATGGAAAGTTGCCTAGTAATGGGGAGGCCATCCTTAAGAATGGAGCGTGAACCTCAATTTTATGTCGTGCCACGACATTAACTAAGGTGCTGTTTGGGAAACAAACTAAAACCCTTTAAGTGTTTTTAATATCTTGTTTAAAATAAGGGTGTTTTAATTTTGTAAATTCATGAGTGGAGGGCTTCTAAAAGGAATGGAATGAGGCACACAAATTACGTTGGCAAAGCAGCAACTTGATTGGCGATTGAAATAATGTTAGTTGTTTGGCTTTTCAGATCAGATGTAGGTTCTCCATGACTCTTCAGAGAAAGGAGTTACTTGGCATACCACCAAGTAGCTGAGCTGAAAGTCGACTAACGTCACCTACTGGATGAGATCTGGAAATGTCGTATAAAATTGCTGCCTTTGATCCTCCACCTTTTTACATTACTCCCATACTGGATTCTACAAAAATCACACTTATTTAGTCTTTACAAAACTGTGGTATCTCATAAGTATTTTTAGCCGAGTAATAAGTGCTTGAATTTAGATCTGTCTTCCGTTTGTTGCCTAAATTTTTATCAGATCGACAGAAAATGTTAGTTCTTCATAACCCTACTTCAATTATGATATTTGCTCTCTGGAGATATGTTTTGCCTAGTAAGGTATGCTAAACTTTCCTGGTATGGAAATGAGTAGAAATTTGAGTATCCTAGGCAACAGTTGTGTGAACCCAGCTAAAGGTTGAGCAGAGCATTCAGTATATTCTACTTCAAAGGGTTGCGGGGTAAATTTTGGGAATCTGGAATGACAAATATGTCAATAAGTAGTCTAGTGAGCCAGATTTGGCATGCTGGGACACTCGACGGTCATTCCAGATGACTGAGTCATAAATCGCCCCAGCCTACACCTAGAATGCTTATTATACTGTAGAAGTCGGCGTACAGAGTTTGGCTTGCCGAATGTTAAATACATTGCCAAACTAATTTGGCTTACATATCAACCCAACCCCAGTTGAATCCTTCTAACAACATCTCTATGTTATTGTGATTGTAGGTATGGCCAGATATAAATATGTAGGAAACCTAATGCCTCCTCAAGGGAAAGCAACTAGTGATACGCAAAATAAACAGATACGCACAGAGAAAGTCAAAATGAAGAAGCTTGATGCAAGTAGTAATGGTAAAGAGATGCAGATTCCCCTACAAAAATAATCAAATAGGGCTAAGGCTGATGGTTTAAGAACTATTCTTGAAGAAAAACTTTTATCCATAGATGGGGTGATTTGTAGATATACTAGAATTATGAGCACACTATGGTATCTCCACTTCCAACTTTTCACTAATCTGTGTGGCTCATACATTCCAACTTTGGTTTGGGAGTTTTATGCATCTTATAAATCTCTGATGCTATCGGGAAGGAAACATGTAACAACATAAACTAATCGATTCTGTAATAGTACGGGGGAGGGCACTCCGGTGCGATCCCGACAATATTAATGCTATCTTAGGTCATCCTAATAACATAAGGATGCATGCAAACACCTAAACAGAACGGAAACACTGGTTAACATGAAAGATTGGTTAGTTCCGCCAATTTCAGATGATACACCAAATTGGTTAAGAGCTAGCACAACAATTGAAAAGAAAAGCCTAAATGTAGCAGCTCGATATAGGTTAGCTTTTATCAGTAGCTCATTCATGCCTTCACAAAACGAATCTATCCTATTGTAACAACCCTAAAAATGAATAGGATCAAGACTTAGGTTGTCAAGAATGCTTGCGATTAGACCAAGGTTTACACAGACTGATACGCGTAGAACCAGACCTCAGAACCCTTACTACGACAAAGACAACTAACTTGGGGAGTTAATTAAGCTTGGAAAGGTTGGAACCAACCATGTGAGGCTCACGAAAACGAAGATTTAATTGAAAGAGTTTTTACCGGACTCAAAAGAAGAAATTTTAAGTTTTGAGGGTCGAAGGGTAAAATGGTCTTTTCCAGGCCAGGGGTAATATTGTAATTACCCTGGGAAATTAATTATTTAATTAATTAATTCAATTGAAGGAAGAAATTCGGGTGGGGCAACCCGAAGTGACCCATTTTAGCAAATGGGAGCCACTCGGGTTCGAGCCCCACTAGAAGCAAGGATTTAACTTGCTTTTATTTAATTTAATGAATTAACTTAATTAAATAATGAATATTAAGTGATTTAGGAAAAAAGGAAATCAGATTTTATTAATTATTAATTATTAATTTAGTTGACTAAGTCCTACCAACAAGTCCTAGTTCTAAGAGACCACTATCTCCCATCTCCCACTCTCTCTCACGATATCTCTCTCATTCTCACACTCTCTTCTGGCTGCAAAACGTGAGAAAAATCAGAAAGAAAACAAAGGTTCTTCATGCTTGAAGAATTCACACGCAAAACACAAACGAGAAAGCAATTCGGTAACGTTAAGCAAAAACATACTACGCTAGTCGGGTAAGGTGTGAGTTTCGGTGTTTGGACTGATTTTTGGAGAGGTTCTTGGGCAGAATTTTCGTGTTTGAACAAGAAAACTAAGGTATGGGTCTTCTTACTCTTGGTCCCTTTCCCAAGAGACCCCTAGGACTCAGATTATTTATCTCAAAACTAGGATTGTTTTCCCCGTTGCATGTCCCTGTCATTAGCTCCCAACGAATTCGTAGGTTGGTATGTTTGCTGGTAGAAATTAGGTGTTGCAATGTGTTTTCATGAACATGTATTTGGAATCATATGAATGACAAGCTTTGTTGCCGAAAATAGGTGTGTGTATGTGAAAAAGTTGATTGTAAACTTACTATAAATGAATGTTGATTTATGGCTTCAAGTTTGATATGATTTTGGGTGTTATTTAAGTTTATAAACTTATGTAGATGATGATGTTCATT
Source organism: Solanum sitiens (assembly GCA_016801875.1). NCBI lineage: Eukaryota > Viridiplantae > Streptophyta > Magnoliopsida > Solanales > Solanaceae > Solanum > Solanum sitiens. The sequence goes on from JABWTJ010000029.1 coordinate 2,796,286, forward strand.
TATGTGTAAAGTGGCTGAATTTAAATGAAGAATTCTTGGCCAAATATGTTCATGAAAATGCACCTAAAGGATTCACTAAACACTACTCCAAATGCATAAGTTTCAACGTTAAAAAGTGGAGAAAAATAGATTGTAAAAAGGTAATTAAAATTTCCAGATTTTTGATAATTAATTTCGGGCAGTTCTGGAGACTTTGGGAGGGTTTTAAAAAGGGACTAAAATAAGTGAGGTCAAGGGGAATCGAACCCAAGACCTCACATGACCAAGAGGTTGAGAAATTTTAAAAAAAATAATGTGTTGGGGCTAAGGGGATTCAAACCCCTTAGCTGCTGCACACGAAATGAAAAAAAAAAAAATGGGGATGGGGGGAATCGAACCCATGACTTATGGGCAGCAAAGAAGAGGGAGAAATAAGAAAAATAAAAGATGTGAGGCGTGGGAATCGAACCCACGACCTCAAGGCTGGAATAAAGGAGGCAAAAATAAGTTAAAAAAAAAGGTGAGGCCGTGGGGGTTCGATCCCACGACCTCACTGTCCATGCTCTTAACTTAGATAAAATATTTAAAATATATATATGGGGCTGTGGGGGTTCGAACCCACCACCTCACAGCCCTTAAGCAAAAATTAATTAAAAGAAGGAGGCTGTGGGGGTTCGAACCCACAACCTCCTTACTTGGGCGAAATTAAGAGTAAAATAAAAGAGGCTGTGGGGGTTTGATCCCACAACCTCTTAGTTAAGAAAAATGGGAGAATATCATGTTAATGAAAAATGAAAATGGGGTTGTGGGGGGGCTCGAACCCACAACCCATCGGCCAATTCAAGAAAAAGGTTAAATAGAAAAGTAATCCTTCAATGTTAATATTGTGATTTAACTTAGAGTTAAAATATTATGAATATTAGAATAAAATCAAATAAAAATATAAATGATATCCAATTGATTCAAGACTTGGGTTTCCTTGCCCAAACTTCCGTTTGATACATAAGTCATACGTGAACAAATCATCCAAGAATAATGCCATCTACTTAGATCGAAATCAAGATCTTGGTATATATACAAGATACATAAGTCTTGTACTATAAAATCTTAGGAATGTATGAGTCACATAATGAACTACGAATGAAGCCTCATGGCTTGTATGTATAGACAGATAAGTCTAACATACGTTCAAAAGTAAGTGAACTTAAGATGTATAAAATGAAATGATGAACCCTAGAAGGGTTAAGTATGAGTGTAAAATACACTAAATGGCCAATTGCATTGGCATATGATGGGATGAACAATGAAATGATGAAATGAACAATGAAATGATGAAACCCTAGAAGGGTTAAGTAAGGGTGTAAAGCACACCAAAAGGCCAAGTGCATTGGCATAAGACGAAACGAACATTCACGTAATAAGAGGTGAATAACTATGTAAAGCAAAGGTGCTAATAATGATATGAGGCTAATGTAAATGATGAGAGCAATCTCAAATGAGCCTAAGTAAATGTTACCAATACGTACTCACCTATGAGAGTGTAAGATAATGAAGAGACCAGTCTCTATGAACACTCTAATGAGAGTATTGAGCTTAACACACTCAATACGAATGATGAGATGAGAAATCATCTAATGAGCTATGATGTCCTCATACTAGAAGCCAGCTTCCATGACGTATGAGATGAATGTAATGGAACTTTATACTGAGCACCGATAGACTAGCTATGAGCGGTGATGCCTTCTTTCGGGAAGGGCGGAGGTTCACGTAACTCTCATGAGATGAGACTATCCGTCTTGCCGGGTATGGGTCTCCTTATATCTCCTAGTCTTCGAATCTATACTGCCAATATAGGGAACTGGCGGGGTTAAATTCCCATGTACGCTAGCATGTTTTTGGTTCACCTTGGACGGTGATTCCACCTCTTTTCGTTGTGGGGGAGACACTGGATTTCATGATGCTCACATGATCTATGTCGGTTAAAGTTGAAAGTTCCTAATGAAGGAATGAGGGGCCATCCACTCAAATGATGCCACATAGGAATAGAATTAATTCCCAAAGGGACGTTAGGATATAAAATCAAAAAAGGTGAGTTAGATTCAAGTAATGACATTAGGTCATTCTTGTCATTGCACAACGAACTAAAATGAAAGTCGTAAACTACATCCTAGGTATAACCGGTGGTTACAGGGACGATGAACGAAATGAAAAGAAAGTACGTAGAAAAGAATGAAGGCAGAACTCGTTTTGGCTAATGAAGACTCCCCTAGTTGAGGTCCAATATGTTAAGAGCCCTCATTTTTCTGGGATGTCTTAGATCAAGTCCATGATTTCAAGGTCTCCTGGCAATGAAGGAATGATATGAACGAAGTTTATGTGGCTACATGCAAAATGACTGATGCTATATGATATGTGCTATGTGTGAAATGTTATGTCTGTTGCAAATGTTAAAAGTATGAATGATGTATGTTATTCTCAGGGCATAACTTTTCCTATTCCAAATCTGGAAGCTCACGGACTTTCCTATCCAAATTTGAAAATGTTCCGTATCTCAATTTGGCAAGTCCACTGACTTGACTTCCAAAAATCATGTTGTTAGGAAAGAGCTATTCTTTCTCATGCATGTCCTTGGTGTGTGCTTGCATATACCCATACTTAGTACAAGTGTGTACTAACCCCATACAAACTCTACTATTTTAGGTGCAGGCACATGTGGACGATAGAGCTGCAGGATCATCGTTGTAGTTATCCGGACATCCAACATTCATCCGGAGTTGGTAGGTCCTCATGCTTTCGAGGATGCTACTGTTTTATATTCTAGCTTAGTTTTAGAGTTGAGCTAGTGGAGCATGTTCCACTAGCGTTTCTTTCCTGTTTTTATTCAGACTATGTATTGGTGCCATTTTGGCAATCATACGCTTTATAAGTATTGAACTATTCCTTTCATTTGATTATCTCTTAATGTTAGATGGTTGATGGTGAACAAATTACGAATGTATTAGAAAGGTTTAGTAAGCAATATTTAGAAACAAAAAGTTTCAAATTTTCCGCTAAAATTAACCTATGTAAAGTAAGAATGACGTAAGTAGGCTTGTGTGCGACCTCTGAGAGGTCAACGACGCCGGTCTCGTCTGAGGTCTAGATTCCAGTCGTGACAAACTTGGTATCAGAGCACTAGGTTAAATTCCGAGAATAATGAGTTCACATCAACCACATTGAGTAGTTTCTAAGTCATGGTAGTGAAGTGCACCACTATCCTGAATTAGAGACTGCATGATGCGTAGGAAAATTTCCCTTCTTCTGATCTTATCATTCTTTTCCTAATGTCTGAGTTCTTGGTATTATGATCGTGTCTAACATCAAGCCTTTTTGTTTTTCCAGAGAATGAACACTAGGAGAGGTAATGGTCAGAGGAGAGGAGGAGCAGCTGCTGGGGGTAATCAGGATCCACCCCCGGCTCCAGCTGAAGGAGTGGCCATGCCAGTTAACCCAGCTGGGTTGACTGATGCTGAGGTGAGGGAATCTCTGGCCCAAATGGCACAGGCCATTACTATGCAGGCCCAGGCTATGACTGCCCAGGTCAACCGACAGGATGTTCAGAGGGAGAACCCACCGGTTCGTAGCATGGCTGACAGACTGAGGGATTTTACGAGGATGAATCCTCCTATTTTCACCGGGTCTAGGACATCAGAGGATCTCCAGGAGTTTGTGGATGAGATTCATAAGATCCTGGTGGCTATGGGGGCCACTGAGTTTGAGAAGGCTGAGTTGGCTTCCTATCAGCTCAAGGATGTTGCACAGACTTAGTGCAAAATGTGGCAAGATAGCCGTGTATTAGGTGGAGTGCCAGTCACTTGGGAGCTGTTCAAGACAACATTTCTGGAGAGATTCTTTCCCAGGGAGATGAGGGAAGCCAAGGTTGAAGAGTTCATCAACCTTAAACAAGGATCCATGACAGTCAGGGAGTATTCCCTGAAGTTTGTTAAGCTATCCAGGTATATTACTTTCCTTAGTATTTAATAGCAAGATTGAGGAGAGTACTGAGGCTTGTTGAATTATCCAGGTATGCTACTTCCCTGGTTTCGAACAGCAGGGATGAAATGAGTAGGTTCCTCACAGGAATCAATGGAGGCCTGGAGGAGGAATGTCGGTCTGCGATGCTCCATGATAATATGGACCTTTCCAGGTTGATGGTGCATGTACAACAGGTGGAGGACAGCCGTAGAAAGAGGGGTATTCGTGATGTTAGGAGGCCTAGGCCTCAAGATCAAGCAGGTCCCATCCATGGAGGCCATAGAAATAACTATGGCGTCCGTGAGCAACCAAGGTTTAAGAAGGGAATCTCCCACCAAAGGGAGTCAAGTTCATCCAGTGGTCTCTATGATAGGGATTCCGAGTCCAGAGATAAGAGAAACAAGGAAGTATATACACCTAAGGAAAGGCAACCTTGCAGGAAGTGTGGCAGACAACATGGAGGAGAGTGTATGATGGGCTCTAATGCTTGTTACAGCTGTGGAAAACTGGTCCACATGGTGAAAGATTGTCCGAATAGGAGAAGTCAGGAACAAGGGAAGGAGAGAGTTCAGACTAATGGCCCGGATGAAGAGGCTCCAAAGAGGCAACGATTCTTCGCACTCAAGTCCAGGGTGCAGGGGAAGGCACTTCTGATGAAACCTCGGGTGCGTAGCCTTAATTAGCCTTTCATATATTTGACTGTATATGGTGTTTATGCCCTAGTATGAGGTTAATAGGTTTGAAGTCATCATATTGGTTACTGATTTATATGATTTTTATGTTGACTTTGTGTTGTATTCTTTGATGAGACTACTTTAGGGAAGAATTACTTAGTCTATTAATGTGAAGCTACTAGTAGGTCTCAAGGAGGTGTTCCATCATGTTAAGAAGTGAATCAAATATTCACCCATGGAAGTATTGAAGTACCTACGTATGTGTACGTTCTATAGATGACATACTTATTGTTAGTAAAGAGTAGTGTCATTCGGGGACGAATGTTCCTAAGGGGGGATAATGTAACAACCCTAAAAATGAATAGGATCAAGACTTAGGTTGTCAAGAATGCTTGCGATTAGACCAAGGTTTGCACAGACTGATACGCGTAGAACCAGACCTCAGAACCCTTACTACGACCAAGCCAACTAACTTGGGGAGTTAATTGAGCTTGGAAAGGTTGGAACCAACCATGTGAGGCTCACGAAAACGAAGATTTAATCGAAAGAGTTTTTACAGGACTCAAAAGAAGAAATTTTAAGTTTTGAGGGTCCAAGGGTAAAATGGTCTTTTCCAGGCCAGGGGTAATATTGTAATTACCCTGGGAAATTAATTATTTAATTAATTAATTTAATTGAAGGAAGAAATTCGGGTGGGGCAACCCGAAGTGACCCATTTTCGCAAATGGGAGCCACTCGGGTTCGAGCCCCACTAGAAGCAAGGATTTAACTTGCGTTTATTTAATTTAATGAATTAACTTAATTAAATAATGAATATTAAGTGATTTAGGAAAAAAGGAAATCAGATTTTATTAATTATTAATTATTAATTTAGTTGACTAAGTCCTACCAACAAGTCCTAGTTCTAAGAGACCACTATCTCCCATCTCCCACTCTCTCTCACGATATCTCTCTCATTCTCACACTCTCTTCTAGCTGCAAAACGTGAGAAAAATAAGAAAGAAAACAAAGGTTCTTCATGCTTGAATAATTCACACGGAAAACACAAACGAGAAAGCAATTCGGTAACGTTAAGCAAAAACGTACTACGCTAGTCGGGTAAGGTGTGAGTTTCAGTGTTTGGACTGATTTTTGGAGAGGTTCTTGGGCAGCATTCTCGTGGTTGAACAAGTAAACTAAGGTATGGGTCTTCTTACTCTTGGTCCCTTTCCCAAGAGACCCCTAGGACTCAGATTATTTGGCTCAAAACTAGGATTGTTTTCCCCGTTGCATGTCCCTGTCATTAGCTCCCAACGAATTCGTAGGTTGGTATGTTTGATGGTAGAAATTAGTTGTTGCAATGTGTTTTCATGAACATGTATTTGGAATCATATGAATGACAAGCTTTGTTGCCGAAAATAGGTGTGTGTATGTGAAAAAGTTGATTGTAAACTTACTATAAATGAATGTTGATTTATGGCAAGTTTGATATGATTTTGGGTGTTATTTAAGTGTATAAACTTATGTAGATGATGATGTTCATTTATGTGTAAAGTGGATGAATTTAAATGAAGAATTCTTGGCCAAATGTGTTCATGAAAATGCACCTAAAGGATTCACTAAACACTACTCCAAATGCATAAAGTTTCAACGTTAAAAAGTGGAGAAAAATAGACTGTAAAAAGGTAATTAAAATTTCCAGATTGTTGATGATTAATTTCGGGCAGTTTTGGAGACTTTGGGAGGGTTTTAAAAAGGGACTAAAATAGGTGAGGTCAAGGGGAATCGAACCCAAGACCTCACAGAACCAAGAGGTTGAGAAATTTAAAAAATAAATGTGTTGGGGCTAAGGGGATTCGAACCCCTTAGCTGCTGCCCACGAAATGAAAAACAAAAATGGGGATAGAGGGAATCGAACCCATGAATTATGGGCAGCAAAGAAGAGGGAGAAATAAGAAAAATAAAAGATGTGAGGCGTGGGAATCGAACCCACGACCTCAAGGCTGGAATAAAGGAGGCGAAAATAAGTTAAAAAAATAGGTGAGGCCGTGGGGGTTCGATCCCACGACCTCACTGTCCATGCTCTTAACTTAGATAAAATATTTAAAATATATATATGGGGCTGTGGGGGTTCGAACCCACCACCTCACAGCCCTTAAGCGAAAATTAATTAAAAGAAGGAGGCTATGGGGGTTCGAACCCACAACCTCCCTACTTGGGCGAAATTAAGAGTAAAATAAAAGAGGCTGTGGGGGTTTGATTCCACAACCTCTTAGTTAAGAAAAATGGGAGAATATCATGTTAATGAAAAATGAAAATGGGGTTGTGGGGGGGCTCGAACCCACAACCCATCGGCCAATTCAAGAAAAAGGTTAAATAGAAAAGTAATCCTTCAATGTTAATATTGTGATTTAACTTAGAGTTAAAATATTATGAATATTAGAATAAAATAAAATAAAAATATAAATGATATCCAATTGATTCAAGACTTGGGTTTCCTTGCCCAAACTTCCGTTTGATACATAAGTCATACGTGAACAAATCATCCAAGAATAATGCCATCTACTTAGATCGAAATCAAGATCTTGGTATATATACAAGATACATAAGTCTTGTACTATAAAATCTTTGGAATGTATGAGTCACATAATGAACTACGAATGAAGCCTCATGGCTTGTATGTATAGACACATAAGTCTAACATACGTTCAAAAGTAAGTGAACTTAAGATGTATAAAATGAAATGATGAACCCTAGAAGGGTTAAGTATGAGTGTAAAATACACTAAATGGCCAATTGCATTGGCATATGATGGGATGAACAATGAAATGATGAAATGAACAATGAAATAATGAAACCCTAGAAGGGTTAAGTAAGGGTGTAAAGCACACCAAAAGGCCAAGTGCATTGGCATAAGACGAAACGAACATTCACGTAATAAGAGGTGAATAACTATGGAAAGCAAAGGTGCTAATAATGATGAATGTGGTGACAACATGATATAAGGCTAATGTAAATGATGAGATCAATCTCAAATGAGCCTAAGTAAATGTTACAAATACGTACTCACCTATGAGAGTGTAAGATAATGAAGAGACCAGTCTCTATGAACAGTCTAATGAGAGTATTGAGCTTAACACACTCAATACGAATGATGAGATGAGAAATCATCTAATGAGCTATGATGTCCTCATACTAGAAGCCAGCTTCCATGACGTATGAGATGAATGTAATGGAACTTTATACTGAGCACCGATAGACTAGCTATGAGCGGTGATGCCTTCTTTCGGGAAGGGCGGAGGTTCACGTAACTCTCATGAGATGAGACTGTCTGGCTTGCCGCGTATGGGTCTCCTTATATCTCCTAGTCTTCGAACCTATACTGCCAATACTGGGATCTGGCGGTGTTAAATTCCCATGTACGCTAGCATGTTATTGGATCACTTTGGCCGGTGATTCCACCTCTTTTCGGTGTGGGGGAGACGCTGGATTTCATGATGCTCACATGATCTATGTCGGTTAAAGTTGAAGTTCCTAATGAATGAATGAGGCCAGCCTCAAATGATGCACATAATGAAATGAATGAATACCAAAGGTGTTAGGATAGGATAATCAAAAGGTGAGTTAGATTCAAGTAATGACATTAGGTCATTCTTGGTAATTGCACAACGAACCAAATGAAAGTCTTAAACTACATCCTAGGTATAACCGGTGGTTACACTGGACTATAAACGAAATGAAAAGAAGTACGTATGAATGAATAAAGCAGACTCTGTGTTTGCTAATGAAGACTCCCTAGTTGAGGTCCCATATGTTGAGCCCTCATTTCTGGGATGTCTTAATATCAAGTCCATGATTCCAAGGTCTCATGGCATATGAATGAATGATATGAACGAAGTTATGTGCTACATGCAAAATGTACTGTATGCTATATGATATGTGCTATGTGTAAATGTTATGTGCTGTGTGCAAATGTGAAAAGTATGATGATGTATGTTATTCTCATGGCATAAATTTCCTATTCCAAATCTGGAAAGATCACTGACTTTCCTAATCCAAATTTGGAAAGATCATTTACTTTCCTAATCCAAATTTGGAAACTTTCCTAATCTTAATTTGGCAAGTCCACTGACTTGACTTCCAAAAATCATGTTGTTAGGAAAGAGCTATTCTTTCTCATGCATGTCCTTGGTGTGTGCTTGCATATACCCATACTTAGTACAAGTGTGTACTAACCCCATACAAACTCTACTATTTTAGGTGCAGGCACAGGTAGACGATAGAGCTGCAGGATTATCGTTGCAGTTATCCGGACATCCAGCATTCATCCGGAGTTGGTAGGTCCTCATGCTTTCGAGGATGCTACTGTTTTATATTCTAGCTTAGTTTTAGAGTTGAGCTAGTGGAGCATGTTCCACTAGCGTTTCTTTCCTGTTTTTATTCAGACTATGTATTGGTGCCATTTTGGCAATTATACGCTTTATAAGTATTGAACTATTCCTTTCATTTGATTATCTCTTAATGTTAGATGGTTGATGGTGAACAAATTACGAATGTATTAGAAAGGTTTAGTAAGCAATATTTAGAAACAAAAAGTTTCAAATTTTTCGCTAAAATTAACCTATGTAAAGTAAGAATGACGTAAGTAGGCTTGTATGCGACCTCTGAGAGGTCAACGACGCCGGTCTCGTCTGGGGTCTATATTCCAGTCGTGACACCTATGACCTGCAAAGTTTGCATGCCTAGGCTGCATTATTGACAAAATTCAACTCAATCTGGGGAGATCATAGCTTCCGAAATCCTCCCGCGCTAAAAACAATGCAAAATTTCACTTTCCTTTCCGGTACTGATCAGTAAGCTGTGCAAATAAGCTCAAGTACCTTAGAAAGCTCAGAAGGATATAGAAACCACTCCTACATCATCCACTGGCATCATATGAATCGAAGCACAATACCTTAAGGATAAGGAAGAGTAAATGGTAAAGGGAAAGGTATCAAAAGCCCATCCAACTGATACAACATGGCCGGTTCCTGCTACAATCAGAAATCAACCTACCGCTATCATCGCACCAGAGGTTCAGGTCACACAATCTATGCTTTACCAAATTGCAAAACTTGCTCAGTCAGAAGATCGTCGGATAGCTGCCCTAGAAACCTCTATTGCAGGAATGATCCACACTAATATGACTAATGTTGTTTCACCGCTAAAAGCCACAGTTGAAGAATTTCATGCGATAATGGTGGTGTGCGAATGAAACAAAAGAACCACCGATAAGATGACAACAATAAAGGATGCAATCATGGTAATGAAAACTAAGGTAGAGCGGGTGAAGTCCATCTTTATGTCAGGACAAGGGACTAGGTTTGAACCAGAGACTTTAGCAAAAAGGTATATCCCTGAGGACACACCCGATACTGTTGAAGAGGAACCAATGGAAACAAAACAAATCTTGATGGGGGTAGAAGCACTAGTTTCTATGATGTGTAAATCCCCTGCTATCTCTAATGGGAGAAACACACCAACAAATAGAATAGCAACTTGAACGGGATTCTTTGCTTACTCTCTCCGCGATATCAATTTGCATTAACTTTTGCGTATCATATGAACTGCACTTGAAGACAAATGCTTTTATTTGTCGTGGGGTGAGGCACACCTTGTTTTGTCTTGCTGAATATTTGCGTGTTTTGAGATAGGTTGTCTGTTTTAAAAGTTGTGTTTTTAAATTCTGTCTTTTTGTGGATTGTTTGAGCTTATGGATCTCTTTTGGGGTCCTAATTTCATAATAATTTTGAGTCTTCCAAAAAAGATTGACTTTTGAAAATTTTACCACCTCTTGCGTTCAAATAGGTTGTTTTTGTACAAATTTAAGTATCAGTTTCGATCAATACCGATGACTTGAAAAGTTCTCTCAATCCAATAGATATAAATGTGTGGCTACAGCGAGAATGAATGAAGTTTCATAGATAATATTTAAACTCGTTGCATCTCGTTGTGATTAGCAATTATTGAATTGATCGTTTTGCAATGACCATTGCACACTAGCAAAAGTGTGTTGTCTTGTTTGACTTAAGTGTTAATGCCTTGTGTGATGAGCTTACTTTGAACCTTGCATGAATAAACCTAGAATATGCCCCCTTAGTATGATTGATAGGTAGCCTCTTGAGATGATCTCAGGCAACATTTAAAGAGTGTACGACAACTTTGACATATACCTCTTTTGTGGCCTACCCGTGAGCGTGTGAAACTCTCTTGAACACTATTTGAGCCTCACGTGTTCCTTAAAAAATCATGATCTAACCTAAGCCCCACATGATCCTTCACCTATAATGCTCTTGAGATTTTCATAATTGAATAGACAACTTAGGCTAAAATCCTAAGTTGGGGGTGTGGTAAGAAAGGAAAGGACAAGTCAAGAAGTGCAAGAAAAGTTTTGTAAACTTAAGGTACTGCTGCAAAATGTAAGCCCTCTATAAAAAAGAGAGAGAGAAAAAGAAATTGGGTTTTCAAGTCATGGAATAAAAGCACAAAATGAAAAGAAATTGGGTTTCCAAGCAATCCATGAAAGAAAATAAAAAGTTGACTTTGAGGCACTTGACTAAGGCTGATAAAGGAAAAAAGAGATGTTTGTAGAAAGTCACATCTCATTGAGGAAAATGCACCGAGCCTAAATGACCATACCTTTGCGTTCAGATCCATTAAAAGCCTTAGAATAACCTTTTTGATCTTGAGTGAACCAAATCGAAAGTCAATTGAAAAATAAGGGCAAACCTATGAGTGAAAACACTCATTGTGTTCCTCATTGTGAGTGTGAGCGTTGCATCAAATTCCTGATTCTGAGTTGATAAATCTACGTGCGTAGAAATGGAATCATTTTTTGTGTGAGGGCATGTAGATACTTTTGTTGAGCTTGAACTTGCACTAGTAGCGAGTATTGTGATCTCGAGTTTTTTTGGTAATGGTGTGTCACAACTTTAATCTTTAAGTATACAATTGAGCTATGCATGAGTAATTTGAGTCTTTTTATGTATATTTATGATTGAGTCTTGTGTATCACCATTTGAGAAATCCTACTTGAACGACTGAACTTGATTTTAACTTGAGGACAAGCTAAAGTTTAAGGTGGGGGGTGTTGATGAGTCCTAAAATTGGACACATCTAGGGCCTTATTTTAATACAAATGGTGTCCTCGATTGTTTATTTCATCTCGATATTTGATAAAAACTCCTAAGTTTCAGGTATTTGAGGATTTGCTAGGAGCATGGACACTTAGGCACAAAACGGAGAAAAAGAGCTGAAGATACAAAGGTGCACATCGCCAAGAACACTTAGCAGTACTCCACATATAGAAGTTCCGCCTTCTGTTACAGCAAGTGAGCCCTGAAGGAAGTGGATCACAAGGCGATGAAAAGGAGCAGTCGGCGCTTCGCAGATCAGTTCCAAAAAGCATAAGATTTCCACCCATTGATCTAGAACACATAGATAAGGAAGGCAATGTGCAAGCAGCGATGAACAAAATGAAGGGAGATTCACCGAATCACTCAGAGAATCACGATTTACTACACCGAAATGATTCGCCAACACAATTCTAAAGTCTATAAATACTGAACTCTTTTATTATTTAGATATCGAAAATAAGAGAGTGAAACAATTACACTTGATATTTTGTTCCTATGTTTTCTCTCAAGTTTGGAGAGGGTTTTTGTGGAATATTGAAGAAACAAGCTCTTCTTCCAATTTTTGAAGTAGGTATTCTACATTTACCTTCTTTTTCTATTTTTAAGGTTTAATATCTTATACCCACTTGATTCCTTTATAATTTTAAGTATATTTGATTATTTCTTGATGTGTGGCTAAAACCCCCTATTTTTGGAGTGTGATTTAACAATTATGGGTTGATATATTTGTCGGGTCTTGCTTGCTTGTAGCTTAGATTGCATTTTTAATGGTGATTTACCAAGTAGTTGTGGTTAAACTAAATCGCCTTGTAGTTGTATATACAAAACCACCCATGTGTTTTCGCCTTGTTCGAGAGAGAGAGGTCGCAAACTAAGACCACTAGAATGATCTCTTGAGGAGTGGGTCGACATGAGTTTTAGCCCAAGAGGGTGAGCCCTAATCCCATATCTGAGCACTCCCGTCGAAAGAGCGAGTGTGGATAAGGGTACGACATGAAAGATTGTAGTTTGTTTAGACAAGTAGGTGTCCGAGAGGAACCCATTTGATATGTGGTACGTTACACGAAAGGGAACTTGCTTTCACCTAAAGTTTAGCCTAGTCACCATTGTTTTGTGAAATAAGCTACCGAAAGCATGTACCCACCACTTTTATCTTCACATTATAGTGATCGCACCCCAAGAACTTTCCCCCATACTTGATTTTCCCTTTAATATTTTCTATTTTACTACTTGTGACAAACAAATCTTGATATTTTACACATTAGTGTCAAAAACTGAATTTAACTTTGTTTAACAATGCATTGCATTTCAATGCAATGCAATATATTCGAAAATGTCTTAAATTATTACTATTTAGAATGAAATTCTAAGTAGCTACTCGTTTCACTAGAACTCCCTTGGGACACGATCCTAACCCTTGGTTGATTTACTAAACTTGCAATGCAATGCAATGAAATATATTCAAATATGTCTTAAAATATCACTATTTAGATCAAAACTCTAAGTAGCTACTAGTTGCACAACCACTCCCTTGGGACACGACCCCAACCCTTGGTTGGGTTACTAAACTAGTTTGTATTCATAGACACTCAGACTGTAGGCTAGTATCCTTGATCACGATAATTTCAAAAGTCTTTAAAAGCTAATCAACAAGTAACAAAAAACATGAAAAAGTTACAACATCATTGAAGCAAGTATGTTATGGGTCAATAATATCAAGAACGCACATGCGGACTCATACCTCCACACCAGTTGTGTTTCCCTCGTGTCATCAAACTAGATTGTTTCATGTAACTTCTATTTAGGTTTCTTGAGATTTACTGTTCATGGTACCTTTATGATTATATAATGTCATTTATGGGTTTTTATAACTGATTGCCATGACCAGTCCTATAAATGTCCTTTCATCCAGGGAAACTGGTTAGTACTCTTAACAAGAATGAAGGGAAAATCTTATATTTGAAGAGGAACAAGAATATTAACTATATCATTAGTAGTAGCGCTGATGAAACTACCGTTGTATGGAATGTGAAATCTGGCTAATGGATGCAACAATTTAAATTTCATTCAGGTGTTTGGTTTCTTTGATCTTCCTTAATTTTTCTTTACTTTTACCTCATATCTTTACAGGTATAATTTTTTTATTGTGTTGTTTAAAAAAAAGGTCTGGTTGCATGATTTCAGATAATATCAAAAATATAATTGGTCAATAATTGATTGTTTCTGTGCATATATGGAACATGAAAGAGGATGTTTTGCTTGCTTTGTTTAGAGAATATTGCAAGGTATTCTATTTTTTTAAATTTTTTACTTTGTGTTCTTTGTGGATTCATTTAAACAAATCATACATCGGATTCTAACTATTTTGTCGTTTTAGGATATATGTACCATCAAGTTGAGCCCAACTGGCACCGGTACAAGCAATTCGAATCAAAAGTTGTTCCTAACAAGGTATTCTATTTATTGCGACTTTTCATGTTTAAAGTATTCTTTTACATGTGTTGTGGGTTCTAAACAAATCCAACTCTTTTCTAAAAATAAGAGTGACTAAATTAGAGTGACTAAATACTCTATATTAAACTAAATTAAGTCCAACTCTTTTCTCATTTTATATCAATATATTTTATGCATTTTCTGAAAGAGGGCCCATGTTCTCAAATAGTTAAAATGCTTTAAATGTTAGAGAGAAAGTTACAAATAAAACTACAATATAAATAAACTTAAAATTAGAATGAAAGATAAATATTCTGCGTGAGAGATTAACAAGAAGGAAGGTAAATTATTTTTCCTAACGTATAATGTATTTATTATATTAATTATCATTAAGATTTCACTTTCAGAAATTAAATCTTAGTCATCAAATTGAATGTATATCATATGTCAATAATCAAAGCAAGAAATTGGAAAAACAGAGAAATGAGATCTTTGGTCCAAAAGAGAACTCAATGGTATAAAGTAATTAAACCATATGTCATGTTACTCTTTTTTTTTAAAAAAATATTGATACTTAAGAATATATATGTTTTAACTAAACTAATAAATTTTCCTTTTAGTAATTCACTTTTCTTTGAGTATTGTTTATTGGTTATGAACTTATGATTGACGCAAATATTCTTTTTGATTAGTAAACTTAGTGGATCATAAGTAAATTTCCCTAGTCAAAATTTATGGAATCTTAGTTTTTACCTAACTAGTTAGAGTATTGACTATATATATATTATTAGTCAATAATTCAATAATTATTTTTTCAAATGTAATGAATAATTAGTGGACC
Organism: Solanum sitiens; assembly: GCA_016801875.1. Classification (NCBI taxonomy): domain Eukaryota; kingdom Viridiplantae; phylum Streptophyta; class Magnoliopsida; order Solanales; family Solanaceae; genus Solanum; species Solanum sitiens. The sequence continues at coordinate 2,811,381 of JABWTJ010000029.1, forward strand.
AAATTAAATGTATCCTTTGAGAAATGACTATATAAATCAGTCTTCTCTTTTTCTTTTCTCTCACTGAGTCATCTTTATATTAAACATGTTTCTTTAGTTAATTTATTTTAACAGTAGTTAGGGCTTCAAACTACGATCAATGACAACCATTTATTAATTCACATACATAGTGATCATCCTCACCACATTTGTAGAAAACGCCACCAGCACCTCAGCCAGCACCACCATGGACACCACCGTAGTATCTACCACCTCCACTTCCATTTTCTTTAAATGTAGGTACACTCCCTAGAAAAGTTGCCATAGTCGCAACAATAAAAACAATCGTTTCCTCCATAACTTCTTGCTACACCATATCCACGATTACCTCAACAGAATCCACTTGTTTTATATAAAGATGACTCAGTAAGTGAAAAAAAAAGAAAAGAGGAAGAGTGATTTATATAGTAGTTTTTCAAATAAAACATTTAATTTGGTCCACTAATAAATAGTTAGAAAAAATAATTATTGAATGATTGACTAATAATATATATAGTCAATACTCTAACTAGTTACCTAAAAGCTAAGATTCCATGAATTTTTACTAGGGGAATTGTCTTATGGTCCAATAAGTTTACTTATCAAAAATAATATTTGCATTAATCATAAGTTCATTACCAATCAACAATACTCAAAGGTAAGTGAATCACTAAAAGGGAAATTTATTAGTTTAGTTGCAACATATATCATCTTTAGAAACAATATATTTAATTAAGTGACATGTGGTGCAATTGCTTTGTACCTTAAAGTTCTCTTTTCTTTGTTTTTGCAATTTCTTGTTTGGATTATTGACATATGATATAAATTAAATTAAATGACTAAGATATAATTTATAAAAGTAAATTCTTAATCATAATATATACAATATATACATTATATGTTAGGAAAAATAATTTGCCATTCTTCTTGTTTATCTCTCACGGAGAATGTCGCGACCCTGATTGCGTGATTGACGCCCACACAAAACCTCCGGTAGGAGAATCACTACTACCACCGACTAAGAAACTAAAAAAACTAATCCATTTAAATATATGGAAGCATGTTTAAATGACGAAATAAATAGGGAGTTCCCATAAACTCTGGAATTCTATAAAACAACTATCGCAGAAATTCAACCCGTAGAACTGAAAGTCATTATAGAAAACTCTATTAATGAACAAGACTAAAAAATGGATTCCCAACTCAGAAATTAAAACATAAACAAAGTCTAAGCATATAGTTTGAGTTCGAAAATAATGGATTAAACTATTGTTGGATCCATGGAAGCCTGAAAGAACAAGATCACCCTTCAATCCGGTCTAGGTCACTTGTCTCCTAACGAAGCTCTGTCAATAACAACATGAAGATGCCCTTTAATGAACAAAGAAAAAGCAAGTGCAGTATCAGTACACAAAACCACGGTGTACTGGTAGAATCACACGACTACTCTAGTTAGCGCAATATAAGCAAGTAATTACAGTACAATAAACAAACATATACATAATGCATAATTCAATTATCATTTTAGAAGCAAGATACAATTTCCTAACATTAATGAAAGGTAAATATAAGTCTAACAGTCTGACCTGGTTCTGTCATGGAACCCACACCCATACTGTTAGTGTGTAAAAACGTCACACCCGATCCAGTATATGTGTAGGAACGTGACACCTGGTCTAAGATATGTTTCGGAACGTTACACCCGATCCAACAGATGCGTCAGAATATGACTACCGATCCTGTCAGCACAACTACTATCACAATCACACCCATAATGAATAGTGCACATAGTCACAAAGTCAAGTAACAAGTTCATGGCATGAAATTGTTCATACATAATCATTTCCTTAGGTTCGATTCATGTATTCCTATTCACATGCATGTATACAATGAAGTAATTAACAAACATATATAACACAATAGGAAGTCAAACCAAAACCTACCTTGATACCAAGCCTACATACTCCTATGATACTCGATCCTTCCCCTTCCGTAGTCTTTGAACTTATTCTTGGTCTAAAATAGGTAATTAAAGCAAGGATTAATAAATAAGGCCTAATTTACATAGATTATATCAAAATATCAACCAAGGCCAAAACCATGATCCTAATGTTCAATTAGGGGTTTTCCCACCATTAACTTCAGGCCAAAACCCTCCCCCAACAATCATTTAAGAGGATCCTAAGTTCTAAGAATTGAAATAAGGATTATGGGAGTACTTAACTTACCTTTAGCGCGAGGATTTGTGGAATCTGATAAGAAACTACAATGGGTCGTCCCTTAGCATTTAAGAACTAATTTTTGAGGAAAATGATGTTTTTGGGTTTTTTAGCAAATTAAACTCACGACTAGCACGCCACGGCGGCCACACTCTGGAGGCCCCGCCCTGGCAGGATGAATCCCGCCTCAGCGGCTTGCATAGAGACAGAAACTCAGAATTTGAGTTCCAAGCTCCCATTTCACAACATCCCTTCAAACCTGGACATTCTAAAACTACCCTATCACACCAATATTGGTTTTTGGAGTTTTACTCACCCTAATTTGATCCTGTAATGCACTACAGGATTTTTAACGTAATGGTTATCCACTTACATGATCAAAATCATAGTTAAATTGCACATCCATTACCGTATTGCCCTATACATAACATGACTCAGAATTCATCCAAGTCTGGCCTAAGCTAGAAGTCCCCAAGTTACTACTCAGAAGTTATTTGACCAACATTCCTTCCCCACTCCAACTTTTCTCTACATGGGATCTCTACAGTCACAAACTTAGCATTACAATTACGCAAAACATAATAGGGGGACAACGAAGTCATGCCTAAGATTATATCAAAATCAGTCATATCCAGAATAACCAAATCAACCCAAGTATGAAAACCCATAAAAACCATAAACATTACAAAATATGCACGATAGACACAAGTAACTATTACAAACTCTTCAATAGGGTTAGAAAGACGGACAGGGGCATGAAGAACATCACAAAACGTATCAAATTCCAAGGTAAATGAAACTGACACATATGAATTAGTAGAACCCAGATCAAACAAAATAGTAGTTATTTTGTCACAGACAAGAATAGTACATGTGATCACTACATCAGACACCTCATCCTCGGTATTGTGTGGAAAGTCATAAAAGTGAGCCCTATCATCTTGACAGGAAACTGTTTTGCCTTGATGCACTATTCATCTACCTGCATTCCTTCATCACTTACCTTGTGGACATTCTCTACCATTACAACCTCTGACCGCTAGTACCACTTCCATGTTCTGCTGCTGCAAGGGGTCAGACATGCGTGGATGGGGACAATCTCTCCTCATATGCCTAGGTTCTCCACAATTGTAACAACTACAGTAAAAGATGGCCTACTCCTAGATGAAGGTTTGACTCCCTGAATAGCTTGAATTGAATTTTGTTGTGAAGTTCACGAGTTCTCACCTGTAGAAGTGGGCATGGCTGATCGAATTGGCCAGGCTGTGAGTGCTAGCCTACCCAAACCTCTGTAGTTAGAACCATAAGAGTTACAAGTGTTCTTGGGCTTAGGCAAAGTCTAGGCCTGACCATCACGTTGAACTACTTCCCTTTTCTTCACAAAGTCTGTCACCTCATTACACTTTTACCTACAGAGGTTACGTGAATAGACAGTAGTTGCAACTTGGGGTTCAATCCCTTGATTAATACAGGAATCGTCTCATCTTCTATAGTCACTAACTAGGTAAAAAATCTGGAAAAGGCATGGAACTTTGCCTCATAGGAACCTACAATCATACAAACCTGCTCCAAGGTCATGAACTCATCCTTCCTGTGATTCCTCAATGTCCGGATCAAATACCTCTCAAGGAACAAAGCATGGAATTGAGTCTAAGTGAGTGGGGGAAGACTGGCGATCTGCATTATAAACGGGCCATCTACACCTATTAGACTCACCTTGAAACTGAAAGGTCACGAACTCTACTCTATGCTGGTATAGAATGCCTAATTTGTGAAGCCTCTCATAACAATCCAGTATGAACTCATACACATCCTTCCTCTCAGAACCATAGAACACAGAAGACTTCAGATTCAAAAACATATTCAACATCTCATGCTCAGTACCAATCATCACAGGACCCAATATGGACGAAAGAAATTTGTGCCTAATGCTCTATCAACCCCGGGATTAGTAGAAGCAATGGGGAGGTTGGTCAGAGGTTGAACAACTTTCCCTATGTGAAGGACGTCAGGGCTGGACAACCCCTTAAGAAAATTGATGATCTGCTGAGCTAACACTAGGTTTAATGGAGGAATGACGGTATTCTTAGACTCAACATCCTTACTTGGTCCACCATCATCCTCATCTTCTATCTCTACATTCTCTTCCACCTCTTCTTGGCTTGCATGAGTGGTCTCTTCCCTCAGAATATTCTCAACTAGGGATCCACCCATGGAGGGTTCTACTCTTCCTTTAGTTTATCCCTTCCTACAGGTCTGACGTTGTTTTATCGCGTGTTAACCATCTGCAAATAAAAGAGTGAAGGAGATTAGGTATTAATTTGGATCACGAAATACAAATTGGAATCAAGTCATCGCATAATTAGGTGAAGAAGATAGAGAGATTTCCTGAAGTCTTGTAGCCTCTAAAAAAAATACCGACATCTCTATACTGTTCCGTAAGACTGTACAAAAATTATTTTAGTACAATGAGATCAACAAACCTAGGGCTCTAGTACCAACACTGTCACAACCATGACCACCGTGATTGATACCCACACTAACCTTCCGGTAGGAAAACCTTTACTACCACCTGAGTAAGAAACTTAAAGAAAACTAAACAATTTAAAGATACAAAAGCAAGTTTAAATGACAAAATAAATAAGGATCGGAGTTCCCATACACTCCGAATGTATAACAAAAAACTATCATAAGAATCAAACTCCTAAAACTTAAACTCATTTTACCAAAACTCTACTAACAATAAGTCTATGAAAAGGTAGTACATCACTGAAACTAAAACATAAATAAAAGTCTAAACATATTGGGCGAATGGATTAAACTAATAATGGATCCATGTCGACTTGAAAGAACTAGCTCACCCTTGAGTTTGGTCTCGGTCAATTGTCTCCTAACTAAGGTATGTTATTAGCCTCTTGAAGATGCCCTGTACTCAGCGACGAAAGAGCACGCGCAATAAGTACACGAAACCACTGTGTATTGTTTATATCATGTAGTTGCCTCGACAAGCACAATATAAGCAAGTAATTACAAAACAGTAAACACATATATACAAAATGTATAATTCAATTATCATTCTAAGAGACATACAGTTTTCTAACATCAATGATAGGTAAAAATAAATGTAAAAATCACATGTGGTTCTCTCATGGAACCAACACCAAAACTATTAGTGTGTCAGAATATGACACTCGATCTAATATATATATGTGTCAGAATGTTAACCCGGTCCAATATTTGTGTCTTAATGTAACACACGATCCTGTACATATGTCGGAACTTGATACCCGATCTAGTCAGCACAACCACAATCACACCCATAATGAAACGTGCTCATAGTTACACATTCCAGTGACACGTTCATGTCATGTAATTGTTCATACTTAATCAATTTCTTAGTTTCGATTCATGTTTCCCTATTCATATAGATTAATCCAATAATGAAGCAATTAATAAGCATATATATCACAACAGGAAGTCTAACCATTACCTACCTAGAAACCTAGCCTGAATACTCCTAAGACACTTTAGCCTTCCCCTTCCGGAGTCCTTTTTTTTGTTCTTGGTATAAAACGGGTAATTTAAGAAAGGATCAATAATCAAGTCCTAATTTACCTGAATTATATAAAGTATCAACCCTTTAACTATGTTCCACCATTACCTTTAGTCTAAAACCCTCCACAACGGTAATATATGAGGATTCTAAGTTCTATGAATTGAAATACGTATTAAGGGAGTAATTAACGTACCTTTAGCATGAGAATTTGCGGGAATCTGATAATAAACTACCATGGGTCGTCCCTTAGCTCATAAGAACGAAGTTTTGCAGAAAATAATGTTTTTGGGGGTATTTCCTCGATTTAAGTCGCGACTGGACTACTAAGGCGGGCCCCATTCTGCTACAACGGCCCCACCATGGTGGGATAAATCCTGCCTCGGCGGCTTGGATGGAGAAAAAAGTCGGAATTTGATTTCCATGTTCCAATTTTACAACATGTTTTCAAACCTGGATGTTTTAAAACTTCCTTTTCACGCCAAGATTAATTTCATGAGGTCTACTCGCCGGAATATAATTATGTAAAGTCGTACATGCTCCTTATCGTCTTGGATATCTACTCACATGATCAAACTTATAGTTAAATCCCTCATCAACTACCAGATTGTCGTAGACCTCACCTAACTTAAAATTTGTCCAAGTCAAGCTTAGGCTAGAAATTACCAAGTTACTACTCAGAAGTTTTCTAGCCCAAATTCCTTCTCCACAGGTCTTTCCATAACGACCGGAAAGGTCCTTACCCATAATATTTATATTTCATTCTCATTTTAAGCTTATTTTTTATTTCATTTTTATTTGTTAACTTCTTTTTAACATTTATTGGTTTTTAACTATGCAAGAAAATGGCCCCCCTTTTTTTAAAAAGTAAATGAAATATATTGATATAAAATTATAAAAAGAGTTGGAATTATTTATAGCTACCTTTCATGTATGCTTACTATATTGGACTCAAATAAATGTTAAATAAAAATCCCAAAATGGAGACCCACTTTGTGTTGTGGGTTCTACAAGGATAATGAGGAGGAGGTCCCTCTTGCCAAGCCTGATAAAATATAGTTAGGGGAAGTCATATACTACTTAGAATATATAAGAGAAAAAAGAGCTCTAAGATCATGACTCGTAACTGGCCTTACTAAATTAAAGGTTATTTAGAAGTTCGCTTTGCCATTTTACTAGCAAAAAAAGTTAACTGGATTTGATCACAATATTGATATATTCCATATTAGTTTCTGAGATGGTCACAAATACATGAGGATACATTATCAAAGTTACTTTTTAAGACAATAAATTCATAAAAATATTTTCTTTATTTTTTCTAGGCATATTTTTCCCCATCATGCCCCTGTAGTTATTGATTGTTTCATCTTTGAAGGAGATTGAGTTGGGATTGGAATCCTTGATTATAAATTAAACTATACTACGTGATAATGTGGCCTTATCTAGACACATGATGTATGCACAATCATGTGAAGAATCTAATCTTGGGAGGATGTCACGTAGCTTGAAGAGGAGTGTTGCTAGTGATCAAGAGCAACCTAGGTTCAAGAAAAGAGTTCAATCTCAAGATGGACCTAGTGTTCCGAAGAAGAAGTTTGAGAAAGGAGGTGGCTCTAAGGATGGCAAGCCTACTTGTGCAAATTGTGGCAAGAAACACTATGGTGAGTGTTTATTGGGTACTGATAGTTGCTTTGGATGTGGAAAGGATGGGCACACAATGAGAGATTGTCCAAACAATGCTTCTAGGAAGGAGGGCAAGAGAGTTGAGCCTAGTGTTCCAAAGGATGATGCTCCAACTAAGAGGCGTTTCTATGCACTCCGTACTAGAATTGAGAAGTCGGGTGATGGTGATGATGATGTTGGTAAGTTCTTGTTTCTCTTTTGATAGTATGAGTTCCTTCTAAGTGGGGGAGTATGGTTTGTAGATGGGATAGAAGTCTTAGAAATTGTTGCATGTGCATGATGTTTAGGAGTTTGGTTGAAATTGAATTTCATTTACTTCTTGCATTGTGTGTTTTATGAAGCTTTGAGCATGTTGTATGATATGTTTACATGACGTTATCTTGCATATTAGCATGTCTATATAAAGAATTGCCTAAAAATTGCATTTTTTGGAAAAAAAAGTTGCTAAAATCACTGTTTCTTTATGAACTGCTCACTGTAAATTTTTTGTAAAAGTGGCTATTTGATTCTTTGGTCTAAAACTCTTGTTATGTGATTAGAACTATTGTAGATGAGTATGATGTTGAATATAAAATGAGTTTTTGCTATTTGGATTGAAGCATGTGAGTTTTGTAGCATAATGAGTTATAGAATTGTTCTCTAGTTTCTTGTTGTGTTGTGAATCTCTTGATTATGTGAAATTGATGATTTCTTCTTAGATATGTGTTGTATGGCTTGGTTATTTGCTGCTAGTTGAATCTCTAATCTTGGAAGTGTTCGGAGAGTGGCAAGAGTCATTCGAGGACGAATGTTGTCCAAGTGGGGGAGATTGTAAGACCTTGAAAATAGCTTAGGTGATCTAGAGCCTAACATGTTGGTCTTAGTGTTCTAAGGTCCTAAATATGTTTAATATGTGTTATAGAGGCAGTAGCCAAAATATTAGAGGTGTTGGAAGTCAAACGTCAAGGGACGACTAAGATGTTTGACGACTAAGTCACCTAATTGTCTCTTATGTGGTTCTATGTGTTTAATGGTGTTTTAAGGTTCTTAATAGAGTTAATATAGCATGTATATGCAGTGGTTAAAGTTTCGTGAAGTTTGGAGGTCAAACGTTCAAGAACGTCCAAGGCATTCGAAAGATGTGCCTTGAGTCGACCTTGTACGTCTAGGCGATTTTCGTCGAGTTTTATGTGTTCGTTTTGGATGAAATTCATGTGAGAGGTGTTAAACTCATAGGTGGTTGTATTTGGGTTGGAAACGTCCGGGAAAGTATTCCCAAGGACCATCAAAGGGTCCTTGAGGAAGGACCCAAAACCTGATGGCAGGCTGTCCCAGGCAGCCTTGGCGACGGAGCAGGCGACGGCCAGTCATGGCTGTGACGCCCCGTCACAAGGGTTCCGTCGTGGGGGCCTTGTCCAAGGGTTTAGGGGGAACCCTTGGCAAGCCACTGGAGCTTGCAACGGAGGTCCATGACGGGCCGTTGCACCCGTGACGCCCCATCACAAACAGGTCGTCGCAGCCAAAGTCTCCTGCGCAGATTTTCTGCCAAGTTAGGGGTGAATTGGTAAATTCACCCCATGTCTAAATAAGAGTTTAGGCGGTTGTTTAGGGGTCTTATGGGTATTTTAATTCACTATTTAAGTGGTTAAGACCCTAGAGACTTCATTATTCTACTAAAATCAAAACCCAAAGTCTCTTAGAAATATCCCAAAACCTCCATTGAAGTCCAACTTGAAGGATCAGCTTGGTGTGGCGTTTTGAAGGAGAATTCTTCATCAAAGTGAAGGATTATCATCCTTGAGGTTCGAGTCGTTGATCTTGCTCTGAATTGCTTGAAAGGAAGACTTGGATCTCTAACCATCCAAGTGGTATGTCCTCATTCTCCCGAGGGCGTTGCCGACATCATACTCCTATGTTACTTAGTTACTATAGTTCTGTTTTGACTCATCTACTCATTTGAGACGATGTTGTATATGGACTATATGTGGCTTCTTTTATTGATGTAGGGCTATGCCCAAGATTTATTGTCTTTGATAGATGGTTTATGAGATGAGACGGCTTTTATGACTTTTATTCTTTACTATATAAATGGGTGAAATAAAAGTAGAAGACTATGTAATCTTCGTATACGAACAAGTCTATGTATACTTGATATAAATACGATTATGTGTATGTAGAGGTCTATGTAAACCTCCGAGTAGTTATAGATAAAAAGTTTTAATTCCTTCACATTTTTAATCGATGAATGTTATGACGAGGCTATGAGGCTTGTCTTAGTCCTCAAATAGGACGCCGCCGCCGGTTACGTCTAGGGGGTAAACCCGGATGTGACAACTTAAGCATTCCTTAGCTAAAGTGTGAGGAGGACATGAAAGGATGGTCACTTCATGTCTTATCTTAGGAAGTCTTGAGGATGACTCTAGTTAGGGAAGTTGGTTAATCTTGTTGACATGATCTAAACCTTAGGAAGTCTTAAGGACTATTTAGGTAATCTTGAAGAGGTTATTGCACTATGGACTTTATCTTCTCGATTTACTTAAGTAGGTCTTTTGATAGGCTTTGGGAGGAGAATGTCTTATCATTTAAGTGTTGGTGTGTTTAGTGAGAATGATTCTATTATAGGTAGTCTATGGGATCTCTTGTGTGTGTGTGATAGAGATTGTATGGGCGGTCGCTCCACACTTACTCAAGTGAACCTTGGAAATCACCTTTGGTAGATGAATCTTACATTGATGTTTATGATTGTTTTCTAAGTATGTATGTGACTCATCGTAGGTAATCTTAAGGGTCGTTTAGGCACATCTAGAGAGGGTGTATGGGCGGTCTCTCTTTGTGTGACTTAAGTGAATCTTAGGATGACTTTAAGTGAGGGAATTACATGCTAGGAAGACTAAGGGTGTAGGATGAAGTGATTCACTGCAACAGTGAATTAATTCACTGAATATACCTCATTGTAAAGTGAGCTTTTAAATGTTATCTTTAGTTAATTGTTATCTTATGTGTTTCTTAATTGCTAAATGATGTTCTTATGTTTAAACTATGATTTCTAAATGAAAAGATGCATATTTCCAATAAAGTCCGTTTTCATGATTTTATGCATATAGCCATACTTAGTACATGTGGTTGTACTAATTCCATGCTTTATTTTCTATCTATAGTACTTGGTAGGTAAGGAGCTTTTGGACAAGAAAACTTGGGCCTAGAAGAATCGTCCGAGTAGAAGAATTGAAGTATGTCCTCATTTGTATCGAGGGCATATATTTCATCTTATGTTTCTCTTATGGAGTATTGTAATAAGACTATGTTATTTCTATTTTCGTATTAAAGTACTCTTGTGTCTTAAGATGATGAGATTGAGACTTAGCATTTCTATTACTTTTATATGAAAGAGGTTTTTAAAGACTATATTATGTTTTGGTGAAAAATTTTAATTCCGCACTACTTTTTACTATGTATATGCAATGAATGATATGAATGAGGCTTGTCTGAGAACTCTGAGAGTTCGACGACGCCGATCGCAATCCGATATTGCACCCTATCTTCTAGGGTATGGTTTTGGGTTGTGACAAAGTTGGTATCAGAGCAACCTAGGTTCAAGAAAATAGTTCAATTTCAAGATGGACCTAGTGTTCCGAATAAGAAGTTTGAGAAAGGAGGTGGCTCTAAGGATGGCAAGCCTACTTGTGCAAATTGTGGCAAGAAACACTATGGTGAGTGTTTATTGGGTACCGATAGTTGATTTGGATGTGGAAAGGATGGGCACAAAGTGAGAGATTGTCCAAACAATGCTTCTAGGAAGGAGGGCAAGAGTTTATTATTCATCATCCTCTTCCTGATCCATGACATTAAAACTCAACAGTTGTTCACCTCCCCCCCCCCCCAAAAAAAAATCTCATCTTTTGTAATTCATTCCTTTCTCACCCGACTGATTTACCTTCCAGTAGGAAAAAACCTTTGCTCTTCCTGTCAATGTTTAGGTAGATAGAAAGAAATCAACTGAAGTTTTTGTTTAATCCTTTTTAGTATGTTAACTCTAGTCTCCATGGTCGTTACTCACTTTATTGCTTGGTAGTTTACAACCTTGGGTGCATTGGGGCTGACTTACCTCTGAAGATTCTTGTACAATGCTGTCAAAGGTGTACTTAAAGCCCTTAAAATTTTTAAAGCTGCATGAGTTGAGTTCCAAAATTTGGAATAATTGCACTCTGGCCTATAATTCCCAACGCGAGTACAAATAATTACGAGAGACACAAGAAATTGTTTTTGTGTATGCTGATTTAATGTGTTGCACCTAACCTTTTATTTCTTTGAGCTTAGTTGTTCTGTTTTATTGTTTGGCTGAGTAGTGCATTATCTGACTCTTTTGTGAAGCTATGAGATGTTGAACAGGGGAATATTCATCACAGCTTTAACGGTGACATCGGTAATGGATGTGAACTCATTATGTTTACTTGGACATAGGATATATTAAGACACTGTCAATAAAAATATATTTTCAACTGTTAGTCTGTTCGACCTTGTAAGTTACTAACTCAACTTTTAGCTAGTGTGAAACATGTTGGCTAAGGTGTTCCGAAAAAGTAGTAAGATCACTATGTAAAAACATAATATTTTATATGGAAAACACCCGGCTAAAAAATGTGTTATAAACCATGACATGTAGCACTGTAGGATTTAACTTCACCTGCACTAAGGCCTCATTTATTTTAATTAAAACTAGGATGTATGAATTTAAATTCTTGTTGAACAAATAAGATGTTGTCTCTAGATATGAACACTGAATGATTAAGACTAATTTTTTTCATTTGAATGCACATCCATATTAATAATAAATATTATTGTGTATGTGGGTAAATACTTGATTTTAGGCCACTAATTTCATTAAGACATTCTTGGTACGGATTAAAATAAAAAAGGAAACCCAAACAAATGACAAACCTCTTATTAACTACAACTTGTTCTTAGTTTTATAAGTAATAACATCTGAATTCATCTCTAAATTAATAATTAATATTTTTGTGCATGTGTGTAATTACTTGGTGTTAGGCTACTACTTTACTCAGACATTCTTGACAGAGATTTTAAAACTTAAAGGAATAAAAAAAGGCAACCAACCAAATGCCTAACATCATATTAACTATAACTAGTTATTAATATTATAAATAATAATATTACATGGGTTAAATGCTTAGTGTCTTTGAAAATATAAACTAAAAAAGTAGTATGTAAGAATAAAAAAAAGAATCTCTAAAATAATACCATCTCTATCCTAGTTTATATGACTCACTTTCCTTTTTAGTCAGTCTAAAATAGAATGACATATTACTATATATAGTAATAAATTTAACATTAAAATATCTATTTTACCCTTACTTCAATTATTTATGGCCACAAAATTTTTATCACTCATTTTAGACCACAAGTTTTAAAGTCTTCCTTCCTTTCTTTAACTCAGTGCCGAGTCAAAGTACCTCACATAAAATGAGACAGAGGGAGTAATATCTTTTTGCATGTATATAAATATTTAATGCCTTTTGTTATAATTTGCTTTTAGGCTACTAATTTTATTGATATATTCTTGGAAATTTCAAATATCATGTAAAGATAAAAAAGGAATATAAACAAATGTCTAACATTATTAACTAGAACATGTTCTTAGTTTTATATATAACTAGTCTTATGGCATGTGCGTTGAACATGCATATCATATTATACAATATAAAATATTGTAAAATAGAATTAATATTACTAAATTATTTTTTTTAGTAAATAATCATAAATTGAAAGAATACTATTCAAGTGCTTTTAAATGATTAATACACATTGTCATAGAGCTAATTATTATTTGAGACCAAAATGACTTGATTTCAATGAAATAATTCAATATTTCAAAATATAATCATGGGGATAAAGTGACATTTCTTTAGTAATATTGTTTGTTTACTTTGCTCAATTTAGTAAACAAACGTAACCAACAAAAGAAAAAAATAATATCAATATAAAAAAAGGTCACCATTAGTCTTTCCTTTTGAAGTTATTACTATATATGATGAACACAATTTAAGTACAATTTTTCTCTTATATATTAATACTTGAAATTTGATAGGTGCATGACATTAATAACGAATATCATAATTATTGTGATATTTTATATGTTCACATACTATATTTTTTTACAAATTTAAGAGATACACCTTAACTAAACTAATGTCATATTACCCCCTGAACTCCTTTATATATAATATTATGCACCTTTTGGCTTATGTGGAACACCCCGTGAATCACACACTTGAGGTACGTGGGAGAGATTAGGATGTCAGGCTACCATAGAGATGTAATTTTACAAAAAGTGTACTTCTATAAATAATTTCAGCACTGTTATAAGTAGAATGTAATAGAGAGTAAACAATATAATGTCAAAAATTAGTTCTAAAGAAAACCAGGTTGATACAATTTATATATATATATATATATATATATATTACCACAACACTATTTTTTTAATAATGTGATTATTATTAAATAAAAAATTAGTAACCCTTAAAATCTCTTAGTTACATCTCTTAAAAATACTTTCACTTCCCTTCCCCACAGTTTAAAAATTTGAGGCAATCCCTCTTTTTTAGTTAACAAAGGATAGTGTATGAGAAACTTTGTATTGTGCCTTATAAAAAAATTCAAAACCCTTTAGAAAAGTCACAACCCTTCAAAAAGGTTACAACTCATCGGAAAAGTCATAACACTTTGGTAAAGTCGCAACCCTTCAAAAAGTCACAACTCTTTGAAAAATTCACAATTTTAGAAAAGTCACAACCCTTAGAAAAGGTCATAATACATCAAAAAAGATATAATTTTTTTAAAATGTCACTACCCTTAAATGTGCAAAGATGATTGTCTTTAGTATAATATTATATAGTATAATATACATAAATAAATATGATACAATATAGAATATAGTAGATATACTACATTTGGTGTTTTAAGTTGAGGGTATTATAATAATTTAACAGTTAAGTTAAGTAGTTCATTCTATTAAGGTAATATAGAAGATATATAGATAAAAAGATAAATATACATTGATCTAATTTTATTTGACATGAATTTCTTTAAGAAAAAGAAGACTTTTCTGTCACGTTTCGAGCCTACACCCCGGACGTGGTTGACACTCGACAACTATTTATTGCCCCAAGAGAACCCTTGTCTCTTCTCAAATCATGAATAACTTACATCAATATAAAGCAATGATTCATATGCAATATATGTAAAACTTGTAAAACCGTAGAAAATAACTTAGTTCTTAAAAGAAAATGCAATAAGAAACTCAATTTTACTTATATAATAAAGTAATATAGTTTTTGTGGGAGTTTCTCTAACATACAACCACCACTATGACCCTAAGTGGTTATACAACGTCTCCACGCTACCAGAACTGTCCTATGCTTTATCTTCATATAGAACACCTTAACTAAGTGGATCCACTATTGTATTTTAAAAATCACACTTAAGGGTTCATCTACAAAGTAAGATCCTTTACTACCCACGATGGCTACATGGATTATGTAGACTAGAGTTAATATTAACTCGTATCCCCATATCAGTGGTCAATACTATTCCAAAAATATAGTTACCTCATGTGTGTTTATGACAAACTTCTTTCTTTGGTTTGAGATATTTACTCAAAACTTAGCGTAAAAGCTCTCTTGGGATCGATGTTCCCTTTCATGCTCAAATATGAAAACATTTATAAACTCTTTGGGAATACATAGTCCCCGTATACTTCATTGAAGAATGAAATTGAATATTTACTCTTTACTTAACTTTAACTTTCAGTCTTAAAATAAAGTTGAAACATTTGGAATAGACTTTTGGAAAACTCTAAGAACTCTTCTTGACTAGACTCTTACTTCTCATGAATTTGATCTTAACTTTCCGTGAATTGGATTATGGATTCAAGGTTCATGATCTCATGTTTAGGAGTGATTTCATGATGTTTAGATGTACCTTATAGTTTTGGAATAAATACGAAAACATAGGTACGTTGCTATGGAACTAATACGAAATGATGGGGAACAAATGGGAAGAACTAGTGTCCCTGGCGCTCTGAGAGGCGCCAGCCCTTGAAAATAAGAAAATGACTTGGGGCGCTCTGGCTGGCGTGGTGCCCGAAAGGTCAAAATTCAGAGTCCCCTTCTTGGGGTTTGAGTGCGGCGATGCCCTAGGACCCTCCCCACGTGCTCCCTGACTTTTCATCTTCGTTTTTCATCACTAAACCCCATAATTTAACTTGGTTCTTTCACCAAACACTTAGAATCAATTAGATGTTCAAATTATTAAATATTCAACTCAAAATCACACCCAATTAAATGAATTCACATAAAAAAACACCAAACGGTTTCAACAAATATAGAACTCAAAGGAACTTAAACAAACCCATGAAGAATTCAATTTCCAAATATTCAAAGACTTAAATATTCTGAAATAAATCATTATTGGCGCGTGGGTGAACAAATATGAAGCTATGTAATCTCACATACCTCGTAAGGATCACCCCTTGATGAAATCCACACACAATTCTCTCAGATATCGGTGAATCTTGAACTTTCTTCTCTTTTCTCCTTTTTTTCTCTTTTCTCAAAGCCCTAGCATGAACTTCAACTTTTCTAAACTTAATAAAATTTGATTTTACCCCAATTAAACTCCTAAAAATGAATTAAAACAATTTGTTAAGTAAAACACTAAAATCCCTTCCAAAATTCGGATTGTACTTTCCTTATTCAAACTATTCAACTTCCAAAGGGCATATCTTACTCATAAAAACTCAGAATCGCGCAAACTCAGCGGCGTTGGGAAGATAATTTGAAGAGATTTGTGATTCTTATCGTTACTAATGACACTAACCTACGATATGAGTGTCTACGATCGTTGATAGTTTAGTAATCCAACCAAGGGTTTGCATCGTATCCCAAGGCAGGGGTTTCAAGAAGATGTAGTCAATTAGAATTTCATTCTAATTAGTAATAGCTAAAGATATTAACGAATAAAAATATTATAAATCAAAGGGTGTTAGACCAAAATGTCAAATATAGATGGGGGTTTGTCACAAGTATAGTAAAAATGGTAAAAATTAAGGACAATCAAGTATACAGAGAAGTTCTTGGGGTGTGACCACAATACAAATTGAGATAAATCATTGGGTACATTCTTTTAATAGGAAATTTGCAAGATAATAACGACTAGGCTAAGCTTTAGGTGGAAATAAGTTATCTCTCGAGTAACTTACTCCGTTTCAAATATGTTCCTTTCGAACACCGATTTGTCGCATGAAGCTCACTCTCTCCACTTGAGACTTAGGATATGAGACTAGGGCTAACCCTCTTGGGCTGAACCTCATGTCAACCCACTTCTTAGGCCATCAGTCTAGTGGTCTTGTTTTCATGACCTCCCTCTCGGGCAAGCCGAAAAAAGTTGCATGAGTTTGTATTTGCAACTACAAACCCATAAAGTTAAACCACAACCATTAGCTTAAATCATCATTAAAATACATCTAACCTATTACCAAGAAAGACCCAACAATAATTTCAACTGATATTTTCTATATCACACCCCAAGAATGAGGCTTTTAGCAACACATCAAACAATAACAAAATACACCTAAAATGATAGTAAAGTCAAATGGGTATAAGAAATTAAACATTGATTTAGATAAATGAAGAAGAATGAAGAAGATCCCCTTCCAACTTGGGGAAGATGAAAATCTCCCAGAACCATCTCCAAACATGAGAGAAAAATACAAGCAGATAATATTCTAAATTCTAAAATTATGAAAATGTTTGGATCTCTTTAAAATAATAACTAAGGCTAGTATTTATAGTTTTCAGATTAAGTGCTGCGGAGGACCATTTGGTGAGAGAAGTCGAGATCACCAAATGACTCGGCGACTCACCCTTGTTTAGTTTCATCGTCGTTTTGTGCTTGACTTCAACATCTTCATGTTATGAACTATTGGGTGATATCAATTGCAGAATGATTCGGTGAAGCGCCGACTACTCCTTTCATCGCTTGATTTATCAACTTCCTTCAAGGCTTAACATGCTGGAACAAAGGGCAGAGTACGTTCCTTCGGCAAATTGCCAAGTGTACTTTGCAATGCCAAAACTTTAGTTTCTTCATTCTTTTTAGACTTTTTATTCCCTTTTGCGAGTAAGTGTCCACTTTCACTTAAACTTCAAATACCTGAGACTTTAGAGTTTTCATTAGATATTGAGACTAAATAAGCATTTGATGATACTATTTCTATCAAAATAAAGCCCTAAATGAGTCCAATTTGTAGACTCATCAACACCTCAACTTAATTTTTTTTGCTTGTCCTCAAGTAAAAACTCGAGTTCCGCAGTTCAAATAGGATATCAAAAACAATGCTAAACAAGACTCAATCGAGAACATACCCAACAAGACTCAAACTACTCATACAAAGATCAACTGTGTACTCAAAGATTCAAGCTGTGATGTACCATTACCAAAGATTCTCACGCTCACAATACTTGCTACTAATGCAAGTTCATGATCAACAAAAATATCAAAATGCCCTCACACAAAGAATGATTTCATATTCACGCACATTGGTTAATCAATTTTTAGATTAGGAATGAGATGAAACGTTCATAATAAAAAAGAGGAACATAATGCGTGTTTCACCCATAGGTTTACCCTTATTTTCCAATCAACTTTATTTCGGCTTACTTAAGATCAAAAAGGTCTTTCAAAGTCTTGTAATGGGGCTTGAGTGCAAAGGTATGGTAATTTAGGCTTAGTGACTATAAATCCTCATGAATTGCGGAGCTCACAAACACTTTTTTCTCCACCTTCTTCAACCATTTTTTCTTCTAGTGCTTCTAAGTCATCCTATTATTTGCTTCCATGGATTGCTTGGGAACATAAATTTCTTTTGGATTTTTATTCCACAAATTTGTTTTATTTTTCATTCTTTTATTTTCTTTTTCTTTTTCTTTCTTTTTTTTTATATGTAGGGTTTCCATTTCTTTGCAATATCATGGTTCAATGAGCATT
Organism: Solanum sitiens; assembly: GCA_016801875.1. NCBI lineage: Eukaryota > Viridiplantae > Streptophyta > Magnoliopsida > Solanales > Solanaceae > Solanum > Solanum sitiens. Next base: position 2,829,900 of record JABWTJ010000029.1, read on the forward strand.
TTCTTGCACTTCTTGACTTCTCATTTTCTTTTTCACCACACAACCAAGCTTAAGTTGGATATTCATTAAATCATAAGTCATGACGATTATATGTGGTGGTTGAATAACGGTCTAGGTTCCCACTAGTTTTCTTCCCAAAAAGGGTAAGGCTCAAGGGATGTTCTAAAGAGTTTCACACGATCACGGGTAGGTCACGAGAGAGGTATATGTAAAATAGTCTCACACTCTTTAAAGTTGCTTAAGATTATCTCCAGAGCATACTTTACAAAATCTGGACTAACAGGAAAAGTTCTATGTTTATTCATGTATGGTTCAAAGAAAGATCATCACACAAGGCATCGATACTAAAGCTAAACAAGACCAAATACTTTTGCTAGTGTGCAATGATCATCACAACAGAAATTAATTTGCTACATGGATAATCACAATGCGTTTCAAAGAGTTCACATATTGTTGATGTAATTTCATTTGGTCTCGTTGTCACTGCACATTCACGTTTGTTCAATTGAGAGAACTATTCAAGTCGTGGTATTGATCAAAACTGAGACCTAAATTTGTATAAGAACAACTACTTTAAAAACAAGAGGTGGCAATCATTTACAAAAAATGATTTTTTTTGGGAACAGTCAAAATCATGTGCAATTAAACCAAAAGAGGATCCATAATCTCAATAATCTCACAAGAATTATCAAAACACAATTTTAAACAGACAATCCAAATATATACAAAGACACAAATATCCCTAGCAAGCAAATGAATGTGAGATTCATCCCTCCACAACAAAAATATATTTTTCCTCAAATACATAAACAATAATACAGAGGTCAAACTAAATAAAGACAGAGATAGGGCTAGACAAGAATCTTGGTTAGGTAGCTATTTCGAGTTGGAGTCCTTCAACAGATGTAGTTTTAAACATAAGGTATGGTGGGGACGTCGGGTGCATTTCTCAGTGATTCATCAAGCTTTGTGCAACTTTTATTAGCAGTCCAATCCGCCTATCTTGAACCCAAGTTCTCGCATGATTCATCAGCTACCTATTTGTGCGTCAGCTTGCAACTTATCCAGTTCATTCCCACCTGGCGACAACATTTGACTTCTGAGTTATTTGGCACATTGCCGAACAAATATTTACTTTACAGACTTTTATAGAACATCTCAGCAACTGTGAATATTCAAAACAATGGTGACAATTGCAGTCGCTGATTAGGTGGGTGAATCGGCGACACTTTCCTGGTCTTGTCGAGTTTATAGACTCAAGGCTTAGAGGGTGCCTGGAGTCAAACAGAAGAACAACCTTGATTGTCCTCGTCTTCAGCTATTCGCCAATTGGGTTTGCTGCTTGCAATTCTTCACCTTTTTAGCACCTACCACACTGCAATATGCAAAACTAACATAATATTATCTTAGCGATACACAAATATAAGAGATTATAAGGTTTTGGGCTACCTCTCCAACAATTCCTGAGTTAACGTCGCGACACGATGCAAGTCACATCTTGATTAAATAACCCCTGCTTTTCTTGTGTGAACATGAGGTGATATTTGCTCCACAAGCTTTTCTAGCTGCTAGACAGCATGGGAGTGAGACCAAAATATTCGTTTCATACTTTGAGTGTCCTATTTTATCTATTCCAGCGCTCCATCTTGTTCTTTCAACTTAAGTAAAATGGTTAAGAGCATTTCATCAATGCGTTTAAAGTCTATGTCCCTATTGCTCTTTCATTCACATAGAGAGGCACAATTGTCTTTTCTCTTGTGTTGAGATTCGATCTTCATCACTCTTTTGGAAAATCCATCCACCTATGTCCTCAGCTCGGCCAACATATCATACTTCTCCACTTGTCGCTCAGCGTTATCCATGTGGTCTAACAACTAAATGCTTGTTTATGTGGAAGAGGCTTCTGTAGAACCAGTCGAGAACGACCATGTCAGGAATGCCATGGTTAGGGACTTGAGCTATTATTACTTTAAACCATGGCCATGATTGATTTATTTGTTCCCCCTCCGTGTGCTTGAAGGTCCGTATACGGTCGCGGACCCTCATTGCCTCTAGCGGGGGAAACTCCATTAGCTTGTAGGCATGCACTTAATTTATCTACACTCTACTTCAATGCAAAACTTTTACTTTTGCAAAATCTAAAGTAAGGTTAACAAAACGACAACTAATAAAAATGAAGACTCTACTCAAGAACATTTTAAGGTAACACCAGTCCCTGGCAGTGGCTCCACTTTGATGGCTTATCGTGTCCAACAACACTAATCATTGATAGTTTAGTAACCCAAATAGGGGTTGGGGGTCGTGTCCCAATGGAGAGGTTTCGAGAAGATGTAGTCAATTAGAATTTCATTCTTATTAGCCATAGCTAAATAGATTAACGAATAAACACATTAAAAATCAAAGGGGGTGACACAAAAGTGTCAAATATTGACGCGTAGTTGTCACAAGTATAGTAAAATGGTAAAAATTAAGGAAAATCAAGTATGGGGACAAGTTCTTAGGGGTGTGTGTAACAACCCAAAAATAACTATGCGAAGCAATGCCTAAACGTACCTAGAATGCCTAGATTAGACCGGGTTTACATGGCTTAATGCGCGTGGAACCAGACCTCAGAACCCATGCACTATCCAAGCCAACCAACTTGGTGAGTTAGTTGAGCTAGGCAAGGTTGGGACAAACCATGTAGGGCACCCGAATTGAAGAGATTCACCCGGATGAGTTTTTACCGAACTTGAAAGGGGTAATCTTAGGTTTGGAGGGTCTAGGGGTAAAATGTCTTTTCCAAGCTAGGGGTAGTATTGTAATTACCCTAAGTATTTAACTAATTAATTAATTAATATAAAGAGGTGGGAAATTCGGGTAGGGTTGGCCGAATTTGACCCTTTTTCGCAAGTTAAGCTTCACCCGGGTTCGATCCTTGGTGGAAGCAATGATAAATCGAATTAAATTATATTTAAATATCTGGTTTAAGTAAGGGTATGGTGGTCATTTCACTTAGCCTTAGAAAATCATATTTTTTATTAATTAATGAGGAGTCCTAGTTTGACTAATTCCTAAACTAAAACTCCTAATCCTAAGCTACGTATCCACTCTCTTTCTCACACTTGTTTACTCTCATTCTCACATCTCTCCACCATATCTCTCACGTTTGACTATCAGTAAAAGAACAGAGAAAAACCAAAGTTCAACTCTTGAAGAGCTTACACACAAAAACTCAAACGAAAAACTAAGCTAAAAACAAAAAGCAAAAACATTGTTCTTGACGGGTTGTGCTTGGAGTTTGGTTGTGAGGCTTTGGTGTCATGGAGTTGGCTGACATTGGTGAAGATTTGGAGGGTGCTGATAGACAAAAGGTATGGGTTTTCTTACTCTTGGTCCCGTTTCCAAGATACCCCTAGGATTCAGTCGATTCTAATCCGAAAACTAGGATTGTTTCCTCGTTGCATGTCCCTGTCGCTAGCTCCTATCGATGGTTGTAGGTTGGTATATCTGCTGGTAGATATTAGGCGTGTAACGTGTTTTCGTGATGATTATGTGTATGTATGTATGTTCGGAATTAGGTGAGTAATGAAAGATGTTTTCCGAAAATATGTAGTCACGGAGTGGAGCATGAAATGGCATGTTTAATTTCTTGTATTTTACGTGCAATTGCTTGTGTAAATCGTGATGTTCATAAGTGGTGTAATGTTGCTGAATTGAGTGCCAACTCTTGATCAAATGTAACCATGAAAATGCACCTAAATATATACTAAATGATCCACGAAATGTCTTAAGAACTAACGTGTAAATGCTGCAAAAAGGGACTGGAAAAACGTGATCAAATTTCCAGCATTCTGGAAATTTGGTTCGGCCAAGTTACTGGAAAAAAATTTGAGCTTTAAATTTTTTTAAAATGCATGAGGTCATTGGGGATTGAACCCAAGACCTCACCATATACAAGTTATAAAAAAAATTCAATAATAAAAATGAGGTAAGGGGGATTCGGAATGAGGTAAGGCTCAAGTGAAGAGGAGAAAAATGAAAGAAAAATAAAATGAGGTATGTGGGGATCGAACCCACAACCTCTCGGATAGACAAGGAAGTTAGGGGAAAAATTAAATAAAGGAAAAATGAGGTTGTGGGGGATCAATCCCACATCTCTTGGTCTCAAACGAAAAAGGAGAGAGGAAAGAAAATTAAGAAAAAGAAATGTAGGAGTTGGGATTTGAACTTGGGTCCCCAAGCTGAAATTTTAAACCAAAATTAAATATAAGACTAAGTGTTTCTCAAGGGATTTGAAATCGGGTTCCCTTGCCCAATTACCTATTGACACATAAGTCTTACGTAATTAAATCTATAATGAATGCTGCCTATAGGAATCGAAATTCAGACCTTGACATACTTACAAGATGCATAAGTCTTGTACCACATAATCTTGGGTAAGTATAAGTCACTTAGATGAATTATAAGTGAAGCCTCATGGCTTGTACGTATGGGTTCATAAGTCCAGCGTACGTTAAAAGTAAGTGAACTAATATGTATGTGATGAATTGATGTGACCCCAGGAGGGCTAAGTAAGGGTGTGAAACACACTAAAAGGCCAAGTGCATTGGCATATAATGAAATGAACATTCACGTAAAAAGCGGTGAGTAATTATGATGAGCTAATATGCTAAAGTTAATGAATGTGGTGAAAACATGATAAGGGGCTAATGTGAAAGATGAGATCAATCTCAGATGAGCCTAAGTAAGTGTTACCAATAACGTACTCACCTATGAGAGTGTAAAGTTAATGAAGAGACCAGTCTCTAAGAAACACTCTAATAAAAGTATTGAGATTAATATACACTTAATTCTAATGATGAGATGAGAAATCATCTAATGAGCAATGATGCCATCATGCTAGAGGCCAACTTCTATTATGTGTGAGATGAATGTAATGGAACTTTATACGGAGCATCGATAGGCTAGCTATGAGTGGCGATTCCTTCTTTCGGGAAGGCAGAGGTTCGTGTAAATCTTATGAGATGAGACTGTCCGTTTATGCAGGTATGGGTCTCCTTATATCTCCTAGTCTTTGAACCTATGCAGCCAACATAGGGATCTAGCAGGTTTCAGTTTCCTATATACGCTAGCATGTTTTGGTTTCACTTTGTCCGGTGATTCCACCTCTTTTTGGTGTGGGGTAGACATAGGATTTCATGGAGCTCACATGATCTATGTAGGTTAAAGTTGAAGTTCCCAAAGAAAGAACGAGGCCAGCCTCAGTAATGCATAATATGAAATGAATGATACCAAAGGTGTTTGGTTAGGATAATCAAGAGGTGAACTAGACTCAAGTAATGACACTAGGTCGTTCTTGGTCATTGCACAGTGAACCCGATGAGAGTCTTAAACTACATCCTAGGTATAACTGGTATTGCACCAGTCTATGAATGAATGAAACGAATGAAAATGAAGTATGCATGAACGAATGAAGTAGACTCTGTGTTTGCTAAAGAAGGCTCCCTAGTTGAGGTCCCATATGTTGAGCCCTCATTTTGGGTAGTCCTAATGTTAAGTCCGTGATTCCAAGGTCTCACGGCATATGAACGAATGATATGTAATATATGTATGTTCTATATGAAATATGTTATGTGCTGTGTGCAATATGAAAAGAATGATGATGCATGTTACTCTCATAGCATGACTTTCCTAATCTGATTTGGCAAGTCCAACTGACTTGGCTTTCCATAATTCATATCGTTAGGAGAGAGATCTTCTTAATCATGCATGTCCTTGGTGTGTACTTGCATACACCCATACTTAGTACAAGTGTGTACTAATCCCATACATTATACTATTTTAGGTGCAGGTTCAGGAGGGTGTTGAAGACATTCATTGCAGCTGTTCGGACATCAGAGCTTTTCATCCTGACTTGGTAGGTTCTCATGAATTCGAGGATGCCTGCTGTTATGTTTCTAGTTTAGTAATAGGTTTAGGCTAGTGGAGTATGTTCCACTAGTATCTCTTTCCTATTTTGTTCAGACTTCTGTAATGGTGCTATTTTGGTAATTGTTACTTATGCTATAAGACTATTTATTTCTAGATTGAATGATTCTTTATTAGATGGTTGATACACATGAGCAATGAACTTCTTTATACGAATATGCATGTTATAACTATGAAGTCTATGTACACTTCAAACAAAACAAAAAGTTTCAAATTTTCTGGTAAAATTAACCTAACGAATGTAATGACGACGTAAGTAGGCTTATCTGCGACCTCTGAGAGGTCAACAATGCCGGTTGCAATTCGGATTCCAGAATCTGGGTCGTGACAAACTTGGTATCAGATCACTAGGTTAAATATCCAAGACATCAGGATCATATCAACCACGTTAAGTAGTTTCTAATTTATGGTAGTGAAGTGCACCACTATCATGAATTAAAGACTACATAATGCTTAGGAAATTTTCCCTTCTTCTAATCTTATCGTGCCTTATGAAATTTTGATTTCTTGGTGTTAAGAGCGTATCTAACACCAACTCTGGTGTTTCAGAAAAATAATTACGAGGAGAAACACAGGCAGAGGGATTGGAGGAGCAGCTGCTGTGGGAAATGAAGTTCCTTCCCAGGCCCCAGCTGCTGGAATGGAGATTCCTGTTAACCCAGCTGGGTTGACAGATGGAGAAGTGAGGACAGCCCCGGTACATATGGCCCAAGCCATCACTTTACAAGCTGAGGCTATGACAGCCCAGGCGGAGCAAAAAGGTGTTCCCAAGGAGAACTCTCATGCTAACACCATGGCTAGCAGGCTGAGGGACTTCACCAGAATGAACCCCCCAGTTTACTACGGATCCAAGACCCATGAGGATACCCAGGAGTTCATGGATGAGGTCCACAAGATCCTTTGTGCCATGGGAGTAGATGAGGAGGCGAAGGCTGAGTTGCCTGCATATCAACTCAAGGATGTGGCACAGGTTTGGTACTTGATGTGGGCTGATAGCCGAGCACATGGAGATGTTCCCATCACTTGGGGATGTTCTCAAGACTGCATTTCTGGAGAGATTCTTCCCAGAGAGCAACGAGAAGCCAAGGTTGAAAAGTTCATCAACCTGAGACAGGGAGGTATGTCAGTCAAGGAGTATTCCTTGAAATTTGTTAAACTCTCAAAGTGTGCTTCTTCTCTTATGGCAAATAGCAGGGATGAAATGAGCAGGTTTGTGACTGGCGTGTTGGAGGATCTAGTGGAATATTGTCGGGCAGCCATGTTGCATGATAACATGGATCTGGGCAGGTTGATGGTGCATGCCTAGAAAGTGGAGGAAAGCAGGAAGAGGAGGCACACTAGGGCATATAACAGGTCAAGGCAAGTTGAGTAGAATTTTTCAAGGAAGAGTAGTACTGAAATCAGGGATAACCCCAGGTTTAAGAAGGGACTCTCCCGCCAAGGGGAGTCAAGTTCATCCAAAGGTCGCTATGATAGGGATTCCGAGTCCAGAGTTCAGAGAAACACTGAAGTAGATACACCTCAGGAGAGGCCACCTTGTAGGAAGTTGTCACGACTGGAATCTAAACCCCAGACGAGACCGGCGTCGTTGACCTCTCAGAGGTCGCAGCAAGCCTACTTACATCATTCTTACTTCATCTAGGTTAATTTTAGCGAAAAAATTTGAAACTTTTTGTTTCTTAACATACTTATTAAACATTCTCATCATTACATAATTGTTCACCATCAACCATCTAATATTAAGATCATCAAATGAAAGAAATAGTATAATATAGTAATAAAGATGTACTTGCCAAAATGGCACCAATACTATGTCTGAATAAAACAGGAAAGAAACACTAGTGGAACATGCTCCACTAGCTCAACTCTAAAACTAAGCTAGAATATAAATGGCAGCATCCTCGAAAGCATGAGGGCCTAACAAGTCCGGATGAATGCTTGACGTCCGGATAACTTCAGCGTCAACCTGTAGCTCTAGTGTCCACCTGTGCCTGCACCTAAAATTGTAGAGTTCTATAGGGTTAGTACACACTTGTACTAAGTATTGGTATATGCAAGCCCACACCAAGGACATGCATGAGAAAAGATAGATCTTTCCTAACAACATGATTATAGTAAGTCAAGTCAGTGGACTTGCCAAATTGGGATTAGGAAAGTTAGTGAACTTTCCTAATTTGGATTAGGAAAGTCATGCCATAAGAGTAACATGCATCATCATACTTATCATATTGCACATAGCACATAACATCTCACGCATAGCACATATCATATAGATACAGCACATAACATCTTTCATAACATTCATTCATATGCCATGAGACCTTGGAATCATGGACTTGACATTAAGACTTTCCAAAATGAGGGCTCAACATATGGGACCTCAACTAGGGAGTCTTCATTAGCAAACACAGAATCTGCTTCATTCGTTCATACGTACTTCATTTCATTTCATTCATAGGCCAGTGTGAACACCAGCTATAACTAGGATGTAGTTTAAGACTTTCATCGGGTTTGCTGTGCAATGATCAAGAATAACCTAGTGTCATTACCTGAGTCTAGCTCACCTCTTGATTATCCTATCCTAACACCTTTGGTATCATTCATTTCATTATGTGCTTCATTTGAGGCTGACCTCATTCATTCATTGGGAACTTTAACTTTAACCGACACAGATCATGTGAGCATCATGAAATCCAGTGTCTCCCCCACACCGAAAAAAGGTGGAATCACCGGCCAAGGTGACCCAAAACACGCTAGCGTACGTGGGAATTTAACCCCGCCAGATCTCTATATTGGCAGTATAGGTTCGTAGACCAGGAGATATAAGGAGACCCATGCCCGGCAAGCCGGACAGTCACATCTCATGAAAGTTACGTGAACCTCCGCCCTTCCCGAAAGAAGGCATCACCGCTCATAGATAGTCTATCGGTGCTAAGTATAAAGTTCCATTACATTCAACTCATACGTCATGGAAGGTGGCTTCTAGTATGAGGACATGATAGCTCAATAGATGATTTCTCATCTCATCATTAGTATTAAGTGTGTTAATCTCAATACCTTCATTAGAGTGTTCATAGAGACTAGTCTCTTCATTAACTTTACACTCTCATAGGTGAGTACGTTCTGGTAACATTTACTTAGGCTCATTTGAGATTGTTCTCCTCTTTACATTAGCCTCATATCATGTTGTCACCACATTCATTAAAATTAACACATTTGCCCTTCATAATTACTCACCTCATTTTACGTGAATGTTCATTTTATCATATGCCAATATACTTGTCCATTTGTGTGTTTCACACTCTTACTTAACCCTTCTTGGGTTTCGTCATTTCATTACATACATCTTAGGTTCACTTATTTTTAAACGTATACTAGACTTATGGGTCTATACATACAAGCCATGAGGCTTCATTCATATATCGTTTAGTGACTCACACATTCCTAAGATTATGTAGTACAAGACTTATGTATCTTGTATATATGCCAAGATCTTGATTTCGATCTAAGTAGGTGGCATTATTCTTGAACATTTAATTCACGTATGACTTATGTATCAATATGGAAATTTGGGCAAGGGAACCCAAGTTCGAATCACTTGGACAACATGTACATTTTTCATTGATTTTATTTTTAGTTTTCATGACATTGGGACTCTAGATTGAACCCCAACGTCAACATTCTATATTTAATTTTCTCCTTGGTTTTCCTCTTAATTTGGCCGAGGGGTTGTGGGTTCGAACCCCCACAACCCCTTTTTATTTTTCATTAAAACCTTATTGTTCCATTTCGCCTAGATCAAGAGGTTGTGGGATTAAACCCCCACAGCCTCTTTTATTTTTATTCTTTACATTCGCTGGGAATTGGGAGGTTGTGGGTTCGAACCACCACAGCCTCCTTATTTAAGTTTTTAAATTCGCTAAGGCTGTGAGGTTGTGGGTTCGAACCCCCACAGCCTCCTATTTTTATTTTTAATTAAAACTCCCTAAGCTAGGCGTTTGGCAGTGAGGTTGTGGGATCGAGCCCCCACAGCCTCACTTTGTTTTCTTAATTAATTTTGCCTTTCTCCCTTCTATCCCTGAGGTCGTAGGTTTGATTCCCACGCCTCATATTTTCTTTTCTTTAATTCCTCTTCTCTCATTCGCAGCCTGGAGGTCATGGGTTCGATTCCCATGCCTCCCATTTATTTACTTAAATTATCTCCCTCTCCTTTCCCAACCAGTAGCCCGATTTCGATTCCCCCAGCCCCCTTATTCATTATTGTTTTTTGCAAATTACAATAGCCACACGAGTTCGATTCCCCTTAACCCCATTTCCCCCTTTACGTTTTTTGCATCCTTCACATGTGAGGTCTTGGGTTCAATCCCCAGTGACCTCACCTATTTTATTTTCATTTAAAAACCCAGATTCTTAACCTTATTTTTGACCGAAACTAGAGTACACCAAGCTGGAAATTTGATATAATTTTAGCTTCCTTTAATCAACCTTTTCACGTTAGTTCTTAGGGCATTTCACAAAACATTTAGTGTATTGTTAGGTGTAGTTTAGTAGTTACATTAGCCAACCGTTTTTCACTCAAAAATCAGTAACTTCACACCCCATATGAACATCACGTTGTGTACAACTTTTGCACATAAAATACAAGGATTAAACATGCTATTTCACACCTCCAACAGTGAGTGCATTCACTGCCACACGTTGTACACACACAACATTTTTTTCACATAATTTCGGACAACATATTCAATATTCACATAATTCAGAACATGCATACTTAAACATAAACATCACGAAAACACATTTCATCCCTACTTTGTACCAGCAAACATACCCAACCTATGATTCAATGGGAGCTAGTGACAGGGACATGCAACGGGGAACAACCCTAGTTTTCGAAATGAATATCTTGAACCATAAGGGGTCTCTTGGGAAAGGGACCAAGAGAGAAGAAACCCATACCTTATTTGATTGTTCAAACGTTGAAGTTGCTGTCCAAACCTTTCTCCAAAACCACGTCCAACTCACCTAAAGTATCACCACCAACTCGACGGAAATCTCCCCTTGCCTTAACGTTTTTGATTAGCTTGTTTTCTTAGAATTTTTTCGTGTTTTTCTTCAAGTGTGAAGACTTCAATATTTGTTCTGTTCTTGAAGTTGTTTTTGGCAGAGATAAATTATAAAGTTTGAACGTGAGAATGTGATAGATGTGAGAGAGTGAAACGTGTGAAGTTGTTTAGGCTTAGATAATGACTTAGTCAATTTAGGACTCTCCTTAATACTTAAAATCTGATTTAATTAATTATACGTGAAAGGACCATTAAATCACCAATTTGTTGCTTCCATTGGGGCTCGAACTCGGGTGGAGTGACCACCACGAAATGGGCTGTTTCGGGTCGACCCAACCCTAATCGGTTCTTTAATTAAATTAATTAATTAATTAATTAATTCCTTAGGGTAATTACGATATTACCCTTGGCCTGGAAAAGACCATTTTACCCCTGGACCCTCAAAACTTAAGATTTCTTCTTTTTAAGTCCGGTAAAGACTCCTTCGATTAAATCTTCATTTTCGAGAGCCCTACATGGTTGGTTCCAACCTTTCCAAGCTCAACTAACTCCCCAAGTTAGTTGGCTTGGCCGTAGTAAGGGTTTTGAGATTTGGTTCTACGCGCATCAATCCGTGTGAACCTTGGTCTAATCGCAAGCATTCTTGACACCTTAAGCATTTCTTATCTTATTCATTTTTAGGGTTGTTACATTATCCCCCCCTTAGGAACATTCGTCCCCGAATGACACTACCACTATATATCGTAATGGCAGTCAGATCATAACGTAATCACTATGCACAGTCAAGTAATAGAAACAAAATACGGAGAGATAAGAAAACATAAACTTAAGAGTAGGAAGTCTAACCTCAAGAGCTGAAAAGATGAGGGTAGCGGGATCTCATGTCGGCCTCAGCCTCCCACATAGCACCCTCAACAAGATGATTTCTCCACAATACCTTCACTGTAGCAATCTCCTTGTTCCTCAGCCGCTTGACCTGTCTGTCTATGATCTCAACATGTACCTCCTCATAAGACAAGTTTTCATCAACCCCTAAACCTTCCACAGGTAGAATCGATGCTGGATCACCTAGGCACTTCTTCAACATAGAGACATGAAAGACTGGATGAACAGAAGCTAACTCCGCAGGAAATGCTAACTCATAGTCCACCTCACCCACACGCTCTAGGATCTCATAAGGCCCAACATACCTCGGACTCAACTTCCCTTTTCTACCAAATCTCATCACCCCTTTCATAGGTGATATCTTCAAGTAAACCTAGTCACCAACATCAAATTCTAAGGTCTGCTTTCTGTTGTCTGCATATGACTTCTGTCGGCTGTAAGCAGTAGCCAACCTGTCCCTAATCACTCTGACCTTCTCTAAGGCCTCATGAATGATATCTGGACCCAAAATGGATGACTCTCCAACCTCGAACCACCCAACTGGAGACCTACACCTCCTACCATACAGTGCCTCAAACGGTGCCATCCCTATGCTGGAGTGATAGCTATTATTATACGAAAACTCTATCAAAGGCAGCTGGTCATCCCAGCTACCCCTGAAGTTAATCACACACGCTCTCAACATATCCTCCAATGTCTGAATGGTGCGCTCTGCCTGCCCATCAGTCTGAGGATGAAAGGAAGTACTAAGCTTTACCTGTGTGCCCAAGCTTTTCTGGAAAGATCTCCAGAAATGTGAAGTAAACTGGGCTCCTCTATCTGAAATGATAGACAAAGGAATCCCATGCCATCTCACAATATCATCAATGTAGAGTCTCGCATAATCCTCGGCTCTGTAAGTAGACTTCACAGGGATAAAGTGGGAAGAATTAGTCAATCTGTCCACGATAACCCATATGGAGTCATGCTGCCTCCTAGTCCTCGGAAGATCAACCACGAAGTCCATATTAATGGCCTCCCACTTCCAAGTCGGAACCTCAATAATCTGAGTCAGGCCGCCAGGCTTAAGATGCTCTTCCTTAACCTGCTGACAATTAGGACACTTGGCCACATATTCTACAATGTCCTTCTTCATGCCATCCCACCAATAAATCTGCTTAAGATCATGATACATCTTGGTGGAACCTGGATGTATGGAATATCTGGAACCATGGGCCTCTACAACAATCCTGCTCCGCAAATCATCCACATCTGGTACACACAGCCTGTCCTGATCCCTAAGTATGCCATCACCTCCCAAAGCAAAAGACTCATTCATGTTCATCAGCACTGAGTCCTTCAGCTCCATCAACACAAGATCTAGATGCTGACCCTGCTTGACTTCAACTACCAAGGATGATTGAGAACTAGGATGAACTGAAACATCCCCACTAGTAGAGTCAACCAATTGCACACCCAGTCTGGCCAGTCTGTGTACATCTTTCACCAACTCATTCTTCTCATCATCAACGTGGGCTGTACTTCCCATGCTCATCCTGCTCAAAGCATCAGCTACAACATTAGCCTTACCTGGATGATAGTGAACATTCATGTCATAATCCTTCAACAACTCCAACCATCTCCGCTGACGTAGATTCAACTCTCTCTGTATGAACACGTACTGGAGACTCTTGTGGTCTGTGAATACATCCACATGCACTCCATACAAGTAGTGCCTCTACAGCTTCAGTGCAAACACTATAGCTGCCAACTCCAAGTCATGAGTGCGATAATTCTTCTCATGAACCTTGAGCTGTCTAGACGCATAGGCTATCACCTTACCAACCTGCATAGGAACACAACCCAAACCAACCCTAGATGCATCACAATAAATAGTGTAATTCTCACCACACTTAGGCAAAGTAAGCACCGGGGCTGAAGTGAGTCTGTCCTTGAGCTCCTCGAAACTCCTCTCACAAGTCTCCATCCATTCAAACTTGGCTTTCTTCTTAGTCAAAGCTGTCAGTGGGTCAGCAATGGAAGAAAAGACCTCCACGAACCTGCAGTATTAACCAACCAATAAGCTATGGATGTCAGTGGGAGTAAGAGGCTTTGGCCAGTTCTTCACAGCCTCAATCTTCCTGGGATCCACCTCCACGCCCTAATCGGACACAACATGACCCAGAAAGGTCACTGATCTAAGCCAAAATTCACACTTGCTGAATTTGTCATACAGCTAATGTTGTCTAAGTACCTGCAAGGTTAGTCTCAAATGCTGTTCATGCTCTTCCTTAGTCCTAGAGTAGATGAGAATGTCATCAATGAATACTATGAAGAAAGAGTCAAGGTATTCACGGAAGACTCGGTTCATGAGGTCCATAAATGCAGCAGGTGCATTCGTAAGACCAAATGACATGACTAAGAACTCATAGTGACCATAACGGGTACGAAAGGGTCTTTGGGATATCTCCATCCCTAACCCTAAGCTGATGATACCCAGAACGAAGATCAATCTTAGAGAAGAAACAAGACCCTTGTAGCTGATCGAACAAACCATCTATTCTGGGAAGTGGATACTTATTCTTTATAGTGACTCTGTTGAGCTGCCGATAATCAATACACATTCTAAGGGTTCCATCCTTCTTTTTCACAAACAACACTAGAGCGCCCCAATGGGATATGCTCGGCTGAATGAAACCCTTGTCAGTGATATCTTTTAACTGCAACTTCAACTCTTTGAGTTCAGCTGGAGCCATTCTGTAAGGAGGAATTGAAACTGGTAAGTCGATACCAAAATCAATCTCTCGAGGGGGAGGGACTCCAGGCAAATCATCAGGAAATACATCTAGGAACTCATTCACTACAGGCACTGAGTCTATGGAAGGAATGTCATGATCTAATTCATTAACACTCACAAGATGACACAACAACCCCTTGGACATCATTTTATTGGCCTTAAGGTTCGAAATCAAGAGGTTAGGACGACTCGAGTTGTACCCCTCCCAGACTAGATCCTCTTCATCAGGGAAACGAAATCTCACCACTCTACTACGATAGTCCAAGCAAGCATAACAACTGTGAAGACAGTCCATGCCAAGAATAACATCAAAATCATGCATGGGTAACTCAATCAAGTCTGCACACATAGTCTTACCACTTATCACAATTGAGAAATCCTTGTATACTCTATCAGTTCTTACATTTTCTCCTAAAGGTGTACTAACCACTATAGGATCATGCAGAACTTCAGGAAATATCTCAAAAGTGAGAGCAAGCAAAGGAGTTACAAAGGAAAACGTAGACCCTGGATCAAGTAAAGCATAAACAGAAGTTGAGAATACTTGCAGCATACCTGTGACCACATCAGCGGACTTCTCCTGCTCCTCCATGCCCTTCAGGGCATAGAACCTGTTCCTCTTAGGAGGATCGGCTGCTGCTGCACCCTGTGGTTTAGGACTAGGCTGAGCATTACCTCCAGCCTGACCTCTGTTCTATGGGAAGTCTCTAACCATGTGCCCACTCTTATCGCAACCGAAGCAGGCATTAGTGCCCTGTCTGCACTCTCCACTGTGAGCACGGCCACACTTAGCACAATTCTTTTTGGGACGCTGCATCTTACCACTATTGCCCTTCTTGGGCTTAGGTCTTCCTCCTCTAGGTGCTGTACTCCTCTGAAAATTAGAGTTCCCAGAACCCTGTTGCCCCTTCTTGAACTTGGGCTGCTCACGGACGCCAAAATTGTTTCTGTGGCCTCCATGGCTGGGACCTGCCTGATCTTAAGGCTTAGGCCTCCTAACATCACGAATATCCCTTTTTTTGCGGCTGTCCTCTACCCGCTGGACATGCACCATCAACCTGGAGAGGTACATATTATCATGGAGCATCGCAGACCGACACTCCTCCTCTAGATCTCCATTGATTCCAGTGAGGAACCTGCTCATCTCATCCGTGCTGTTAGACACAAGGCAAGTAGCATACCTGGATAATTTAACAAACTTCAGTACTCATCTCATCCTTGCTGTTAGATACTAAGGAAAGTAGCATACCTGGATAGTTTGACAAATTTCAGGGAATACTCCCTGACTGTCATAGATCCCTGCTTAAGGTTGATGAACTCCTCAACCTTGGCTTCCCTCATCTCTCTGGGAAAGAATCTCTCCAGAAAGGCTGTCTTAAATAGCTCCCAAGTGACTGGAACTCCGCCCAAAGCTCGGCTATCCTACCACATCTTGCACCAAGTCCGTGCAACATCCTTGAGCTGATAGGAAGCCAGCTCAACCTTCTCAGTATTTGTGGCCCCTATAGCCACCAGAATCTTATGCACCTCCCCACAAACTTCTGGGGATCCTCTAAAGTCTAGGACCCTATAAAAATAGGAGGATTCATCCTCGTGAAGTCTCTCAGCCTGTCAGCCATGCAACGAACCAGTGGGTTCTCCCTCTGAACATCCTGCCGGTTGACCTGGGCAGTCTTAGCCTGGGCCTGCATAGTAATGGCCTGTGCCATCTGGGCCAGAGATTCCCTCACCTCAGTATTAGTCAACCCAGCTGGGTTAACTGGAATATCGACTCCTTCCGCTGGAGCCTGGGGTGGAACCTGATTGTTCCCAGCAGCTGCTCCTCCTCTCCTTTGACCAACGTTCCTTCTAGTATTTATTCTCTGAAAACAATAAGAATTGATGTTATACACGCTCATAACACCATGAAATCAGACATTAGGAAAAGCACGATAAGATCAGAAGAAGGAACATTTTCCTACGCATTATGCAGTCTCTAATTCAGGATAGTGGTACACTTCACTGCCATGACTTAGAAACTACTCAATGTGGTTGATGTGAACTCATTTTTCTTGAAATTTAACCAAGGGCTCTGATACCAACTTTGTCACGACTGAAATATAGACCACAGACGAGACCGGCGTCGTTGACCTCTCAGAGGTCACAGACAAGCCTACTTACATCATTCTTACTTCATCTAGGTTAATTTTAGCGGACAAATTTGAAACTTTTTGTTTCTTAACATACTTATTAAACATTCTCATCATTACATAATTGTTCACCATCAACCATCTAATATTAAGATCATCAAATGAAAGAAATAGTATAATATAGTAATAAAGATGTACTTGCCAAAATGGCACCAATACAATGTCTGAATAAAACAGGAAAGAAACACTAGTGGAACATGCTCCACTAGCTCAACTCTAAAACTAAGCTAGAATATAAATGGCAGCATCCTTGAAAGCATGAGGGCCTACCAAGTCCGGATGAATGCTCGACGTCCGGATAGCTTCAGCGTCAACCTGTAGCTCTAGCGTCCACCCGTGCCTGCACCTAAAATTATAGAGTTGTATAGGGTTAGTACACACTTGTACTAAGTATGGGTATATGCAAGCACACACCAAGGACATGCATGAGAAAATATAGCTCTTTCTTAACAACATGATTATGGAAAGTCAAGTCAGTGGACTTGCCAAATTGGGATTAGGAAAGTTAGTGAACTTTCCAAATTTGGATTAGGAAAGTCATGCCATAAGAGTAACATGCATCATCATACTTATCATATTGCACACAACACATAACATCTCACACATAGCACATATCATATAGCATACAACACATAACATCTTTCATGACATTCATTCATATGCCATGAGACCTTGAAATCATGGACTTGACATTAAGACTTTCCAAAATGAGGGCTCAACATATGGGACCTCAACTAGGGAGTCTTCATTATCAAACACGGAATCTGCTTCATTCGTTCATACGTACTTCATTTCATTTCATTCATAGGCCAGTGTGAACACCAACTATACCTAGGATGTAGTTTAAGACTTTCATCGGGTTTGCTGTGCAATGATCAAGAATAACCTAGTGTCATTACCTAAGTCTAGCTCACCTCTTGATTATCCTATCCTAACACCTTTGGTATCATTCATTTCATTATGTGCTTCATTTGAGGCTGACCTCATTCATTCATTGGGAACTTTAACTTTAATCGACGTAGATCATGTGAGCATCATTAAATCCAGTGTCTCCCCCACACCGAAAAGAGGTGGAATCACCGGCCAAGTGACCCAAAACACGCTAGCGTACATGGGAATTTAACCCCGCCAGATCCCTATATTGGCAGTATAGGTTTAAAGATCAGGAGATATAAAGAGACCCATACCCGGTAAGACAGACAGTCTCATCTCATGAGAGTTACGTGAACCTCCGCCCTTCCCCCGCTCATAGCTAGACTATCGGTGCTCAGTATAAAGTTCCATTACATTCAACTCATACGTCATGGAAGGTGGCTTCTAGTATGAGGACATCATAGCTCAATAGATGATTTCTCATCTCATCATTAGTATTAAGTGTGTTAATCTCAATACCTTCATTAGAGTGTTCATAGAGACTGGTCTCTTCATTAACTTTACACTCTCATAGGTGAGTACGTTTTGGTAATATTTACTTAGGCTCATTTGAGATTGTTCTCCTCTTTACATTATCCTCATATCATGTTGTCACCACATTCATTAAAGTAAGAACATTTGCCCTTCATAATTACTCACCTCATTTTACGTGAATGTTCATTTCATCATATGCCAATATACTTGTCCATTTGTGTGTTTCACACTCTTACTTAACCCTTCTTGGGTTTCGCCATTTCATTACATACATCATAGGTTCACTTATTTTTAAACGTATGCTAGACTTATGGGTCTATACATACAAGCCATGAGGCTTCATTCATAGTTCATTAAGTGACTCACACATTCCTAAGATTATGTAGTACAAGACTTATGTATCTTGTATATATGCCAAGATCTTGATTTCGATCTAAGTAGGTGGCATTATTCTTGAACATTTAATTCACGTATGACTTATGTATCAATACGGAAATTTGGGCAAGGGAACCCAAGTTCGAATCACTTGGACAACATTTACATATTTCATTGATTTTATTTTTAGTTTTCATGACTTTGGGACTCTAGATCGAACCCCAATGTCAACATTCTATCTTTAATTTTCTCCTTGGTTTTCCTCTTAATTTGGCCGAGGGGTTGTGGGTTCGAACCCCCACAAACCCTTTTTATTTTTCATTAAAACTTTATTCTTCCATTTTGCCTAGATCAAGAGGTTGTGGGATCAAACCCCCACAGCCTCTTTTATTTTTATTCTTTATATTCGCTGGGAATTGGGAGGTTGTGGGTTCGAACCCCCACAGCCTCCTTATTTAAATTTTTTAAATTCGCTAAGGCTGTGAGGTTGTGGGTTCGAACTCCCACAGCCTCCTATTTTTATTTTTAATTAAAACTCCCTAAGCTAGGCGTTTGGCAGTTAGGTTGTGGGATTGAGTCCCCACAACCTCACTTTGTTTTCTTAATTGATTTCGCCTTTCTTCCTTCTATCCCTTAGGTCGTGGGTTCGATTCCCACGCCTCACATTTTCTTTTCTTTAATTCCTCTTCTTTCATTCGCAGCCTGGAGGTCGTGGGTTCGATTCCCACGCCTCCTATTTATTTACTTAAATTATCTCCCTCTCCTTTCCCAACCAGTAGCCCGATTTCGATTTCCCCGGCCCCCTTTTTCAATTCTTTTTTTTTTGCGAACTACAATAGCCACACGGGTTCGATTCCCCTTAACCCCATTTCCCCCTTTACGTTTTTAGCATCCTTCACATGTGAGGTCTTGGGGTCAATCCCCAGTGATCTCACCTATTTTATTTTCATTTAAAAACCCAGATTCTTAACCTTATTTTTGACCTAAACTAGAGTACACCAAGCTGGAAATTTGATCATAATTTTAGCTTCCTTTCATCAACCTTTTCACGTTAGTTCTTAGGGCATTTCACAAAACATTTAGTGTATTGTTAGGTGTAGTTTAGTAGTTACATTAGACAAGCGTTTTTCACTCAAAAATCAGTAACTTCACACCCCATATGAACATCACGTTGTGTACAACTTTTGCACATAAAATACAAGTATTAAACATGCTATTTCACACCTCCAACAGTGAGTGCATTCACTGCCACACGTTGCACACACACATCATTTTGTTCACATAATTTCGGAAAAGATATTCAATATTAACATAATTCCGAACATGCATACTTAAACATAAACATCACAACAACACATTTCATCCCTACTTTGTACCAGCAAACACACCCAACCTATGATTCAATGGAAGCTAGTGACAGGGACATGCAACGGGGAACAACCCTAGTTTTCAGAATGAATATCTTGAACCATAAGGGCTCTCTTAGGAAAGGGACCAAGAGAGAAGAAACCCATACCTTATTTGATTGTTCAAACGTTGAAGTTGCTGCCCAAACCTTTCTCCAAAACCACGTCCAACTCACCTAAAGTTTCACCACCAACTCGACGGAAATCTCCCCTTGCCTTAACGTTTTTGATTAGCTTGTTTTCTTAGACTTTTTTCGTGTTTTTCTTCAAGTGTGAAGACTTCAATATTCGTTCTGTTCTTGAAGTTGTTTTTGACAGAGAGAAATTATAAAGTTTGAACGTGAGAATGTGATAGACGTGAGAGAGTGAAATGTGTGAAGTTGTTTAGGCTTAGATAATGACTTAGTCAATTTAGGACTCTCCTTAATACTTAAAATCTGATTTAATTAATTATACGTGAAAGGACCATAATGCCCTTACAAAAAATTAGATTTTAAACATTAATTAAATCACCAATTTGTTGCTTCCATTGGGGCTCGAACTCGGGTGGAGTGACCACCACAAAATGGGCTGTTTCGGGTCGACCCAACCCTAACCGGTTCTTTAATTAAATTAATTAATAATTAATTTCTTTAGGGTAATTATGATATTACCCTTGGCCTGGAAAAGACCATTTTACCCCTGGACCCTCAAAACTTAAGATTTCTTCTTTTTAAGTCCGATAAAGACTCCTTCGATTAAATCTTCGTTTTCGAGAGCCCTACATGGTTGGTTCCAACCTTTACAAGCTCAACTAACTCTCCAAGTTAGTTGGCTTGGCCGTAGTAAGGGTTCTGAGGTCTGGTTCTATGCGCATCAATTCGTGTGAACCTTGGTCTAATCGCAAGCATTCTTGACACCTTAATCATTTCTTATCTTATTCATTTTTAGTGTTGTTACAGAAGTGTGGCAAACTGCATGGAGGAGAGTGTATGATGGGCTCTAACGCTTGTTACAGTTGTGGCAAACCGGGTGACATGATGAAGGATTGTCCGAATAGGAGAAGTCAAGAAAAAGGGAATGAGAAAGTTCAGCCTAATGGTCCAATTGAAGAGGCTCCAAGGAGGCAACGATTCTTCGCACTCAAGTCTAGGGGTGCAGGGGAAGACACTTCTGGTGAAGTCTCAGGTTCGTAGCCTTAATTAGTCTTTCATGTATTTGACTGTGTATGGTGTTTATGCACTAGTATGAGGTTAATATGTTTGAGTCATCATGTTGGTTGCTGATTTGTATGACTTATATGTTTACTTATGTTGTATGCTTTGATAAGACTAGTTTAGGAAAGAGTTCCTTAGTCTATTAATGTGAAGCTGCTAGTAGGTTTCAAGAATGTGCACCATCATGTTAATATGTGAATCAGATATTCACTAATGAGGAGTATTGAATTGCCTATGTATGCATATGTTCTATACATGACTTACTTGTTGCTAGTAAAGAGTAGTGTCATTCGGGAACGAATGTTCCGAAGAGGGGGATAATGTAACAACCCGAAAATAACTATGCGAAGTAATGCCTAAACGTACCTAGAATGCCTAGATTAGACCGGGTTCACATGTCTTGATGCGCGTGGAACCAGACCTCAGAACCCATGCACTAGCCAATCCAACCAACTTGGTGAGTTATTTGAGCCAGGCAAGGTTGGGACCAACCATGTAGGGCACCCGAATTGAAGAGATTCACCCGGATGAGTTTTTACCGGACTTGAAAGGGGTAATCTTAGGTTTAGAGGGTCTAGGGGTAAAATGGTCTTTTCCAAGCTAGGGGTAGTATTGTAATTACCCTAAGTATTTAACTAATTAATTAATTAAAATAAAGAGGTGGGAAATTCGGGTAGGGTTGGCCGAATTTGACCCTTTTTTGTAAGTTAAGCTTCACCGGGATTCAATCCTTGGTGGAAGCAATGATAAATCGAATTAAATTGTATTCAAATATCTGGTTTAAGTAAAGGCATGGTGGTCATTTCACTTAGCCTTAGAAAATCAGATTTTTTATTAATTAATGAGGAATCCTAGTTTGACTAATTCCTAATCTAAAACTCCTAATCCTAAGCTACCTATCCACTCTCTTTCTCACGCTTATTTACTCTCATTCTCACGTCTCTCCATCATCTCTATCACGTCTGACTATCAGTAAAAGAATAGAGAAAAACCAAAGTTCAACTCTTGAAGAACTTACACACAAAAACTCAAACGAAAAACTAAGCTAAAAACAAAAAGCAAAAACACTGTTCTTGATGGGTTGTGCTTGGAGTTTGGTGGTGAGGCTTTGGTGTCATGGAGTTGGCTGCCATTGGTGAAGTTTTGGAGAGTGTTGATAGACAAAAGGTATGGGTTTTCTTACTCTTCGTCCCATTGCCAAGAGACCCCTGGGATTCAGTCGATTCTAATCCGAAAACTAGGATTGTTTCCCCGTTGCATGTCCCTGTCGCTAGCTCCTATCGATGGTTGTAGGTTGGTATGTCTACTGGTAGATATTAGGTGTGTTACATTTTTTCGTGATAATTATGTGTATGTATGTATGTTCGGAATTTGGTGAGTAATGAAAGATGTTTTCCGAAAATATGTAGTCACGGAGTGGAGCATGAAATGACATGTTTAATTTCTTGTATTTTACGTGCAATTGCTTGTGTAAATCGTGATGTTCATAAGTGGTGTAATGTTGCTGAATTGAGTGCCAACTCTTGATCAAATGTAACCATGAAAATGCACCTAAATATGTACTAAATGATCCACGAAATGTCCTAAGAACTAACGTGTAAATGCTGCAAAAAGGGATTGGAAAAACGTGATCAAATTTCCAGCATTCTGGAAATTTGGTTCGGCCAAGTTAATGGAAAAAAATTGAGTTTTAAATTTTTTTAAAATGCATGAGGTCATTGGTGATTGAACACAATACCTCACCATATACAAATTATAAAAAAAATCAATAATAAAAATAAGGTAAGGGGGATTCGAAATGGGGTAAGGCTCAAGTGAAGAGAGGAGAAAAATGAAAGAAAAATAAAATGAGGTATGTGGGGATCGAACCCACAACCTCTCGGATAGACAAGGAAGTTAGGGAAAAATTAAATAAAGAAAAAATGAGGTTGTGGGGGATCGATCCCACATCTCTTGGTCTCAAACGAAAAAGGAGAGAGGAAAGAAAAGAAAAAAAAAAGAAAAAGAAATGTAGGCGTTGGGATTTGAACATGGGTCCCCAAGCTGAAATTTTAAATCAAAATTTAATATAAGACTAAGTGTTTCTCAAGGGATTTGAAATCGGGTTCCCTTGCCCAATTCTGTATTGACACATAAGTCTTACGTGATGAAATATATAATGAATGCTGCCTGTAGGAATTGAAATTGAGACCTTGGCATACTTACAAGATGCATAAGTCTTGTACCACATAATCTTGGGTAAGTAAAAGTCACTTAGATAAATTATGAGTGAAGCCTCATGGCTTGTACGTATGGGTTCATAAGTCCAGCGTACGTTAAGAGTAAGTGAATCAAAGTTTGTGATAAATTGATGTGACCCCAGGAGAACTAAGTAAGGCTGTGAAACATACTAAAAGGCGAAGAGCATTGGCATATAATGAAATGAACATTCACGTAAAAAGGGGTGAGTAATTATGATGAGCAAATATGCTAAAGTTAATGAATGTGGTGACAATATGATATGGGGCTAATGTGAAAGATGAGATCAATCTCAGATGAGCCTAAGTAAGTGTTACTAATAACGTACTCACCTATGAGAGTGTAAAGTTAATGAAGAGACCAGTCTCTAAGAAACACTCTAATGAAAGTATTGAGAATAATATACATTAATACTAATGATGAGATGAGAAATCATCTAATAAGAAATGATGCCCTCATGCTAGAATCCAGCTTCTATGATGTGTGAGATGAATGTAATGGAACTTTATACGAAGCACCGATAGGCTAGCTATGAGTCGCGATTCCCTCTTTTGAGACGGCAGAGGTTTTTGTAAATTTCATGAGATGAGACTGTCCATTTAGGCGGGTATGGGTCTCCTTATATCTCCTAGTCTTTGAACCTATGCAACCAACATAGGGATCTAGCAAGGTTCAATTCCCTATATACGCTAGCATATTTTGGTTTCACTTTGGTCGGTGATTCCACCTCTTTTCCGTGTGGCGTAGACACAGGATTTCATGGAGCTCACATGATCTATGTCGGTCAAAGTTAAAGTCACACAAGAAAGAATGAGGCCAGCCTCATTAATGCATAATATGAAATGAATGATACCAAATGTGTTTGGTTAGGATAATCAAGAGGTGAACTAGACTCAAGTAATGACACTAGGTCGTTCTTGGTCATTGCACAGTGAACCCGATGAGAGTCTTAAACTACATCCTAGGTATAGCTGGTATTGCACCAGTCTATGAATGAATGAAACGAATGAAAATGAAGTATGCATGAATGAATGTAGAAGACTCTGTGTTTGCTAAAGAAGGCTGCCTAGTTGAGGTCCCACATGTTGAGCCCTCATTTTGTGAAGTCCTAATGTTAAGTCCGTGATTCCAATGTCTCACAGCATATGAACGAATGATATGTAATATATGTATGTGTTATATGAAATATGTTATGTGATGTATGCAATATGAAAAGAATAATGATGTATGTTACTCTCATAGCATAACTTTCCTAATCTGATTTGGCAAGTCCAATTGACTTGGCTTTCCATAATTCATATCGTTAGGAGAGAGCTCTTCTTAATCATACATTTCCTTGGTGTGTACTTGCATACATCCATACTTAGTACAAGTGTGTACTAATCCCATACATTATACTATTTTAGGTGCAGGTTCAGGAGGGTGTTGAAGACATTCATTGCAGTTGTTCGGACATAAGAGCTTTTTATCCGGACTTGGTAGGTTGTCATGCATTCTGGATGCCTGCCGTTATGTTTCTAGCTTAGTTATAGGTTTAGGCTAGTGGAGTATGTTCCACTAGTATCTCTTTCCTATTTTGTTCAGACTTATGTAATGGTGCCATTTTTGGCAATTGTTACTTATGCTATAAGACTATTTATTTCCAGATTGAATGATTCTTTATTAGATGGTTGATACATATGAGCAATGAACTTCTTTATACGCATATGCATGTTATAACAATGAAGTCTATGTACACTTCAAACAAAACAAAAAGTTTCAAATTTTCCGCTAAAATTAACCTAACGAATGTAATGACGACGTAAGTAGGCTTGTATGCGACATCTAAGAGGTCAACAATGCCGGTTACGATTTGGATTCCATAATCCGGGTCGTGACAAACTTGGTATCAGAGCATTAGGTTAAATATCCAAGACATCAAGCTCATATCAACCACGTTAAGTAGTTTCTAAGTTATGGTAGTGAAGTGTACCACTATCATGAATTAGAGACTACATAATGCTTAAGAAATTTTGCCTTCTTCTAATCTTATCGTGCCTTATGAAATTTTGATTTCTTGGTGTTAAGAGCGTATCTAACACCAACTCTGGTGTTTCAAAAAGATGAATACGAGGAGAAACGCAGGCAGAGGGATTGGACGTGCAGCTGTTGGGGGAAATGAAGTTCCTCCCCAGGCCCCAGCTGCTGGAATGGAGATGCCTGTTAACCAGCTGGGTTGACAGATGGAGAAGTGAGGACAGCCCTAGTACTTATGGACCAATCCATCACTTTACAAGCTGAGGCTATGACAGCCCAGGCGGAGCAATATGGTGTTCCCACGGAGAACCCTCATGCTAACACCATGGCTAGCAAGCTGAGGAACTTCACCAGAATGAACCCCCAGTTTACTACGGATCCAAGACCCATGAGATTCCCCAGGAGTTCGTGGATTAGGTCCACAAGATCCTTTGTGCCATGGGAGTAGATGAGGAGGCGAAGGCTGAGTTGACTGCATATCAACTCAAGGATGTGGCACAGGTTTGTTATCAGATGTGGGATGATAGCCGAGCACGTGGAGATGTTTCCATCACTTGGGATGTTCTCAAGACTACATTTCTGGAGAGATTCTTCCCCAAAGAGCAACGAGAAGACAAGGTTGAAGAGTTCATCAACCTGAGACAGGGAGGTATGTTAGTCAAGGAGTATTCCTTGAAATTTGTTAAACTCTCAAAGTATGCTTCTTCTCTGATGGCAAATAGCATGGATGAAATGAGCAGGTTTGTGACTGACGTGTCGCAGGATCTAGTGGAAGATTGTCGGGCAGCCATGTTGCATGAAAACATGGATTTGGGAAGGTTGATGGTGGATGCCCAGCAAGTGGAGGAAAGCAGGAAGAGGAGGCACACTAGGGCAGAAAATAGGTCAAGGCAAGCTTAGTAGAATTTTTCAAGGAAGAGTAGTACTGAAATCAGGGATAAGCCCAGGTTTAAGAAGGGACTCTCCTACCAAGGGGAGTCAAGTTCATCCAAGGGTCTGATAGGGATTCCGAGTCCAGAGTTTAGAGAAACAATGAAGTAGATACACTTCAAGAGAGGCCACCTTGTAGGAAGTGTGGAAAACTGCATGGAGGAGAGTGTATGATGGTCTCTAATGCTTGTTACAGTTGTGGCAAACCGGGTGACATGATGAAGCATTGTTCGAATAGGAGAAGTCAAGAAAAAGGGAATGAGAAAGTTCAGCCTAATGGTCCAAGTGAAGAGGCTCCAAGGAGGCAACGATTCTTTGCACTCAAGTCTAGGGGTGCAAGGGAAGACACTTCTACTGAATTCTCGGGTGCGTAGCCTTAATTAGTCTTTCATGTATTTGACTGCGTATGGTGTTTATGCACTAGTATGAGGTTAATATGTTTGAGTCATCATGTTGGTTGCTGATTTGTATGATTTATATGTTTACTTATG
Source organism: Solanum sitiens (assembly GCA_016801875.1). Taxonomy (NCBI): domain Eukaryota; kingdom Viridiplantae; phylum Streptophyta; class Magnoliopsida; order Solanales; family Solanaceae; genus Solanum; species Solanum sitiens. The sequence continues at coordinate 2,856,845 of JABWTJ010000029.1, forward strand.
TTGTATGCTTTGATGAGACAAGTTTAGGAAAGAGTTCCTTAGTCTATTAATGTGAAGCTGCTAGTAGGTTTCAAGGATGTGAACCGTCATGTTAATATGTGAATCAGATATTCACCAATGAGGAGTATTGAATTGCCTATGTATGCATATGTTCTATACATGAATTACTTGTTGCTAGTAAAGAGTAGTGTCATTCGGGGACGAATGTTCCTAAGGGGGGGGGATAATGTAACAAACCGAAAATAACTATGCGAAGTAATGCCTAAACGTACCTAGTATGCCTAGATTAGACCGGGTTCACACGACTTGATGCGCGTGGAACCATACCTCAGAACCCATGCACTAGCCAAGCCAACCAAGTTGGTGAGTTAGTTGAGCTAGGCAAGGTTGGGACCAACCATGTAGGGCACCCGAATTGAAGACATTCACCCGGATGAGTTTTTACTGGACTTGAAAGGGGTAATCTTAGGTTTGGAGGGTCTAGGGGTAAAATGGTCTTTTCCAAGCTAGGGGTGGTATTGTATTTACCCTAATTATTTAACTAATTAATTAATATAAAGAGGTGGGAAATTCGGGTAGGTTTGGCCTAATTTGACCCTTTTTCGCAAGTTAAGCTTCACCCGGGTTCAATCCTTGGTGGAAGCAATGATAAATCGAATTAAATTTTATTTAAATATCTGGTTTAAGTAAGGGCATGGTGGTCAATTCACTTAGCCTTAGAAAATCAGATTTTTTATTAATTAATGAGGAATCCTAGTTTGACTAATTCCTAAACTAAAACTCCTAATCCTAAGTTACCTATCCATTCTCTTTCTCACGCTTATTTACTCACATTTTCACGTCTCTCGACCATCTCTCCCACGCCTGACTATCAGTAAAAGAACAGAGAAAAACCAAAGTTCAACTCTTGAAGAACTTACACACAAAAACTCAAACGAAAAACTAAGCCAAAAACAAAAAGCAAAAACATTGTTCTTGACGGGTTGTGCTTGGAGTTTGGTGGTGAGGCTTTGGTGTCGTGGAGTAGGCTGCCATTGGTGAAGATTTGGAGTGTGTTGACAGACAAAAGGTATGGGTTTTCTTACTCTTGGTCCCATTCCCAAGAGACCCCTAGGATTCAGTCAATTCTAATCCGAAAACTAGGATTGTTTCCCCATTGCATGACCCTGTCACTAGCTCCTATCGATGGTTGTAGGTTGGTATGTCTGTTGGTAGATATTAGGCGTGTAATGTGTTTTCGTGATGATTATGTGTATGTATGTATGTTCGGAATTATGTGAGTAATGAAAGATGATTTTCGAAATTATGTAGTCACGGAGTGGAGCATGAAATGGCATGTTTAATTTCTTGTATTTTACGTGCAATTGCTTGTGTAAATCGTGATGTTCATAAGTGGTGTAATGTTTCTTAATTGATCGCCAACTTTTGATCAAATGTAACCATGAAAATGCACCTAATGATGTACTAAATGATCCACGAAATGTCCTAAGAACTAACGTGTAAATGCTGCAAAAAGGGACTGGAAAAACGTGATCAAATTTCCAGCATTCTGGAAATTTGGTTCGGCCAAGTTAATGGAAAAAATTGAGTTTTAAAATTTTTTAAAATGCATGAGGTAATTGGTGATTGAACCCAATACCTCACCATATACAAATTAAAAAAAAAATCAATAATAAAAATAAGGTAAGGGGGATTCGAAATGGGGTAAGGCTCAAGTGAAGAGAGGAGAAAGAAAAATAAAATGAGGTATGTGGGGATCGAACCCACAACCTCTCAGATAGACAAGGAAGTTAGGGGGAAAATTAAATAAAGGAAAAATGAGGTTGTGGGGGATCGATCCCACATCTCTTGGTCTCAAACGAAAAAGGAGAGAGGAAAGAAAAGAAAATAAAAGAAATGTAGGCGTCGGGATTCGAACTTGGGTCCCCAAGCTGAAATTTTAAATCAAAATTTAATATAAGACTAAGTGTTGCTCAAGGGATTTGAAATCGGGTTCCCTTGCCCAATTCAGTATTGACACATAAGTCTTACGTGATTAAATATTTAATGAATGCTTCCTATAGGAATCGAAATTGAGACCTTGGCATACTTACAAGATGCATAAGCCTTGTACCACATAATCTTGGGTAAGTATAAGTCACTTAGATGAATTATGAGTGAAGCCTCATGGCTTGTACGTGTGGGTTCATAAGTCCAGCGTACGTTAAAAGTAAGTGAACCTAAGATGTATGTGATGAATTGATGTGACCCCAGGAGGGCTAAGTAAGGGTGTGAAACACACTAAAAGGCCAAGTGCATTGTCATATAATGAAATGAACATTCATGTAAAAAGGGGTGAGTAATTATGATGAGCTAATATGCTAAAGTTAACGAATGTGGTGACACCATGATAAGGGGCTAATATGAAAGATGAGATCAATCTTAGATGAGCCTAAGTAAGTGTTACCAATAACGTACTCACCTATGAGAGTGTAAAGTTAATGAAGTGACCAGTCTCTAAGAAACACTCTAATGAAAGTATTGAGATTAATATACACTTAATACTAATGATGAGATGAGAAATCATCTAATGAGAAATTATGCCCTCATTTCTAGAAGCCAGCTTCTATGATGTGTGAGATGAATGTAATGGAACTTTATACGGAGCACCGATAGGCTAGCTATGAGTTGCAATTTCTTCTTTCGGGAAGGCAGAGGTTCGTGTAAATCTCATGAGATGAGACTGTCCGTTTAGGCGGGTATGGGTCTCCTTATATCTCCTAGTCTTTGAACCTACGCAGCCAACATAGGGATCTAGCAGGGTTCAATTCCCTATGTACGCTAGCATGTTTTGGTTTCTCTTTGACCGGTGATTCCACCTCTTTTCGGTGTGGGGTAGACACAGGATTTCATGGAGATCACATGATCTATGTGGTTTAAAGTTAAACTTCCAAAGAAAGAATGAGGCCAACCTCAGTAATGCACAATATGAAATGAATGATACCAAAGGTGTTTGGTTAGGATAATCAAGAGGTGAACTAGACTCAAGTAATGACACTAGGTCATTCTAGGTCATTGCACAGTGAACCCGATGAGAGTGTTAAACTACATCCTAGGTATAGCTGGTATTGCACCAGTCTATGAATGAAGGAAACGAATGACAATGAAATATGCATGAATTAATAAAGCAGACTCTGTGTTTGAAAACATTCATTGCAGCTGTTCGGACATCAGAGCTTTTCATCCGGACTTGGTACGTTCTCATGCATTCGAGGATGCCTACCGTTATGTTTCTAGATTAGTAATAGGTTTAGGCTAGTGGAGTATGTTCCACTAGTATCTCTTTCCTATTTTGTTCAGACTTATGTATTGGTGCCATTTTGGCAATTGTTACTTATGCTATAAGACTATTTATTTCCAGATTGAATGATTCTTTATCAGATGGTTGATACACATGAGCAATGAACTTTTTTATACGCATATGCATGTTATAACTATGAAGTCTATGTACACTTCAAACAAAACAAAAAGTTTCAAGTTTTCCGCTAAAATTAACCTAACGAATGTAATGACGACATAAGTAGGCTTGTCTGCAACCTCTGAGAGGTCAACAACGCCGGTTGTGATTCGGATTCCAGAATTCGGGTCGTGACAGTGTGACCATAATTAAAATTGAGAAAAATAATTGGTACATGCTTTCAATAGGAGATTTGCAAGATAATAGTGACTAGGCAAAGCTTTATGTGGAAATAAGTTCTCTCTCAACCAAATTACCCCGATTCAAATACGTTCCTCTGAGAAACCCATTTTCCATATGAAGGCCAGCCTAAGCCTCATTCCACTCACTCTCTCGAGCTATGTGTTAGGATATGGGTCTAGGGCTCACCCTTTCTTGCTGAACCTCATGTCGACCCACTCCTTAGGCCATCAGTCTTACTTTCACGACCTCCCAGTCGGGCAAGCTGAAAACACATGGTGAGTTTGTATTTGCAACCAAAAACACATTAGTTAAACAACAACTGGTGAAATCACCATTAAAGTACATCTAACCTATCAACAAGTAAGATTGAATAATAATATCAACTCATCATTGCTAAATCACACCCCAAAGAACGGGGGTTTTAGGAACACATCAAGCAATAAAAAATTACACCTAAAGTGACAGTAAAATAAAATGGCTATAATAAATTAAACCTTGATTTAAGCCAAGGAAGAAGAATGAAGAAGACCCACTTCCAACTTGGTGAAGATGAAAAGCTTCTTTCCTCAAATCTACCAAAACCATATGCAAAATTCAGAGAAAAATACAAGGAAGTAATATTCTGAAGTCGAAAACTATGAAAATGTTTGGATCTCATAAAAGTAATAACCAAGGCTAGTATTTATAGATTTCAGATTAAGTGCTGTTGTGGACAATTCGACGGGATTAGTGGAGATCGCTGAATGACTCGACGAATAGACCTTCTTTTGTTTCATCACCATTTTGTTCTTGCCTTTAGAATCTTCATATTCTGGACCATTAGGCGGTATAGAATTGCTTCGAAGAACGATTTGGCGAAACGCCAACTTCTCCTTTCATCAGCTTTTTGATCCACTTCTTTTAGGGCTTCACATGCTAGAACAAAGGGCGGAGTACGTTCCTTCAACGACTTGCATAGTGTACTCGGCAATGCTTAGGCTTCAGTTTCTTCGTTCTTTTTAGCCTTTTTGTTCCCTTTTGTGCGTAAGTGTCCATGTTTTCACTAAAACTTCAAATATCTGAAAGTTAAGAGTTTATTAAGATTAAATAAGCATTTCAGGACAGTATTTTTTATCAAAAGAAAGCCCTAAATGAGTCCAATTTGTGGACTCATCAATTTCCTACCATCTAGAAGTACACCTAAATCATCCTGATGTAGGATGTATTGAACTTTGAAGTTGACCAAAAACTCAACTTTTCGTAACTTAAAATTTTTTTTCCAGATTTTTATTCTTTCAGAAAATGACTATTTCCAATTATTAGCTTCTTCTTAGTTATTTTGAATTGCGTGATCTTACAAAATCTCCCTCTTAGGAAAATTTGTCCTCTAGTGATATTACTCTCACTAGGATAAGGGAGTAACATGCCACATTCAGTTCAATCACCCATAAGCAAATGCAAAACAACATGCCAACTTATAAATTAATACCAAGAAAGGATTAGTACCTTAATTTGGAACTCCACCGGATTCGAAGCATGTGGATATAGCTTTTTCATATCGTCATCAACTTCCTAAGTAGGTTCCTCAGTAAATTGTTCCTCTAAAGGACTTTGACTGATGCTACCTCTTTTACTCTCAACTTGCGAACATGGTGATCTAGAATGTCAATAGGAATCTCCTCATAAGATAAGCTATCCTTGATCCCAATATCTTTGGTTGGTATAATCAATGAATGGTTTCTGATGCATTTCTTCATCCTGGAGATGTGAAATCAAACGCTCCTAACTCTTTTGGTAGCTCCAATTCATAAGCTACTTTTCTAATCCTCTTCGATATTCGATAAGGTCCACTATTGTTAGACCCCCAAAATGATATAGGGTGTCTAGAGACTCACATATGCCTATAAGCTTGTTAACATGTTAATTAAGTGTATTAGAGTATGCATGATTGATTTGAGGTGATTTGGAAGTGAAATGTCAAGGGACGACCAAGACGTTCGACGACTAGTCACCAAAGGGGCCTTATGTGCTTTTATATGCTTATGTGTGTGTCATGGGCTTATGAAGTACTTATATGGGTAATAATGATGTTTTTAGGCAGTATGTTAAGTTTCATAAAGTTTGGAGGTCAAACGTCCAAGAACGTCTAAGACGTTCGAAAGTTATCCCTTGAGACGTATATGTGTGTCTTGAGTGTGCCTAGCATGTTTGAAGGTGTTGTGAGTTTTTGTTTTGGGTGAATCTGATGTGTAAGGTCATTGAAATGTTAAGGTATGTATTTATGTTGTAAACATCCGGGTACGACTCCCCAAGGGCCCGTCGTTGGTGAGGCATCGTCCAAGACTTAGCCTGGTGAAGGCTCAAGTCAATGGACAAGCCTCACACCCAAACTACGGCCTGCAGTACGGTCCGTCGATGGACCCAATGGGCGTCGATGGGTCCATCGATGCAGGATGTGTTAACTGCCATACACGTTATTTCAATTATGGGGTGAATGAAAAATTCACCCCACGTGCTAACCTAACCCTATTTGGTTCATTTGGTTATTTTTGGGTGTATTTAGGTGATAAAAAACGTGACTAGCCCATTCCCAATTCATTATTCAAATTAAACACTTATCTCTAAAAAATAAACCTCTCTAGAATTCTCCATTGATGATGAAGCTCAAGAAACAACCATGGTGATAGATTCTCAAGCTTCCTTCATCAAATTTTAGTAGTTTTCTTCTACAATGAGGTATGGTGATCGTTCATCTCTAGTTAATATTCCATCTAGAGAGTTCCTTTCAATGTTTTCAATGAAAGTTCATGATCTATATTCTTCTTCTTCAATCTAGCCATGGGTTCTTTCTCAAAACATTTCCAAAGGCTTAATCATGATAAATTGATGATAATGTACTGAATCTAAAGTGAATTTCAATCCAATTGCATGATGAACCCATGTCCCCTTCAAACTCACGATTTAGCCTATTTGTGGGCTTTGTGATCTTGACTTTATGTAGATTGAATTATGATTCTAGCATGTTGAATCTTATATCTACTCTCTATTATGTAATGTGATGATGAATTATGTGTTGTTGGTCCAATGTGGATTGATGCTTGAAGACTTGATGTCTACTTCCTATCTATTGTAATGTATGATGTGCAATGTAATCTCGACCCTATAGTGTATGAATGTAGGATTCGTGTATGTAAAGATAATTGTATCTACTGCCTCATATTGATATTATTGATGAGTTATGGGTATGAATCGTTCATGATCAAAGTAAGGGAGTTTTGGTGAAATTGACTTACGTTTCCTATCCTCTATAGATTGATGATGTTATGTACATAATGTGACCTTAATCTAGGGTAAATGAAGCATGATTTAGATTAAGTTGTTATGTATTCAGATACTACCCTAGATTGGTATTATTGTTGAATTATGAATGGTGATCATGATGATAAAAGGAAGGAATACTAGCAAGTGATCTAAGTCTATCTACTTTCTAGTGTATTGTTTATGTAGTGTACTTGTTAGTAGCATGATCTTGTAGTGGCTTATGCATGATTTCATTTAAGTTAAAGTACAATTTAGCTACTGCCTTATAATGGTATTGTTGGTGAAAACGGAGTATTGATCAATGGTGATCAAAGGTTAATAAATTGGTAAGATTGCCTACTTTCCTTACTCTTCCATAGTATTGTTTATAGAATTGGCCATGTATGGCATTGTGTGGTATGTTCCACTTATGGTGGCGGTGATTACTTTATTCCCAATATATATGTGATGTGATCATGGACTTTAAGGCAATTTTATTATGAATATGTGGTTATGATGATCACCCAAATGTGAAACCTATGCCTAGTTTCGTATTCTGGCTATGATCTAGGTTGTATTGTTAATATTATGAGCATATGAATGTCTATGTTAGAGTTATGCATATGTTCTTCCTATGATGAGGTCTTAAATTGTTCTATGTGAAGTAAAGTTAGCATGGGTGCATAATGCTTATGGTTTACTGTAATGATGTTGTAAGTCTTCAATAAATGAGTCTTATGCTATGCTATCCCTTCTATGATGTTATGTGATGTATTATTCATTAGGATGACTTGATAGGTGTACTAGTATGGGAAAGGGTATGGGAACTTGTCTATGCATTGCACATGTGTGCCTTGATACGATAGTTCCTAGGTTTGGTTATCTATGTACAAGAATATTAATACATGAGTACGTTATGGACATGTCTTATATGCTATAATGTAAAGTATATGGTATAATGAAGTATGATTATACCTAGTGTCTAAATGTGTTTATATGAAAGGATTGGTCATATATTTACACTTGTACACTTATGCATGAATGAAATGAAGTATGTATATGTGTGGCCTTAATGTGTTATGTGAAAGGATTTCTCACATATATGTATACACACATATGAATGAGGATCTAGCCAATAGAGGGGAACTTGAAGGTGTTCTCAATAGCACCCTAAACTAGATAGGTGCTTTAATATGCAATGTCCATGTGAAAGGGTTTGTCACATGATATAGGTTGATGAACTCTCATCTATGACCTATGAACTAAGCATATGAGGAGTCAATCTCCTAAAGCCTATGTTTTATAAAGTAATGTATTAAAGACTTTAAATCAAGAGAACTTAGCTTAGCACAATGTGAGCTTGAAGATGAGGGGTGTCCCTTCCCATTGTAGGAATGTAGGTCACCATAGTCCTCACGAGGTGGTTAGCCTCATAGCCCAAAGGGCATGAGTGATATTTTCAAAAGTGGATAACTACAATGCCCCATTTGGCATAAAGAGGGTTTCGAAATGTACCACCAAGTTCCATAAACTATGCTTGCCACATAGGATCTAGCAAGTCATTTCACTAGTATGCTAGCATGTGTTAATGTTCTACTTTGGCTAAGTAGAGCACCTTCCATTGGTGTAAGGCTCCACAACACCAAATTCCATGTTTAGCACCATGGTCTTAGTGTCGATTAATGCTATAGTTTACCCAAAGTAAAATGCACAATGGAAGTAAATGACTAGGACCCTAACTAGGATAACCTAAAGGTAGATTCTTAGTGTAGGTGGGGGTATGGGACTTCACCTATGAATTGCACAAATGGATCTTCAAGGGAGTTCTAGGAAGGTGTTTTAATGTGTATTACTATGTTTATGTCTTTATGCATGACAATGTAGTATTGTCTACTTGTTGTGATGATATGCATGGTATGAGTCCAAATGGTTCTATATGAAGTGGTCTTACCCTTATGTGCATAAAGTTGTTGCTAATGACTATATTATGAAGGTCTTGCTTGGATGAATGAAGTTGTCTATGCTTGACATGTTAATGTATGAAATGGATGTTATGGTGCTTGTGGTCTTATGATAGGTTTACTAAGTATGTGTGAGGTGCTGGGGATTCACATGTACATTGAACTAGTAAACGTAGATTAGGATTGTGAGTGAAGTCTTATGTTAAATCTAATGTGAAGTATGTGCCTTGTTATATGAAATGGTCCTATGGTTGTATGTGTTGAGTTGAAAGGTTATATTCATGGTTTCCTTGGTCTTAAGGTGATGCTTGAGTATGGATAGTGTTATGGTACATTATCACTGTATTGCACCAAGTATCACTAGAGGATTACTTGAGAAAGTCAAGAAGTTAGAATAAAAGGAGTTCACTGTCAAGGGAACAAAAGTTCACTGTGAGCTTACTGTAAAATGATTCAAAAATGTCTTAAATGCCATGTATGATTTTATATTAGTTTGACCATGAAATATGCCTATATGAAGTATGTAAATTATATAATGCTTATTGTATAATTGTTTTATGAAGTTTTCACTAAAAGGCATGATGCATGATTTCAAATAAAATGTCCTTTTTGAATGCATGTTTTTGCATGGTTGCCATACTTAGTGCATTCTTATACTAAGTCCATTCTTCTCTAACTTTTTACACAAATTGTAGGTTATGGATTGGTTAAAGGATGTGTTTAATGGTGAGGAGCTTAATATGTGATTCCCAAGCTCAAGGAAAGGAATCGTTAAGTTCAAGAGTTTCCTAGTGTCTACTTTACTGTAAAATCTTTTATTATTGTACTTATGTTTTATGTTATAAGTGACGTGTCCCTAATGTACTCTAATGATGTTGAGTCTAGGATGACAAAAAAGAGACTAGAGTCTTTAACTATGTATTATGACTTATATTATATAAATATATATGAAGTACTATGAGAATGCGATGAATGATAACTATGGGCTTGTATAAGACCTCCGAGAGGTCAAGTACGCCATGTTACTTCTAGGGGGTGCTGCCCGGATGTGACAAATATAACGCGGACTAAGCTTACCCATCTTACCAAATCTCATAATGCCTGTCATGGGTGAAAATTCTAAGTACATCCAGTCATCTAATTCAAATTCTAACTCTCATCTCCTAACATCAGTTTAGGATTTCTGACGACTCTGCGGCGTTTTCAACCTCTCTTGAATCACTTTTACCTTCTCCATAGCTTGATAAACTAAATTTGGTCCTATCAACCCGTCTTCACCAACATCAAACCATCCAATAGGAGATCTACATCTTCTCCCATAAAAATTTTCCTAAGGAGAAATTTGGATGCTAGAGTGGTTACTATTATTGTATGCAAACTTATTGAGAGGTAGGTGATCATCCCAATTACCTTTGAATCAATCAGGAATTCCCTCAACATATCCTCTAAGGTCTAAATAGTGTGCTCTGCTTGCTCATCTTTCTTAGGATGAAAGGCAGTACTTAATTTAACCTGTGAACCCAAACCTTTTCGGAATGATTTGCAAAAGTGTGAGGTAAATTGCGCATCTTTATTTTAAATAATGGAGACCAGAACCCCATGAAGTCTAACTACTTCTTAAAGATAAAACATTGCATAATCTTTCGCTGAATGGGTAGTCTTTACTGGCAAAAAAAGGGCTGCTTTTTTCAGTCTATTGGCGATCACCCAAATAGAATCATGCTATATGCAAGACCTTGGTAAACCTGTGATGAAATCAATATTAATCATCTCCCATTTCAATTCCGTATGTTCTTTACTCTGATCCAAACCACCGGGTCTTTGGTTCTTTACTTTAACATGATGGCAATTAGGACACTAAACAATAAATTCTACCATACCCTTCTTCATTCTACTTAGCCAATGCACTTCTCTCAAGTCACGATACATATGTGTGAAACCGAATGAATAGAATATATGGAGATATGAGCTTCCTCCGTGATCCTCTCTTTGAGTCAATCCATCATTGGTAAACACAACCTACCTTGATACCTCAATACACCATCTACAACATGCTCAAAGGATATTAGTTTTTGCTTATGAACGTTTTCCTTCAATTTATGCAAAATTGGGTAATGGACTTGCTTTTCTTTCACTTCTGACACTAAGGATGATTCAACCCCATTCATCACCACTACTCCTACTTCTGTGAAATCCATTAGTTGGACTCCTAAGTGTGAAAGTCTATGCAAACCTTTCGCTAACTTTATCGTTTCTTCCTCAACATGGGAGGTACTGTCCATCGACAACCTACTTAAAGCATCAACAACAACATTAGCCTTACTTGGGTGATAAAGAATAGTCATGGCATAATCCTTGAGTAATTATAACCACATGGTTTTCATGATATTAAGCTCTTTGTGAGTAAATACATATTAAAGACTTTTGTGGTAAATGGATACATCAACATTAAAACCATACAAGTAATAATGTCATATATTCAAAGTGAATACTACAACCACCAACTCTATGTTAGTGTTGGGTAATTCTTCTCATGAATATTCCACTATCTTGAGGCATCAACTATAACTTTGAAATTCTACATTAATACACAACCTAGACAAACTCTAGATGCATCACAATACACCACAAGACCTTGAGTACCTTTGGGTAAGGTCAAAACTGGGGCAATGGTTAACCTCTTTTTCTAATCCAGAGAGCTTTTCTCTCAAGATTCATACAATTGAACCTTCACTGATTTCTAAGTGAAATTGGTCAAAGGAGATTGAATAGAGGATAAACCCTTTACAAACATTCGATAGTAGCCACCCAAACCCAAGAACTCCTAATATTAGTTAGAGTAAAAGAGTTGGATCATACTAGTTACAACATTTGGTGAATCCTCTTGCTTTTGGTGACGGGTGATAGCATAAAGGCGGTTTGTTCCTCCGCCAGTACTTGAAGTAACCTCTCTAGGTGCAGCCCTTTTCGGTGGAGAAACTAAAGAAGACTGGGCTCTATTGCCCCCATTTCCACTACCTTACCAGTTCTTAGGCTCTTTCATGAATTGACCCTCTTGTCCGCACTTTAAACAACCTGATTGGCCATCACAACACTTACCAGGGTGGGTTCTACCACACTTAGCACATGCATGAGCCCAATTACCTCCTTGTGCCACACTACCCTCAGACTGTGCAGGTCTACGTCTGAAATGTTTGGAATTTTGGCTATTATACTTACCTATGTTTTCGGGTGCTGCTGCACTACCAGATGATGGAGCAGGTCCCTTTTCCTTTTACTGAAAGGTCGAACGGTTCACATTACTTTTCTACTTTCCGAATTAATTCCTTCTCTTAGCTTTTTTGTTTCTATATTTATCCCTACCCTTAGTTGCTCTTCCTCAACCTGCTGCACATAAATCATCAAGCTCGATATATGCATGTCCACAATAAGCATCGCAACCCTACTCTTTTTGCTTGATAGATGGTACAACTCAGCAATAAAAAGACTCATTCAACTCCTCATATCTGTAATAATCTTTGTAGCATAATGGGACAGTTGGGTGAACTTTAACTCATATTCATGAACATTTAGTGACTCCTATTTAAGGGTAATAAATCCTCATACCTTGGCCTATTTTAGTTCTCCAGGGAAGAAACGCCCCAAGAAGGCCTCCATAAAACAAGGCCAACTCGCAGGTGGTGCATCCTTAGCTCTACCCTCTTTCCATTGATCAAACAAGTCTTAGAAACATTCTTCAGTTGATATGCAACTATTCAATTCTCTCATTATCAACAATATGCATAACCTCAAATACCTTCTTCAGTTCCTCAATAAAATTCTCCTGATCCTTAGTAGTTCTTGAACCTGTGAAACTTGGAGGATTCATAATCAAGAACTCTCGGATCCTAGAAGTGTGAGTCAGTTCCTGTGTAGCTCCTCTTTATTTTCCAGCTTTGTTGGTCACCGCTTGGTTTAACATTCATATAGCCTCACAGAACTTAGCAATGTTAACTTCTCCTTGGGGTTGCACTTCAGGTGCATTGGGTACCCCTTGTTTCTCAAAATTATGCCTGGCCGAACGACCTCTAACATCCCTTCATGAAGGCATGATTATTTGAAAACACGTGCAAGCATGAATTAGAAGAAATCTTTTAGAGATCAAACTCTAACGCACAAAATGAATGTAAAAGAAGTGAAAATTTTCCTAAATGTTGCAGTCTCCTGATTATATATGTGGCATTTCACATCAATAATTAGCACTCTATAGTCATGAATTCATAGACTTCCTAGGATTCTTGAACTCTAAGCTCTAATACAAAAATTGAAACGCCTTGAGCCTACACCCCGAACGTGACTAGCACTTCAGAACCATTGCTGGACCCAAGCAAACCCTTATCCTAGGTACTTACTCAGCGGAAGACTTCAAATCATAAATACGAGTATTCAATGAATCTCTACTCACATGTTTAATATAGAAATTAAAATATCTCTGGGTAAAACATTTATCTTGGCCAAAATGACAACTCAAGTCTTAATATATGAAATGATAATGGAAAGGCATAGACTTCTAACTCTCCATTAAACATCAAATACAAAGAGGGATTTTATGAAACGACCCCCAATAATCCTAATAATAAAATACTTAAAGCAATTACAAAGAAGTCTTTTAGAATGAAAGAAGGTTGACCAACTAACTCTGAGTGCTCAACTGGAACAACGAGGCACTGTGTGATCATCATGGTAACCTGCATTTTCATCATAAAACGCTGCACACAAACTGGCATCAATACATTTAATGTACGATTATGCGAGTTGGATTTCTAAACATTAGAGCCGTCAAAATGGGCTAGGACTGTTGGGCCGGTCTGGCCTAATCCGGGATTTAATAGGGTTGGGCTATGATTTTTGGATCCCATTTGAGAAAAGGGATTTTTAGCCCCGCCTGAATAAGCATGCTGATTTGTGGGGCTTGAGAAATGTCGGTAAAATTAATTAAAGAATGTATTATAATATTAAAGTTTAGAATTAAAGAGAGTCCAAACTCAAAATAATTAGGTTAATATTTCTATTTAGATATTTATACTTTTACTTGAAAAAAACTTTAAAAATATTATAAAGATAATTTTATTTGTGGATTTGATTAAAAAGTAGTAACATTAACATCATGAAATATTGTTTTGTCAATATTTATGATAATATTTTTAAATTATAATTTATAATTTAATTTAATAATTCTAAAAATAATGTAATTTTTAAAAAAGTGGGATGGCTCGACAAGTTTGTAGGCCACGTACTTCTGGGTTGGGGAAGACGTTTCCTGGACCACACCAAAAATGGGCTAGCCCGACCTGACCCGTAAAATGTCGAAGCCTGTATGAGTTAGACCGGATGGGGTGGGCTAGCCCATATTGACAGCTCTACTAAACATGCATAGGCTTGAAAACAAATGAAAGAAACACTTACCCTGGCTCTACTAAATTAATGAATAACTTAACTCAATATAAATCAATAAAACACATGCAATATATGTAAAACTTATAAAACAGTGGAAAACAATTTAAATCATTAAGGAGAATACAATAAAAAACTTAACTTTATTTATGTAATAAATTAATATAGTTTCTACGGAACCACAACTATAAGCCTAAGTGGTGATACATCATCTTGCCCACGCTGCCAGAAATATCCTATACTTTGTCGTCATATAGAAAGTCTTAACTAAGTGGATCAGCTTGTATATTATAAAAAGTAAATTTATGAATTCATCTAAAAAGTATGATCCTTTACTACCCATTGATTTACCGTAGTCACACGGTGTTTTCAATGAATTTTGCTTAAGACTTCTGTGTGTCTATATCATTTTTGTAGTAGTTTTAACATGTTTTTATGTTTGTTTTGCAGGAAAGATTTTCAGTTTGAAAATGCAGAAGGCAGCTGAAAAAGTCCAGAAGACGACCTACGAAGTCCATCGATGGCCCGTCCTTCAATCGACGACCCGTAGATGGTGACCGTCGATGTGCAGTTCAGGCTAAGGGAGAATATCAGGGAAATCTGACTAAGTGTGGAACCATGAGAGAAAATGACGGTCCGTCGATTGATCAATGGACCATACTAGTGAATGGTCAATTGGTTCAGAGAATGTTCTAGTACCTGACTTTTAAAGATTCTAAGTGTGGAGCGACAGAGAAGCATCGAAGGACCATACTGCAGGTCCATCGTTTGATCCAGAGAAGATGCTAAGATGATGAAGAAGAATAATTCTAATTTTGGACTGACGGAGGCATTCAACAGACGTCCATCGACGGCCCGTCAGTAGGATTGTCGATTGAAGCTGCGTCAACTGAACAAACTTTCCTTATTTTAATTCCCTTTTCTTTAGAACAATATTTTTTTATAAATAGGGGATTAAAACCTTGTTTTTGAGGTTAGAAACACTTAGTATTGTTCTATTTTGTTTTAGAAAATATTGGTTGCAAACTTTTAGCACAATCAATTTTCGGATTCGTGTTGAAGGATTTTCTTGCAATTTCAAGTTGAATTTCTTGGTTTCTTCTTATCGTTAAGTAAGGTCATGATTTCTTTCTAAAAAACTATGAATTGTGATCTTGCTTGCATGGGTAACTAAATCCACAAATAGGTTTCTGGGAACCATGGGTAATTAATAAAGTAACCAAACAAATAAGAAATTCTCAAGTAGGTTGTTGTATGCATTGATAATTCTTTCGCTTAGAAGTCTATTAATGAGTGCACGCGTTAGAACTCACCTTGTTGCTACTTTCCAAACTAAGGAGGTAGGAATAAGAAAAGAATTATAAACATAGATTTAGTGTGATACTATCTAATAGGCTAGTATCGATTGGTGCGAATTAATAACTAAGCCATACATCGATTATGATGTCTAATATGAAGTAATGATAAGGGTTAGTAAAATTATACACGTTACCGGACCAAGGTGCGGTGTGAAATTCTCTAGTTGTCGGACCAACAAATTCGAGATACCTAACTTATCACTTTGCATATAATGTAGTAGGAAAGAATTGATACTAGGATAACCACGTTATGAGCTTATGGGGAACACATTCCTAGTTATTTTTATTAATTTGGATATAAATAATACTTAGTTCAAAGCTATTTTTATTGCTTTTATTTTTATTTCAATTTAAATCCCCCCATTTTTATATCTTGACTATTGAGTTAAATATTTGCTATTGATAATATTCTTCCATATTCTCTATGGGATCGACCCCAACCTACTAGTTGGGTTCTCTACTTGATTACGACCGCTTATACTTCTTTAGGGAGGTGTAATTTGAGCGTATCAAATTTTGGCGCCGCTGCCGCGGAATCTAGCTTTTAGATTAACTTTAATTGCATTATTGAAATTTAGTCAACGATTAGCGTTTATATTAACTTTAATTTTTTTGTTTTTGTTTCTTTCAGGTCTAACTCTAGTGTATGCCAAGTACATGGAGCCGAGGAGAACCTCTCATTCCATTCGATCCCAAAATTAACCACACATTTAGAAGGATGGAAAATCAACAGATCCTAGCCAATCTAGGTGATGGCAAAATTCGTCATCCTCCATTACCGGTTGAGGCACACAACCATCCTCTTGATGATAATAAATTGGATAATGCTTTGAGGATGCAGCCTCTAGCCCCACGATTTCAAGATTTCTATAGGCGAAATGTTAACATTACTGATTCTGATGGACCTCTTGTCCCACCTCCTCTACCACATGGGTACACATTCATGGTTACGAGTATCTTGATGCAGATGCTCACCGCGAGAGGCCTGTTTGCAGGACTGCCATAAGAGGATCCACATGCTCTAATAGCCAAACTGAGGTATGTGTGTAAGAGTTGTGTGGGTAGGACATACTTAAATATGAATTACATCGGGCTGCGAGTGTTTCCTCTATCACTGACAGGAGATACCACGATATGGTTTGCTGAACTACCCTATAACTCCATCTATACTTGGGATTAGTCGAGAGATGTGTTCTTAGGAAAGTACTACCCAGTTTTAAAAAAGCTCAACAACAAGGATAAGGTGAAGAACTTTGTGGCACTACGTGGAGAGTCTGTGAATAGCTCTTAGGACAGATTTACTGCGATCATGAGAGGCATCCCAAACCACCACATTGATGATGATTCGCTAAGTTTACTTCTAGAGAGATCAAGATTATAATAACAAAGCAGTGCTCGATACTATTGCGGGTGGTTCCTATAGAGAATGCGCATATGCAGAGATCGAAGAAAAGTTTGAGAAGATATCTCGAAACAAGGCTTGGAGAACTACAATATCTGAAACTAGGAGAAACACATTTGCAGTGCAAGCTACAAACAATATAGCGGCAGATGAGATTCGTGAGGAGATGGAGCAGATGAGAACTGATCTAGGGTTGGTATTGAAATATGTGAGCGAAGGTGCAAAGACAGTAAATGCGGTGAACTACTTGACTAAACAACCACCGCATGTAGATGAGTACTATTATAAAGAGGATACCTATGCAGTTAATGATTAAACGGGGGGTTTTCAACCAAACACCTAATGCTCGAATTCGGATAATTGGCACAAGGTCAAGGAAACCAAGGTCGGAACTATGGTAACTACAACCGAGAGGGTCAATATATCCGATATGGAAACAAACTGGCCCTATATTCCCTCACAAAATTTCAACCAGAATAACTATGGTAACACGAATGATCAAACTGGCCCTATATTCCCTCACAAAATCGGGAAGTTGCTTCTAGGGATGGTGGAGGTAGTATGGCGTGAGTTGAGGATATGCTACAAAACATGATGAGGTGGTTCGATGCTAGTGATGAGAATGTCAAGGACATGAGAGGTAACCTAGCTAACATTGGATAGAAGTTAGGCTCACATGCGGTTTTGATCTAGTATCTTGAGTTACAAATGGCTCAATTGTCCACTACGGTGAACCCACACCAACCTAGCACTCTTCCAACAACACTATCCAAAATCCTAAAATTGATGGGCATTGCATGGAAGTCACTACTTGAGGGGGTAAGCAGACCATTGATCCACCTATGCCGTCTATAGTAGAAGATGATATGAGAAAAGAGAAAGAGGTAGTAGAAGCTAGTGCAGAATTGGTGGAAAACACGGTGAAAGACGCAGAGGTATCTCAGAAAGTGGTTCCTATTCCTAGACCTCCACCACCATTCCCTCAAAGATTAGTCAAAAAGACTGAGGATGGTAAATACTGACGATTTATCACTATGTTGAAACAACTTTCCATCAATGTCCCTTTCATAGAAGCCTTTGAACAAATACCAGGTTATGCTATGTTTATGAAGGATATGGTGACTAAGAAGAGGTCGGTGAGTTTTGAGGATGATGACAAAATGCAGCATTGTAGTGCTATTGCTACAAGATCTCTTGTGCAGAAGAAGAAAGTTCCTGGAGCTTTCACTATTCCTTGTACAATTGGGTTGCTACACTTTGCTAAAGCACTATGTGATCTTGGTGAAAGCATAAATGTCATGCTTTTTTCCATTTATAAGAAGTTAGGGTTGGGTGACCCAAAACCCACTACGATGCAGTTACTGATGGCCAATCAAACGGTGAAGAGGCCCATTGGTATACTCCATGATGTGCTTGTGAAAGTGGAGTCATTTATATTTCCGACCGATTTTGTGATTCTTGACTATGAGGTTGATGTTGAGGTTCCCATTATTTTATGGAGACCATTCCTTGCCGCCGGGCGTGCATTTGTTGATATGGAAAAGGGGCAGATGAAGTTTCGGTTGAACATTGAAGAAGCAACTTTCAACATATATAGGTCCACAAAGCAGAGTGGTGAGCTCCAAACGGTATCCGCTATATCCTACAGGGTTGAGAGTGTATCTGAGGTACAAATTTAAGAGAGACTAGGTGTCGAGGCACTAGCGGCAGTTGTCATGAATTTTGATAGTGATGGTATTGAAGAGTATGGGTCTTTGGTGGCTGCACTTGAATGAAATGAATATTGGTCAAAACCAAAGACATTGGAGTTAGATATCAAGCATCGCGAGTCTCCACCCGCTAAACCATCTATTGAGAAGGTTGTCACACCCGGAGAGTATACCCCAGATGACACCGGCCTCGTCGTCCTCTTAGAGGACTCAGACAACCCTTAATATTTGTCATAACATATTATCAATAAAAATTGCGGAAAAATTTAAAACTTTACATTCTATTTGAAGTATAATTAGACTTCATACTTAACGTTCATAAAGGCATACGATATTCTAAAAACATGTCTCACATATATAAAACAATCTAAGAGTACGAATATGGACTTAGCCAATAAATAGTAAATATGCCATGTAGGCCTAATACAAAAGAATCCAAAAAACATAATGGAAATAGCGTATTCTTATAACTACTAAAAATCTGCGTAAGCTAGAATTTTGAAAATATAGCATACCCGAACATTGAGGACCTACCAAGACTTGGAGAAAGAGTTCCAAGCTTCTTCAAATTGACCTCCTTAAACTTCAATGGCTGGAACCTATAGTTGTAGTAATATAAAGTAATGGGTTAGTATGCCACATGTACTAAGTATGGGTATATGCACATATAACTTTAGGACATGCATGAAAAAAGATCATTTATCATCTCTTTAGAAAACATGCTAAGTCATATGAAAGTCTTCAATACACATACCATATAAGATATACAAGTTAAGGATTCCATCACTTAAAGTATGATCATAATCAAAGACATATTATCATAGAGTCATGTTAACATTCCATATTCAAAATATCATAGAACATAACATACAAAACACTTACCAATGATCCCATCCCCAACCTACAAGTGCAATGGTCATGTGAAGCCCCATAACCCCACACAACCAAGT
Source organism: Solanum sitiens (assembly GCA_016801875.1). NCBI lineage: Eukaryota > Viridiplantae > Streptophyta > Magnoliopsida > Solanales > Solanaceae > Solanum > Solanum sitiens. The sequence continues at coordinate 2,876,616 of JABWTJ010000029.1, forward strand.
AGATAATATATGAGACAATAAGTAAAACATTGCTTCATATAACTTGTAACATAAGTAATCATCACTTCATATAACAATATAACCCAATAACATATTCATCATAATGACTAACATCATATAAGAGTAACATCATGTATCATAAACATATATCTTTCATGTTATCATATTACATAAGAACAATCTCCCAGGAATTCCCTTAGAGTCAACTTGTGCAATATCTAGGTAGAGTCCCTTACCCCTACCTATACTAAGTAGAATCCTCAAGTCACCCTAGTCAACGTCCATTTACTTGTCTTACATTTTACATGAGAGAACATTCACCTTAACCAATATAGACCATGTGAGCTAAACATAGAATCTGGTGTCATACAACCCCACACTGAAAGAAGGTGGTCTACCGGCCAAAGTAGAACCTAACATGACATAGCTTTCTAGGTGGGTCCAATAGCTAGTATCCTATGGTGGAAACATAGTTCAAGAACTAGGAGATGTATTAGAGACCCATAGTTCCACATTACATGGCATCCTCAATCTCATGAGAGTCATTGTGAACCTACCCTCCAACTATGGAAGGGACACCTCTCATATCTAGTTCATCGTTGCTTAGCTCAAGTCCCTTTCTTGAATAACCTTTAAGTTGTCTTTTATCATTAGCTTATCATGGGTCATAGGAGATTAACTCGTTGTATAAACATGATCATGAGCTCTTTAAGATTAGATGAGAATTTCCTTTCATCATAACCCTTCATATGTGAGATTAACACAACATAATCACCTTGTGTAAAGCATACAAGAGGATATCATAATCTAGTATTTTCCTATTCTTATCATGATCTCACAATTTACATATTCTTTGCCCAGAATATTCACATAGAAACATCATACATACTTTTCCTAACATAGCATCATAATTTATAGGCTAACATAAACATTGGAGAGTAATCACACTTTAGAAGACTTACCGCTTGCTTCCAAGAACCTTAGTTCATCTTACAATACTCATAACCATACATAGTGAAATACTCAATAGCATAACCAAGAACAACTCTTCAAATCATATACAAGAGCAATGAATAATGTAGGGTAAGGGAAAGGGTCATTTATGAGTTCATTCAAGTCTTAGTCCCAATCCCAACGTTTTCATATTATCAAGTAGTAGAAACAACCATACGAAACCATCATTTAGATAAGAACATGCTTCGCATGAATTTCAAACATAACTAACCACATACTCATCAATTCGTGTGAAATCGACCAATAGAAAACACTTACTTTTCATAAAATATCATAACTCTAGGGTTAGGAAGAAAATTCTTTTTGTAGAGTAAAAACCCTAGTATTTGAATTTCTTGAAAACTTATCTTGAAAGGACCTCTTTGGGAAAGGAATCCCAATTGTGAATAACCCATACCTTATAGATTAAGAATCCACGAAAATTGGATGAAAAGCTTGAAGTCTTCGTCTTCTTTCTTAAGCTCTTCTTGTTCTTCAATGGAGTTTTGGAAAAGAGAGCGTTCTTGAGAGAGATGGGGGAAAACTTGTTTTAATCTGATTTGGACGTGTAAAGGTGGTCTAAAACTGACCTAATATCAATATATAGTCATCCTATGAATTACCCAAGATACCCTCTACTTAAATGGGTCTTTTTAAGAAGTTAAATTACCAAAAATAAGACTTTAACGATTCTGGGAAGTGACTGCGTGTCACGGGGCCAAATCCCATCATTTTTATTAAATTTTTAGTTGAGGCAATTAGGTACGTGTCAGCCCCGCATTGCGAGGCTGCCTCTCAGATATTGAGGCATAACACCTCGTGTCCAGCTCAGGTCGCCCACCTAGCCTCCAAATTCTGCCTGCTCATAGGCTGCCAAGCAGCCTGCCCACCCATGTTTGGGTCATCCCCAAGGACCCTCGGGTGGTCCTTGGGGTGTCGTTAACGGACGTTTGGAACCTTTATACTACATACTACCTATAAAAGGTCTGTTTACAAGTTTTGGAGTCCATTTGACACCTCTAAACCTTAACAAAACAAACGGACGTCAACTAGTTCGAATTAGCTAGTTTCGAACGTCAAGGTCTTTCTTTGTCGTTTTGGCTCTAACCTTTTCCAAATGAGTTTATTACATTAATATTGGTCTGGAAACAACATTTTAAACCTTATTTAATATATTAAGCTCTAGTCTAAGTTATGACATTTTTGGAGTGTTATAGAGGCCCCAAAATTAGACCTTAAGGCTCTACCACCTCATCTAAGGTATGCGTTCTTGGGTAGAGATGACACATTGACGGTAATAATTGCAGTAGATTTTAATGAACGACAAGTAGAGGGCCTAGTGGCGGTATTGAAGAGGTTCAAATGAGCCATTTGTTGGACTATTGCGGACATTATTGGGATTGCCCCTGGTATCTATTCACATAAAATCCAACTCATGCCTAATCACAACCTAAGTATTGAGCACCAAAGAAGGTTGAATCCACCTATGCAAGAGCTAGTGATGAAGGAGATCATTAAGTGGTTGGATGCCGGAGTTATTTATCCTATTGTGGACATAGTTGGGTGAGTCATATTCATTGCGTGCCTAAAAAGGTTGGGACGACAATGGTACCTAATGATAAGAACGAGCTTGTTCTGATGCGGCCAGTGACCGGATGGAGAGTTTGCATGGACTACCAAAAGTTGAATACTTGGACTGAGAAGGACCATTTCCCATGCCCTTTATGGATAGATATTAGACAGACTCGCAGGAAAAGGGTGGTATTGTTTCCTTGATGGCTATTTGGGATACAACCAAATCTCTATTGCCCTTAAGGATCAAAAATACCACTTTCACTTGCCCTTATAGGACATTTGCTTTAGAAAAAATGCCGTTTGGGTTATGTAATGCATCGACCACCTTACAGCGTTGTATGATATCGATATTCTCTGATATGGTGGAGGATACTATTGAAGTGTTCATGTATGATTTTTCTATGGTTGGAGACTCGTTTGATCGGTGTTTGATAATTTGGCTGAGGTGCTCAAAAGATGTAAAAATTGTAATTTGGTGTTAAATTGGGAGAAATGCCACATTACGGTGAAGAAAGGTATAGTGTTGGGCCATCGCATCTCGGAGAAGGGGATAGAGGTTGATCAAGCTAAAGTGGAAGTGATAGAGAGGCTTCCTCCACCCATCTCTGTAAAAGGTGTGAGAAGCTTTCTTGGACATGCGGGCTTTTACCGGAGGTTTATTAAGGATTTTTTAAAAATTGCACATCCATTTCTCAAACTACTTGAGAAGGAATGTAAGTTCTATTTGGATGAATCCTGTGTGAAAGAATTTGGAATGTTCAAGGAGAAGTTAGTGTCCACGCCCATCATTATTTCAACGGATTTGAGTGAGCCATTTCAGGTGATGTGTGATGCAAGTGGGGCTGCACTTTGTGTGGTATTGGATCAGAGAAGGGATAAAATTCTTCACCCAATTTACTATGCCAGTAAATCCCTGAATGAAGCTCAGAAAAATTATATGGTCACTGAACAAGAACTTCTGGCGGTGGTGTTTGCATTCAAAAAGTTTCACTCCTATTTGCTTGGCACAAGGGTCATAGTGCATACGAACCACTCCGCTTTGAGGTATTTGATGGCTAAAAAGAATGTGAAGCAAAGGTTGATTCGATGAGTACTATTGTTGCAAGAGTTTGATTTTGAGGTAAAAGATAGAAAGGGGACTGAGAATCATGTTTCCAATCACTTGGCTAGATTGGAGGATAAAGCTACGCGTGAATTAGGAGAAAAGACTGAAATTGATGATGCATTCCCAGATGAACATGTATTGGCCGCCTCTCAAGATTTGATACCATGGTTCGCAGACTTTGCAAACTATTTGGCAAGTGATGTCGTTCCGTTGGATTTGTCCTTTCACCTGAGGAAAAAGTTCATGCGTGATGTGAAAAAGTTCTTTTGGGATGATCCTTACTTATATCAAAGTTGTGCCGATGGTATTATTCGTCGTTGTGTGCCGGAGGTTGAGATGTTGAGTGTTTTGGAGGCATGTCACTCCTCACCTGTTGGTGGGCACCATAGTGCTATCCGGACTGCGCATAAGATCTTGCAGTGTGGGCACCATTTGACAACCAGTCACCAATATGCTCACAAGTTTACCAAATCATGTGATCGGTGCCAACGAGATGGAGGAATTTCTAAGAGGCAAGAACTCCCATTAAATCCTATTCTGGTGATTGAGTTATTCGATGTATGGGGAATTGATTTTATGGGCCCGTTTGTGAGTTCTCATGGGATGAAGTATATACTTTTCGTGGTCGACTATGTGTCAAAATGGGTGGAAGCAATTGCAGTTCCTAACAATGAAGGAAAGTTTGTCACCGCGTTCTTGGAAAAGAATCTATTATCTAGATTTGGCACACCTAAGGCCATTATTAGTGATGGTTGCTCTCACTTCTTTAATAAATTGTTCAAAGGGCTATTGGAGAAATATGGGGTTCGCCATAATGTGCCTACTCCTTACCATCCATAGACTAGCGTGCAATTTGAGGTGTCCAATCGAGAGATCAAGCAAATTCTGGCGAAAAGAGGGAATGCAATTAGAACAGATTGGTCTAGGAGGATTGATTATGCTTTTTGGGCCTACTGCACTACACACAAGACTCCCATGGGTATGTCTCCATGCCAACTTGTATATGGGAAGGCTTTTCACTTATCGGTCGAGTTACAACACAAGCAATGTGGGCAATGAAGAAACTGAAGGTGGATTGGACTGAAGAAGAACAAAGATTAAATTGGTTGAATGATCTTGATGAGTTTTGCCTCAAGGACTATGAAACTTCAGCCATCTACAAAGATAAGATAAAGAAGTATCACGAGCAAAGAATTGAAAAGCGAGATTTTGCAGTTGGTGATTTGGTGCTTCTTTTAACTATAGTCTACGCTTGTTTTCGGGCAAACTTAAGTCCAAGTGGACAGGGCCATTCCTCATCACTAATGTATTTCCACATGGAGCGGTCGAGCTGGAAAATAAAGAAGGTGTAAAGTTCACGGTCAACGGACAATGGATAATGATCTACCTGGGACATGCAGAGAGTGTGCATGAAGTGGTTAAGGCCTACCATCTAGATGAAGTTTGAGTAATCAAGGGACCTGCGTCGTTCCGTGAAGTTAAATGAAGTGCTTCTTGGGAGGCAACCCAAGGTGTATCCTCTAGCCAACAATAGGCTTTGTTTTCTTTGTAGAAATAATCGTATTTTTGTTTTGGTTTGGTTGTTAGTCTTAGTTGATTCTTGATTATGTACTAGTGTTGGCTAGAGATTAGTATAGGGTCCGTGTCTCAAAAGTGTCCAGAAAAACACAAAAAGAATGGCCTTATATGTGTTACATGTGCAGGGACCAAAACAAAAATCTGCAAAATCTGGTCTGGTGCGGTCACATTTGAGAAGTACCCCCTAGACGTAACCGACGTTGTCGTCCTTGGAGAGGACTAAGACTAGCCTCTTAGCATTCATCATTACATTCATTGGTTAAAAAGTGCGAAACAATTTAAAACTTTTGATCTACATCTACTTCATGAGGTTTACTTAGACCTCTCGCTTACACATAATATATTTATAGCGAGTATACGTAGACTTCTCGTATAATAAGATTACATAGTCTTCTAATTTTATGGAATATATATATATATATATATATATATATATATATATATATATATATAAGATACATAACATAATCTTAAAACGGATGTCTCATATTAGACCATCTAAACAGAGTCGAACAATATGGGCATAAGCCCTTACACAATGTGTAAATGCAACATAGGGCTTACAACATCTTAAAACAAGTAAAATGAAATGATCGTCTTTAGACTATAACAATGAAACATATCTAAAGTAATAACAAGGCATCATCTTCGGACTTGAGGACATACCCACTTGGAGAATGATTTCATGCCTTCCTTCAAAAGTTGTCACGAACCCTTCAACGACCGGAACCTAAAATATTTGGAACAAAGGGAGAAATAGGGTTAGCACATCACTTGTACTAAGTATAGGATCATATGCTCATAAAACATATAAATCATGCTAAAACGGGACATTTCATTAAAGCATGCTAATTTACTTTGAAAACACATTATGCACATTCAAGAACCAATACAAGTCGATAAACACATATTCCTTAAGTCAAGACCATGTATATTAAAGAACAACAATATAAAGTCTAGTCAAGTCAACATGCATATGAACATAATTGAGCACATAATCAAGATATCTCTATCATAAAGTAATAATATAAACAAGCATGCATAAGATTTCATAACATCATAATCTGAGCAAAACTATTACTCATGAACCCCATTAAGTCCACTAGTCCAAAGACTAAGTAAGGCCCCATAACCTTACTCAACCAATTAAACTCAATAAGAACCATAAGCAATGCCCAAGTTTACATACTATATCATTAAGAGTAAACATCATCATACTTTAGCAATAGAGACCAACCACATGTTCATAAGTGAAACCCATATCACATAGTGTCGTTAACATGTAAGATCAACATATACATAACATTTACGTTTATAAGCATATAAACACATAATAACATCCTTCTAAGACTTCCTTCAAGGCTAACTATTGCAATGTATAGGTAGAGTCTCATACCCCTACCTAGACTAAGCCAAACCCCTTAGGTCATCCTAGTTAGAGTTCACTTTATTACATCATTTACCTTTTGGGAACATCTTGCCTTAACCGACATAGACCACATTAGCTAATGTGGAACCCGGTGTCATGGAACCCTACACCAAAAGAAGGCGGACTACTTGCCAAGGTAGTACAAAAACATTGACATAACATCTATGTGGATCCACTAGCTATTATTCCTATGGGGGCAACATAGTTCAAGAACTAGGACATGTAGTTGGAACCCTCTTTATGCTACATGCATTATAGTATCCAATATCATGAGTACATTAGTGATCCTACATTCCCTATGTGGTAAGGGACACTCCTTAATTCTAGTTCACTAAGTGCTAAGCTAGAGTCCCTTTTTGAAATGTCTTTCATTAATAATCATAACTTAGTTTAGGTCATAAGGATTGCATGAGTATTGTCCTTTCATTATAATTCACACATGAGGTTAGCACATTTACATTATCACATTATGACAAGGCACATAGGCAAATTCATCACCACCCTTATGTAATTACATCCTAGCTAACAACTCAAAAGTCATAAATCAAGACATTCCAATTCAACATCATAACAACCCTAATCAATCTTATCATAAAGTATACTTCAATATAACTTCATCACTAAACATATGCAATCATAATTGAAGTAAAGGTTTGAGATTACAAAGACATACCCAATCTCCTTCATAAGCCATCATCCATGGTTTTACCATCAACCAATCAAGTCCACCCAACAATAGGTGTAACAACATCATACAATAGTAATCTATACAATACTATACAAATGTATCATCACTACCCCAATCAAGTTCAATTCATAACATAGGGTTTAAGGGAAATGAGTTCATCATGAAATCATCAAGAACTAGGTCTAATCCCAACAATACTTTTACCAAGGCAGCCCGTAGATTTGAGTAGGATAGTTACAACAATCAACACATTCATAATTACCCTTCAATTCACAAGTAAGAACCAAGATATGGGGAAATTAAGGATAGACCATGATCTATAAAAACTTCCCACAATTAACATCAATTACTCAACAATCTACACTATATTAGTCATAGGCAACCATAATTCAACATAATTAATCATCAATTTTGACTTTAGAAGAAAACCCATTTGTAGAGAAAAACCCTAAGAATTTCGGTAATTGAAATTCAACTTTGAGAGGACCTATTGAGGAAAGGAATCCCAATAGTGAAGAACCCATACCTTAATGAAGCTTTGCCCACGAAAATTGTGTGAAAACCTTGGAGACTTTGTCTTCTTCCTCAAGCTTCATGTTTTTCAATGGAGGATGAATGGAGAGAGAGAAAGTAGAGAGAAGTGGGAACAAATTGGGTTTCAATTTGAGTTTGTGTGTTGGAGTGAGAAATAAATGATTTTTGACCAAAAGTCAATATGTAGTCCCCCTCAAAAATACCCAAAATACCCTTAATTAAGTTGGACTTCCAAAAGTGAAGTCCAACTTAACTTCACTGTGAGACCCCGGTTAATCTTCACACCCCACTTAACGGTCCATGAAGTGCATGATGGACCGTGGTGGTGTTCGTGAAATGGTGAGGCAGTAGCTCCTCCAAAGGATCCTCCTCCTATTCTCCCACCAAGTAACTTTTACAAGCACCCTAGGCCCCTTCCGTGAATATGCACCACGGCCCATAAAATGGCTTGTGGTGCTCTTAGGCAGTAGATCCCCAACGCCCCACCAAACACACTCATTTTGCCGAAGGCATTTTCACGGAAGCCTCTTGACCTCTGTCAAGTTCACCACGAGTCGTGAAGTGACTCCTGGTGTCTTGGACAGTATCTAGGTCCAATGACCTCTTCCCCAATGACCAAGAAATCTTCACGTGCTCCCCACCTCGGCCGTGGTCATTAACACGAGCCGTGGTTATGCTCGTGAAGGGTGAGGCAGTAGCCTCCCTTCTTGGGCAGCCTTGGCCTCTTGGCTTTGGATTGCCCTTGAAGGTTGGTAATACTTACATGGCCTTGCTTCTTAAGCCCCTATTAGGAACCTTGATTCACCATCATCACCTCATCATGATTAATCTTTAGTTACTTCCTTAAAACCATCAAGGCTCTACATTAGTCCAAGTTACAAATTCACCGGACGTCGTGGACCTTCCATGATGTTTTAACTCCAGCACCTTCTAAATGATTTATATTCGTTATTTTAGGCCTAATAACAGTGTAACAAACCTTAGACACTCATGTTAGGCTCTAGATTAGGTTTAAGACCTTCGGAGTATTACATTAGCCCCCCCTTAGGAACATTCGTCCCCGAATGACACGAATATCTTTTGAAGGGAAAGGATAGACTCAATACTAGAAGCCCAACCAACAACAACATAATCAACATGAGTTACAAATCAATCATGGCATTTGACACATAGCAATTCAAAACATCAATTACTACACATAAGTGCTCAAAATCACAACATGAGGAATTTCCTTCTCACAACAACAAAAGCTCAACCTATCATTAAGGAGTCCATTCTGCCAAAGCTCAACCTATCAACATACTCAATATTGTTTCATAAAGGCAACAACATACCAAGTACACAATCAGTGCAAATCAAACAAAGAGCTTTTTTCAAATAAGTTTCATTCTTAGGCATGCTTATTCACTGTAATAATGCACATATTTCAATATTTTGCCAAAAATCAAGGCAACTTCAAATAAAATTCATTATTTTCACTATAAATAGGAACAACTAACCTTAATTATCAAAGAGATGAGGGTAACATGACTTCATGTCGACTCAGCCTCCCATGTTGCACCCTCAACTAGGTTGTTCTTCCATAACATCTTTACGAAAGCTACCTCCTTGTTCCTTGACTTCTTTACTTTTCTATCAAGGATTTAAATCGGAACCTCTTCATAGGAGAAGTTTATTTTCCACACCTAGATCCTAAATAGGAAGGATGGACTTAGGATATCCGATGCACTTCTTAAGCATGGAGACATGGAATACCAGATGAAACGAAGACAATTCAATAGGTAATATCAACTCGTATGCAACATTTCTGACCCTTTGAAAAATTTCATAATGACCCACATAAGGAGGACTCAAATTCTCTTTCTTGCCAAATCTCACAACTCCTTTCATGGATGAAATTTTTAGATACACCTTATCACATTCTTTAAATTCTAAGTTTCTCCTCCTATGGTTGGCATAAGACTTTTGCCGGCTATAGGCTGTTTTCAACCGGTTCCTTATCATATGAACTTTCTCCAAAGTCTTATAAATCAATTCGGGACCTAAGAGTGAAGACTCGCCCACTTCAAACCATCCAATTGGATATCTACATCTCTTACCATACAAGGCCTCGAAAGGAGCAATCGATATAGTTGAATGGTAACTATTGTTATAAGAGAACTCAACCAAAGACAAATGTTAATCCCAATTTCCCTTGAAATCAATTATACATGCTCTAAGAATATCCTCAGGGGTTTGAATAGTACGCTCCGCTTGACCATCTGTTTGGGGATGAAAAGCGGTGCTTAACTTTACTTTGGTACCCAACCCTTTTTGAAATGACCTCCAAAACCTAGACGTGAATTGTGAACCCTATCCGATATGATGGATAACGGAATACCATGGCGACAAACAATCTCATCTATGAAGATCCTTTCATAATCCTCCGCCGAGTAAGTGGACTTGATGGGAATAAAATGAGTGGACTGGTTCAATCTATCCACTACCACCCATATAGAGTCATGTTGATTTTGAGTCCGAGGCAAACCTACCACGAAATCCATGTTAATGTCTTCTCACTTCCAAGTGGGAACTTGGATTTCTTGAAGTAAACCACTTGGCTTTTGGTGCTCGCCTTTGACTTGTTGGCAATTTGGACATTTTGCAACAAATTCCGCTATGTCCCTTTATAAGCCTCCTACCAATACACTTCTCTATGGTCATGATACATCTTAGTAGAACCCGAATTGATGGAATAACGGGAACCATTAGCTTCCTCAAGGATTCGATTTCTCAAATTATCAACATCGGTAAAAATCAACCTTCCTTAGTACTTTAAGACACCAACCCCCCCCCCCCAAGGAGAATGACTCTTTATGCTTACAAAGAACCAACTCCTTTAACTCCATCAACGGTTGATCAAGGTGTAACTTAGACTTCATCCCAACCACCAAAGACGATTTGGAGTTATGATGGACCATAAAACCACGATTTGGAGAATCTTACAATTGAACACCCAAACGAGACAACCTATGAACATCTTTCACTGTGTCTTTCTTGGCTTCTCTACATGAGACACACTACCACTGGTCATATGACTTAGAGCATCCGCAACCACATTGGCCTTGCTGGGGTGGTAGAGAACACTCGTGTCGTAATCCTTCAATAATTCTAACCACTTTCTTTGTCGGAGATTTAATTCCTTTTGAGTAAACACATATTGTAGACTCTTATGGTCGATATACACATCAACATGAACACCATACAAATAATGCCTATATATTTTTAAGGCAAATACCAAGGCCTCTAACTGAAGATCATGAGATGGATAATTCTTCTCATGCACCTTAAATTGTCTAGAAGACTAAGATACTACTTTCCCATGTTGCATAAGGATACACCCCAAGCCCACTCGAGATGCATCACAATATACCACAAAACCCTTAGTACCCTCCGATAGGGTAAATAAAAGAGCGGAAGTAAGCCTATCTTTAAAAATTTGGGAACTTATTTCACATGCCTCCTACCACTCAAATTTCATACTTTTTTGGGTCAAAGTAGTCAAGGTATAAGCAATGGATGCAAAACCATCCAAAAACCTCCTCTAATAACCCACTAGACCCAAGAAACTCCTAATGTCGGTTGGAGTCAATGGTCTAGGCCAATTTATCACCGCCTCTATTTTCCTTGGATCATTCTCAACTCCCTCAAGAGATTATATGACTAAGAAACGCCACCGACCTCAACCAAAACTCATATTTGCTATATGTGGCAAATAATTGGTTTTCCTTAAGCACTTGCAACACCACTCTAAAATGATTCATGTGCTCCCCCTCATTTTTCGAATACACCAAAATGTCATCAATGAAGACAATGATAAATGAATCTAGGTAACTTCAAAATACCCTATTCATTAGGTCCATAAATGCCGCCGTGGAATTAGTGAGACCAAAGGGCATTACTAAGAATTCGTAGTGACCATATCTTATTTCGAATGCCATTTTTTGTATATCCTCACCTCTGACCCTAAGTTCGTGATACCCCGATCTCAAGTAAATCTTAGAAAATTATCTTGCCTCTTGAAGTTGATCAAACAAGTTGTCAATCAGAGGGATAGGATACTTATTCTTAATAGTGACTTTATTGAGTTGGCGATAATCAATGCACATTCTAAGGGACCCATCCTTCTTCTTCATAAACAAAACCGGTGCACCCCATGAGGAAATACTAGGTCTAATGAAGCCTTTGTCTAGTAAGTCTTTGAGTTGAGCCTTCAACTCTTTCAATTCGGCCAGCGCCATCCGATAAGGAAGAATTGAAATGGGGTTGGTATCCGGTAGCAAGTCAATACCAAAATCAATTTCCCGTTTGGGAGGGATTCCGGGAAGATCATTAGGAAAGACCTCCGGAAATTCCCCCACTACAGAGACTAACTCGATGGGAGGTCTTTCAGAGTAAATCTTTGACTCTTACAATATGGTATAAACACCCTTTTTGAGATAATTTTACAAACCTTAACTAAATAGATAATACGACCTCTAGGAATAGAATTTCCCCCCTTCCACTCTAAGACGGGTTCACTTGGAAAGCTGAACTTGAAAATTCTCGTTCTATAATAAATAGAAGCAAAACAATCATGCAACCAATCCGTCCCCAAAATGACATCAAAATCGACCATATCAAGTTCTACTAGTTCAACATGAGTAACTTTATTGGGCAACATTATAGGACAATTTCTATAAACCGTTTTTGCAACAACCGACTCACCTACCGGGGCAGTTACCATAAAAGGTTCATTGAGAATATCGGGAAAAATATCAAATTTCCTAGCGATCAAGGTAGTAGCAAAAGATAATGTAGCACCCGATCAAGTAAAGCATAGACATCAATAGAGAAACTTATAACATACCAGTCACCACATCGGGAGAACTCTCTTGTTCACCCCTAGAGCGAAGAGCATAAAAACGATTCTTCTTTGGAGCATCCACATTAGAACCACTAGCTTGAGATTGCCTACTACCTTTGTCTTTCCCTTCAAATCAGGGCAATCCCTAACCTTATGGCCACTCTTGCCACACCGAAGGCAATTGTCCGTCTAGTAAGGAAATCACCATAATGCTTCTTGCCACACTTTCCACAAATTGGCTTCTTGCTAGGTGAACTAGTAATTGTTCCCCTTTTAGGCTTAGGGTTAGAAACCCTATCATCCCGATCCTTAGGAAATTTGGAAGGAACTTGATTAGAAAACCTCTTTGTGAACCTAGGTTTGTCTTAAATGTCAAGCCTACCCTTTGAAGAAGCACTTTCATAAGGCTTGGCCCTCTTGGACTCCATATTATTCCTTCTTAGCCTAGTTTCTTCCACTTGTTGAGCAAGAACTATGAGATGAGAGATATTTATATTATCATGAAGCATAGCTGAGCGACATTCTTCAACCAAGTCTTTGGACACCTTCGTAAGCAAACGACTATCTCATCCCTTGGGTTACACACCAAGGATAGAGTATACTTAGACAAATAAGTGAATTTCAAGGAATAGTCAAGTACACTCATACCTCCTTATGGAAGGTTGATGAATTCTTGCCCTTTAGATTACCTCAACTCTCTAGGAAAGAACCAATTAAGGAAAGCCTTATTGAAGATCTACCAAGTCACCAGACAACCTCTTAGTGGCCTATTATCCCTCTATTGCACGTACCAAGTTTGGGCCACATCTTTGAGTTGATAGGCCGCAAACTCAGCCTTCTCAATTGAGGTCACACCCGAATCTTATAGACCTCATCGAGGAAATCTTGACGGTCTTCCTCCGATTTCAAATCGAAGAACATAGGTTGGTTCATTCTAATAAAGTCTCTCAAATGAGATGCCATGTTTTTAGCATGTTGAGGCACTCAGGGTCCAACCTCCCTATTCACTTGAGCCATCATGGTTTGGACTTGAGAAGTGACGGCATTAGTTTGAGAGGTCATGGCTTGGGCCAAATTGAGAAAATCAGCCCTTATCTCTCCATTGTTCATCGGTGGAGGAACAATCGGGACTTGATAACCCATAACAACTTCTTCAAGTGGAGGCACTTGGTTGTCTTGCGGAGGAGCTTGGTTGTCATTAGCTCCCACATTAGCAATACCTTCTTCGGCCCTTCATGTCTCTTCCATTCGAGTATTCATACCTATAACCATGATACAAGGTTTAGGTGAAAGCATATAATAAGACTCTAGAGGCACGACATAGGATTACAACAAGATGAGAGTCTCTAAGAATCACATAGTCTCTCATTCATAAGTGTGGTGTATTTCACCATTATGAATAAGAATCTATATAGAAGTGGTTTAATGAGACATCGATTGTAGTAATATAAAACCTCATGCTCTGATACCAAGTTTTTCACATTTGGGAAGTACCCCCTCGACGTAACTTGTCACGACTGGAGTCTAGACCCTAGCCGAAACAGGCATCGTTGACCTCTAAGAGGTCGCAGACAAGCCTACATACGTCATTGTTACATCCTCTAGGTTAATTTTAGCGAAAAAAATTGAACTTTTTGTTTACTTAAACTTCATAGTGAGAAACATTGAGCTCGTATAAGACTATCTACATAAACTCTTAAGCATTCACAACAACCATCTAATATCAAGATAATCAAATGAAATACATAGTCATATCTGTATAAAAATATAGAGTTGCCAAAAATGGAACCAATACAATATTTGAAAATAACTGGGAAAGAAACACTAGTGGAACATACTCCACTAGATAATGCTTACATCTAATGCTAGAATAAAATAGCAAGCATCCTCAAAAGCATAAGGGCCTACCAAATCCGGATGAAAGCTCCACGTCCGGATAACTTCAACGTCGACTCGTAAGCTCTAGCGTCCAGCTCCACCTACACCTAAAAGTAGAGATTGTATGGGATTAGTACACACTTGTACTAAGTATGGGTATATGCAAGCACACACCACGTACATGCATGATTTAGAATAGCTCTCTCCTAACGATATGAGTTATGGAAAGTCAAGTCAGTGGACTTACAAAAATCGGATTAGGAAAGTCATGCCATGAGAGTAACATGCATCATCATACGTATCATATTGCACACAACACATAACATATTGCATATAGCACATAACATATTGCATAGGACATATCATATTTCATTTTATTCATTCATATGCCATGAGACCTTGGAATCATGGACTTAACATTAGGACTTCCCAAAATGAGGGCTCAACATATGGGACCTCAACTAGGGAGCCTTCTTTAGCAAACACAGAGTCTGCTTCATTCATTCATACATAGTTCATTTCATTTCGTTCACAGGCTAGTGTAAACACCAGCTATACCTAGGATGTAGTTTATGACTCTAATTGGGTTCACTGTTCAATGACTAAGAATGACTTAGTGTCATTACATTAGTCTAGTTCACCTCTTGATTATCCTACCCAAACATCTTTGGTATCGTTCATTTCATTGTGGGCATTACATGAGGCTGGCCTCATTCTTTCTTTGGGAACTTTAACCTTAGCCTACATAGATCATGTGAGCATCATGAAATCCAGTGTGTAATCCCCACACCGAAAAGAGGTGGAATCACCGGCCAAAGTGAACCAAAACATCCTAGCGTATATAGGGAATCGAACCCTGCAAGATCCCTATATTGGCAGTATAGGTTCAAAGACTAGGAGATATAAGAAGACCCATACCCGGCATGCCGGAAAGTCTCATCTCATGACAGTTACGTGAACCTCTGCCCTTCCCGAAAGAAGGCATCACCGCTCATAGCTAGTCTATCGGTGCTCAGTATAAAGTTCCATTACATTCAACTCATACATCATGGAAGCTGGCTTCTAGCATGACATCATAGCTCATTAGATGATTTCTCATCTCATCATTAGTATTAAGTATGCATTAACTTCAATACTTTCATTAGACTGTTCATAGAGACTAGTCTCTTCATTTGCTTTACACTCTCATAGGTGAGTACGTTTTTGTAACATTTACTTAGGCTCATTTGAGATTGATCTCATCTTTCACCTTAGCCTCTTATCATGTTGTCACCACATTCTTTAACTTTAGCACATTTACTCTTCATAATTACTCACCACTTTACGTGAATGTTCATTTCATCGTATGCCAATGCACTTGGCTCTTTAGTGTGTATCACACTCTTACTTGACCCCTCTGGGGTTTCATTATGTCATCACATAATATCTTAGGTTCACTTACTTTTTCAATGTATGCAAGAATTATGAGTCCACACATACCAGCCATGAGGCTTCGTTCATAGTTTGTCTAAGTGATTCATATTTACCCAAGATTATGTGGTACAAGACTTATGTATCTTGTAGGTATGCCAAGATATTGATTACGATCTTTAGAGGCAGCATTCATTAAATATTTGTTTACGTATGACTTATGTGTCAATACGGAATTGGGCAAGGGAACCCGATTTTGAATCCCTTGGGCAACACTTAATCTTATATTAAACCTGGTGATTGCTTTTTTCATATTTGGGGGACCCTAGTTCGATCCCCATAAGCCCCATAGTATTTCCTTTCTTTTTATCCTCTATGTTTCGTCTATGGCATGGAGGTTGTGAGATCAATCCCCCACAAGCTCATTCTTTTTCTCTTAATTTATCTTTTAACTTTCTCACCTATCCAAAAGGTTGTGAGTTCAATCCCCACTCTCCACATTTATTTTTCTCCTTTATTTTTCTCCTAACTCTCTCAACAATTCAAGAGGTTGGGGGTTCAATCCCCACTATACACATTTATTTTTCTCCTTTATTTTTCTCCTAACTCTCTCATCTATTCAAGAGGTTGTGGGTTCAATCCCCACTCTCCAAATTTATATTTCTCCTTTATTTTTCTCCTAACTCTCTCATCCATTCAAGAGGTTGTGGGTTCAATCCCCACTCTCCACATTTATTTTTCTCCTTTATTTTTCTCCTAATTCTCTCATCCATTCAAGAGGTTGGGGGTTCAATCCCCACTCTCCACATTTATTTTTCCTTTCAATTTTTTTTCAATTTTTATGTAATTTACATTTGGTTAGTTCTTGGGTTCAATTCCCAATGACCTCACAATTTTTAATTTTTTTAAAAAAAATTAGTCATTTTGGACGAGACTACAAATTTCCAGCAAGCTGGAAATTTGGTCTCTTCCAATCAAGTTTTCTCTCATTCTTTTGTTGATTTGTTTGTAGCATTTTGAGTGACATTCAGTCAGCCACCTTAACCTTTTATGAACATCACGTTTTTAGCATTTTTACACACGCAAAACACAACTTTTAACATACAAATTTCAGGCAGCAAACATAGTCAAATTTTCAGCACACACATGCTCAAAACAGTCCACTTAATGCACTTTTCCGGAATATATTTTTCATCCTTTACATGATTTTTTACAACAAATTCAACACATAATGACAACCAGACCTAACATTATCTACCAGAAGACATACCAACGTATGCTTTGAATCGTTCAAAGGAGCTAATGACAGTGGCATATAACGGGGACAACCTTAGTCTTTAAATCGCGATTTAACTGAACCTTAAGGGCCTCTTGGGAAAGGGACCAAGAGAGAAGAAAACCCATACTTTAATGTCGTTCAACCCTTGTTTCAATGCTGCCAATTCCCACGACACCACTGCCTCACCACCAAAATCCAAAACCCAATCCGTCGAGAAGAATGTGTTGATTTTTGTTTTCAGCTTAGATTTTCGTTTGAGTTTTTGTGTGTAAGTTCTTCAAGAGTGAAGAACTATTATTTTCAGTTCTTTTGCTGATAAAAAATGTGAGAATGAGAGTGAGAGACGTGAGAATGAGAGGATTAGGATTAGGAGAGTTAGGTGGAGACTTAGTCAAACTAGGACTACTCATTATTTATTAATTCAAGAGGTTGGGGGTTCAATCCCCACTCTCCACATTTATTTTTCCTTTCAATTTTTTTTCAATTTTTATGTAATTTACATTTGGTGAGGTCTTGGGTTCAATTCCCAATGACCTCACAATTTTTAAGTTTTTTAAAAAAATTAGTCATTTTGGACGAGACTACAAATTTCCAGCAAACTGGAAATTTGGTCTCTTCCAATCAAGTTTTCTCTCATTCTTTTGTTGATTTGTTAGTAGCATTTTGAGTGAAATTCAGTCAGCCACCTTAACCTTTTATGAACATCACGTTTTTAGCATTTTTACACACGCAAAACACAACTTTTAACATACAAATTTCAGGCAGCAAACATAGTCAAAACATGCTCAAAACAGTCCACTTAATGCACTTTTCCAGAATATATTTTTCATCCTTTACATGATTTCTTACAACAAATTCAACACATAATGACAACCAGACCTAACATTATCTACCAGAAGACATACCAACGTATGCTTTGAATCGTTCAAAGGAGCTAATGACAGGGGCATATAACGGGGACAACCTTAGTCTTTAAATCACGATTTAACTGAACCTTAAGGGCCTCTTGGGAAAGGGACCAAGGGAGAAGAAAACCCATACTTTAAAGTCGTTCAACCCTTGTTTCAATGCTGCAAATTCCCACGACACCACTGCCTCACCACCAAAATCCAAAACCCAATCCGTCGAGAAGAATGTGTTGATTTTTGTTTTCAGCTTAGATTTTCGTTTGAGTTTTTGTGTGTAAGTTCTTCAAGAGTGAAGAACTATTATTTTGCAGTTCTTTTGCTGATAAAAAATGTGAGAATGAGAGTGAGAGACGTGAGAATGAGAGGATTAGGATTAGGAGAGTTAGGTGGAGACTTAGTCAAACTAGGACTACTCATTATTTATTAATTCAAGAGGTTGGGGGTTCAATCCCCACTCTCCACATTTATTTTTCCTTTCAATTTTTTTCAATTTTTATGTAATTTACATTTGGTGAGGTCTTGGGTTCAATTCCCAATGACCTCACAATTTTTAAGTTTTTTAAAAAAATTAGTCATTTTGGACGAGACTACAAATTTCCAGCAAGCTGGAAATTTGGTCTCTTCCAATCAAGTTTTCTCTCATTCTTTTGTTGATTTGTTAGTAACATTTTGAGTGACATTCAGTCAGCCACCTTAACCTTTTATGAACATCACGTTTTTAGCATTTTTACACACGCAAAACACAACTTTTAACATACAAATTTCAGGCAGCAAACATAGTCAAAACATGCTCAAAACAGTCCACTTAATGCACTTTTCCAGAATATATTTTTCATCCTTTACATGATTTCTTACAACAAATTCAACACATAATGACAACCAGACCTAACATTATCTACCAGAAGACATACCAACGTATGCTTTGAATCGTTCAAAGGAGCTAATGACAGGGGCATATAACGGGGACAACCTTAGTCTTTAAATCACGATTTAACTGAACCTTAAGGGCCTCTTGGGAAAGGGACCAAGGGAGAAGAAAACCCATACTTTAATGTCGTTCAACCCTTGTTTCAATGCTGCAAATTCCCACGACACCACTGCCTCACCACCAAAATCCAAAACCCAATCCGTCGAGAAGAATGTGTTGATTTTTGTTTTCAGCTTAGATTTTCGTTTGAGTTTTTGTGTGTAAGTTCTTCAAGAGTGAAGAACTATTATTTTCAGTTCTTTTGCTGATAAAAAATGTGAGAATGAGAGTGAGAGACGTGAGAATGAGAGGATTAGGATTAGGAGAGTTAGGTGGAGACTTAGTCAAACTAGGACTACTCATTATTTATTAATTCAAGAGGTTGGGGGTTCAATCCCCACTCTCCACATTTATTTTTCCTTTCAATTTTTTTTCAATTTTTATGTAATTTACATTTGGTGAGGTCTTGGGTTCAATTCCCAATGACCTCACAATTTTTAATTTTTTTTAAAAAAATTAGTCATTTTGGACGAGACTACAAATTTCCAGCAAGCTGGAAATTTGGTCTCTTCCAATCAAGTTTTCTCTCATTCTTTTGTTGATTTGTTTGTAGCATTTTGAGTGACATTCAGTCAGCCACCTTAACCTTTTATGAACATCACGTTTTTAGCATTTTTACACACGCAAAACACAACTTTTAACATACAAATTTCAGGCAGCAAACATAGTCAAATTTTCAGCACACACATGCTCAAAACAGTCCACTTAATGCACTTTTCCGGAATATATTTTTCATCCTTTACATGATTTCTTACAACAAATTCAACACATAATGACAACCAGACCTAACATTATCTACCAGAAGACATACCAACGTATGCTTTGAATCGTTCAAAGGAGCTAATGACAGTGGCATATAACGGGGACAACCTTAGTCTTTAAATCGCGATTTAACTGAACCTTAAGGGCCTCTTGGGAAAGGGACCAAGAGAGAAGAAAACCCATACTTTAATGTCGTTCAACCCTTGTTTCAATGCTGCCAATTCCCACGACACCACTGCCTCACCACCAAAATCCAAAACCCAATCCGTCGAGAAGAATGTGTTGATTTTTGTTTTCAGCTTAGATTTTCGTTTGAGTTTTTGTGTGTAAGTTCTTCAAGAGTGAAGAACTATTATTTTCAGTTCTTTTGCTGATAAAAAATGTGAGAATGAGAGTGAGAGACGTGAGAATGAGAGGATTAGGATTAGGAGAGTTAGGTGGAGACTTAGTCAAACTAGGACTACTCATTATTTATTAATTCAAGAGGTTGGGGGTTCAATCCCCACTCTCCACATTTATTTTTCCTTTCAATTTTTTTCAATTTTTATGTAATTTACATTTGGTGAGGTCTTGGGTTCAATTCCCAATGACCTCACAATTTTTAAGTTTTTTAAAAAAATTAGTCATTTTGGACGAGACTACAAATTTCCAGCAAGCTGGAAATTTGGTCTCTTCCAATCAAGTTTTCTCTCATTCTTTTGTTGATTTGTTAGTAGCATTTTGAGTGACATTCAGTCAGCCACCTTAACCTTTTATGAACATCACGTTTTTAGCATTTTTACACACGCAAAACACAACTTTTAACATACAAATTTCAGGCAGCAAACATAGTCAAAACATGCTCAAAACAGTCCACTTAATGCACTTTTCCAGAATATATTTTTCATCCTTTACATGATTTCTTACAACAAATTCAACACATAATGACAACCAGACCTAACATTATCTACCAGAAGACATACCAACGTATGCTTTGAATCGTTCAAAGGAGCTAATGACAGGGGCATATAACGGGGACAACCTTAGTCTTTAAATCACGATTTAACTGAACCTTAAGGGCCTCTTGGGAAAGGGACCAAGGGAGAAGAAAACCCATACTTTAATGTCGTTCAACCCTTGTTTCAATGCTGCAAATTCCCACGACACCACTGCCTCACCACCAAAATCCAAAACCCAATCCGTCGAGAAGAATGTGTTGATTTTTGTTTTCAGCTTAGATTTTCGTTTGAGTTTTTGTGTGTAAGTTCTTCAAGAGTGAAGAACTATTATTTTCAGTTCTTTTGCTGATAAAAAATGTGAGAATGAGAGTGAGAGACGTGAGAATGAGAGGATTAGGATTAGGAGAGTTAGGTGGAGACTTAGTCAAACTAGGACTACTCATTATTTATTAATTCAAGAGGTTGGGGGTTCAATCCCCACTCTCCACATTTATTTTTCCTTTCAATTTTTTTTCAATTTTTATGTAATTTACATTTGGTGAGGTCTTGGGTTCAATTCCCAATGACCTCACAATTTTTAATTTTTTAAAAAAATTAGTCATTTTGGACGAGACTACAAATTTCCAGCAAGCTGGAAATTTGGTCTCTTCCAATCAAGTTTTCTCTCATTCTTTTGTTGATTTGTTAGTAGCATTTTGAGTGACATTCAGTCAGCCACCTTAACCTTTTATGAACATCACGTTTTTAGCATTTTTACACACGCAAAACACAACTTTTAACATACAAATTTCAGGCAGCAAACATAGTCAAAACATGCTCAAAACAGTCCACTTAATGCACTTTTCCAGAATATATTTTTCATCCTTTACATGATTTCTTACAACAAATTCAACACATAATGACAACCAGACCTAACATTATCTACCAGAAGACATACCAACGTATGCTTTGAATCGTTCAAAGGAGCTAATGACAGGGGCATATAACGGGGACAACCTTAGTCTTTAAATCACGATTTAACTGAACCTTAAGGGCCTCTTGGGAAAGGGACCAAGGGAGAAGAAAACCCATACTTTAATGTCGTTCAACCCTTGTTTCAATGCTGCAAATTCCCACGACACCACTGCCTCACCACCAAAATCCAAAACCCAATCCGTCGAGAAGAATGTGTTGATTTTTGTTTTCAGCTTAGATTTTCGTTTGAGTTTTTGTGTGTAAGTTCTTCAAGAGTGAAGAACTATTATTTTCAGTTCTTTTGCTGATAAAAAATGTGAGAATGAGAGTGAGAGACGTGAGAATGAGAGGATTAGGATTAGGAGAGTTAGGTGGAGACTTAGTCAAACTAGGACTACTCATTATTTATTAATTCAAGAGGTTGGGGGTTCAATCCCCACTCTCCACATTTATTTTTCCTTTCAATTTTTTTTCAATTTTTATGTAATTTACATTTGGTGAGGTCTTGGGTTCAATTCCCAATGACCTCACAATTTTTAATTTTTTTAAAAAAATTAGTCATTTTGGACGAGACTACAAATTTCCAGCAAGCTGGAAATTTGGTCTCTTCCAATCAAGTTTTCTCTCATTCTTTTGTTGATTTGTTTGTAGCATTTTGAGTGACATTCAGTCAGCCACCTTAACCTTTTATGAACATCACGTTTTTAGCATTTTTACACACGCAAAACACAACTTTTAACATACAAATTTCAGGCAGCAAACATAGTCAAATTTTCAGCACACACATGCTCAAAACAGTCCACTTAATGCACTTTTCCGGAATATATTTTTCATCCTTTACATGATTTCTTACAACAAATTCAACACATAATGACAACCAGACCTAACATTATCTACCAGAAGACATACCAACGTATGCTTTGAATCGTTCAAAGGAGCTAATGACAGTGGCATATAACGGGGACAACCTTAGTCTTTAAATCGCGATTTAACTGAACCTTAAGGGCCTCTTGGGAAAGGGACCAAGAGAGAAGAAAACCCATACTTTAATGTCGTTCAACCCTTGTTTCAATGCTGCCAATTCCCACGACACCACTGCCTCACCACCAAAATCCAAAACCCAATCCGTCGAGAAGAATGTGTTGATTTTTGTTTTCAGCTTAGATTTTCGTTTGAGTTTTTGTGTGTAAGTTCTTCAAGAGTGAAGAACTATTATTTTCAGTTCTTTTGCTGATAAAAAATGTGAGAATGAGAGTGAGAGACGTGAGAATGAGAGGATTAGGATTAGGAGAGTTAGGTGGAGACTTAGTCAAACTAGGACTACTCATTATTTATTAATTCAAGAGGTTGGGGGTTCAATCCCCACTCTCCACATTTATTTTTCCTTTCAATTTTTTTCAATTTTTATGTAATTTACATTTGGTGAGGTCTTGGGTTCAATTCCCAATGACCTCACAATTTTTAAGTTTTTTAAAAAAATTAGTCATTTTGGACGAGACTACAAATTTCCAGCAAGCTGGAAATTTGGTCTCTTCCAATCAAGTTTTCTCTCATTCTTTTGTTGATTTGTTAGTAGCATTTTGAGTGACATTCAGTCAGCCACCTTAACCTTTTATGAACATCACGTTTTTAGCATTTTTACACACGCAAAACACAACTTTTAACATACAAATTTCAGGCAGCAAACATAGTCAAAACATGCTCAAAACAGTCCACTTAATGCACTTTTCCAGAATATATTTTTCATCCTTTACATGATTTCTTACAACAAATTCAACACATAATGACAACCAGACCTAACATTATCTACCAGAAGACATACCAACGTATGCTTTGAATCGTTCAAAGGAGCTAATGACAGGGGCATATAACGGGGACAACCTTAGTCTTTAAATCACGATTTAACTGAACCTTAAGGGCCTCTTGGGAAAGGGACCAAGGGAGAAGAAAACCCATACTTTAATGTCGTTCAACCCTTGTTTCAATGCTGCAAATTCCCACGACACCACTGCCTCACCACCAAAATCCAAAACCCAATCCGTCGAGAAGAATGTGTTGATTTTTGTTTTCAGCTTAGATTTTCGTTTGAGTTTTTGTGTGTAAGTTCTTCAAGAGTGAAGAACTATTATTTTCAGTTCTTTTGCTGATAAAAAATGTGAGAATGAGAGTGAGAGACGTGAGAATGAGAGGATTAGGATTAGGAGAGTTAGGTGGAGACTTAGTCAAACTAGGACTACTCATTATTTATTAATTCAAGAGGTTGGGGGTTCAATCCCCACTCTCCACATTTATTTTTCCTTTCAATTTTTTTTCAATTTTTATGTAATTTACATTTGGTGAGGTCTTGGGTTCAATTCCCAATGACCTCACAATTTTTATTTTTTTAAAAAAATTAGTCATTTTGGACGAGACTACAAATTTCCAGCAAGCTGGAAATTTGGTCTCTTCCAATCAAGTTTTCTCTCATTCTTTTGTTGATTTGTTTGTAGCATTTTGAGTGACATTCAGTCAGCCACCTTAACCTTTTATGAACATCACGTTTTTAGCATTTTTACACACGCAAAACACAACTTTTAACATACAAATTTCAGGCAGCAAACATAGTCAAATTTTCAGCACACACATGCTCAAAACAGTCCACTTAATGCACTTTTCCGGAATATATTTTTCATCCTTTACATGATTTCTTACAACAAATTCAACACATAATGACAACCAGACCTAACATTATCTACCAGAAGACATACCAACGTATGCTTTGAATCGTTCAAAGGAGCTAATGACAGGGGCATATAACGGGGACAACCTTAGTCTTTAAATCGCGATTTAACTGAACCTTAAGGGCCTCTTGGGAAAGGGACCAAGAGAGAAGAAAACCCATACTTTAATGTCGTTCAACCCTTGTTTCAATGCTGCCAATTCCCACGACACCACTGCCTCACCACCAAAATCCAAAACCCAATCCGTCGAGAAGAATGTGTTGATTTTTGTTTTCAGCTTAGATTTTCGTTTGAGTTTTTGTGTGTAAGTTCTTCAAGAGTGAAGAACTATTATTTTCAGTTCTTTTGCTGATAAAAAATGTGAGAATGAGAGTGAGAGACGTGAGAATGAGAGGATTAGGATTAGGAGAGTTAGGTGGAGACTTAGTCAAACTAGGACTACTCATTATTTATTAATTCAAGAGGTTGGGGGTTCAATCCCCACTCTCCACATTTATTTTTCCTTTCAATTTTTTTCAATTTTTATGTAATTTACATTTGGTGAGGTCTTGGGTTCAATTCCCAATGACCTCACAATTTTTAAGTTTTTTAAAAAAATTAGTCATTTTGGACGAGACTACAAATTTCCAGCAAGCTGGAAATTTGGTCTCTTCCAATCAAGTTTTCTCTCATTCTTTTGTTGATTTGTTAGTAGCATTTTGAGTGACATTCAGTCAGCCACCTTAACCTTTTATGAACATCACGTTTTTAGCATTTTTACACACGCAAAACACAACTTTTAACATA
The DNA here is from genome assembly GCA_016801875.1 of Solanum sitiens. Taxonomy (NCBI): domain Eukaryota; kingdom Viridiplantae; phylum Streptophyta; class Magnoliopsida; order Solanales; family Solanaceae; genus Solanum; species Solanum sitiens. The sequence continues at coordinate 2,902,065 of JABWTJ010000029.1, forward strand.
CAAATTTCAGGCAGCAAACATAGTCAAAACATGCTCAAAACAGTCCACTTAATGCACTTTTCCAGAATATATTTTTCATCCTTTACATGATTTCTTACAACAAATTCAACACATAATGACAACCAGACCTAACATTATCTACCAGAAGACATACCAACGTATGCTTTGAATCGTTCAAAGGAGCTAATGACAGGGGCATATAACGGGGACAACCTTAGTCTTTAAATCACGATTTAACTGAACCTTAAGGGCCTCTTGGGAAAGGGACCAAGGGAGAAGAAAACTCATACTTTAATGTCGTTCAACCCTTGTTTCAATGCTGCAAATTCCCACGACACCACTGCCTCACCACCAAAATCCAAAACCCAATCCGTCGAGAAGAATGTGTTGATTTTTGTTTTCAGCTTAGATTTTCGTTTGAGTTTTTGTGTGTAAGTTCTTCAAGAGTGAAGAACTATTATTTTCAGTTCTTTTGCTGATAAAAAATGTGAGAATGAGAGTGAGAGACGTGAGAATGAGAGGATTAGGATTAGGAGAGTTAGGTGGAGACTTAGTCAAACTAGGACTACTCATTATTTATTAATTCAAGAGGTTGGGGGTTCAATCCCCACTCTCCACATTTATTTTTCCTTTCAATTTTTTTTCAATTTTTATGTAATTTACATTTGGTGAGGTCTTGGGTTCAATTCCCAATGACCTCACAATTTTTATTTTTTTTTAAAAAAATTAGTCATTTTGGACGAGACTACAAATTTCCAGCAAGCTGGAAATTTGGTCTCTTCCAATCAAGTTTTCTCTCATTCTTTTGTTGATTTGTTTGTAGCATTTTGAGTGACATTCAGTCAGCCACCTTAACCTTTTATGAACATCACGTTTTTAGCATTTTTACACACGCAAAACACAACTTTTAACATACAAATTTCAGGCAGCAAACATAGTCAAATTTTCAGCACACACATGCTCAAAACAGTCCACTTAATGCACTTTTCCGGAATATATTTTTCATCCTTTACATGATTTCTTACAACAAATTCAACACATAATGACAACCAGACCTAACATTATCTACCAGAAGACATACCAACGTATGCTTTGAATCGTTCAAAGGAGCTAATGACAGTGGCATATAACGGGGACAACCTTAGTCTTTAAATCGCGATTTAACTGAACCTTAAGGGCCTCTTGGGAAAGGGACCAAGAGAGAAGAAAACCCATACTTTAATGTCGTTCAACCCTTGTTTCAATGCTGCCAATTCCCACGACACCACTGCCTCACCACCAAAATCCAAAACCCAATCCGTCGAGAAGAATGTGTTGATTTTTGTTTTCAGCTTAGATTTTCGTTTGAGTTTTTGTGTGTAAGTTCTTCAAGAGTGAAGAACTATTATTTTCAGTTCTTTTGCTGATAAAAAATGTGAGAATGAGAGTGAGAGACGTGAGAATGAGAGGATTAGGATTAGGAGAGTTAGGTGGAGACTTAGTCAAACTAGGACTACTCATTATTTATTAATTCAAGAGGTTGGGGGTTCAATCCCCACTCTCCACATTTATTTTTCCTTTCAATTTTTTTCAATTTTTATGTAATTTACATTTGGTGAGGTCTTGGGTTCAATTCCCAATGACCTCACAATTTTTAAGTTTTTTAAAAAAATTAGTCATTTTGGACGAGACTACAAATTTCCAGCAAGCTGGAAATTTGGTCTCTTCCAATCAAGTTTTCTCTCATTCTTTTGTTGATTTGTTAGTAGCATTTTGAGTGACATTCAGTCAGCCACCTTAACCTTTTATGAACATCACGTTTTTAGCATTTTTACACACGCAAAACACAACTTTTAACATACAAATTTCAGGCAGCAAACATAGTCAAAACATGCTCAAAACAGTCCACTTAATGCACTTTTCCAGAATATATTTTTCATCCTTTACATGATTTCTTACAACAAATTCAACACATAATGACAACCAGACCTAACATTATCTACCAGAAGACATACCAACGTATGCTTTGAATCGTTCAAAGGAGCTAATGACAGGGGCATATAACGGGGACAACCTTAGTCTTTAAATCACGATTTAACTGAACCTTAAGGGCCTCTTGGGAAAGGGACCAAGGGAGAAGAAAACCCATACTTTAATGTCGTTCAACCCTTGTTTCAATGCTGCAAATTCCCACGACACCACTGCCTCACCACCAAAATCCAAAACCCAATCCGTCGAGAAGAATGTGTTGATTTTTGTTTTCAGCTTAGATTTTCGTTTGAGTTTTTGTGTGTAAGTTCTTCAAGAGTGAAGAACTATTATTTTCAGTTCTTTTGCTGATAAAAAATGTGAGAATGAGAGTGAGAGACGTGAGAATGAGAGGATTAGGATTAGGAGAGTTAGGTGGAGACTTAGTCAAACTAGGACTACTCATTATTTATTAATTCAAGAGGTTGGGGGTTCAATCCCCACTCTCCACATTTATTTTTCCTTTCAATTTTTTTTCAATTTTTATGTAATTTACATTTGGTGAGGTCTTGGGTTCAATTCCCAATGACCTCACAATTTTTAATTTTTTTAAAAAAATTAGTCATTTTGGACGAGACTACAAATTTCCAGCAAGCTGGAAATTTGGTCTCTTCCAATCAAGTTTTCTCTCATTCTTTTGTTGATTTGTTTGTAGCATTTTGAGTGACATTCAGTCAGCCACCTTAACCTTTTATGAACATCACGTTTTTAGCATTTTTACACACGCAAAACACAACTTTTAACATACAAATTTCAGGCAGCAAACATAGTCAAATTTTCAGCACACACATGCTCAAAACAGTCCACTTAATGCACTTTTCCGGAATATATTTTTCATCCTTTACATGATTTCTTACAACAAATTCAACACATAATGACAACCAGACCTAACATTATCTACCAGAAGACATACCAACGTATGCTTTGAATCGTTCAAAGGAGCTAATGACAGTGGCATATAACGGGGACAACCTTAGTCTTTAAATCGCGATTTAACTGAACCTTAAGGGCCTCTTGGGAAAGGGACCAAGAGAGAAGAAAACCCATACTTTAATGTCGTTCAACCCTTGTTTCAATGCTGCCAATTCCCACGACACCACTGCCTCACCACCAAAATCCAAAACCCAATCCGTCGAGAAGAATGTGTTGATTTTTGTTTTCAGCTTAGATTTTCGTTTGAGTTTTTGTGTGTAAGTTCTTCAAGAGTGAAGAACTATTATTTTCAGTTCTTTTGCTGATAAAAAATGTGAGAATGAGAGTGAGAGACGTGAGAATGAGAGGATTAGGATTAGGAGAGTTAGGTGGAGACTTAGTCAAACTAGGACTACTCATTATTTATTAATTCAAGAGGTTGGGGGTTCAATCCCCACTCTCCACATTTATTTTTCCTTTCAATTTTTTTCAATTTTTATGTAATTTACATTTGGTGAGGTCTTGGGTTCAATTCCCAATGACCTCACAATTTTTAAGTTTTTTAAAAAAATTAGTCATTTTGGACGAGACTACAAATTTCCAGCAAGCTGGAAATTTGGTCTCTTCCAATCAAGTTTTCTCTCATTCTTTTGTTGATTTGTTAGTAGCATTTTGAGTGACATTCAGTCAGCCACCTTAACCTTTTATGAACATCACGTTTTTAGCATTTTTACACACGCAAAACACAACTTTTAACATACAAATTTCAGGCAGCAAACATAGTCAAAACATGCTCAAAACAGTCCACTTAATGCACTTTTCCAGAATATATTTTTCATCCTTTACATGATTTCTTACAACAAATTCAACACATAATGACAACCAGACCTAACATTATCTACCAGAAGACATACCAACGTATGCTTTGAATCGTTCAAAGGAGCTAATGACAGGGGCATATAACGGGGACAACCTTAGTCTTTAAATCACGATTTAACTGAACCTTAAGGGCCTCTTGGGAAAGGGACCAAGGGAGAAGAAAACCCATACTTTAATGTCGTTCAACCCTTGTTTCAATGCTGCAAATTCCCACGACACCACTGCCTCACCACCAAAATCCAAAACCCAATCCGTCGAGAAGAATGTGTTGATTTTTGTTTTCAGCTTAGATTTTCGTTTGAGTTTTTGTGTGTAAGTTCTTCAAGAGTGAAGAACTATTATTTTCAGTTCTTTTGCTGATAAAAAATGTGAGAATGAGAGTGAGAGACGTGAGAATGAGAGGATTAGGATTAGGAGAGTTAGGTGGAGACTTAGTCAAACTAGGACTACTCATTATTTATTAATTCAAGAGGTTGGGGGTTCAATCCCCACTCTCCACATTTATTTTTCCTTTCCATTTTTTTTCAATTTTTATGTAATTTACATTTGGTGAGGTCTTGGGTTCAATTCCCAATGACCTCACAATTTTTAATTTTTTTAAAAAAAATTAGTCATTTTGGACGAGACTACAAATGGTCTCTTCCAATCAAGTTTTCTCTCATTCTTTTGTTGATTTGTTTGTAGCATTTTGAGTGACATTCAGTCAGCCACCTTAACCTTTTATGAACATCACGTTTTTAGCATTTTTACACACGCAAAACACAACTTTTAACATACAAATTTCAGGCAACAAACATAGTCAAATTTTCAGCACACACATGCTCAAAACAGTCCACTTAATGCACTTTTCCAGAATATATTTTTCATCCTTTACATGATTTCTTACAACAAATTCAAAACATAATGACAACCAGACCTAACATTATCTACCAGAAGACATACCAACGTATGCTTTGAATCGTTCAAAGGAGCTAATGACAGGGGCATATAACGGGGACAACCTTAGTCTTTAAATCGCGATTTAACTGAACCTTAAGGGCCTCTTGGGAAAGGGACCAATAGAGAAGAAAACCCATACTTTAATGTCTTTCAACCCTTGTTTCAATGCTGCCAATTCCCACGACACCACTGCCTCACCACCAAAATCCAAAACCCAATCCGTCGAGAAGAATGTGTTGATTTTTGTTTTCAGCTTAGATTTTCGTTTGAGTTTTTGTGTGTAAGTTCTTCAAGAGTGAAGAACTATTATTTTCAGTTCTTTTGCTGATAAAAAATGTGAGAATGAGAGTGAGAGACGTGAGAATGAGAGGATTAGGATTAGGAGAGTTAGGTGGAGACTTAGTCAAACTAGGACTACTCATTATTTATTAATATTATTATTATTATTTTATTAAAAATCTGATTTTCCTTTACTTAAATCAGAATATTAAATATTAATGAATTCAACTACTTCACTAACTACAAATTAATTCATTTAATTCGTTGCTTCCACCCAGGTTCGAACCCGGGTAAAGCTTAAATTTGCATAAGGGTCAAATTCGGTCAACCCCTACCCGAATTTCCCCTTAATCAAATTAATTAATTAATTAATTAATACTTAGGGTAATTACAATACTACGCTTAGCCTTCAAAAGACCATTTTACCCCTAGACCATCCAAACCTAAGATTACCCCTTTTAAGTCCGATAAGACTCATCTGGGTGAATCTCTCCAATTCGGTTGCCCTACATGGTTGGTTGTCACCTTGCCTAGGTCAACTAACTCACCAAGTTGGTTGTCTAGGCTAGTGCATAGGTTCTGAGGTCTGGTTCTACTCGTAAAAAGTCGTGTGAACCCGGTCTAATCCATGCATTCTAGGTACGTTTAAGCATTACTTAGCATAGTTATTTTTGGGTTGTTACATTATCACACCCTTAGGAACATTCATCCCCGAATGACACTACTCTTTACTAGCAATAAGTAAGTCATCTATAGAACATAAACATACATAGGGAATTCAATACTCCTCATTGGTGAATATCTGATTCACATATTAACATAATGGTGCACATCCTTGAAATCTACTAGTAGCTTCACATTAATAGACTAAGGAACTCTTTCCTAAACTAGTTTCATCAAAGCATAGAACATAAGTAAACATATAAGTCACACAAATCAGCAACCAACATGATGACTCAAACATATTAACCTCATACTAGTGCATAAAACCATACACATGAAAAACTAATTTAGGCTACATACCCGAGACATCACCAGAGGTGTCTTCCCCTACCCCCCTAGACTTGAGTGCGAAAAATCGTTGCCTCCTTGGAGCCTCTTCACTTGAACCATTCGACTGAACTTTCTCCTTCCCTTTTTCTCGACCTCTCATATATGGACAATCCTTCATCATGTGACCCGGTTTGCTACAACTGTAACAAGAGTTAGAGCCCCTCCTACACTCTCCTCCATGAAGTTTGCCACACTTCCTACAAGGTGGTCTCTCCTGAGGTGTATCTACTTCACTGTTTCTCTTAACTCTGTGCTCCGAATCCCTATCATAGCAACCCCTGGACGAACTTGACTCCCCTTGGTGGGAGAGTCTCTTCTTAAACCTGGGCTTATCCCTGATTTCAGTACTACTCTTCGTTCAAAATTCTTTTCAGCTTTCCTTGACCTTGACCTGGTCCCTGCCCTAGTATGCTTCCTCTTACTGCTTTCCTCCACTTGTTGGACATGGACCATAAGCCTGGAAAGGCCCATGCTTGCATGCAGCATAGCTTCCCTACACTCCTCCTCGAGATTCTCAGCAATCTTAGATCTAGTGTAAACGGGAGGATTCATCCTCGTGAAGTCCCTTAACCTACTAGCCATGGTGCTGGCTGGTGGGTTCTTCGTGGGAACACCTTGTTGCTCTGCCTGGGCTGTCATAGCCTGGGCTGTCATAGCCTGAGCTTGTAAGGTGATGGCTTGGGTCATCTGTACCAGGGCTGTAGCCTGAAGAGGAACTTGGTTGCCCCCAGGAGCTGCTTCTCCTCTTCCCCGACCAGCGTTCCTCCTTGTGTTCATTTTCTGAAAAAGTAGAATTGATGTTAGATATGCTCATAACACCAAGGAATCAGACATTAGAGAAGGCACGATAACATCAGAAGAAGGGAAATTTTCCTACGCATCATGCAGTCTCTAATTCAGGATAGTGGTGCACTTCACTACCATGACTTAGAAACTACTCGATATGGTTGATGTGAACTTATTATCCTCGAAATTTAACCTAGTGCTCTAATACCAACTTTGTCACGACTGGAGTCTAGACGCTAGCCGAAACCGGCGTCATTGACCTTTCAGAGGTCGCAGACAAGCCTACATACGTCATTGTTACATCATCTAAGTTAATTTTAGCAGAAAAATTTGAACTTTTTGTTTACTTAAACTTCATAGTGAGAAACATTGAGCTCGTATAAGACTATCTACATAAACTCTTAAGCGTTCACAACAACCATTTAATATCAAGATAATCAAATGAAAGACGTATTCATATCTGTATAAAAATATAGAGTTGCCGAAAATGGAACCAATACATTATCTGAAAATAACTGGGAAAGAAACACTAGTGGAATATACTCCACTAGCTATACATCTAATCCTAGAATAAAATAGCAAGCATCCTCGAAAGCATGAGGGCCTACCAAATCAGGATGAAAGCTCCACGTTCGGATAACTTCAACGTCGACTCGTAAGCTCTAGCGTCCAGCTGCACCTGCACCTAAAAGTAGAGAGTTGTATGGGATTAGTACATACTTGTACTAAGTATGGGTATATGCAAGCACACACCACGTACATGCATGATTTAGAATAGCTCTCTCCTAACGATATGAGTTATGGAAAGTCAAGTCAGTGGACTTTCCAAAATCGGATTAGGAAAGTCATGCCATGAGAGTAACATGCATCATCATACGTATCATATTGCACACAACACATAACACATTGCATATAGCACATATCATATTTCATTTCATTCATTCATACGCCATGAGACCTTGGAATCATGGACTTAACATTAGGACTTCCCAAAATAAGGGCTCAACATATGGGACCTCAACTAGGGAGCCTTCTTTAGCAAACACAGAGTCTGCTTCATTCATTCACACGTACTTCATTTCATTTCTCTCATAGGCTAGTGTAAACACCAGCTATACCTAGGATGTAGTTTAAGACTCTCATTGCGTTCACTGTGTAATGACTATGAATGACCTAGTGTAATTACATAAGTCTAGTTCACCTCTTGATTATCCTACCCAAACATCTTTGGTATCGTTCATTTCATTGTGGGCATTACATGAGGCTAGCCTCATTCTTTCTTTGGGAACTTTAACCTTTACCGACATAGATCATGTGAGCATTATGAAATCCAGTGTGTAATCCCCACACCGAAAAGAGTTGGAATCACTGGCCAAAGTGAACCAAAACGTGCTAGCGTATATAGGGAATCGAACCCTGCTAGATCCCTATATTGGCAGTATAGGTTCAAAGACTAGGAGATATAAGGAGACCCATACCTGGCATGCTGGACAGTCTCATCTCATGAGAGTTACGTGAACCTCTGCCCTTCCCGAAGGAAGGCATCACCGCTCATAGCTATCCTACAGGAGCTCAGTATAAAGTTCCATTACATTCAACTCATACATCATGGAAGCTGGCTTCTAGCATGAGGACATCATAGCTCATTAGATGATTTCTCATCCCATCATTAGTATTAAGTATGCATTAACTTCAATACATTCTTTAGAGTGTTCATAGAGACTGGTCTCTTTATTTTCTTTACACTCTCATAGGTGAGTACGTTTCGGTAACATTTACTTAGGCTCATTTGAGATTGCTCTCATCTTTCACATTAGCCTCTTATCATGTTGTCACCACATTCTTTAACTTTAGCACATTTACTTTTCATAATTACTCACAACTTTACGTGAATGTTCATTTCATCGTATGCCAATGCACTTGGCTCTTTAGTGTGTATCACACTCTTGCTTTACCCCTCTTGGGTTTCATTATCTCATCACATAATATCTTAGGTTCACTTACTTTTTAAATGTATGCTAGACTTATGAGTCCACACATACCAGCCATGAGGCTTCGTTCATAGTTTGTCTAAGTGATTTATATTTACCCAAGATTATATGGTACAAGACTTATGCATCTTGTAGGTATTTCAAGATATTAATTTCGATCTTTAGAGGCAGCACTCATTAAATATTAGTTTACGTATGAATTATGTGTCAATACGAAATTGGGCAAGGGAACCTGATTTCGAATCCCTTGGGCAACACTTAATCTTATATTAAACTTGGTGATTGCATTTTTCAGATTTGGGGGACCCTAGTTCGATCCCCATCAGCCCCATAATATTTTCTTTCTTTTTCTCCTCTATTTTTCGTCCAAGGCATGGAGGTTGTGAGAACAATCCCCCACAAGCTCATTCTTTTTCTCTTAATTTATCTTTTAACTTTCTCACCTATCCAAGAGGTTGTGAGTTCAATCCCCACTCTCCACATTTATTTTTCTCCTAACTCTCTCAACAATTCAAGAGGTTGGGGGTTCAATCCCCACTATACACATTTATTTTTCTCCTTTATTTTTCTCCTAACTCTCTCATCTATTCAAGAGGTTGTGGGTTCAATCCCCACTCTCCAAATTTATTTTTCTCCATTATTTTTCTCCTAACTCTCTCATCCATTCAAGAGGTTGCGGGTTCAATCCCCACTCTCCACATTTATTTTTCTCCTTTATTTTTCTCCTTTATTTTTCTCCTAACTCTCTCATCCATTCAAGAGGTTGGGGGTTCAATCCCCACTCTCCACATTTATTTTTCTCCTTTATTTTTCTCCTAACTCTCTCATCCATTCAAGAGGTTGTGGGTTTAATCCCCACTCTCCACATTTAGTTTTCTCCTTTATTTTCTCCTAACTTGTAACAACCCTAAAAATGAATAAGATAATTTCTTAATGTGTCAAGAATGCTTGCGATTGGACCAAGGTCCACACGGATTGATACGCGTAGAACCAGACCTTAGAACCCCTACTACGACTAAGCCAACTAACTTGGGGAGTTTATTAAGCTTGGAAAGGTTGGAACCAACCATGTGAGGCTCTTGAAAACAAAGATTTATCGAAAGAGTCTTTACCAGACTTAAAAGAAGAAATTTTAAGTTTTGAGGGTCCAGTGGGGGTAAAATGGTCTTTTCCAGGCCAAGGGTAATATTGTAATTACCCTGAGGAATTAATAAATTAATTAATTAATTTAATTAAAAGAGCTATTTTAATTGGGGCGACTCGGAGTGACCAATTTCGCAAATGGGGTGCCACTCGGGTTCGAGCCCCATTAGGAGCAAGGAATTGATGATTTAATCATCAATTAAAATCTATTCAATAAGGGTAAAATGGTCCTTTCACATATTAATTAAAATAAATCAGATTTTTGTATTAAGTTAATTAAATCCTATTTTGACTAAGTCTTGAGTTTAGTCTCCTAATCCTAATAACTCTCTCCCTCACATTTCTAAACTCTCTCTCACGTCTCTCAACTCTCATTCTCTCACGCTCTGACTATCAAGAAAGCTAAAGAACAGTTAATAACAATTATTCTTCACACTTGAAGAACACACAAAAAGTTTTAAGAAAAACAAGTTAATCAAAAAAAAAAAACGTGAAGGCAAGATAGATTTCCGTCGAGTTGGTGGTGGAACTTTAGGTGAGTTTGGGCGTGATTTGGAGGAGTTTCCGGGAAGCAGCTTCAAGCTTGAACAACGTCAAAAGGTATGGGTTTCTCTCCTGGAATTCTTTCTCTAAGAGTACTTTCCTTCGAACGATTCTCAAGCTCTTGAAAACTAAGGTTGTTCCCCTTTGTATGTCCTTGTCCTTAGCTCCCAAACGAATTCGTAGGATGGGTATGTTGTACTGTTAGATTTAGGCATGATTGATGTGTTTACATTAAATGTGAACATGTTTATGTGAGCGAAATTACAAAAATGATAATCAAAATGTGATCGGAAAAATTGGTGTGTGTGCGCGCTCATGGGCAGTGGCTTTAGCCACTGTTTTGGGGTCGAAAAATTCATGTGTTCTTGTGTATTTTATGTGTGTAATGTGTGTGCAATGTGAAGTTCATTATGATGAAATATAGTGTATTGAATAACCATCTTTTATCTAACTAAACGTATAAAAAAATTGCACCTAAGAATGAGTTGAAGAAGGACTAATAATTTCCAGATTTGTGCACTAAATAGTAATGTCAATTCTGGGTTTTTAAAAGGGAAATAAAACAAGTGAGGTCAATGGGAATTGAACCCAAGACCTCACATGTTAAGAAGGCTGAAAAAAAAGGGAAAAACGTGAAGAAGCTAAGGGGAATCGACCCCCTTAGCTACTGGTTGCGAGACAAAGGAAAAAGGGAAAAGGGGGGCTAAGGGGATTCGATCTCAGCTACTGTTTTCGAGAAAAAAAAGAGGGAAATGGGGCTGGGGGAATCGAACTCGCGATTTGTGGGAAGAAGAAGGAAAACAATTAACTAAACAATAAATGGGAGGCGTGGGATTCGAACCCATGACCTCCAGGTACGCACGAAAGGAGAGAAAATAATGAAAGAAAAAGCGAGGCGTGGGAATCGAACCCACGACCTCAAGGCTGAAGATAGAGGCAAAATTAACTAAGAAATGGAGTGAGGCTGTGGGGGTTCGATCCCACAACCTCACTGCAACTCGCCCTATTAATTAAAATAAAGATAGAGAGGCTGTGGGGGTTCGAACCCACCACCTCATTGCCTCCTCAGCGAAATTAAAGTAAAAATAAGGGGGGTTGTGGGGGTTCGAACCCACAACCTCCCTATTTCAGCGAATTTAATATTAAAAATACAAGTGGGTGTGGGGATTTGATCCCACAAGCTCTTGGTTTGGGCGAAAATGAGTAATGAAACCTTAATGAAAAATAAAAAGAGGTTGTGGGGGTTCGAACCCATAACTCTTCGGCCATCTTAAGGGAAAAATTAAGTATGAGTATAAGATACACTAAGTGACCAAGTGCATTGGTATATGCTGAGATGGACTATGAAATGATGAAATGAACATTCACGTAATAAGAGGTGAGTAACTATGAAAAGAAAAGGTGCTAATGATGAAGGATGTGGTGACAACATGATGTGAGGCTAATGTAGATGATGAGAGCAATCTCAAATGAGCCTAAGTAAATGTTACCAATACGTACTCACCAATGAGAGTGAAAAATAATGAAGAGACCAGTCTCTATGAACACTCTAATGAAAGTATTGAGTTTCATACACTTAATACTAATGATGAGATGAGAAATCATCTAATGAGCTATGATGTCCTCATACTAGAATCCACCTTCCATGACGTATGAGATGAATGTAATGGAACTTTATACTGAGCACCGATAGGCTAGCTATGAGCGTTGATACCTTCTTTCGGGAAGGGCGGAGGTTCACGTAACTCTCATGAGATGAGACTGTCCGGCTTGCCGGGTATGGGTCTCCTTAAATTTCCTAGTCTTCGAACCTATATTGCCAATATAGGGATCTGGCGAGGTTAAATTCCCATATATGCTAGCATGTTATTGGGTCACTTTGGCCGGTGATTCCACCTCTTTTTGTTGTGGGGGAGACACTGGATTTCATGATGCTCACATGATCTATGTCGGTTAAAGTTAAAGTTCCCCATGAATGAATGAGGCCAGCCTCAAATGAAGCACATAATGAAATGAATGATACCAAAGGTGATAGCATAGGATAATCAAGAGGTGAGCTAGACTCAGGTAATGACATTAGGTTATTCTTGATCATTGCACAGCAAGCCCGATGAAAGTCTTAAACTACACCCTAGGTATAGTTGGTGTTCACACTGGCTTATGAATGAAATGAAATGAAGTACGTATGAATGAATGAAACAGACTGTGTGTTTGCTAATGAAGACTCCCTAGTTGAGGTCCCATATGTTGAGCCCTCATTTTGGAAAGTCTTAATGTCAAGTCCATGATTCCAAGGTCTCATGGTATATGAATGAACGATATGAAAGAAGCTATGTGTTATATGTTCTGATATGTGCTATATGAAGATGTTATATGTTGTGTGCAATATGATAAGTATGATGATGCATGTTACTCTCATGGCATGACTTTCCTAATCCAAATTTGCAAAGCTCACTGACTTTTCTAATCCAAATTTGGAAAGTTCACTAACTTTCCTAATCCCAATTTGGCAAGTCCACTAACTTGACTTTCCATAATCATGTTGTTAGGAAAGAGCTATTCTTCCTCATGCATGTCCTTGGTGTGTGCTTGCATATATCCATACTTAGTACAAGTGTGTACTAATCCCATACAACTCTATATTTTTAGGTGCAGGCACAGGTTGACGCTAGAGCTTACAGGTTGACGTTGCAGCTATACGGACGTGGAGATTTCATCTGGACTTGGTAGGCCCTTATGCTTTCGAGGATGTCTACCGTTACTATCTAGCTTAGATGTAGGCTTTAGCTAGTGGAGCATGTTCCACTAGTGTTTCTTTTCGTTTTTATTTTAGACATTGTATTGGTGCCATTTTGGCAATTATACATTTATTACAGTATTGAACTATTTCTTTCATTTGATTATCTCTATATTAGATGGTTGATTTGTGAACGCCCATGATGATAAGTTTAAAATATTTAGCATGAAATAAGAAAACAAAAAGTTCAAATTTTTCGCTAAAATTAACCTAGATGAAGTAAGAATGACGTATGTAGGCTTGTCTGCGACCTCTGAGAGGTCAACGACGCCGGTTTCGTTTGGGGTCTAGATTCCGGTCGTGACAAATTTGGTATCAGAGCACTAGGTTAAATTTTGATAATAATGAGTTCACATCAACCACATTGAGTAGTTTCTAAGTCATGGTAGTGAAGTGCACCACTATCCTGGATTAGAGACTGCATGATGCGTAGGAAAACTTCCCTTTTTCTGATCTTATCGTGCTTTTCCTAAAGTCTTATTGGTGTTATGAGCATGTCTAACATCAGTTTTTGTTGTTTTCAGAGAATGAACACTAGGAGGGCTATTGGTCAGAGGAGAGGAGGAGCAGCTGCTGGGGAAAACCTAGTTCCACCCCAGGCTCCAGCTAAAGGAGTGGATGTGCCAGTTAACCCAGCTGGGTTGACTGATGCTGAGGTGAGTGCATCTCTGGCCCAGATGGCACAGGCCATTACTATACAGGCTCAGGCTATGACTGCCCAGGTCAACCGGCAGGATGTTCAGAGGCAGAACCCACCGATTCGTAGTATGGCTGACAGGCTGAGGGATTTCACGAGGACGAATCCTCCTATTTTCACAGGGTCTAGGACTGCAGAGGATCCCCAGGAGTTTGTGAATGATTTGCATAAGATTATGGTGGCTATGGGGGTCACAGATACTGAGAAGGCTGAGCTGGCTTCCTATCAGCTCAAGGATATTGCACAGACTTGGTGCAAGATGTGGCAAGATAGTCGAGTTTTGGGTGGAGTGCCAGTCACTTGGGAGCGGTTCAAGACAGTATTTCTGGAGAGATTCTTCCCCAGAGAGATGAGGGAAGCCAAGGTTGAGGAGTTCATCAACCTTAAACAAGGCTCTATTACAGTTAGGGAGTATTCCCTGAAGTTTGTTAAGCTATCAAGGTATGTTACTTTCTCTACTATTTAATAGCAAGAATGAGGAGAATACTGAGATTTGTTGAAATTATCCAGGTATGCTACTTCCCTTGTGTCTAACAGCAGGGATGAGATGAGCAGGTTCCTCACAGGAATCAATGGAGATCTAGAGAAGGAGTGTCGGCCTGCGATGCTTCATGATAATATGGACCTCTCCAGGTTGATGGTGCATGTCCAGCAGGTAGAGGACAGCAGTAAAAAGAGGGGTGTTCATGATGCTAGGAGGCCTAAGCCTCAAGATCAGGCCGGTCCCAGCCATGGAGGCCACAAAAACAATTTTGGCGTCCGTGAGCAGCCCAGGTTTAAGAAAGGGAACCAGAGTTCTGGGAACTCAAACTTTCATAGGAGTACAACACCTAGAGGAGGCAGACCTGAGCCCAAGAAGGTCAATGGAGGTGAGATGCAGCGTCCTAAAAAGAATTGTGCTAAGTGTGGCCGAGCTCACAGTGGAGAGTGCAGACAGGGCACTAATGCCTGTTTCGGTTGCGGTAAGAGTGGACACATGGTTAGAGACTGCCCACAGAACAGAGGTCAGGCTGGAGGTAATGTTCAGCCTAGGCCTAATCCACAGGGTGCAGCAACAGCCGAGCCTCCGTAGAGGAAGAGATTCTATGTCCTGAAGGGCAGGGAGGAGCATTAGAAGTCCGCTAATGTGGTCACAGGTATGCTGCAAGTATTCTCAACTTCGGTTTATGCTTTACTTGATCCAGGGTCTACGCTTTCCTTTGTAACTCCTTTACTTGCACTCACTTTTGAGATATTGCCTGAAGTTCTGCATGATCCTATAGTGGTTAGTACACCTTTAGGATAAAATGTAAGAACTGATACAGTATACAAGGGTTGCCCAATAGTGATAAGTGGTAAGACTATGTGTGCAGACTTGGTTGAGTTACCCATGCATGATTTTGATGTTGTTCTTGGCATGGACTGGCTTCACAATTGTTATGCTTGCTTGGACTGTCGTAGTAGAGTGGTGAGATTTTATTTCCCTATTAAAGAGGAGCTAGTCTGGGAGGGGTACAACTCGAGTCATCCTAACCTCTTGATTTTGAACCTAAAGGCCAATAAAATGATGTCCAAGGGGTTATTATGTCATCTTGTGAGTGTTAATGATCTAGATCATGACATTCCTTCCATAGACTCAGTGCCTGTAGTGAGTGAGTTCCTAGATGTATTTCCTGATGATTTGCCTGGAGTCCCTCCCCCTCGAGAGATTGATTTTAGTATCGACTTAGAACCCAATACTAAACCAATTTCAATTCCTCCTTACAGAATGGCTCCAGCTGAACTCAAATAGTTGAAGCTGCAGTTAAAAGATCTCATTGACAAGGGTTTCATTCAGCCGAGCATATCCCCTTGGGGCGCTCCAGTGTTGTTTGTGAAAAAGAAAGATGGAACCCTTAGAATGTGTATCGATTATCGGCAGCTCAACAAAGTCACTATAAAGAATAAGTATCCACTTCCCAGAATAGATGATTTGTTCGATCAGCTCCAAGGGTCTAGTTTCTTCTCTAAGATTGATCTTCGTTCAAGGTATCATCAGCTTATGGTTAGGGATGGAGATATCCAAAGACAGCTTTTCGTACCCGCTATGGTCACTATGAGTTTCTGGTCATGTCATTTTGTCTCACGAATTCACCTGCTGCATTTATGGATCTCATGAACAGGGTCTTCTGCGAATACCTTGACTCTTTCGTCATAGTATTCATTGATGACATTCTAATCTACTATAAGACCAAGGAAGAGCATGAACAGCATTTGAGACTAACCTTGCAAGTACTTAGACAACATCAGTTGTATGCCAAATTCAGTAAATGTGAATTCTGGCTGAGATCAGTGACCTTCTTGGGTCATGTGGTGTCCGATCAGGGCGTGGAGGTGGATCCTAGGAAGACTGAGGCTGTGAAAAACTGGCCAAAGCCTCTTACTCCCACTGACATCCGTAGCTTTTTTGGATTGGCTGGTTACTACCGCAGGTTTGTAGAGGGCTTTTCTTCCATTGCTGCCCCATTGACAGCTTTGACTAAGAAGAAAGCCAAGTTTGAGTGGACGGATACTTGTGAGAGGAGTTTCCAGGAACTCAAGGACAGACTCACTTCAGCCCCGGTGCTTACTTTGCCTAAGTGTGGTGAGAATTACACTGTTTATTGTGATGCATCTTGGGTTGGTTTGGGTTGTGTTCTTAAGCAGGCTAGTAAGGTGATAGCCTATGCTTCCAGACAGCTCTAGGTTCATGAGAAGAATTATCCCACTCATGACCTAGAGTTGGCAGCTGTGGTGTTTGCACTGAAGCTGTGGAGGCATTATCTGTATGGAGTGCATGTGGATGTGTTCACATACCATAAGAGTCTCCAGTACGTGTTCACACAGAGGGAGTTGAATCTACGTCAGCGGAGATGGTTGGAGCTGTTGAAAGATTATGACATGAATGTTCACTACCATCCAGGTAAGGCTAATGTTGTAGCTGATGCTTTGAGCAGGATAAGCATGGGAAGTACAACCCACGTTGAGGATGAGAAGAAGGAGCTGGTGAAAGATGTACACAGACTGGCCAGACTGGGTGTGCGGTTGGCTGAATCCACTAGTGGGGATGTTTCAGTTCATCCTAGTTCTGAATCATCCTTGGTAGTTGAAGTCAAGCAGGGTCAGCATCTAGATTCTGTGTTGATGGAGCTGAAGGACTCAGTACTGATGAAGATGAATGAGTCTTTTGCTTTGGGAGGTGATGGCATACTTAGGTATCAGGACAGACTTTGTGTACCAGATGTGGATGATTTGCGGACCAGGATTGTTGCAGAGGCCCATGGTTCAGATATTACATACATCTAGGTTCCACCAAGATGTATCATGATCTTAAGCAGATTTATTGGTGGGATGGCATGAAGAAGGATATTGCAAAATATGTGGCCAAGTGTCCTAATAGTCAGCAGGTTAAAGCAGAGCATCTTAAGCCTGGTGGTCTGACTCAGATTATCGAGGTTCCGACTTGGAAGTGGGAGGCCATTAATATGGACTTCGTGGTTGGTCTTCCGAGGACTAGGAGGCAGCATGACTCCATATGGGTTATTGTGGACAGATTGACTAAGTCTGCCCACTTTATCCCTGTGAAGTCTACTTATAGAGCCGAGGATTATGCGAGACTCTACATTGATGAGATTGTGAGATGGCATGGGATTCCTTTGTCTATTATTTCAGATAAAGGAGCTCAGTTTACTTCACATTTATGGAGATCTTTACAGAAGAGCTTCGGCACGCAGGTAAAGCTTAGCACCGCCTTTCATCCTCAGAGTGATGGGCAGGCGGAGTGTACCATTCAGACATTGGAGGACATGTTGAGAGCGTGTGTGATTGACTTCAGAGGTAACTGGGATGACCATCTGCCTTTGATAGAGTTCTCGTATAATAATAGCTATCACTCCAGCATTGGGATGGCACCATTTGAGGCATTGTATGGTAGGAAGTGTAGATCTCCAGTTGGGTGGTTTGAGGTTGGAGAGTCATCCATTTTGGGTCCAGAGATCATTCATGAGGCCTTAGAGAAGGTCACAGTGATTAGGGACAGGTTGGCTACTCTTACAGTCGGCAGAAGCCATATGCAGATAACAGAAAGCGGCCCCTAGAGTTTGATGTTAGTGACCAGGTTTACTTGAAGATATCACCTATGAAAGGGGTGATGAGATTTGGTAGAAAAGGGAAGCTGAGTCCGAGGTATGTTGGGCCATATGAGATCTTACAGCGTGTGGGTGAGGTGGCCTATGAGTTAGCATTGCCTGCAGAGCTAGCTTCTGTTCATCCAGTCTTTCATGTCTCTATGTTGAAGAAGTGCCTAGGTGATCCAGCATCAATCCTACCTGTTGAAGGTTTGGGGGTTGGTGAAGACTTATCTTATGAGGAGATACCTGTTGAGATCTTAGACAGATAGGTCAAGCGGCTGAGGAACAAGGAGATTGCCACAGTGAAGGTATTGTGGAGAAATCATCTTGTTGAGGGTTCTATGTGGGAGGCTGAGGCCGACATGAGATCCCGCTACCCTCATTTATTCAACTCTTGAGGTTAGACTTCCTACTCTGAAGTCTATGTTTCCTTATCCCTCCGTATTTTGTTGCTATTGCTTGATTGTGCATAGTGATTTTTTTATGATCTGACTAGCATTACGATGTGTATTGGTAGTGTCATTCGAGGACGAATGTTCCTAAGGGGGGGGGGGGATAATGTAACAACCCTAAAAATGAATAAGATAATTACTTAAGGTGTCAAGAATGCTTGCGATTGGACCTAGGTCCACACGGATTGATACGCGTAGAACCATACCTTAGAACCCCTACTACGACCAAGCCAACTAACTTGGGGAGTTTATTGAGCTTGGAAAGGTTGGAAGCAACCATGTGAGGCTCTCGAAAACAAAGATTTAATCGAAAGAGTCTTTACTGGACTTAAAAGAAGAAATTTTAAGTTTTGAGGGTCCAGGGGTAAAATGGTCTTTTCTAGGCCAAGGGTAATATTGTAATTACCCTGAGGAATTAATAAATTAATTAATTAATTTAATTAAAAGAGCTATTTGAATTCGGGCGACCCGGAGTGACCCATTTCGCAAATGGGGTGCCACTCGGGTTCGAGCCCCACTAGGAGCAAGGAATTGATGATTTAATCATCAATTAAAATCTATTCATTAAGGGTAAAATGGTCCTTACATACTAATTAAAATAAATTAGATTTTTGTATTAAGTTAATTAAATCCTATTTTGACTAAGTCTTGAATTTAGTCTCATAATCCTAATAACTCTCTCCCTCACGTTTCTCAACTCTCTCTCACGTCTCTCAAGTTAATAACAATTATTCTTCACACTTGAAGAACACACGAAAAGTTTTAAGAAAAACAAGTTAATCAAAAAAAAAACGTTAAGGCAAGAGAGATTTCCGTCGAGTTGGTGGTGGAACTTTAGGTGAGTTTGGGCGTGATTTGGAGGAGTTTCTGGGCAGGAGCTTCAAGCTTGAACAATGTCAAAAGGTATGGGTTTCTCTCCTGGAATTCTTTCTCCAAGAGTACTTTTCTCGAACGATTCTCAAGCTCTTGAAAACTAAGGTTGTTCCCCTTTGTATGTCCTTGTCCTTAGCTCCCAAACGAATTCGTAGGATGGGTATGTTGTGCTGTTAGATTTAGGCATGATTGATGTGTTTATATTAAATGTGAAAATGTTTATGTGAGGGAAATTACGAAAATGATAATAAAAATGTGATCGGAAAAATTGGTGTGTGTGTGTGCTCGTGGGCAGTGGCTTTAGCCACTGTTTTGGGGTCGAAAAGTTCATGTGTTCTTGTGTATTTTATGTGTGTAATGTGTGTGCAATGTGAAGTTCATTATGATGAAATATAGTGGATTGAATAACCATCTTTAGCTAACTAAACTTATAAAAAAAATTGCACCTAAGAATGAGTTGAAGAAGGACTAAAAATTTCCAGATTTGTGCACTAAATAGTAATGTCAATTCTGGGTTTTTAAAAGGGAAATAAAATAAGTGAGGTCAATGGGAATTGAACCCAAGACCTCACATATTGAGAAGGCTGAAAAACAAGGGAATAACGTGAAGGAGCTAAGGGGAATCGAACCCCTTAGCTACTGGCTGCGAGACAAAGGAAAAAGGGAAAAGGGGGCTTAAGGGGATTCGATCTCCGCTACTGTTTTCGCGAAAAAAAAGAGGGAAATGGGGCAGGGGGAATCGAACTCGCGATCAGTGGGAAGAAGAAGGAGAAAATTCAATTAAACAAATAAATGGGAGGCGTGGGATTCGAACCCACGACCTCCAGGTACGCGCAAAAGGAGAGAAAATAATGAAAAAAGAAAAAAAGCGAGGCGTGGGAATCGAACCCACGACCTCAAGGCTGAAGATAGAGGCGAAATTAATTAAGAAATGGAGTGAGGTTGTGGGGGTTTGATCCCACAACCTCACTGCCTCTCGCCCAATTAATTAAAATAATGATAGAGAGGCTGTGGGGGTTCAAACCCACCACCTCACAACCTCCTCAACGAAATTAAAGTAAAAATAAGGGGGGCTGTGGGGGTTCGAACCCACAACCTCCCTATTTTAGCAAATTTAATATTAAAAATACAAGAGGCTGTGGGGATTTGATCCCACAACCTCTTGGTTTGGGCGAAAATGAGTAATGAAACCTTAATGAAAAATTAAAAGAGGTTGTGGGGGTTCGAACCCACAACCCTTCGACCATCTTAAGGGAAAAATTAAATAGAAAATTAATCCTTCAATATTAATGTTGAGATTTAATTTAGAGTTCTAATGTTATAAATATAATAAAATCAATGAAAAATATAAATGATATCCAAGTGACTCAAAATTGGGTTTCCTTGCCCACTCTTCCGTATTGATACATAAGTCATTCGTGAATAAAATATCCAAGAATAATGCCATCTACTTAGATCAAAATTATTATCCTGGCATATATACAAGATACATAAGTCTTGTACTACATAATCTTAGGAAAGTAAGAATCACTTAACGAAATATGAATGAAGCCCCATGGCTTGTGTGTATAGACACATAAGTCTAACATATGTTCAAAAATAAGTGAACCTAAGATGTATGTAATGAAATGATGAACCCTAGGAGGGTTAAGTATGAGTGTAAGATACACTAAGTGACCAAGTGCATTGATATATGATGAGATGGACTATGAAATGATGAAATGAACATTCACGTAATAAGAGGTGAGTAACTATGAAAAGAAAAGGTGCTAATGATGAAGGATGTGATGACAACATGATGTGAGGCTAATGTAGATGATGAGAGCAATCTCAAATGAGCCTAAGTAAATATTACCAATACGTACTCACCAATGAGAGTGAAAAATAATGATGAGACCAGCTCTATGAACACTCTAATGAAAGTATTGAGCTTCATACACTTATTGCTAATGATTAGATGAGAAATCATGTAATGAGCTATGATGTCCTCATACTAGAAGCCAGCTTCCATGACGTTTGAGATGAATGTAATGGAACTTTATACTGAGCACCGATAGGCTAGCTATGAGCGGTGATGCCTTCTTTCGGGAAGGGCGGAGGTTCACGTAACTCTTATGAGATGAGACTGTCCAGCTTTCCGGGTATGGGTCTCCTTACATCTCCTAGTCTTTGAACTTATACTGCCAATATAGGGATCTGGCGGGGTTAAATTCCCATATACGCTAGCATGTTATTGGGTCACTTTGGCCGGTGATTTCACCTCTTTTTGGGGTGGGGGAGACACTGGATTTCATGATGCTCACATGATCTATGTCGGTTAAAGTTAAAGTTCCCAATGAATGAATGAGGCCAGCCTCAAATGAAGCACATAATGAAATGAATGATACCGAAGGTGCTAGGATAGGATAATCAAGAGGTGAGCTAGACTCAGGTAATGACATTAGGTTATTCATGATAATTGCACAGCAAGCCCAATGAAAGTCTTAAACTACACCCTAGGTATAGCTGGTGTTCACGCTGGCTTATGAATGAAATGAAATGAAGTACGTATGAATGAATGAAGCAGACTGTGTGTTTGCTAATGAAGACTCCCTAGTTGAGGTCCCATATGTTGAACCCTCATTTTGGAAAGTCTTAATGTGAAGTCCATCATTCCAAGGTCTCATGGTATATGAATGAACGATATGAAAGAAGCTATGTGTTATATGTTATGATATGTGCTATATGAAGATGTTATGTGTTGTGTGCAATATGATAAGTATGATGATGCATGTTACCCTCACGGCATGACTTTTCTAATCCAAATTTGAAAAGCTCACTGACTTTCCTAATCGAAATTGGGAAAGTTCACTAACTTTCCTAATCCCAATTTGGCAAGTCCACTGACTTGACTTTCCATAATCATGTTGTTAGGAAAGACCTATTCTTACTCATGCATGTCCTTGGTGTATGCTTGCATATACCCATACTTAGTACAAGTGTGTACTAATCCCATACAACTCTATATTTTTAGGTGCAGGCACAGGTGGACGGTAGAGCTTACAGGTTGACGTTGCAGCTATACGGACGTGGAGATTTCATCCGGACTTGGTAGGCCCTCATGCTTTCGAGGATGTGTACCGTTACTATCTAGCTTAGATGTAGGCTTTAGCTAGTGGAGCATGTTCCACTAGTGTTTCTTTCCGTTTTTATTTCAGACATTGTATTGGTGCCATTTTGGCAAATATACATTTATTACAGTATTGAACTGTTTATTTCATTTGATTATCTCTATATTAGATGGTTGATTTGTGAGCACCCATGATGTTAAGTTTAAAATATTTAGCATGAAATAAGAAAACAAAAAGTTCAAATTTTCCGTTAAAATTAACCTAGATGAAGTAAGAATGACGTATGTAGGCTTGTCTGCGACCTTTGAGAGGTCAACGACGCCGGTCTCGTTTGGGGTCTAGATTTCGGTCGTGACATAACTCTCTCATCCATTCAAGAGGTTGTGGGTTCAATCCCCACTCTCCACATTTATTTTTCTCCTAACTCTCTCATCCATTCAAGAGGTTGGGGGTTCAATCCCCACTCTCCACATTTATTTTTCCTTTCATTTTTTTTTGAAATTTTTATGCAATTTACATTTGGTGAGGTCTTGGGTTCAATTCCCAATGACCTCACAATTTTTAATTTTTTAAAAAAAAAGTTAGTCATTTTGGCTGAGACTTGGTCTCTTCCAATCCATTTTTCTCTCATTCTTTTGTTGATTTTTTTGTAGCATTTTGAGTGACATTATGTCAGCCACCTTAACCTTTTATGAACATCACGTTTTTAGAATTTTTACACACGCAAAACACAACATTTAACATACAAATTTCAGGCAGCAAACATAGTCAAATTTTCAGCATACACATGCTCAAAACAGTCCACTTAATGCACTTTTCCGGAATATATTTTTCATCCTTTACATGATTTCTTACCACACATTCAACACATAATCACAACCAGACCTAACATTATCTACCAGAAGACATACCAATGCATGCTTTGACTTGTTTAAAGGAGGTAATGACAGGGGCATGCAACGGGGACAACCTTAGTCTTTAAATCGCGATTTAACTGAACCTTAAGGGTCTCTTGGTAAAGGGACTAAGAGAGAAGAAAACCCATACCTTAGTGTCGTTCAACCCTTATTTCAATGCTGCCAATTCCCACGACACCACTGCCTCACCACCAAAATCCAAAACCCAATCCGTCGAGAAGAATGTTGTTGAATTTCGTTTTTAGCTAAGCTTTTCGTTTGAGTTTTTGTGTGTAAGTTCTTCAAGAGTGAAGAACTATTATTTTCAGTTCTTTTGCTGATAAAAACCGGAGAATGAGAGTGAGAGACGTGAGAATGAGAGGATTAGGATTAGGAGAGTTAGGTGGAGACTTAGTCAAACTAGGACTCCTCATTATTTATTATTATTATTATTATTATTATTTTATTAAAAATCTGATTTTCCTTTACTTAAATCAGAAAATTAAATATTAATGAATTCAACTACTTCACTAAATACAAATTTATTCATTTAATTCGTTGCTTCCACCCAGGTTCGAACCCGGGAAAAGCTTAAATTTGCATAAGGGTCAAATTCGGTCAACCCTACCCGAATTTCCCCTTAATCATATTAATTAATTAATTAATTAATACTTAGGGTAATTACAATACTACCCTTAGCCTGGAAAAGACCATTTTACCCCTAGACCCTCCTAACCTAAGATTACCCCTTTTAAGTCCGGTAAGACTCATCCAGTTGAATATGTCCAATTCGGTTGCCCTACATAGTTAGTTCTCACCTTGCCTAGCTCAACTAACTCACCAAGTTGGTTCGCTAGGCTAGTGCGTAGGTTCTGAGGTCTGGTTCTACGCGCAATAAGTCGTGTGAACCCGGTCTAATTGCATTCTAGGTACGTTTAAGCATTACTTAGCATAGTTATTTTTGGGTTGTTACATAATTGGCGTCATCGTCCTCGGAGAGGACTAAGACTAGACTCTTAGCATTCATCATTACATTCACGGGTTAAGAAATGCAGAAAATTTAAAAGCTTTTCATCTACATCTACTTCATGAGGTTTACTTAGACCTCTCGCTTACACATAATATATTCATAGCTAGTATACATAGACTCCTCGTATAATAAGATTACATAGTTTATACTTGTAAGGCATATATATATATATATATATATATATAAGATACATAACATAGTCTTAAAACGGATGCCTCATATTAAACCACATAAACGGAGTCGAACAATATGGGCATAAGCCCTTACACAATGTATAAATGCAACATAGGGCTTACAAAATCTTAAAACAAGTAAAATGAAATCATCATCTTTAGACTATAACAATGAAAAATATCTGAAGTAATAACAAGGCATCATCCTCGGACTTGAGGACATACCCACTCGGAGAATAATTCCAAGCCTTCCTTCAAAAGTGCTCACGAACCCTTCAACGATCGGAACCTAAAATGTTTGGAACAAAGGGAGAAATGGGGTTAGAACATCACATGTACTAAGTATAGGATCATATGCACATACAACATAGAAATCATGCTAAAAAGGGACATTTCATTAAAGCATGCTAATTTACTTTGAAAACACATTATGCACATTCAAGAACCAATAAAAGTCTATAAGAACAGATTCCTTAAGTCAAGACCATGTACATTATATGCCCAACAATATCAAGTCTAGTCAAGTCAACATGCATATCAACATAATTCAGCACATAGTCAAGACAACTCTATCATCAAGTTATAATATTAACAAGCATGCATACGATTTCATAAAATCATAATCTAAGAAAAACTATTACTCATGAACCCCCATTAAGTCCACTAGTGCAATCACTAAGTAAGGCCCCATAACCTTACTCAACCAAGTAAACTTAATAAGAACCATAAGCAATGCCCAAGTTTACATACTATATCATTAAGAGTAGACATCATCATACTTTAGCAATAGATACCAACCACATGTTCATAAGTGAAACCCATATAACATAGTGTCATTAACATGTAAGATCAACATATACGCATATAAGCACATAATAACATTGTTCTAAGACTCCTTCAAGGCTAACTAGTGCAATGTGTAGGTAGAGTCCCATACCCCTAGCTAAACTAAGCCAAACCCCTTAGGTCATCCTAGTTCGAGTTAAATTTATTTCTTCATTTTACCTTTTGGGAACATATTGTCTTAACCGACATAGATTATATGAGCTAATGTGGAACCCGTCATCATGGAACCCTATCCGAAAAAAAGAGGACTACTTGTCAAGGTAGTACCAAAATATGAATATAACATCTATGTGTATCCACTAGCTATCATTCCTATGGGGGAAACAAAGTTCAAGAACTAGGAGATGTAATTGGGACCCTATTTATGCTACATGCATTATAGTCTCCAATCTCATGAGTACATTAGTAAATCTACATTCCCTATGTGGGAAGGGACACTCCTCTCTTCTAGTTCACTCGGTACTAAGCTAGAGACCCTTTTAGAAATGTCTTTCATTAATAATCATAACTTAGTTTAGGTAATAGGGTCTACCCATTATATAGTCATCATCATAGCTTAATAGGAATCACAAGAGTATTGTCCTTTCATTACAATACACACATGTGAGGTTAGCACATGTACATAATAACATTATGACAAGGCACATAGGCAAATTCATCACCACCCTTATGTAATTACATCCTAGCCAACAACTCACAAGTCATAATTCAAGACATTCCAATTCAACATCATACAAACCCTAATCAATCTTATCATAAAGTATACTTCAATGTAACTTCATCACTAAACATAAGCAATCATAATTGAAGTAAAGGTTTGAGATTACAAAGACTTACCCAATCTCCTTCATAAGCCATCATCCATGGTTTAACCATCAACCAATCAATTCCACCCAACAATAGGTGTAACAATATTATAAAATAGTAATCTATACAGTGGTAATCCAATTGTATCATCGCTACCCTAATCAAGTTCAACTCCTAACCTAGGGTTTAAGGGTAAAGGGTTCATCATGAATTGTTCAAGAACTAGTTCTAATCCCAACAATACTTGTCCCTATGCACCCCATAGCTTTGAGTAGGATGGTTACAACAATCAACACATTCATAATTCCACTTCAATTCAGAAGTAAGAACCAAGATTTGGGGAAATTTTGGAAAGACCATGATCTATACGAAATTCCCACAATTAACATGAATTAAACAACAATCTACACTAGATTAGTCATAGGAAACCATAATTCAACATAAGTAATCATCAATTTCGACTTTAGAAGAAAACACATTTGTAGAGAAAAACTCTACGAATTTTGGTAATTGAAATTCAACTTTGAGAGGACCTCTTGAGTATTGGAATCTGAAGAGTGAAGAACCCATACCTTAATGAAGGTTTGCCCACGAAAATTTAGTGAAAACCTTGGAGATTTTGTCTTGTTCCTCAAGCTTCTTGTTCTTCAATGGAGGATGAATGGAGAGAGAGAAAGTATAAAGAAGTGGTAGCGATTTGGGTTTCAATTTGAGTTTGTCTTTTGGAGTGGGAAATGAATGATTTTCGACCTAAAATCAATATATAGTCCACCCCCGAAATACCCTAACTACCCCTATTTTAGTTGGACTTCCAAAAGTGAAGTCCAACTTAACTTCACAGTGAGACCCCGTCCATATTCACGCCCCACTTCACGGTCCGTGAAGTGCATGATGGACCGTGGTGGTCGTCCTGAAATGGTGAGGCAGTAGCTTCTCGAAAGTAGCCTCCTCCCTTTCTCCCACCAAGTTACTTTCACGAGCACCCTAGGCCCCTCCCGTGAAGATGAACCACGACTCATCAAGTGGATTTTGGTTCTTTTAGGCAGTAGCTCCCCAATGTCTCACCTAACTCACTCATTTTGGCTAAGGCATTTTCACGGAATCCTCTTGCCCTCCGTCAAGTTTACCACGAGTCGTGAAGTGACTCGTGATGTCTTCGACAGTAGCTAGGTCCAATGACCTCTTCTCCCCCTTGGCCAATTAATCTTCACGATCTCCCCACCTTGGTCGTGGTCATGACCACGAGCAGTGGTCATGCTCGTGAAGGGTGATGGAGTAGACTCCCTTCTTGGGTAGCCTTGGCCTCTTTGCTTTGGCTTGCCCTTGAAGGTTGGAACTCCTCACTTGGACTTGATTCTTAATCCCCATTTAGGAACCTATATTCACTATCATTACCTCACCATGATTAATCCTTAGTTACTTCCTTAAAACCATCAAGGCTCTACACTAGTCCAAGTTACAAATTCACCGGACGTCATGGACGTTCCATGATGTTTTAACTCCATCACCTTTTAAATGATTTATATTCATTATTTTAGGCCTAATAACAGTGTTACAAACCTTAGACACTTATGTGAGGATCTAGATTAGTTTTAAGGCCTTCATAGTATTATAGGTGCAGAGGTCTACGGATCCCATCGATGGGTCGTCGTTCAATAGATGGATCGTCGATGATGTCCGTAGATCACATGTATGTTTCTTATTTTGGATAAGTCTAAAAGTCATCGACGGTCCCTGTTGACGGTCCATCGAGTGACCTACTGACCATCGACGGGTTTTCGTGAGTCAAAAATGCCACGACCCGACCCGTCTGGTAACATTAAAGGGCATGACGATTTAAATTCATTCCCACCTTCAAATTCTTTTAAAATTCCCTTCCATAACCATTTATGTTCCTTTGTTTCCTTCTTT
Organism: Solanum sitiens; assembly: GCA_016801875.1. NCBI lineage: Eukaryota > Viridiplantae > Streptophyta > Magnoliopsida > Solanales > Solanaceae > Solanum > Solanum sitiens. Next base: position 2,930,316 of record JABWTJ010000029.1, read on the forward strand.
TATCACAAAAATCCACTCCAAACCTTATTTCACTCCCTTAGGAACATTCGTCCCCGAATGACACTAATATCTTTTGAAGGGAAAGGATAGACTCAATACTAGAAGCCCAACCAACAACAACATAATCAACATGCGTTACAAAGCAATCATGGAATTTGGGTCGGGTGATCGAGTTCGGGCGCGTGGGCTACTCCTTGAAACTTCAAAAATGTACATAGTCACTCCACTGCTACAAAAGGTATTTTGATTCATTTACCTAACTTTGAATTCTCGTTCATAGTTGAAATTAGGAATTAGGAAGTGGGTCTTTACCTTGGAACAAGAATTGCTGAAATTGCATGCTGGAACTTGTGTAGTTACGTCCATCGAAATGATACAGAGTGGTTGTTTCACCTTGTAGTCTATATAAATTGTGGGTATCTTTATTTTGTTAGAAATTCCAACTTAGGGTTTCGTACTATGGCTGAATAGAACAATAATTGTGTGAAAATGAAACCCTAGGAATGACGAATTTTACATGTGGGATGATGAAATTGCATGCCTGAACATGATTATGGAAATAAAAGTGTCTAAAATTTGTTCCTTGCAAAAAGACCTGAAACCTGTCTGAAGCCAACAGTACGAGACCTTGTTGACGGGCCGTCGATAGGGTCTGTCGACTGCTCCAACCTAAAACTGTCTAAGTCTTGAATGACGGAAGTGGACTACGGTCCGTCGATTGATCGACAGAACATTCTGCACATCCGTCGTTTCTATCAGAGAACCTATTTTCACTAAGTTCTAAAAATAAATCTAACTGTTAGACGACGAAATTGGACTATGGTCTATCGATTGATCGACAGACCGTTCTGCATGTCCGTCGTTTCTATCAGAGAAGACTATTTTTTTTCCTAATTGAATAATTCTAAGTGTCCAACCACTGACCCTATCGACAGACAATCATTTGATCGATGGACCGTCGATAATTCTTGTCGATCTGAAATTCACTCGGCCCTATGTTTACTGAGTGTTTCATAATGTTTGTTTTGGACTAACAACTACTCTACACGTACTATGGCTCCCAAGAAAGACATCATCTACTTAAGGGGCAAGTTCAAGTATGTTGCCCCGTCTCATCGGATGATTGTAGACTCTGACAATGAGCATGACCCAACCTACATCCCTCCGAGCGCCACAACCCCCACTGCAGCTCCAAGAGTCACAAGGAGAACCCCCGGAAGGTGACTCCTGGCGTAGTCAATGCCTTTGAGGAGTGCACTGACGGGATCACCAACCCTTGAAGGGGACTCAGCGTCTGGGCCTCAGACTGCTTCCGCCTCAAGGTCGACCAAATCTTCTGGGTCGAAGGCGGACACTGCCTCCGGTTCTTCTTCTCATGGAGCCACTAGGTCAGAGGACTACGATCACCAAGCCTCGTCTAATGAGGCTACTAGCTCAGAATTTGCACCCGCCCCCAAGTAGATGACCCCACACCTGTTGTTGAGGAACATAACGTTGGTGTGTGGATAGACCATATCAGGTGTATAGGTACACCAAAATGCTGAATAAAAAGGGGGTGATGACTCGGTTAGTAACGGTGGAGCGCCGAGTCCTCACAGGGAGTTTTTACACAGTCCCCAAGGTGCATAGATTGTTCAACCTGCACAAGTTCTAGTGGATGGCTTAGAGTTTGGGATCCTACATCGAGGAGATAGTCAACGAGTTCTACGCTTCCAATGTGGCTACTCTCAGAGGCTCCATAGATAGGCGGGCGAGACCTACCAAACAGGATCCACTCACCTCAGTACTAGTTTGGGGCTGCTGGGTTGATATTTCTGAGGCACCATCCATCGTTTTCAATACGGTCCCACCACTGGCAAGCAATGGGCCCGAACTACTCCAAAAATCTACTACATGTGGAGAGTGTAAGGAGTGGTGAATTTCAGAGGACCAAAAAATAGCGAGAGACGATTAAGAGATGGTTGGCTCAACATCTGGCTATCGATGCTAAATTATTCTGGTTGCTGGTCCGACATCGACTTTCGCCCACAAACGTTGATAATTTCCTCACATGGGATAGGGCAGTGCTGGTAGCAGGATTGGAGATAGACTAAGCTCGGGTGTTGATATCGGTGATACATGTGAGGGATTTCAAGACCTCTACTACTTACCCCTTTGCTTTTCTTATCTTCCAAATATACAGGAAATATGGAGTGACAATTTGGCACAATAAAACGCTTCGTACCCCGAAGGGGACAGTGGATATAGGCCTCATAAATGATAAGGCCAATGTAGAGGCACCACGGTTAATGATAGGGTCACTACTGAAGGTGACCCAAGTGTTGATGTTATGGGTTCCGGTAAACCTAACCCACCCACATGTTGATAGTTCTTCGGCGCGTTGCGCCACATGTTTTCTTCACCTACCACCCTATCCTTTTTATTTTATTCCATTGGGGACAATTGCATGTTTTTTTATTGGGGGTGGGTTAAAGTGAAAGTGAGTGGTAGGGTTAAGTTTGAGTAACCCAACTCACAATCCTCTCTTGGGGTTTTCCTACCTGTCTTCTTTTCCCCCAAGAGACTGTTGCTTTTCTATTGAACCGGCATGTTGTAATTTGTACAAAGTAGAAAAACATGAAAAATTAAGCATGATGGCTGATAAAATGATACCCCTTCCTGGATATTGCTTGCATGTATAGTTGAAAATAAGTTGAATGTGTTGTCTCTAAGCATGACATAGATAGGCACCCACTGCATGACCTTCAACTAACACCTAAATTGGGAAAGCTGATAATCTGATAGTGTAATGAGGTACCAAGAGAGTGTGAGGAGATTTGAGTGTTCAACAATTGGTACCTAACTAGAACTTGCCTGGTTAGTCCTGCGAAAGAAATCTGTGTTAGATGCTAGGAAGTGATCAAATGCCTTTGTCGAAATAGCCTATTTCTAGTGTAAAGAAAGATAACAAAATGAAAAAAATGTCCCTTGTTGATCCAAGTTTGTTGAGCCTGTAATAAACCATTTTTTTGCCAACTCACCTCCCCAAGGTCTAATGTTTTGGACCCATTCCATCCTTTGACATGTGCACCTCGACTTAGGCCAAAATCCTAAGTTGAGGGTGGCTAATGCAATAAATAACCTCGTCTTGCCCTGACCCAACTTTTGGCATTGTGCACCTCAACTCATGGAAAACCAGTGAGTTGAGGATGGCTATTATGATTAAGGACCCACAAATGTGTATGAAAAAAGTTGGATGTTAAAAATAAAAGAGAAACTGAGCAAAATATGTGACTTAGTGAAATATCAATTGATTTAAAAAAGAAAAAATAAAATAAAAGAAAGAAAGGAGATTTTAATGAGAAAAAGATGCAAAAGAAGGAAGAGTCACATCCAAAAAGGGAAGCAAGGTAAAGAAGAAAATAGAAGAAAAATAGGGTGTCAAGGGTAATGAAAAGAGGTAGGAAGCTTAGCGGTAATGTCAAGGAGGTCAAAAAGTCACTAAAAATGTACCCAAATATACCATAACTGACCCTAAGACTACGTTACAAGAGAAGAAAGCCCTACTATGATCCTAGAGTCTAGTGTGGTGAACCTAAGAAATGAAAATAAGGGCAATCCTATGGCGAAGAGTACTAACTATATTTGAACTTGTTCTTGAGCGTGAGTGTGGAAAAAAGATCCGTGTACCCAAATTCATGATCACTGGGTGAAAAATTAAGATTTTTTTAGAAGTGACGGCACTAGTTGCGGTATCGGAAAGTTGGTACCTCGGTGAGAGGCAAAATGGTCGAGGTCTCTAGGCATGGTGAGTTTGTGGCATGATGTGATCCGCATGAGTTAGTCGTTCAACCTAAGAAAGTGAGCATGCACTAAATCAAATAATGACTTGGGGTTGATAGACATGTGATTGCTAGAGCTTAAACGCGTATACTTTTGTACAAATATTGTTTTGAGTCATTGTGCGTCGCTTGAGGACAAAAAACAAATTTATGTTGGGGGTGTTGATGTACCGTGGTCACACAATGTTTTCAATGCATTTTTCTTAAGAGTTGTGTGTGTCTAGAGCCTTTTTCTAATAGTTTTAACATATTTTTATGCTTTTTTGTAGTAAAGATATTCAGTTTGAAAACACAGAAGGCAGATGAAAAAGTACAGAAGATGACCTACGAAGACCATCGACGGCCCATCGTTCATCGACGGTCCATAGGTGGTGACCATCTATGTGCACTTCAAGATAAGGGAGAAGATCAGGGAAATCTAACTAAGTGTGGAACAACGAGAGCATAAGACGGTCCATTAATTGATCGATAGACCGTATTGGTGAACTGTCGATTGGTTCAAAGAAGGTTCCAATACCTGACTTTTCAAGATTCTAAGTGTGGAGCGACGGAGGAGCATCACGAACCGTAGATGAGTCTAAGGATCATACTGCAGGTTTATCGTTTAATTCAGAGAACATGCTGAGCTGATGAAGAAAAATAATTCAAGTCTGGACGGATGGAGGAAAACGACGAAACGTCGATCGTCTATTAAAGCCGCGTCAACTGAACAAACTTTTCTTATTTTAATTCTTTTTTCTTTAGGACAATTTTTTCTATAAATAGTGGATTAAAACCTCATTTTTGAGGTTAGAAACTCTTAGTATTTTTCTATTTTGTGTTGGAGAGCATTGGTTGCAAACTTTTTTCAATAAATCAATTTCCGGATTCGTGTTGAAGGATTTTCTTGCAATTTCAAGTTGAATTTCTTGGTTTCTTCTAATTCTTAAGTTAGTTCATGAATTATTTCTTAAAAACTATGAATTGTAATCTTGCTTGCATGGATAACTAAATCCACATCTAGGTTTGTGGGAACCATGTGTAATTAACAAAGTAAACCTAGCAAATAAACAATTCTCAAGTAGGTTCTTGCATGCATTGATAATTCTTTCTCTTAGAAGTCTTTTTAACGAGTGCACACGTTAGAAATTGCCTTGTTGCTACATGTTTGACCAAGGATGAAGGAATAAGAAAAGAATTATCAACATAGATTTAGTGTGATATTATCTAATATGCTAGTGTAAATTGGTGCGAAGTAATAACTAAACCATACATCGATTATGATGTATATTATGAGGTAATAGTAAGGGTTAGTAAATTATAAATATGTAGCCGGACCAAGGTGCGGGGTGAAATTTTCTAGTTTTCGACCAAGGAATTAAAGATACCTAACATATCACTTTGCATGTAATACACTAGGAAAGAATTGATGTTACTAGGATTAGCGCATTATGAGCTTATGGGGAACACATTCTTAGTTATTTTTATTAATTTGTATATAATAAATACTTAGTTCAAAGCTATTTTTATTGCTTTTATTTATTTCAATTTAAATCCCCCCATTTTTATATCACGACTATCGAGTTAAATATTTGCTATTGATAATATTCTTTCATATTATCTGTGGGATCGACCCCAACCTACTAGTTGGGTTCTCTACTTGAATATGACCACTTATACTTCTTTAGGGAGGTGTAATTTGAGCATATCACCCATGATGTTTACATGGTTTGTGGAGGATTGAGTTAATATGAACTCGTATTCCCTATAGGTGCTCAATAATACTCCGAAAATATACTTCTCTCATGTGTGTTTAAAACAAAATTCTTTCTTTGGTTTGAGATAATTAATTAAAACTTTGTTCAAAAGCTCTCTTCGAATTGATTTTCCCTTTCTTTCTCAAATGTAAAACATTTGTAAAGATTTTGGGAATACATGGTCCTCATATACATATTTTAAGAAATTAAATTCAATATTTACTCTTTACTCCTTATAATCTTAAACTTTAAGTCTTAAAAGAAATTAAATCATTTGGAAAAGACTTTTGGAAAACTCTAAGAACTCTTCTCGACTTGACTCTTACATCTCTTGACTTTGATCTTAACTTTTCTTGAATTGGATTATGTATTGAAGGTTAATGAACTACTATTTATGGATTATTTCATGATGATTAGACGTATCTTAGACTGTTAAAATAAACTAGAAAGCATAGGTACATTGATATGGAACTAGTGAGAAAGATGGGGAAGAAATGGAAAGAACTGGCGTCCCTGCTGTGGGGCACCAACAGTTACAAATCAAAGAATGACTTGGGTCGCTCTGGCTGGTGCGGCGCCTCATATTTAAAATTTCAAAGACCCCCTCTTGCGCCTTTGAGAGGGGAAACACCCCAGGACCTTCCCTAAGTGCTCCCCGACTTTTCTTCTTTGTTTTTCATCTTTAAACCTTCTTATTTAACTTTTTTCTTTCCCAATCACTTTGAATCAATTATATGTTCAATGTATCAAAGATTCAACTCCAAATCAAACCTAATTACATGAATCTGGATCAAAAATATCCTCAACTCTTTCAATGAATCAATAACCCAAAGGAACTTCAACAAATCCATGAAGAATTCAATTTCAAAACTTTCGAAGACTTAAATTTGCTGAATTAAAATAGGATTTGCTTATGGGTGAACTAATCCAATTTTATATGATCTCACATTCGTCGAATTGCAAGATGTTATATTTTCTTTTAAAGATGATATGTAGAATACATAAAAATATGTTTCAACTTTGTGGCCTTAAAAATAAGCCCCACCTCCGAGAAAGAATAAAATTGTATATTAAACACCATTGTTGGTTCCCAAGTTAACCCTCATCTTAATTAACTACAAGCGAAAAACAAACTCAAACATACATAAGCATCAAATTGAAACAAACGTATGAAAATAGTTTACTGAATCTCAAAACGGAGCTAATATACCGAGTATGGAACATAAGTTTTAAAGGAAGCATCTGAAATAGAAAGATTATCCGAAACTGTGTGTCTTTGAAGACTCTACTATGCATACACTAGTGTCGGGACAAGACTCAAGACTACTCAAAATGTTACTAATAATAACAACTCATAAAACTAGAGTCCTCCATGAAACACACTCAAAATGAATTAGGATGAACTAGAGCCTCACATGTGTTTTAAGAGTTGATAACTTGTTAATTTAATTTGTAAATGAGTTTATAGGTCAGTTTGGTTGTGTTTGAGGTCAAACGTCAAGAAATGGCCAAGGCATTTGGAGACTAGTTGTTTTTGTGCTAGTTTCTTGTTACGTGTTTTGGTTGAGTGTTGATGTGTTGTTTGAGGTCTATAGTTAGTGGCATAACCTAACACCAAGATGGAAATGTTTAGGGTCAAAATATTTGGGTACGAACCCCACAGGACCACCCTAAGGGTCCTTGAGGAGGATCCAAATACATGGAGAAGAAGCTGCCATGGGTAGCACGACCAGTAGCTCGAGGGAGTTTGTCAGCCACGCGAGATAGCTCCAGCCTTGATAAAAATGTGTATACGCATCATGGAGACTATTGCGGATCCTTCTGTCCCAAAATTTAATTTCGCAAAACTTGAGGGAAAACCTCCAAGATAGGAACTTGTTCCGCGACGGTAAGTTTTAAAATAAAAGTTAAATTAGACTTTCATTTGAAGATACAAATAATGTAGGGGTGTTTTGGGTATTTCGGGGGTGTATTATATACTGATTTTAACTCATTATACACCCATTCCCAATCCAAAATACAATCACCCAAATAAAAAATCCTAATCTCCCAAAAACTCTCTCAAAAACTCAAGGAAGAAGATGAAGATGGAGATGGAGCTAGGATTGAGTTTTAAGAGCTTTTTTCTTCAAACATTAGTGGGTTTTCTTTTAATAAGGTATGGGGACTCTTTATATTTGATTACTCTTTCAATCAAAGAGACAATTCAAAGTATTATAAAAAATCCTAAAAAAAACAAATTTCGGTTCTATGCATGGGTTCTTGCATGAAATTGTTTGAAATTGTAATTTATGTTGTTATAAACGATTATTGATTGTTTTAAGAAACGAAATCCTTGAACCTATGTCTTCTAAAAGTTTCTAAATTTCATCATAAAGTGGGTTTATTAATTTTTAGTGATGGTTATAGATTTGTGTTTGAATTGGTGTGGGCTATTAATATACGGTATTATTTATGTTGAAGTGGGAAGAATTGGTATTGAATTGAATGATATTAGATTTATGTTTATTATTAGATCATGTTTAGCTTAATTGCATAGTTTAATTCTACTATAATCTATGTTACTCTATTGTGAAATTATGGAGAATTAAGTGGTGGTGATGGTGGCTTTTGGAAGAAGGTAAGTTGAACTAATACCCTTACTAATCTTGATTTGATAATTGAATTTCTCTTCTGTTGTATGGTGCACTGAAGGTGGTGGTAATTAATTATTACATATGTTATGATCATGGCCTTGTCGGCATTATTCTATGAATTGTGACAGTGTCTTGTTAGGGTGTATGTGAAGGTATGATGTGAGGTCGGTTGTGTGAAGTTAATGTGGTGATGTATAATGTGCTAGGGCATATATGAATGTATAAAGTGAAGTATATGTGATATATGTGTGATCTTGTCTACTGTGGGCATAATGTAATAAATAGTGTATTTCTCTAATGTTTACATGTGATGATGACGGACAATGAGGGTCCTTGTATGTTTATATGGTGTCTTGTTTAGTTAGACCTATTTGTCCCTACTTGATACATATATGCTTCTAGATTATGAACTCTTGGACTTGGTAGACTTAGATGCCTTCTCTTTGATTTATGAAAGTTATATGAATGTGATCTCTTGACTTTGTAGGCTTAGACACCGTTGTCATGTATATATGAATGAATGAATGTCTAGAATTCGTAGACCTATGTTGGTGCGCTTCCATAAATGAATGAAAGTCTAGGATCGGTAGACCTAAAGTAGGTAACCTTCTATGAAAGACGAACATGAAACCTTGAGTAAGAAAAGAAGGTTAATAATGAAGCCTTGAAGCGGTAGACCTTAATGGTGCCTTCTTCTTGAGTGGAACGATAGAGTTAGAGGTAGGTGGGATGGAATGACATAAGAACTATCTCTAAGGAAGTCATAACAACTGTCCTAAATAAGCCTTGATTGGCAGATCCTTGTGATGCTCTTCTTGGTAATGGTATTGTGAGTCGATAGGCTTAGAAATGACACCCTCTCTAATACACTAGTATGAATGAACTACATCTATGAGAAACAAGGCAAAGCACCAAAAGGATTTTCTTGTGGTAGAAGATCTACTTGAGAATGGGAGTAGAGTACAAATAAGCCCTTGATATCCCCTAAACCATGTGCCAACATGGGATGTTTCCTAGTCCTACACTTGGAAAGTATAACTCCTCCACAGAGTAGGATGGACTCTAGATTCTACACCTAGCTAGTATGGTCAATGTCGGTTAATGCGTATTCTCATCATGTGGGATGTGCACTCTAGTGGTTGGATAGCTTTTATGACGTGTAGGTAAGAGTATGTGATGCTATCTACATATGGCATGAGTAGGCCTTGAAGATGCGAAAGTGAGTTCTTAGATATTCTAAGACCATTATGTGAAGTACCCTAATTAAATGATTGACTTCCAAATGACTTAAGTAAAGAATGTTCACCTTAATGTTATCATGTCGAAGTAGAAAGGTTCTTATCTAGGGTGGCTTTGAGGAAAACATAGGTGTGCTTGAAAAGGTTATATGGGCGGCCCTCTCATTCCTACCTAGGTGGGTCTTAAAGTAACATTTGATATATGGTCTAAATGATGGAATGCTTATTTGATGAATATGGCTATGTCTTGTGTTATATGTTGATGTTACTTCAAAATGACTTTGTATGTGAATGTGTACTTGTGTTGTGTCTCTCAAACTCTTATGATAAAGGTTTTATTAAAATGACATGAAAACATATTTCTATACGAAATATCCCTTTTAGCATGGTTTTTCCATGGTCTCCATACTTCGTACTTACTTATGCTTACCACTTTCTTCCCCTTTTTGACTAAAGTGTATGGATTGCATATGTTATATGCTATGGAGGTTGATTAGGTTTCTAAGTGGTTGAAGATCAAGACTTGGTGAGTCCTCATAGATTCGAGGAAAATACCTACATGTTCATTTTTATGTCTTCTAGTATTTCTCTAAGTTTTGTATGGGCTTAGTCCCAATGTTGTACTATAAAGTATTAGATGTTTTTTGAGACATAAATATTGTAGAGTTAAATGTTTTAAAAGTATTCTGTTTGCTTTTTAACGAAAGTATTCTTTGTGTGTGAAGAAAGTTTTAAATTCTTACTTATTTTTTGAGTGTGGTATTTAATTAATGATCCATGTGGCTTGTATGAGACTTTCGAAAGGTCGAATATGCGGTGTTACGACTGAGGGAGGGGGGTGCTCCCAGGTTGTTACAAACATGGTATCAGAGTATAAGGTTTTCGCTATGGTCATAGGTCCTCTCAAAACCACATCTAGTAGAGTCTTGTTAATAATGTGAATCGCGTCACATTATGAATATGATGATGTTGGGTTTTAAGAAACTTCACTTCTTCATTCTTCTAATCGTGCCTAAAAACTTTGGCTTATGATGTCTTTCCCTTGTTCCTTATATGATGGTCCTTAGAGTGTGGCCTTTGGGAAGTATGGGTGTAACGGTTGAGGGAGAGAAAAAGGTTATTGTTGATGCCAACTATGTCTTGTAAATTAATAGGTGTGAAATGGTAGATTGTAATGATGACTTATGGTTTAAATGGGTTGCTTTATGATGGTGTGTTTTGTTTGTAGAATCCGGCTTAGGTATGTTGTATTGTGAGGTAGTATGAAGGAGAAGGTGAAATGTGGTGGTAGAAATGTCTAGGTGTGATGAGTAAGAAGGCTAGAGGTTATTTTTGTCCGATCTTAGAATGGAAGGAGGTGATGTTTGAAAGGGACTGTATAAGTTTCTCCTTAGTAGGGGGAGGGGATATGGTGGTTAAAGGATAAGGATTCTGAGAGTCTTTGATGTTCATGAGTTAGGCTTGGTTTATGTTGTTGTTTCAAGAGGTTTAGTGAATTGAAGAGTTTGGTGAGAATGGTATCAGTTAGGTTGATGGTTTCTTGATTGAGTTTCTTGTGGTATGTTCATGTTGACTTTAGATGGGTTTCTCCCAAGTGGGGGAGTATGGTGAATAGTAAGGTGGTTGGGAGTGAGATATCCTTATATTTTCTTTATGTGCCTATTCAAGCCTAAAGCTAAGAGTCCTTGGTAGCTTGATTCATCATATGGAGTCTTTTGTGGAAAAAAATGAGTTTCCAAATATTCTCCTTACGTTATTCATGTCTTAGTTGAAATCTTGTTCATGAAGAAAATGATTTTTCAAAAAGGAAGCTATATTCCTCATCTTGATATGCATCTATAATGAGTTGTCAAAATGTTGCATGAGTTAACTTGTTTAACATACCTAATGTGTTATTGAGAAGTTTAATATTGAACATTTTCAAGAAAATTGGTTGAATGTACCTTATTTAAAATGTTGCATGATTGTGCTTTGATGAGAAATTTCAGTATGTTCTAAGTTATGTTTAAATGGTCATGATGTGGCTTGGAGAAGGAATTTCCTCCAATAGCATGAGAAATAGTATAGAATGATGCATAACGAGTTGGTAGATGTGTTTCTTCTTGCTTGAATTGCATGAAGATGTAGGGGAATTTTATGTGAAGTTGATGTTTCCTTGTGAGTTTGGTGCATTGACTATGATGTTGTATGTAGTGGGCTGCTAGTGAATCATTGAGTCTTTAACAGTGTTTTAATGTCATTTGAGGACGAATGTTTTCATAATGGGAGAGTATTGAAATGTCACGACCCGCAAGTACCCCCAGAAGTTAGGGAGCACCCTTGAATCGGGACAAGGCGTACTTGACCCTTTGGGTCTTGTACAAGCCCTTTAACTATCATTCATTGCATAAGACATGAAAAGTAGTGTGGAATTTACAACTATTCACAACATTTAATATAAAAAGGAATTCTTTCATAAATACTAAGAAAATCTCATCGTCATAAGCCAAACTTAAAGACAATGCATAATATCTTACGTGCACGGCCCTTTTACATTGAATAAAATACATAATAAGTAAAGATAGAAACTAAGAAAATAGAACTATGCCCTCGAATATATGAGGACATATTTAGTCTTGAGAGAATCTTTCCCAAGCTTCCTTCTAAACTTATCCTTGCTTCCAAACTTATACTCATAGAGTACAGAAAATTATGGGTTAGTACAAACAATGTACTAAGTATGACATATGAAAAACATGCAAAAAGGGACATTTTAGTATAAATAAGCTCTCATGCCAAATAAGTAAAACTAGGGGTGCCAAAAATGAACCCAAACATCAGTAACCCGCCCATCCCTCCCAAAATATTATGGTTTAGGCTCAAGATAATTTGAATTGGGTGCAATCTCAACCCATTCAAGCTTAACCCATATGAAAAGAATTCTCAATTGAGCCCAATTCATTCTCCAATTTCAACCCGTTTTAATTTTTTTTATTAAGATATGTTCCTTTATTGAAGGTATAAATTATTATCAATTTAACATCTTTTTGGATTTATCCATCCATTTGTTATTATATTAACAAACAATTCTTGAGCGAAAATTTAAATTGTGATTATAGAAGTTAAATATCAATATGTTAAATTATTGGGATTTATCGGCCGAATTGGGCGGATGAACACCCAACCCGTTTTTTAGCACATTTGAGCCCAAAGTAAACTTTGGGGGGGGGGGGGTCAAGACCCAACCCGATTTCTATTCAACCCATTGTAATATTTCCAATTTCAACCCAACCCGCCCATTTGACACCCCTAAGTAAAACCTTCATGAATATAGAAGTAAAACAACATAAGAATCATCATTTAACGCTTAGAGAAGGACTTCCATAATTTTAACAAAAAGAGACACTTTACAGTAAGCTTTTCAAAATTTACAGTAAACTCTTGTAACATTACACTGAACCAAATTAACTCCAAAACAGTGAACTTCCAAGGTCAAACAAAGAGGAAATAAACTTATTTCCATAGGATTTTCCCTAAACAAGGCCATCCCAAGAGTCACCAAGGCAAGACATGAAGGGATTCTCCTCTCAATCCCTACAATACGCACCTAAATGATCCGTAAGACAACCTATTATAGTCTTACTCCACCCGGGAGAACAAGTCCACACCTAATAACAAAACATTAGAAGAACACTCAAACACACCACATAAGACACACCAAGAATTCCCTTTCGGAATGCATACTTAGTGCAATGAGTAGACGGCGTCCCATTCCACCACCTACCCTAAGTAGTACACTCTTTTAGAAGACTTAGATCACACAATTCATATAAGACACACCAAGACTTCCCTTTCGGAATGCCAACCTAGCGCAATGGATAGATGACGTCCCATACCACCACCTACCCTAAGTAGTACACTCTTTTAGAAGACTTAGTACATTTTTTGTGGGAGGCTAGCTTAACCGACATTGACCATGAGAGATAGACATGGAATCTCGATATTAACCCTTATCGGATGAGGGATGCCCACATTCCTAGAGTAAGGTCATTCTCTTAGCTTTTAAATGGCTTTCCCAATAGCTAAACCTATTTGGGCGCATAATTAATGGATAAAGAGATTGCTACTAAGTAACTCATTATCTACTAACGAGGAGTACTCATCTCAAGAGGTACCTTGGAATACAACATATCAACTCACGAAGTGTAACCACCTCTTCTTCATATCCTCTCGGTGCTAGGCATAACTCCCCACAAAATCTCAATATTATAAACTATAGGTTAAGGATAACTAGTGAACACCACATTTCAACTCATGAAGGCCATTCATCCTCCGACCTGTCTTAGAAATCTCATTAGGATATAGTGAGGTTACTACTAAACACTTCATCTCAACTCACTAAGAGTGTCCACCACAAAACTCCCCTTCATACTAGACTTAGCTTCATTCATTCATTCAAGCGTGTGTGTATACATGTGAACACACTTTGCACGTAAGTATCATTTCATTTACATTAAATTCTAAACATGCTTAGATCATCATTCATCATGTCTTACACACTAGCATACTCAACATATACACTTCCCGCATTTAGGCAAAATCTAAGCAAAACATACAATTGAAGCTTCATAATACACATTACAAGAACCACATTCATTATCACTTCATTTCACACATTAGGCCTTTAAAGCCACACTTACAATACATAATAAGTATAACCAAATTCATCAAGTAAAAATGTAAGACCTCGAAAATGACATAGGTTAACTAGAGCCTAACATGTTGGTATTGGTGTTATAAGGTCCTAAATATGTTTAATATGTGGTATAGAGTCAATAGCTAAAGTATTAGAGGTGTTAGAAGTCAAACGTCAAGGGACGACTAAGACGTTTGGCGACTAAGTCACCTAAATCTCTCTTATGTGGTTCTATGTGTTTATGTGTGTTTCATGGTGTTTTAAGGTTCTTAATAGAGTTAATATATCATGTATAGTCAGTGGTTAAAGTTTCGTGAAGCTTGGAGGTCAAACGATCAAGAACGTCCAAGGTGTTCGAAAGATATGCCTTGAGTCGACCTTGTACTTCTAGGCAAGTTTCGTTGAGTTTTACGTGTTCGTTTTAAATAAAATTCATGTGAGAGGTGTTAAAATTATAGATGATCATTTTTGGGTTGGAAACGTCCGGGAAATTATCCCAAAGGACCATAGAAGGGTCATTGAGGAAGGACCCAAAACTGATGTGCAGGCAGTCCCAGGCAGCCTTGGCGACGGAGCTGTCAACGGCCAGTAGTGGCTGTGACGCCCCGTCACAAAGGTATCGTCGTGGGGGACTTGTTCAAGGGTGTATAGTGGACCCTTGTCAAGCTACTGGAGCTTGCAACGAAGGTACATGATGGTCCGTTTCACCCGTGACGCCCCGTCATGGGCAGGTCGTCGTGGGCCTTGTCTCCTGCGCAGATTTTTCTGCCAAGTCAGAGGTAATTTGGTAAATTCACCCCACTTCCAAATAACAGTTTAGGCGGTTTACTAAGGGTCTTATGGGTATTTTAATTAACTATATAAGTAGTTAACACCATAAAGACTTCATTCTTCCAAATTGAAAATCCAAAACTCTTAGAAATATTCCCAAAACCTCCATTGAAGACTCCATTGAAGAGGCAGCTTGGTGAGGGGTTCTTGAGTGGAAATTCTTCATCAAAGTGAAGAATTATCATCCTTGAGGTATGGCTTTTTATACTTTAAACTTATTTCATCAAGGAGCCCAATCCTCAAAGTGTTTTACAAAGTTTTCTAAAGTGAATTGTCCAATTTCGGGATTCTACCATGGGTTCTTGCATAAATGATTTCTAAACATTGAATTATGATCTAATTGATATTGTATTGATGATTTCAACATAAATTACCTATGAACCCATGTGAATTGATAAACCCTAGTTTTGACTACTTTTTGGGTTACTTGATATTAAGCTAATGTTGATGAATTGTTGTGTAGTTTCTTATGGGCTTTCTAATGATATAAGAATTGTGTTCAATTGATATTTAATTGATATTATATTGTTAAACCTAGATTGAATTGATGTAGATTCATTGAGTTTTATGGTTATTGCTTTGAATTATTGTTCATGGCCATGGGTAAGGGCCTTGTGATGTTGAATTGGTTGATTTGGCATTGAATTGAGATGTGGATAAGGGGATGAAGGTATGCTGCCCCGTTTTCATTAATTGGATATTAATTATACTTTTATATTGTTGTGATTGGTATGTTCCACTTATGGTGGCGGTGTTATGTGTTCTATTTGCAATTGATGTGGCCTTGTCGGCGTTACTTTATGCAATATTATGAGCATGGCCTTATTGGCAATTACTTGAAGTTATGTGGCTATTTGTGTAGTTGATGATGTGAAGTATGTCATTACCTATCTACATGTGAGGTTATATAGTCATGTATGTATTCTTCTGATTATGTTGCCTTAAGTGATCATGTTAGACTTTTGACTTGATATTATGAATGTAGTGTTAGGTTAAGTCTTGGTTATTCCTACTTGTATTTATGAGTCTAT
This sequence comes from Solanum sitiens, assembly GCA_016801875.1. Lineage (NCBI taxonomy): Eukaryota > Viridiplantae > Streptophyta > Magnoliopsida > Solanales > Solanaceae > Solanum > Solanum sitiens. The sequence goes on from JABWTJ010000029.1 coordinate 2,946,284, forward strand.
GTGGAGTATATTAATGATGTTATGATGATATATAGGATAACTTGAAGATGTTAGGTTGTTTTAGAAGTGTTTCTAGAATGACTTGTATTATGTGTTAAAAGTGAAGTATGTGATGCCTTGTCTTGGTTGACTTGTATCTTTTGCTTGATGTATATATGATTATGGATATGTGATGTCTTGATTTTGTGTGTTATAACTCTTAGTCTTGAATGTATGAATGACATGTGACTTTAAATGATGTTATGAGAGTCTCTTATGTGCAAACCTTGACTTAAGGGGAAGGTTAAGATTGATTGAAGTGTAAGCTGTAATGGTATCCTTCAAAGTAAAGGAATGATGGACTTAAGGTTAGTTAGCTGGAACGGCATCATATTAACACTTAGGAAAGTCATCATGAGCTTCTTATCGCCATTGTGAGGTAGCCCTAGTGGACCTTCCTTGGTAGGGTAAATGTAATTGGGTTATGAACTAGATATGGAACCCTTTTATGTAAACCTAATGTATGAAATACTCTATGAGAAATAAGGCTAGCACTGAGTCAGTACGGCAAGGGAAGTAGTTCTAGTTAAGTATGAGACTAGAATACAAAGAAGCCCTTCATATTCCTTAACCATGTGCCTACATGGGATGTGTCCAAGTTCTACCATTGGAAAGTAGAACAACCTCATCGGAGTAGGATAGAACTTCGGATTCCATGTCTTGCTACCATGGTCTATGTCGGTTATTGCCTATTCTCATCATGTGGAATACCTATTAGCATTAGATAAGTTTATGAGGTTTAGGTGGTGGTATGGGATGCTATCTAGACATTGCACAATAGACTTTGAAGGTGTTATGTGGAGTTCCTAGGTCTTTTCCAAGACCATTATGTGAGTGTCTTATGTGATGCTTTATGTGAGTGTCTTATGTGATGTATTTGTCTTAATGAACTAATGAACTAATGACCTATGTTAGTAACTATGTAAATGAAAGAGTACCTAATCTAAAGTGACTTAAGCATTCCTTAGCTAAAGTGTGAGGAGGACATGAAAGGATGGTCTCTTCATGTCTTATCTTTGGAAGTCTTGAGAATGACTCTAGTTAGGGAAGTTGGTTAATCTTGTTGACATGATCTAAACCTTAGGAAGTCTTAAGGACTATTTAGGTAATCTTGAAGAGGTCACTGCACTATGGACATTATCTTCTCGATTTACTTAAGTAGGTCTTTTGATAGTCTTTGGAAGGAAAATGTCTTATAATCTAAGTGTAGGTGTGTTTAGTGAGAATGATTCTATTTGAGGTAGTCTATAGGATCCCTTGTGTGTGTGTGTGATAGAGATTGTATGGGCAGTCGCTCCACACTCACTCAAGTGAACCTTGGAAATCACCTTTGGTAGATGAATCTTACATAGATGTTTATGATTGTTTTCTATGTATGCATGTGACTCATTGTAGGTAATCTTAAGGGTCGTTTAGGCACATCTAGAGAGGGTGTATGGGCGGTCTCTCTTTGTGTGACTTAAGTGAATCTGAGGATGAATTTAAGTGAGGGAATTACATGCTAGGAAGACTTAAAGTGAGGGATGAAATGCTTCACTGCAACAGTGAATTAATTCACTCAATATACCTCATTGTAAAGTGAGCTTTTAAATGTTATCTTTGGTTAATTATTATCTTATGTGTTTCTTAATTGCTAAATGATGTTCTTATGTTTAAACTATGATTTATAAATGAAAAGATGCATATTTGCAATAAAGTCCTTTTTCATGATTTTATGCATATAGCCATACTTAGTACATGTGGTTGTACTAATTCCATGCTTTATTTTCTATCTATAGTTCTTGGTAGGTGAAGAGCTTGTGAAGTGAAGACTTGGACTTAGAAGATCGTTCAAGAAGAAGTTAAAGTATGTCATCAATTGACTCGAGGGCATATGTCTTTCATTCTTTTTCTTTGAAGTATTGTAATAGACTATGTCTTTCTATTTTCGTATTGAAGTATGGGCCGTGTCCCAAAGTACTCTTGTGTCTTAAGATGATGAGATTGAGAGTTAGCATTTCTATTACTTTTATATGAAAGAGATTTTTTAAAGACTATATTATGTTTTATGAAAAGTTTTAATTCCGTACTATTTTTCACTATGTATATGAAATGAATGATATGAATGAGGCTTGTCTTAGAACTCTGAGAGTTCGACGACGCCGGTCGCAATCTGAGATTGCACCCTATATTCTAGGGTATGGTTTCGGGTTGTGACAAAGTTGGTATCAGAGCATAGGTTGGTGAAAGTAGTATTAGGTATCAAAAAGTCTTATCAAGTCACGTCTAGTAGAGTCTTGACCATCGATGTGAGTCGCGATACATCTATGGGCGAGAGGCTATAGGACGATAGTGTTTCCCTTTATTTCTACTCCTATGTTCGTGCGGTAGAGTTATGTTATGATTATCCTTCTTATGAGTTTCCTTGTGTTTACTAGGAGATGAATACTAGAAGAATGGCCGCTAGAAGGATGGAAGAGGGAAGGGGTAATGAGGAAGTTCTTCCCCAAGTTGAGCATGTTCCTCATGGTGGTCAAGGTGGGCAAGGTGGTCAAGGTGCTCAAGATGATCAAGTGCCTCCTCAAGGTGATCATGCTCCTAATGTAGGAGGAGGTGATGAGGTGCCAGAATTGTCTAATATGGTGATTGGAGAGGCTTTGCTTGCTTTAGCCCAAGCCGTAACGGCTCAAGCTAACTTGAACGTGATGCCTAGGGTTAATGCTATGGAGAGCACTATGTCATCTAGGTTGAGAGACTCTGTGAGGTTGAATCCTCCAATCTTTCTTGGCTCTAAGGTGAATGAAGATCCCCAAGAATTTCTTGATGGTGTGTACAAAGTTTTGAGTGCTATGTGGGTTACATCTAGGGAGAAGGCGGAGTTGGCTTCTTATCAATTGAGAGATGTGTCTCAAATTTGGTACACTCAATGGAAGGACAATAGACCGGTGGAGTCGGGTCCTATTGAGTGGGAAGAATTCAAGGAAGCTTTTCTTGGCAAGTATTTTCCCTGTGAGAAGAAGGAAGAGAAGGTAGAAGAATTTATCAATCTCAAGCAAGGCAATATGAGTGTTGAGGAGTACTTTTTGAAATTCTCGACTTTGTTTAGGTATGCACCTTCCCTAGTGACAAATTCAAGGGATGAAATGAGTCGCTTTGTGACGGGTGTAGCCGATTTAGTGAAGGAGGAATGTCGTACAGCTATGTTGCATGATAATATGACTTTGGCTAGACTCATGGTGTATGCACAATCAATTGAAGAGTCTAAAATTAGGAGGATGTCAAGGAACTTGAAAAGGAGTGTTGCTAGTAACCAAGTGCAACCTAGGTTCAAAAGGAGGGTTCAAACTCAAGATGGACCTAGTGTTCCTAAGAAGAAGTTTGAGAAGAGAGGTGGTTCTAGAAATGACAAACCTTTATGTGCCACTTGTGGTAAGATACATTATGGTGAGTGTTTATTGGGTACCGGTAGTTGCTTTGGATGTGGAAAGGATGGGCACAAAGTGAGAGATTGTCCAAACATTGCTTCTAGGAAGGAGGGCAAGAGGGTTGAGCCTAGTGTTCCAAAGGAAGATGCTCCAACTAAGAAGCGTTTCTATGCACTCCGGATTAGAATTGAGAAGCCGGGTGATGGTGATGATGATGTTGGTAAGTTCTTGTTTCTCTTTTGATAGTATGAGTTCCTTCTAAGTGGAGGAGTATGGTTTGTAGATGGGATAGAATTCCTTGATTTGTTGCATGTGCGTGATGTTTAGGAGTGTGGTTGAAATTGAATTTCATTTACTTCTTGCATTGTGTGATTGATGAAACTTTGAGCATGTTGTATGATGTGTTTAAATGATGTTATCTTGCATATTAGCATGTCTATATAAAGAATTGCCTAAAAATTTCTTTTTTGGAAAAGTTGTTAAAAATCACTGTTGCTTTATAAACTGCTCACTGTAATATTTTTGTAAAAATGGCTATTTTATTCTTTGGTCTAAAATTGTAGTAATGTGGTTAGAACTGATGTGTATGATGTTGAATATAAAATGAGTTTTTGCTATTTGGATTGAAGCATATGAGTTTTGTAGCATAATGAGTTACAAAATTATTTTCTAGTTTCTTGTTGTGTTGTGAATCTCTTGATTATGTGAAATTGATGTTTTCTTCTTGGTAATGTGTTATGTGGCTTGGTTATGTGCTAATAGTTGAGTCTCTAATGTTGGAAGTGTTCGGAGAGTGGCAAGTGTCATTCCAGGACGAATGTTGTCCAAGTGGGGGAGATTGTAAGACCTCGAAAATGACATAGGTTAACTAGAGCATAACATATTGGTATTGGTGTTCTAAGGTCCTAAATATGTTTAATATGTCGTATATAGGCAGTAGCTAAAGTATTAGAGGTGTTGGAAGTCAAACGTCAAGGGACAACTAAGACGTTTAACGACTAAGTCACCTAAATGTCTCTTATGTGGTTCTATGTGTTTATGTGTGTTTCATGGTGTTTTAAGGTTCTTAATAGAGTTAATATATCATGTATAGTCAGTGGTTAAAGTTTCGTGAAGTTTGGAGGTTAAACGATCAAGAACGTCCAAGGTGTTCGAAAGATATGCCTTGAGTCGACCTTGTACGTCTAGGCGAGTTTCGTTGAGTTTTACGTGTTCGTTTTGGGAAAAAATCATGTGAGAGGTGTTAAAATTATATATGATCATATTTGGGTTGGAAACGTCTGGGAAATTATCCCAAAGGACCATCGAAGGGTCCTTGAGGAAGGACCCAAAACTGATGTGCAGGCAGTCCCAGGCAGCCTTGGCGACGGAGCTGTCAACGGCCAGTAGTGGCTGTGACGCCCCGTCACAAAGGTCTCGTCGTGGGGGCCTTGTTCAGGGGTGTAGAGGGGACCCTTGGCAAGCTACTGGATCTTGTAACGAAGGGACATGACGGTCCGTTTCACCCGTGACGCCCCGTCATGGGCAGGTCGTCGTGGGCCTTATCTCCTGCGCATATTTTTCTGCCAAGTCAGGGGTGAATTGGTAAATTCACCCCACTTCCAAATAAGAGTTTAGGCGGTTTATTAAGGGTCTTATGGGTATTTTAATTAACTATATAAGTAGTTAACACCCTAAAGACTTCACTCTTCCAAATTGAAAACCCAAAACTCTTAGAAATATTCCCAAAACCTCCATTGAAGACTCCATTGAAGAGGCAGCTTGGTGAGGGGTTCTTGAGTGGAAATTCTTCATAAAAGTGAAGAATTATCATCCTTTAGGTATGGCTTTTGATCCTTGAAACTTATTTCATCAAGGATCCCAATCCTCAAAGTGTTTTACAAAGTTTTCTAAAGTGAATTGTCCAATTTCGGGATTCTACCATGTGTTCTTGCACAAATGATTTCTAAACATTTAATTATGATCTAATTGATATTGTATTGATGATTTCAACATAAATTACCTATGAACCCATGTGAATTGATGAACCCTAATTTTGACTACTTTTTGGGTTACTTGATATTAAGCTAATGTTGATGAATTGTTGTGTAGTTTCTTATGGGCTTTCTAATGATATAAGAATTGTATTCAATTGATATGCAATTGATATTATATTGTCAAACCTAGATTTAATTGATGTAGATTCATTGAGTTTTATGGTTATTGCTTTGAATTATTGTTCATGGCCATGGGTAAGGGCCTTGTGATGTTGAATTGGTTGATTTGGCATTGAATTGAGATGTGGATAAGGGGATGAAGGTATGCTGCCCCATTTTACTTAATTGGATATTAATTATACTTTGATATTGTTGTGATTGGTATGGTCCACTTATGGTGGCGGTGTTATGTGTTCTATTTGCAATTGATGTGTCCTTGTCGGCGTTACTTTATGCAATATTATGAGCATGGCCTTATTGGCAATTACTTGAAGTTATGTGGTTGTTTGTGTAGTTGATGATGTGAAGTATGTCATTACCTCTCAACATGTGAGGTTATATAGTCATGTACGTATTCTTCTAGTTATGTTGCCTTAAGTGATCATGTTAGACTTTGACTTGATATTATGAATGTAGTGTTAGGTTAAGTCTTAGTTATTCCTACTTGACTTTATGAGTCTATGTGGAGTATATTAATGATGTTATGATGATATATAGGATAACTTGAAGATGTTAGATTGTTTTAGAGGTATTTCTAGAATGACTTGTATTATGTGTTAAAAGTAAAGTATGTGATGCCTTGTCTTGGTTGACTTGTATCTCTTGCTTGATGTATATATGATTATGGATATGTGATGTCTTGATTTAGGGTGTTATAACTCTTAGTCTTGAATGTATGAATGACATGTGACTTTAAATGATGTTATGAGAGTCTCTTATGTGCAAACCTTGACTTAAGGGGAAGGTTAAGATTGATTGAAGTGTAAGCTGTAATGGTATCCTTCAAAGTAAAGGAATGATGGACTTAAGGTTAGTTGGCTGGAACGGCATCATATTAACACTTAGAAAAGTCATCATGAGCTTCTTATCGCCATTGTGAGGTAGCCCTAGTGGACCTTCCTTGGTAGGGTAAATGTAATTGGGTTATGAACTAGATATGGAACCCTTTTATGTAAACCTAATGTATGAAATACTCTATGAGAAAGAAGGCTAGCACTGAGTGAGTATGGCAAGGGAAGTAGTTCTAGTTAAGTATGAGACTAGAATACAAAGAAGCCCTTCATATTCCTTAACCATGTGCCTACATGGGATGTGTCCAAGTTCTACCATTGGCAAGTAGAACAACCTCATCGGAGTAGGATAGAACTTCGGATTCCATGTCTTGCTACCATGGTCTGTGTCGGTTATTGCCTATTCTCATCATGTGAAATACGTATTAGCATTAGATAAGTTTATGAGGTTTAGGTGGTGGTATGGGACGCTATCTAGACATTGCACAATAGACTTTGAAGGTGTTATGAGTTCCTAGGTCTTGTCCAAGACCATTATGCGAGTGTCTTATGTGATGCTTTATGTGAGTGTCTTATGTGATGTATGAGTCTTAATGAACTAATGAACTAATGACCTATCTTAGTAACTATGTAAATGAAGGAGTACCTAATCTAAAGAGGCTTAAGCATTCCTTAGCTAAAGTGTGAGGAGGACATGAAAAGGTGGTCTCTTCATGTCTTATCTTTGGAAGTCTTGAAAATGACTCTAGTTAGGGAAGTTGGTTAATCTTGTTGACATGATCTAAACCTTAGGAAGTCATAAGGACTATTTAGGTAATCTTGAAGAGGTTACTGCACTATGGACATTATCTTCTCGATTTACTTAAGTAGGTCTTTCGATAGTCTTTGGAAGGAAAATGTCTTCTAATCTAAGTGTAGGTGTGTTTAGTGAGAATGATTCTATTTGAGGTAGTCTATAGGATCTCTTGTGTGTGTGTGTGATAGAGATTGTATGGGTGGTATCTCCACACTCACTCAAGTGAATCTTGGAAATCACCTTTGGTAGATGAATCTTACATAGATGTTTATGATTGTTTTCTAAGTATGCATGTGACTCATTGTAGGTAATCTTAAGGGTCGTTTAGGCACATCTAGAGAGGGTGTATGGGCGGTCTCTCTTTGTGTGACTTAAGTGAATCTTAGGATGACTTTAAGTGAGGGAATTACATGCTAGAAAGACTTAAAGTGAGGGATGAAGTGCTTCACTGCAACAGTGAATTAATTCACTGTACAGTGAATATAGCTCATTGTAAAGTGAGCTTTTAAATATTATCTTTGGTTAATTGTTATCTTATGTGTTTATTAATTGATAAATGATGTTCTTATGTTTAAACTATGATTCTAAAGAAAAGATGCATATTTCCAATAAAGTCCGTTTTCATGATTTTATGCATATAGCCATACTTAGTACATGTGGTTGTACTAATTCCATGCTTTATTTTCTATCTATAGTTCTTGGTAGGTGAAGAGCTTGGTAAGTGAAGATTTGTACTTAGAAGATCGTTCAAGAAGAAGTTGAAGTGTGTCGTCAATTGACTCGAGGGCATATGTCTTTTATTGTTTTTCTTTGAAGTATTGTAATAGACTATGTCTTTCTATTTTCGTATTGAAGTATGGGCCGTGTCCCAAAGTACTCTTGTGTCTTAAGATGATGAGATTGAGACTTAGCATTTCTATTACTTTTATATGAAAGAGATTTTTTAAAGACTATATTAAGTTTTGTGAAATGTTTTAATTCTGCACTACTTTTCATTATGTATATGCAATGAATGATATGAATGAGGCTTGTCTTAGAACTCTGAGAATTCGACAACGCCGGTCGCAATCCGAGATTACGCCCTATCTTCTAGGGTATAGTTTCTGGTTGTGACAAAACACCGCCACCAAGAAGGTTGACCATACCACTCAAGAGCAATTCAAACAGAGAGTTAACAATGAGACCAAATTACCATTCTTCCAAAGCCTTCACACCTATTTACAATTTACTCAACAATTAATCATAAAATAGACCTTAGGGCAGTAGATAAAAAAAATATCAATGATACGCTCAAATTACACTTTCTTACATAAGTATAAGCGGTCGTATAAAGTAAAGAACCCAACAAGTAGGTTGGGGTTGATCCCATGAGGAAAATAGTTTAGACTTAACTTCAATAAAGAATTACGTCTATTTAGTCAAGTCCTTTCAGAAAACAAGTAATTAAAGTTTTTTTTTTTGTGAAACAAAAGTTTTTAATTATTTCTAAGTAAAACAAGTAGAAAGATTAAAACATTGGTGTTTATCAAGTTGTGAGAGAAACTAGGGTGTAAGTGTTCCCCATAGGATCATAACGCGGTAATCCTAGCAATAACAATTCTTTCCTAGTGTCTTACATGCAAAGTGATAAGTTATGTATCTCTAAATCCTTGGTCCTGCATTAGAATTTCACCCCGTACCTTGGTCCGGCTACATGTGTCTAAGTTACTAACCCTTACCATTACTTCATATTAAGCATCATATTCGATGTATGTCTTAGTTATTAATTCGAACCAATTGAAACTAGCCTATTAGATAGTGTCCCACTAAATCTATTTTGATAATTCTTTTCCTATTAACTACCCCCTTGGTCCGGCAAGTAGAAATAGGACGATTTCTAACGCGTGCACTCGTTAAAAAGACTTCTAAACGAAAGAATTATAATTACATGTAAGAAACTATTCGAGAATTTTTATTTAGCTAGTTTTACTTTGTTAATCACCCATGGTTTCCACACCCCTAGTTGTGGATTTATTTACCCATGCCTAGAAGAACACAATTCATAGTTGATAAACAATAATTCATGAACTTACTTTGACACGTTTGAAGAATATCCAGAAATAACACTTGAAACAACAAAATTCACTTGAAAACTCAATTCCGTAAATTTGAATTAATTTCCCAAGTTGCAAAGTCAAATCTCCAAGTAGAAAGTATGAAAAATAATAAAGAATCCAACCCCAAAAACGAGGTTTTACACCCTATTTATAAAGACATTGTCCTAAAATAAAAGGAAAACAAATAAGAAAAGTTTGTCCAAAAAATGCAGCTTTAATTTGACGACCCCACAGATGGTCCATCTATAGAACGACGTATCATCGTCTGCCTCCGTTAGTCCAGACTTAGATTTTTCTTGAGCCTTCACTTTTGCATCATCTCTCATCCAATCGACAGACAAACAACACGGTCCGTCGATTCACTTACAGTCCGTCGATGCTTCTCGTCGTTCCATACTTAGCTTTACTTCAATACCGGGTACTGGACATCTCTCTGATATGATCAACGGTTTGCCAGGACGGTCCGTCGATGGACCGACTACCGTCGATCCTTCTGTAGCCCCATACTTGGTTAGAATTCCCCGAGTTGCTTCCAGATGCCTGAACCTTCAATCGACGGTCACCACCTACGGTCCGTCAATGGGACGACGGGTCGTCGATGGCTTCGTGGGTCACTTCTGCACTGATTGTTCACAGCCTTCTGCATTTTAATTTCAGACAACTTTCCTGCAAAAGACAGATAAAAATACATTAAAATTAATACAAAAAGGCCCTAGACACACACTAAACTTAAGGAAAAAGCATTGAAAGTACCGTAAAACCACGGTACATCAACACCCTCAACTTAAATTCGTTGTTTGTCCTCAAGCGACGCACTATGACTCACCACAACACTTTTGTACAAAAATATCCTCTTTTAAACTTTCGCAATCACATGCTATCAATCCCGACTTTTTCATTGCTTTATTGCATGCTTTTACTCTTAGGCTCACTAAGCTCATTCATGTGGATCAGACCATGACACAGACTAACCAGGCACCAAATCCTCTACTCTTTTATCTCTCGGATCAGACCATGACACAGACTAACCAGGCACCGAATCCTCTACTCTTTTATCTCTCACCAAGGTACCAACTTTCCAATATTGCAACTACTTCCCTCACTTCAAAAAAATATCCTCATTTTTCGCATAGTGATTTCAAAGTTGAGTATGAGGATCATTATTCAACACTCACGCTCAAAACAATTTTACACCTAATTGGTACTTGTCGCCATAGTCTTGCCGTTATTTTCACTGCTTTAAGTTCACCATATTAGACTCTTAGGTTCACGATAGGACTTTCTTGGCTTGTAACGTAGGCTCAAGGTCAGGTATGGTACATATGGGTACATTTTAGTGACTTGTGCCCTCCTTGACATTACGGCTAAGCGTCATACCGCTTTCATTGTCTATTATGCCCTACTTTTTCTTTTCTTTATCATATTTGCCTTGTTTTCTCCTTTTTTTCCCTTTTTGTGGAAGTGACTTCTTACTTTTTTTTTCTTCACCACTCTTTCTCTCTCTTTTTTTAAATCTCTTTCTTTCTTTTTCTTTCTTTATTCAATTGATAATTGTTTTGACTGAGTCACTTCTCTTGTTTGCTGCTTCTTTTCTTTTCCACATTCCTCTTTTCATCCCCACTCTTCGGGACAATAAACATAATAGCCACCCTCAACTTATGGCTTTGCCATGAGTCGAGGTACACAATACCCAAGGTTGGGTCATGGCCAAGAAGAGGTCAGTTTCTCCATTATCCACCCTCAACTTATGCTTTTGGCCTATGTTGAGGTGCACATGTCCAAGGAGGGACCAGGGCAAACACATTATACCCACGGAAGATGAGTTGGTGTAGAAACGAAAGGTCTCTTGTAAGCTAAAAATATGTGGATCAAAAGGGGATCAATTTCAGTTGGTTCTCTTTTACTTACGCTAAAGATTGGCTAATTTGAACAAGGTCCTATGATCCTTTCCTAAATATCTAACACAACTTCCTTTTTGCAGGACTAACCGGGCAAGTTCTAGCTAGGTACCAACAGTGGAACAATCAAATTTCCTCACAATCTCTTGACACCTCATTACCCTATCAGATTATCGGACACCTAGTTCGAGTGTTAGATTGAGTTTCATGCAATGGTACATCTTTATGTCATGCTTAGAGCCAACACGTTCAACATTTATTATACCTAATCATGCAAGCATTCTTTTAAAATGGGATATCATTCATATTTAGCCATCATGCTTCAGATTTCACATTCATAATTTGTACAAGATACTACACATGTCGGTTCAACAGTAAAGTAGTTAGTCTCTTGGGGTAAAAGAACACAGGCAAGAAAACCACCAAGAGATGATCGTGAGGTGGGTTACTCAGACTTCACCCTAGCACTCACTTTCCATTTACCCCACCCCCAACAAAAAAACATGCAATTTTCCCCAATGCATAAGAAATATAAAGATAGGGTTGTAGGTGAAGCAAACCCGAGGCGCATAGCACCGAAGATCAACAAGCAGGCAGGTCTGGTTTCTCGGAACCCGCTCCCTCTATAGTAGGGACACCATCAGTGGTGACCACAATAATATATGCACTTAGTGGTGCTCCTCTCAACAACCTCCAATCTGGAGCTAGACGCCTCAGCAGCTAACTCATGAGACCTCATCTGTCGGGCCTCCTCATCAACCAATGAGGCTCTCCTCGCAGCCTCCATATCTGTCCGCTCTTTATTCCTAGCCCGAGCCTCCTCACTGTCACTGGTGCGGCTGGAACAGTCCCTCTTGTCACGTTCACGTGGAGGAGGCAGCGGTGCAGTGGTGGTTGTAACATTTTGAAAACGTAAAACATGTCGTTAAGCCTAACATAGGTGTAGGGAAGTCTAGACACTGTTTTTTAAGGTTAGTTTCATGAAAATAGGTCACTTAGAAAGTTTTGGAACCAAAATATTTAAGAACGTCCAAGACGTCCGAATGTTGGTCCATAGAGGTGCTAGTGTGCCTTAGCCTATTTTACTAGTTTTTAAGAGTCGGAATTTAACAAAATCTGATAAAAGCCTGTGTAGCACGTGTTAGGGATGTTTCAGTTGAAACGTCCGGGTACGAATCCCCAAGGACCAACCAAGGTCCCTTGAGGAGGAACCTAGTGTTAGAAGCACCACTACCTGGCAGTGTGCAATCGACGGTAACGGAGATGGGCCACGTGTGGACAAATGAGGCATCGATGCCTCCGTTGTCCCATACTTAGAAATATTGAGTAAGCCCCTCACCTGCACAGTCTCTGAACTCAACGACGAAGTGGAGGACGAGAGGGGTAGAGCCCATCGACTCATAGACGGCCCGTCGTTCGGGGTCTCGTCTGTGAGGGTCGAGTTTGCTATCTAATTTAAGATGGTTTCATTTAATTAGTTGGAGGGTTAAGTGGTTTAATAAGTGGTTAAGTGAGTTTAATTAAGTTGATTTAAGACCCAATATAAATACTCCCAACCCTCAATATTCTAACACAACTCCAAAACAAATCTCTCTACCTTTCTCTAATTTCTCTCTCTATTGGAAGACTCCATTGAAGCTAAGTCTAGGAGGTGATTGGGGGCTGTAAAAGGGTGGATTCATATTCAATTTCTAATAAAGACAATATGGTATGGTATCTCTTCACCTTTGAGACCTTTTTCCTCAAAGGGTTCATCCAAATTGATTTCAAAAGTTAGTGATTTCTAATGGGTTTCATGCAATTCCGAAATTGATGTTATGGATTGAGTTGTTGATGTTTCTTATAGGATAATATGAGTTTATTAACATGTATTCTAACTTAATTGGAGTAATTGATGATGGTCTTGCCTAAATTGAAGAACATGTTTCCAAGTCCTTAACCCTAGGTTCTGTTCTTGACTTAGATTGTAAATTGTTCATTCAATTGACTGGTTTAGGGATTGAATCACTTGTATATGATGTTGATATGCTGTTTATGAACCAATTAGTATGATAATTAGTCTTTCATGCTAGTTGTTGATAGGTGATCTAGGGCATGACGAATTGACTAATCCTAAGCTTTGATCTACTATTGAATTGTGAAGTGGTGACTCTTCTATACTTGTGATTACTTTGGTTATTGAATGGTGGTGATTTGATGACCTTATTGGGTTGAAGTAAGGGTTGATGGTAAGACCTTGATGAAGGTGAAATTGTGAAGAATACTTGGTAAGTCTTGTGACCGTATCCTTTGTTTCAATTACGGTTAATTGTGGTTAAGTCAAGATGATTGTATTGGAGCTTGTATGTATAGGATTTATAGGTTGGTATGATGTTGAATTGAAATGTCTTGGTATGGTTGTGAGGTTGATTAAGATGTAAAGTAATAAGGGTGACTATGATTTCAAAATGTGCTTTATTGTTGAAAGGCTATACAGTGTTAACCTTACTTATGAGAGTTGTGATGAAAGGGTTTTACTCATGCAATTTGTATTGAGCTAGTATGAGGATGATTATACAAGGTCTAGACCCTATGACCTAAATTAAGTTATGATTGGTAAATAAAGATTAAAGACATATCAATAAGGGACTAGCTTAGCACTGAGTGATCTTGTATGTGAGAGTGTGACACTTTTCCACATAGGGAAGGTAGGGTTCACTACGGTTCTCACGGGATGGATAGCCTCATGAACCAAATAGGGTGTAGAGTGATATTTCCTATGATGCTCCAAATTCCATAACTATGTTGCCACCATAAAGCTACGTTTACGTTAGGTATTACCTTGGCCGATAGACCATCTTCCATTGGTGTATGGTTATGACACGGGATTCCACATTAGCTCATGTGGTCTATGTCGGTTAAGGCAAGTGTTCCCTAAACTAAAATTAATTAATGATGTATAGGCTAACTAAGGTGTCTTGAGAGGTTAGAGTTAGATTAGGTAGGGGTATGGGACTCTGCCTAGGTATTGCACTAGTTTGCCTTGATAGAAGCGTTAGGAGATCAATATTATGTTTGTAAATGATTATGAAAGGTAAATGACTTTATATGATGATTATGATGCTTATAGACATGCAATTGGTTCTTGTTGACTAAACTATGGACTTATGTATGATCAAGGTTATGTTATGTGAAGTAAGTTACTATTTGTGATTCTTGTTTGGTTACTTGATTAAGTAGAATTATGGGGCTTTACTTGGTCATTGCACTTGTGGCTTTATAAGGGTTATGTATGGTTGTATTGCTTTACTAGTTCACATGATTAACTCTTATTCATAATTGTAATATAATTTCTTGATGTTAGGGTTATGTGAGATTATCGGTTCAAATATGTGATAAGCATATTATTGCTTTGACTTGGTTAAGCATGTTTAGTTGGTTGGTCTAGTTGTTGATTGTGCATAAACTTAAGTGGCATGATTTTAACTAAATGTCCCTTTTTAGCATGTTTGATTGTTATATGTGCAGATGGTATCATACTTAGTACATGTGGCATACTAACCCCATTTTCTCCCTTTTTCCCAAACACTTTAGGTTCCGGTCGTTGAGGTTTGGTTTGAGGCGATTGAGAAGAAGGCTTGGATACTCTTATCATCCAAGTGGTAGGTACTCATTTTCCTGCGGATGATGCTGATATTCTACCTACGGATTGTCTAGCTATTATGACGTTTATGTTGATTCTATCTTTCATTTGAAGACAAAGTTGTATAAAGCCTATATGTGGCTTACATTTATTATTGTAGGGCTATGCCCATGTTGTATTGTCGTTTTAGATGGTTTATGAGATGAGACGGATTTTATGACTCTAATTCTATCTTATATATGTGTATGAAATAAAAGTAATCTTCATATACGAACGGGTCTATGTATACTCGATATTATACTATTATGTGTATGTAGAGGTCTATGTAAACCTCCGATTAGATATAGTTTAAAAGTTTTAATTTTTCCGCATAATTTAGCCAATGAATGTTATGATGAATGCTAAGAGGCTAGTCTTTGTCCTCAAAGAGGACGATGACGCTGGTTACGTCTAGGGGGTGCTCCCCGGATGTGACAAACTTGGTATCAGAACATGAGGATAATATCCTTGATAACTACGTCTGATTCAACCACGTCTATGTAGATTCGTACACATAATTGTGAAGCGCGCCACACTTATGAATAGGAATGTATATGATGCTTAGGAATCTCTCTTTTCTTGGAAATCCAAAGTCGTGCCTCTAGAGTAACTATTATGTGCTTTCGTCTTAACCTTGTACTTTTGGTTATAGATAATGAATACTCGGATGAATGTGGCTAGGAGGATTGAGGAGGAGGTTTCTCCTCCCCGTGTTGAAGAAGATCCTGCACTTGAAGAGGGGGTTAATGTTGAGCAAGTTCTGGCCAACCCTCCACCCTTGACGGATGGAGACATAAGGATTGCCCTTCTCAAATTGGCTCAAGCCGCCACTCTCCAAGCTCAAGCTATGACGGCCCAAGCCAATCGGGAGGTTGTTAACCGTGCCCCTCAACAAGTCTCTACTATGGCTTCTCGACTAAGGGACTTCACTCGAATGAATCCACCTACCTTCTTGTAACAACCCTAATAAATGGATATGCTAAGTAATGCTTAATGTGTCTAGAATGCCTACGATTAGACCAGGTTCACACGGATTGATGCGCATAGAACCAGACCTCTGAACCCTTGCGATAGCCAAGCCAACTAACTTGGGGAGTTAGTTGATCTAGGAAAGGTTGGGTCCAGCCATGTAGGGCTCCCGAATATGAAGATTTACTCGGATGAGTCTTTACCGGACTTAAAAAGGGGAAATCTTAAGTTTGGAGGGTCTAGGGGTAAAATGGTCTTTTTCCAGGGTAAGGGTAGTATCGTAATTACCCTAAATATGTAATTAATTATTTAATTAATAAGGTGGAGGGGCATTTTGGGTAGAGAGGGCCTAAATTGCCCTTTTAGCAAAATCTTGCTCCACCCGGGTTCGAACTTAGGTGGGAGCAATGATTTAATTTGTTTTATTTAAATTGGTAGATTAATTTAATTAATTAATAATTAATGGATGATTTAAAAAAAAGGGAAAATAGATTTTATTTATTTATTTATTATTAATTATTAATTAATTTGACTAAGTCTTGCCAACAAGTCCTAGTTCTAAGAGAACACTACCTCACTTATGTCTCTCCTTCACGTCTATCTCTCTCTCATTTCACACTTTCTTTCTGGCTCCCAAACGTGAGAAAAAATCAGAAAAAAATAAAAGTTCTTCACACTTGAAGAACTTGCACGCAAAACACAAAAGAGAAAGAAATCTGAAAACGTTAAGCAAAACGTAATACGCTAGTCGGGTAAGGTGAGAGTTTCGGGATTGGACGTGAATTTGGAGAAGTTTTGGGCAGCAAGTTCAAGTGTTGAACAACGTTAAAATCAAGTATGGGTTTTCTAACTCTTGGTCCCTTTCCCAAGAGACCCTTAAGACTCAGATAATTCTATTCCAAAACTAGGATTGTTCCCCATTACATGTTCCTTGTCACTAGCTCCTATCACTGATCTTAGGTTGGTATATTTACTTGTAGATTAGGTATGAAGTGTGATTTTCGTGATAATGTGTTCGGAATTCTATGAACGATGAAGTATGTCTGCCAAAATTTCGTGAAAAATGTATGTGTATGCCGTGACATGATTTTTGGTTTTAACCCTTAAAAATGATATGTTTTTTTGGTTGAATTTTATGTGCGAATGTTTGTGTAAATCATGAGGTGTAAAAGTGGTGTGATGTTGCTGGATTTAATGGTAATTCTTGGCTGAATATAATCATAAAACAATTACACTTAAAGATGCACCAAATGATCAACGAAATGCCTTAAGAATTAACGTATGAATGATGATAAAATAAAGCTGAAAATAGTGAACAAATTTCCAGCATTTGGTAGGTCGGGTTCGGCCAAACAAAGTGGTACAAAATGCAGTGAAAAATGAATGTAAAATAAGTGAGATCACAAAGGATTGAACCCAAGACATCATTACATGAAAGATACAAAAAAATCAACAAAATATTGAGAGGAAAATGGATTGGAAGAGACCAAATTTCCAGCTTGCTGGAAATTTGGAGTCTCGGCCAAGGATGAGGAAAATTAGCTATGTTTTTTAAAAAACTTTAAATGTGAGGTCATTGGGGATTGAACCCAGACCTCACCAAATATAAATTACATAAAAAATTCATGAAAAAAAAATGAAAGGAAAAATAAATGTGGAGAGTGGGGATTGAACCCCCAACCTCTTGAATGGATGAGAGAGTTAGGAGAAACATAAAGGAGAAAAATAAATGTGGAGAGTGGGGATTGAACCCACAACCTCTTGAATGGATGAGAGAGTTAGGAGAAAACTAAAGGAGAAAAATAAATGTGGAGAGTGGGATTGAACCCCCAACCTCTTGAATGGATGAGAGAGTTAGGAGAAAAATAAAGGAGAAAAATAAATGTGGAGAGTTGGGATTGAACCCACAACCTCTTGGATAGGTGAGAAAGTTAAAAGATAAAATAAGAGAAAAAGAATGAGCTTGTGGGGGATTGATCCCACAACCTCCTTGCCTTAAAACGAAAAAGTAGAGGAGAACAAGAAAGAAATACTATGGTGTTGATGGGAATCGAACTAGGGTCTCCCAAATCTGAAAAATGCAATTATGAAGTTTAAAATAAGATTAAGTGTTGTCCAAGGGATTCGAAATTGGGTTCCCTTACCCAATTCCGTATTGACACATTAGTCATAGGTAAGTAAATATTTAATGAATGCTGCCTCTAAAGATCGAAATCAATATCTTGGCATATCTACAAGATGCATAAGTGTTGTACCACATAATCTTGGGTAAACATGAATCACTTAGACAAACTATGAATAAAGCCTCATGGCTTGTATGTGTGGACTCATAAGTCTAGCATACGTTTAAAAGTAAGTGAGCCTAATATGTATGTGATGAAATGATTTAACCCTAGAAGGGTTAAGTAAGAGTGTAAAACACACTTAATGGCCAAGTGCATTGGCATATGATGAAATGAATATTCACGTGAAGGGGTGAGTAATTATGAAAAGCAAATGTGTTAAAGTTAATGAATGAGGTGGCAATATGATAAGAGGCTAATGTCAAAGATGATAGCAATCTCAAATGAGCTTAAGTAAATGTTACCAAAACGTACTCACCTATGAGAGTGTAAAGCTAATGAAGAGACCAGTCTCTATGAACACTCTAATGAAAGTATTGAAGTTAATGCATACTTAACACTAATGATGAGATGAGAAATCATCTAATGAGCTATGATGTCCTCATGATATAAGCCAGCTTCCATGATGTATGAGTTGAATGTACTGAAACTTTATACTGAGCACCGATAGGCCAGCTATGAGCGGTGATTCCTTCCTTCAAGAAGGGCGTAGGTTCACGTAACTCTCATGAGATGAGACCGTCCGTCATGCCGGGTATGGGTCTCTTTCTATCTCCTAGTCTTTGAACCTATACTGCCAATATACGGATCTAGCAGGGTTCGACTCCGTATATACACTAGCATGTTTTGGTTCACTTTGGCCGGTGATTGCACCTCTTTTCGGTGTGGGGATTACACACTGGTTTCATGATGCTCACATGATCTATGTCTGTTAAGGTTAAAGTTCCCAAATAAAGAATGAGGCCAGCCACAGATGATGCACATAATGAAATGAACGATACCAAAGGTGTTAGGATAGGATAATTAAGAGGTGAGCTAGACTTAAGTAATGACAATAGGTTATTCTTGGTCATTGCACAGCAAACCCGATGAGAGTCTTAAACTACATCCTAGGTATGACTAGTGATTGCACTAGTATATGAATGAATGAAAATGAAGTACGTATGAATGAATGAAGCAGACTCTGTGTTTGTTAAAGAAGGCTCCCTAGTTGAGGTCCCATATGTTGAGCCCTCATTTTGGGAAGTCCTAATGTCAAGTCCATGATTCCAAGGTCTCATGGTATATGAAAGAATGATGTGAACTATGTGATATGATATGTGCAATACGTTATGTGCTGCTTGCAAAATGATAAGTATGATGATGCATGTTACTCTCATGGCATGACTTTACCAATCCAAATTTGGCAAGTCCACTGACTTGACTTTCCATAACTCATGTTGTTTGGAAAGAGCTATTCTTACTCATGCATCTCCTTGGTGTGTGCTTGCATATACCCATACTTAGTACAAGTGTGTACTAATCCAATACAATATCTACTTTTAGGTGCAGGCACAGGTGGACGTTAGAGCTTACAGTACGACATTGCAGCAATCCAAACGTGGAGCATTCATCCGGATTTGGTAGGCCTTCATGCTTTCGAGGACGCTTTCCCATTATATTCTAGCTTAGATATAGGTTTGAGTTAGTGGAGTATGTTCCACTAGCGTTTCTTTCTCATCTTATTTCAGACATTGTATTTGTGCCATTTTGGCAAGTATACACTTAATGCAGTATGGAACTATTTCTTTCATTTGATGATCTTAACATTAGATGATTGATTGTGAACGTTTATGATTTTAAGTAGAATGTCTTAGATAAATGTTAAGTAATAAAAAGTTCAACTTTTCCGCTAAAATTAACCTAGATGAAGTAATAATGACGTATGTAGGCTTGTCTGCAACCTCTGAGAGGTCAACGACGCCGGTCTCATCTGGGGTCTAGAGTTCGGTCATGACACTTCTATGGTTCTAGGGTTTATGAGGACCCTCAAGAGTTCATCGATGAGGTGTATAAGGTTCTCTTTTCTATGGGGTTGAGTTCGAGTGAGAAGGCCGAGTGAGCCACATATCAACTCAAGGATGTGGCTCAAACTTGGTATGTTCAATGGAGGGATAATCGGCCTCTTTATGGTGGATCGGTAACATGGGAGATATTCAAAAAGGCATTTCTTGATCGATTCTTCCCTAGAGAGATGAAGGAGGACAAAGTGGTGGAATTCATCAACCTTCGTCAAGGAGGTATGAGTGTTCTTGAGTATTCTATGAAGTTTACTAAGTTGTCAAAATATGCTCCTTCCTTGGTTTCGGATCCTAGGGATGAGATGAGCCACTTTGTGACGGGAGTATCGGATGATCTACAAGAAGAATGTCATTCAGCCATGCTTCATGATAATATGAATATATCTCGGCTTATGGTGCATGCTAGACAGGTTGAGGAAGCTCAGTCTAGGAGAAAGGCAAGAGATGCCAAGAAGACAAGGTCCTTGGAAAGGGATTCTTCCAAGAGTAGGCTTGAGATTCAAGACAAGCCTATGTTGAAAAAGAAGTTCTAAAATCAAGTTCCATCCAAGTTCCCTAAGACTCGCGATGATAAAGGTTCAAAGCCGAGAGCTCAAAAGGGGAAAAGTGGTAATTCACCTATTGATAAGCCTACTTGTGGTGAGTGTGGAAAGAAGCATTTCGGTACTTGTCTCATTGGTACGGATAAATGCTTTAGTTGTGGTAAAGTTGGGCACAAGATTCGAGATTGTCCTAATATGAAGAGGCAAGAGAAGAGTGGTCAAGCAAGTTGTTCTAGTGATGCTCAAAAGAAGAACCGCTTCTATGCTCTTCGTACTAGGGGTGAGCAAGAGACCTCTCCCTATGTAGTGACCGGCATGTTACAAGTCTTTACTATTGATGTTTATGCTTTACTTGATCCTGGTGATACCTTGTCTTTTGTTAATCTTCTTGTAGCTAAAAAGTTTGATATTTTACCCGATGTCTTGCATAAGCCCTTCTTAGTGTCTACAACGGTGGCTGAGTCAGTTGTTGCAAAGAGGGTTTATAGAAATTGTCCTATCATGTTGCCCAATAGAGTTTCTAATGTTGATCTTGTTGAACTAGATATGCTTGATTTTGATATTATTTTGGGTATGGATTGGTTGTATTCTTGTTTTGCCACTATTGATTGTAGGACAAGGGTAGTGAGGTTCAATTTCCCAAATGAACCCGTTGTTGAGTGGAAGGGGAGAAGTTCTATTCCTAGAGGTCGTATCATTTCTTGTTTGAAGTCTTGCAGAATAATCTCTAAGGGATGTCTATATCATATAGTGAGAGTCCAAGATCTTCACTCCGAAATTCCTCCCATTGAGTCGGTACCCGTAGTGAGTGAATTTTTGGAGGTCTTCCCTAATTACCTTCCCGGTATTACTCCCAAACGGGAAATTGATTTTGGTATCGATTTGCTATCGAAAACGAACCCTGTTTCTATTCCTCCTTATCGAATGGCTTCGGCCAAATTGAAGGAGTTGAAGGTACAACTTAAACATTTACTAGACAAGGGCTTTATAAGGCCTATCATTTCCCCATGGGGTGCTCCGATCGTGTTCGTGAAGAAGAAAGATGGGTCCTTGAGAATGTTTATTGATTAGCGCCAACTCAACAAAGTCACAATCAAGAACAAGTATCTTTTCCCTTGGATTGATGATTTATTTGATCAACTCCAAGGGGCAAGCTACGTCTCCAAAATTGATTTGAGGTCAGGGTATCACCAACTAAGGGTGAGAGTTTAGGATGTACCAAAGACGGTTTTTCGGACTCGTTATGGCCACTATGAGTTTCTTGTCATGTCCTTTGGCCTAACTAATGCTCCGGCGGCATTCATGGACCTAATGAATAGAGTATTTTGAAGTTACCTAGATTCATTTGTCATTGTGTTCATTGACGACATCTTGGTATACTCGAAGAATGAAGGTGATCACATGGGTCATTTGAGGGTGGTATTGCAAACGCTTAAAGAGCATCAATTGTTTTCCAAGTATAGCAAATGCGAGTTTTGGTTGAGGTCGGTGGCATTTATTGGTCACATCATCTCTAGTGAAGGAGTTGAGGTTCATCCAAGGAAGACGTAAGAGGTTAGAAATTGGCCGAGACCATTGCCTCTAACTGACATACGGTGTTTCTTGGGTCTTGCGGGTTATTATCGAAGGTTTGTGGATAGTTTTGCGTCCATTGCATCTCCTTTGACTACTTTGGCCCAAAAGAGTAAGAAGTTTGAGTGGTCGGAAGCATGTGAAAAGAGCTTCAATTTATTTAAAGATAGGCTTACTTCAACTCCGGTGTTGACATTTCTGGAGGGTACAAAGGGCTTTGTGGTTTATTGTGATGCATCTCGTGTTGGTTTGGGGTGTGTGTTTATGCAAAATGGGAAGTTTATTGCCTATGATTCTAGGCAACTTAAGGTGCATAAGAGGAACTATCCCACTCATGACCTTGAGTTAGCGGTCGTGGTGTTTGCTTTGAAGATTTGGAGGCATTATTTGTATGGTGTCCATGGTGATGTGTTCACCGATCATAAAAGTCTCCAATACGTGTTTACCCAAAAGGAGTTGAATCTCCGACAAAGAAGATGGTCAAAATTATTGAAAGATTATGATATGAGTGTTCTTTATCATCCGGGCAAGGGAATGTTGTACCGGATGCTCTAAGCCGTTTTTCTATGGGTAGTGTTTCTCATGTTGATGAAGCCAAAAGGGACCTAGTGAAAGAGGTTCATTAATTGGCTAGATTGGGAGTTAGATTGGAGGGTTCTTCAAATGGTGGTGTGATGGTCCATCATATTTCCGAATCATATTTGGTTGTTGAGGTGAAGTCTAAACAACACCTTGATAAACCATTAATGGAGTTGAACGAATCTGTTCTCGGCAAGTTTAATGAGTCCTTATCCTTAGGGGGGGATAGTGTTTTGAGATATCAAGGGCGGTTGTGTGTTCCTAATGTTTATGATTTGAGGAACCGTATCCTTGAGAAAGCTCATGGGTCCCATTATTCCATTCATCCGGGGTCAACAAAGATGTATCATGACCTTAGAGAGGTGTATCGGTGGGAAGGTTTGAAAAGGGACATAGCGGAGTTTGTTGCTAAGTGTCCAAATTGCCAACAAGTGAAAGCTGAGCATCTAAAACCGGGTGGCTTACTACAAGAAATCTAAATTCCTACTTGGAAGTGGGAAGACATCAATATGGATTTTGTGGTAGGATTGCCTAAGACCCAAAAAGGGTATGACTCCATTTGGGTGGTGGTTGATAGGTTGACCAAGTCCGCTTATTTCATTCCTATCAATGCTACTTATTCGGCGGAAGACTATGCTAAGATCTTCATAGACGTGATTGTATGTCGCCATGGTATTCCGTTATCCATCATATCGTATAGGGGTGCACAATTCACATCTAGGTTTTGTAGGTCATTTCAAGAAGGGTTGGGTACTAAGGTGAAGTTGAGTACAGCTTTTCATCATCAAACGGATGGTCAAGCGAACATACTATTCAAACCCTTGAGAATATGCTTAGAGCTTGTGTCATTGATTTCAAAGGGAGTTGGGATAAGCACTTGCCTTTGGTAGAGTTTTCTTATAATAATAGTTTTCATTCATCCATTTTCATGGCTCCCTATGAAGCCTTGTATGGTAGGAGGTGTAGGTCTCCTATTGGGTGGTTTGAAGTTGGAGAGTCCTCAATTCTTGGTCCTGACTTGATCTATAAGACATTGGAGAAAGTTCATATAATAAGGAATCGGTTGCAAACCGTCTATAGTCGGCAAAAGTCCTATGCCGATAATAGGAGAAGGGATATTGAGTTTGAGGAAGGTGACAAAGTGTATTTGAAGATTTCTCCTATGAAAGGGGTTGTTAGATTTGCCAAGAAAGGGAAGTTGATCCCTCGTTATGCGGGTCCCTATGAGATCTTGCAAAGGGTTGGTAAGGTGGCCTATGAGTTGAGGTTGCCAAGTGAATTGGCTTCGGTTCATCCGGTCTTTCATATTTCCATGCTTAAGAAGTGTGTGGGTGATCCCGAGTCCATTCTTCCTATTGAGGGCCTTGGGGTCAAGAATAACCTCTCTTATAAGGAGGTTCCGGTCCAAATTCTTGATAGACAAGTGAAAAGGTTGAGGAACAAAGAGGTTGTATCTGTAAAAGTGTTATGGAGCAACCACTTAGTTGAGGGTGCTACATGGGAGGCCGAGGCCGACATGAAGTCCCGATATCCTCATCTTATTTATGATTGAGGTTAGTCATTCTGTTTAATAGTTTAAATATAATTAGGAATTGAAGTCCTTTGATTTTTGGGTGAAGTTGAATTTTCAAAGTATGGGCAGTAACATTACAGTGAACTGCCAGTGAATTGCTTCCCAAAATGTGAAATTTTGTTTTGGCTTGTTTTGAGTCATGTTGTGCATTTTGACATGTTGAGTCTTTATGAAATGTTTAGTATCATGTTGATAAGTTGAATTTGAATCTAATTGACTCATGTTTATCATGATGAGCTCAAATGGTTGTTGTGAGAAGGAAGTACCTCATGAGGTGATGTTGAGTCTCATATTTGGTAATTGAAGTTTTGAATTGCTTTGATTGAAATGAAATGTATTGTATTGGATTGAAATAATGTTGGTTGGGCTGCTA
The DNA here is from genome assembly GCA_016801875.1 of Solanum sitiens. Lineage (NCBI taxonomy): Eukaryota > Viridiplantae > Streptophyta > Magnoliopsida > Solanales > Solanaceae > Solanum > Solanum sitiens. The sequence goes on from JABWTJ010000029.1 coordinate 2,970,955, forward strand.
GTCTTGAGTATATTCCTTCCTTGAAAAGAATTTTAATGTCATTCGGGGACGAATGTTCCTAAGGGGGGGATAATGTAACATTTCAAAAACGTAAGAAATGTCGTTAAGCCTAACATAGGTGTCGGGAAGTCTAGACACTATTTTTAAGGTTAGTTTCATAAAAATAGGTCACTTAGGAAGTTTTGGAACCAAAATGTTTAAGAACGTCCAAGACGTCCGAAAGTTTGTCCATAGAGGTGCTAGTGTGCCTTGGCCTATTTGACTAGTTTTTAAGAGCCGAAATTTAACGAAATTTTATAAAAGTATGTGTAACACGTGTTAGGAACTTTTGAAGGTTGAAACATCTGGGTACGACTCCCCAAGGACCAACCAAGGGCCCTTGAGGAGGACCCTAGTGTTAGAAGCAACACTGCCTGGCAGTGTGCATTCGACGGCAAAGGAAATGGGCCGTGTGTGAACAAATGGGGCGTCGATGCCTCCGTTGTCCCATACTTAGCCATGTTGAAGAAGCCCCTCGCCTGCACAGTCTCTGAACTCAACGACGGAGTGCAGGACGAGAGGGGTAGAGCCTGTGGACTCACAAATGTCCCGTCGTTCGGGGTCTCGTCTGTGAGGGTCGAGTTTGCTGTCTAATTTAAGATGGTTTCATTTAATTAGTTGGAGGGTTAAGTGGTTTAATTAGGGTTTAAGGGAGTTTAATTAATTTTATTTAAGACCCAATATAAATACTCCCAACCCTCATTATTCTAACACAACTCTAAAACAAATCTCTCTACCTTCTCTCTACTTTCTCTCTCTATTGGAAGACTCCATTGAAGCTAAGTCTAGGAGGTGATTGGGGGATGGAAATGGGTGGATTCATCTTCAATTTCTCATCAAGGAAATAAGGTATGGGATGTCTTAACCTTTGAGACCTCTTTCCTCAAAGGGTTCATCCATTGATTTCAAAAGTTAGTGATTTCTAATCGGTTTCATCCAATTCCGAAATTGATGTTATGGATTGAGTTGTTGATGTTTCTTTTAGGATAATATGAGTTTATTAAAATGTATTCTAACTTAATTGGAGTAATTGATGATGGTATTGCCTAAATTGAAGAACATGCTTCCAAGTCCTTAACCCTAGGTTGTGTTCTTGACTTAGATTGTAAATTGTTCATTTAATTGACTTGTTTAGAGATTGAATCACTTGTATATGATGTTGATATGCTGTTTATGAACCAATTAAGATGATAATTAGTCTTTCATGCTAGTTCTTGATAGGTTATCTAGGGCATGATGAATTGACTAAATCCTAAGCTTTGATCTACTATTTAATTGTGAAGTGGTGACTCTTATATACTTGTGATTACTTTTGTTATTGAATGGTGGTGATTTGATGACCTAATTGGGTTGTAGTAAGGGTTGATGGTAAGACCTTGATGAAGGTGAAATTGTGAAGAAGACTTGGTAAGTCTTGTCACCTTAGCCTTTGTTTCAATTATGGTTAATTGTGGTTAAGTCATGATTATGTATTGGAGCTTGTATGTATAGGATTTATAGGTTGGTATGATGTTGAATTGAAATGTCTTGGTATTGTAAGGTTGATTAACATGTAAAGTAATAAGGGTGACGATGATTGCCAAATGTGCTTTATTGTTGAAAGGCTATAAAGTGTTAACCTTACTTAAGAGAGTTATGATGAAAGGCTTTTACTCATGCAATTCGTATTGAGCTAGTATGATGATGATTATACAAGGTCTAGACCCTATGACCTAAATTAAGTTATGATCGGTAAATAAAGATTAAATACATTTCAATAAGGGACTAGCTTAGCACTGAATGATCTTGTATGTGAGAGTGTGACACTTTTCCACATAGGGAAGGTAGGGTTCACTATGGTTCTCACGGGTTGGATAGCCTCATGACCCAAATAGGGTGTAGAGTGATATTTCCTATGATGCCCCAAGTTCCACAACTATGTTGCCACCATAGGAATACTAGCTAGTGGATCCACCTAGAAAGTTACGTTTACGTTAGGTATTACCTTGGCCGGTAGACCACCTTCCATCGGTGTAAGGTTATGACACCGGATTCCACATTAGCTCATATGGTCTATGTCGGTAAAGGAAAGTGTTCCCTAAAATAAAATGAAGTAATGATCTATAGGCTAACTAAGGTGTCTTGAGAGGTTAGACTTAGCTTAGGTAGGGGTATGGGACTCTACCTAGGTATTCCACTAGTTTACCTTGATAGAAGCTTTAGGAGGTCAATATTATGTATGTAAATGATTATGAAAGGTAAATGACTTTATATGATGATTATGATTCTTATAGACATGCAGTTGGTTCTTTTTGACTAAAGTATGGACTTATGTATGATGAAGGTTATGTTATGTGAAGTAAGTTACTATTTGTGATTCTTGTTTGGTTACTTGATTAAGTAGGGTTATGGGGCTTTACTTAGTCATTGCACTTGTGGCTTTATAAGGGTTATGTATGGTTGTCTTGCTTTACTAGTTCACATGATTAATTCTTATTCATAATTGTAATATGATTTCTTGATGTTAGGGTTATGTGAGATTATGGGTTCAAATATGTGATATGCACACTATTGCTTTGACTTGGTTAAGCATATCTAGTTGGTTGGACTAGTTGTTGATGTTTCATAAACTTAAGTGGCATGATTTTAACTAAATGTCCCTTTTTAGCATGTTTGATTGTTATATGTTCATATGGTCTCATACTTAGTACATGTGGCTTACTAACCCCATTTTCTCCCTTTTTCCCAAACACTTTAGGTTCCAGTCGTTGAGGTTTGGTTCGAGGTAATTTAGAAGAAGGCTTGGATACTCTTATCATCCAATTGGTAGGTCCTCATTTTCCCGAGGATGATGCCTATATTCTACCTACGGATTGTCTAGCTATTATGATGTTTATGTTGATTCTATCTTTCATTTGAAGACAAAGTTGTATAAAGCCTATATGTGGATTACTTTTATTGTTGTAAGGCTATACCCATGTTGTATTGTCGTTTTAGAGTGTTTATGAAATGAGACGAATTTTATGACTCTAATTCTATTTTATATATGTGTATGAAATAAAAGTAGAAGACTAAGTAATCTTCATATACGAACGGATCTATGTATACTCGATATTATACTATTATGTGTATGTAGAGGTCTATGTAAACCTTCAATTAGATATAGTTAAAAAGTTTTAATTTTTCCGCATAACTTAGCCAATGAATGTTATGATGAATGCTAAGAGGCTAGTCTTAGTCCTCAAATGGGACGATGATGCCGGTTATGTCTAGGTGGTGCTCCACGGATGTGACTGTGGTAGTGAACAGTGAAGCAAGAACTGTATCCTTTTCAAGCTCCGCAGGTGAGGCCTAAGGCTCGGGTACCCTCACATCAAGTATAACATCAACATCAGCCTGCACACTCGCCACAGTCGCCTGAAGAGTCATCAAATCATTGGTGGGGGCGGTGAGTGCTGGGAATCTCAACTCAAAAGCATCGAGGTGCTGGTGGACCGCCTGGATCTTCCTCTCAGTCTGCTGATCAACCTTCTTCTCAATATGGTCCTCAGCCTCAGTAATGGACTTATGCATCCAAGGCTGGATATGGTGCAACAAGGTGGCCATTTGGGACTCTAACTTCTGGACCCTAGCAATGGGGACCGGTTCTGATGATGGAGGTGTAGACCGGGAGGAACTCGATGCCCTACTAGTGCAAGGGACAGACTCAAACGGGGTGGTATCGGTAGGCTCTGAAGTAGCATTATCAGCCTCCTAGGTCTTGCTCTATCGTATCTTCCAAGTTCTCACCCAGCGGCTGCAACTCAACATGTGGCCCTCTCCGTGGTGCTGCCACATTGGCCTCATCCTTGATAAGACAAATATCCATTGTCCCCATCGGTGTACGGAGGACATCACAATGCGAAATGGGCACGCCGGTATCCCTGCATAGATGAAAGATTATACATGCAAACGGGTAAGTGATAAGAGTTCTTAAAAGCCCTCTCATGCAGAATAGTGATCACCAATTAGGCAAAGTTGATCTCGAACCCGGCTACCATAGCTGCTACCAACACCGCTCTATCCCAGGTAAGTATATTATCTGCAACCGTGGGGGGTAGGCAGTGTCGGACAAAAAGCCAGATGAACATGGCTGCAAACGTGAGGTTGGGATTCTTGATAAGGCCTCTGGGGTTAACACCCAGTCTGCTCCCTCACCGTCTATAGATATCTGCTGGTCAATCCACCTCTTGGTGAACTCTCTCAAATCTTTGTCCCGCTGACAATGGCCATTCTTGACCATGTCCTACCTATAGTAAAACTCTGGGGTGAGGGGAAACCTCCCGGCATCCGTCACCCCACCGTATAGGAAGCGGCGGATGGTCGGAGAAGCAATATCAACCCGGCAGCCTCAAACTCGGACATCTGTGAGCGGTGCGGATTTGGCGGGGTTAGCCCGCCTTTCCAAAAAACCTTGGAGAGCCGCTACGTAAGAGGCGTAGAACTCTCGCACCATCTCCTCACTGTAAGAGCCCACACTCCTAGCCATCCACTCGAGCTAGTTGCGGATAAATAAATCATGCACCGCAGGGACTGTGTGTAGGCTTTCTGTAAGAACCCGCCTCTCAACTGTCAACGTCCGAGTCATCACCATCTTATCATTCAGATACTTGACATCCTTGTATATCTGGTACTGGAAATCTATGCACCACCGGTTGGGATCATCAACAACCGGTGCAGGGTCCTCATGCCGGGGTGCCGTAGCAGACTCCAAACTCTTGGCCTCATCAGACGAGGCATGGTGAGCAAGAACATCGGGGAGAGTGGCTCCCTGTGATCCAGAACCGGAGGCATTAGCCTCATTCGACCCTATAGAGTGGGACGATTCATAATCGTAAGACTCTTCGGAGCCAGACACTCCCTCAGAACCCGAGGCAGACCCAAACGATGTGTCGGTCAGTGTGCGCTCCTCATCAGACTGGGAGGCAGTGACTACTCCGGATGCCACCTTCTTGGGCGTGCCTCGAGTGGCTCTAGAAGCATGTGTCGGGGTCTGGGTCCCTGGGGGCATGTATTTTGGATCACACTCATCATTGGATGAGACTATCTTCCACCGGGATGGCGCCACGGACTTGGACCGTCCCCTGGAATAGACAATATCCAGTTTGGGGGCCATTAGTACCTGAAAAGGAAGTTATTAGTTTCATCATAATCAACCTACACACACAGGAGAAGCAAAACAAAATCAGGAAACACAGGACACTTGTTAGTGCAGAATTGCAAAACCGGTAGACAGGCACTATCGACGGACCATCAATGAATCGACGGTCCGTCAGTGTCCGTCGGTGGACAATTAGTAAATTTCAGAAGGCATCTTACCACAGAACTTTCAGTTAGAAACTAAGGAAGTGTAGAATGTTCTGTCGATTAATCGATGGACCGTAGTCCACTTCCGCCGTTTAACACTTAGAATAATTTTTAACATCTCACAAAGCAAAGTTTCAGTTAGAAACGACGGACGTGCAGAATGGCCCGTCAATCAATCGACGGACCGTAGTCCACTTCCGTCGTCCCAGAGTTAAGTAAGAACACAGGTTAGCAATAGACGGACCCCATCGACGGTCGATCAACCGACGTTCTGTTGATAGGGTCTCGTTCTGTCGGTCAGAGACAGATTTTTAGGACTTTGTTTTTACCCCACAAATGGACAATTTTAAGCACAAAACCAGTTCAACCAACATGCAATCACAATCATAAGACCAATTCGTCATCTTTAGGGCTTTAATTTTGCAAATTTCGATCACAGATTCCAAGAGACTATCAAGCCCTAAGTAAGAAAAACAACAAAACAAACAACAAGCATAGTGAATTTAGACAGATTCCACCCCCAACCCATTCACCTTCTATCATTCTAAGGGACATAGAACCCAATTTTAACAATTTTAACATGGAAATGTTTCCCTAAGTCAAAACCTACATACAATCTATTCGGTTCCACAAGCGAATGAACGAGAATTCATTGAGCAGAGGAGAATGCAATACTTGTACGTTGTAGTAGAGTGCATGGGTAGGTGATCTTGCAATACCAACCTACGTGCCCGCCTTTAAACATCGACCGGAGAAATTATGGAAATGGAGGAAAAACTGAGGGACTAAGTTTTTGGAAATTTTAGGAGTTTGAGGGAATTGGAAATTTGAAGAGAATGGGAGTGATTGATTGTGGGAGTTAATGTGGAATTAAGGGAATAAGGGGAGGGAAACGGTTGGGGAAAGCATTTGAAAAGGTGTGGGAGGGTAACTGAAAGGGTATTTTTTATATAGCCGGTCGGGTTGGGTTGGGTCACTGGTTTTAGGGAACTAACGATTCCCTGTCGATTGTCCGTAAGCAAGTCGACGGTCCGTCGACTGGACCGTCGATTGTGCCCTAACTTAGACAAAATTGTAAGGCATACCTGGGATCCACGGTCACCATCGACGGTCCGTCGATGGGACAAAGGCCTGTCGATTGGTCCGTAGATCTGTGCACCAGACCAATTTCTGCAGAATTCCTATGGTTTGTTCTTGCACATTTAGCACCCATTAAGCCATTCTTTTTTTGTTTTCTGACACTTTTTTAGACACGGACCCTAAACTACTCTAGACAACAGTCTAAAAAAATAAAAGAAAATTGACACATGACATTGAGTAAAACAAGACGGAACAAAAGAATGCAAATATTCCTACAAAGAAAAGAAAAACCTATTATTGGCTAGAGGATACACATTGGGTTGCCTCCCAAGAATCTCTTGATTTAACGTAGCGGCACGACGCAAGACCCTTGATTACTTAGACTTCATGAAGGTGATATGCCACAACCACTTCATGGGCACTCTCCGCATGCCCTAGGTAGATCTTGATTCTTTGCCCATTTACCGTGAACCTTGCACCCTCCTTATTCTCCAACTCAACCGCTCCATGTGGTAACACTTTAGTGATCAAGAATGGACCAGTTCATTTGGACTTGAGTTTGCCCGAAAACAAGCGCAACCTAGAGTTAAAAAAAAACACCAAGTCCCCAACCGCAAATTCATGCTTCTCAATCTTTTGGTCATGGTACTTCTTCATCTTCTCTTTGTAGAGGGTTGAACTTTCATATGATTTTAGGCGAAACTCATCAAGATCATTCAACCCATTTAGTCTCTGTTCCGCTGCTTCATTCCAATCCATCTTCAGTTTCTTCGTCTCCCACATGGCCTTGTGCTCTAACTCAACCGGCAAGTGACAAGCCTTCCCATATACAAGTTGGTATGGAGACATACCTATGGGGGTCTTATATGCAGTTCGATAAGCCCAAAGAGCATCATCAAGCCTCCTTGACCAATCTGTTCTATTAGCGTTCACTGTTTTTGAAAGGATCTGCTTTATCTCTTTGTTGAACACCTCAACTTGCCCACTAGTCTGTGGATGGTAAGGGGTGGCTACATTTTGGCGAACCCCATATTTCTCCAATAACCCTTTGAACAACTTGTTGCAAAAGTGGGACCCCCCATCACTAATAATGGCCCTAGGAGTGCCAAATCTGGAAAATATGTTCTTTTTCAAGAATGCGGTGATACTCTTCCCTTCATTGTTGGCAAGTGCTATGACTTCCACCCATTTTGACACATAATCCACCGCCACAAGAATATATTTCATCCCATGAGAAGTCACAAATGGGCCAATAAAATCAATGCCCCATACATCAAACAACTCAATTACTAGAATGGGATTCAAAGGGAGCTTTTGCCTCCTGGAAATACCTTCATCTCTTTGGCACCTATCACATGACTTGGCAAACTCATGAGCATCTAGGTGGATGGTCGGCTAATAGTACCCACACTGCAAAATCTTATGGGTGGTCCGGATACAACTATGATTCCCTCCCACAGGCGAGGAATGGCATGCCTCTAAAACACTCAACATCTCAACTTCTGGCACACATCGGTAAATAAGCCCATCGGCACAATTCCGACATAAGTAAGGCTCATCCCAAAAGAACTTTTCACATCATGCATGAACTTTTTTCTCTGATGAAAGGACAAGTCCGATGGGACTATATGACTATCCAGATAATTTGCAAAATCGGCGAACCATAGAATCAAGTCATTAGAAGCGTCAAATACATGCTCATCAAGGAAGGTATCATCAATTTAAGCCTGTTCACCAAACTCTCTCATAGCTTCATCCTCTAATCTGGACAAGTGATCGACAACTTGGTTTTCGGTCCCTTTTCTGTCTTTCACCTCAAAATCAAACTCTTGCAATAGTAGCACCTATCTAATCAACCTTGGTTTTGCATCCTTCTTTGCCATCAAATACATCAAAGCAGAGTGATCAGTATGCGCTATGACTCTCATGCTAAGCAAATAGGAGTGAAATTTTTTGAAAGCAAATACCATAGCAAGGAGCTCTTGCTCAGTCACAGTATAGTTCTTTTGAGCTCATTTAGGTACTTACTTGCGTAATAAATGGGGTGAAGTATTTTATCCCTTCTTTGTCCCTACCACACCAAGAGAAACCCCACTAGCATCATACATAACCTCAAATGGTTTGCTCCAATTTGGGGAAATAATTATGGGCGTAGACACTAACTTCTCCTTCAACTCTCCAAACGCCTTCAGACAAGATTCAACAAAATAAAATTTACATTCCTTCTCAAGTAACTTGCACAGAGGATGTGCAATTTTTGAGAAATCCTTAAAAAATCTCTGATATAAGCCCGCATGCCAAAGAAAACTTCTCACACCCTTTACAGAGATGGGTGGAGGAAGTCTCTCAATAACCTCTATTTTTGCTCGATCAACCTCTATCCCCTTTTCTGAGATGCGATGGCCCAATACAACACCCTCTTTCACCATGAAGTGACATTTCTCCCAATTTAGCATAAGGTTTCAATCTTTACATCTTTTGAGAACTTCGGCCAAATGACTCACACAACGATCAAAAGAGTCGCCAACAACTGAAAAGTCATCCATAAAATCCTCAATAGTGTCCTCCACCATATCGGAGAATATCGACATCTTACATCACTGAAAAGTAGCCGATGCATTACACAACCCAAAATGCATCCTCTTGAATGCGAAAGTCACATAAGGTCAAGTAAAAGTGGCTTTATCTTGATCTTTCGGTGCAATAGAGATTTGATTGTAACCCGAATAGCCATCAAGAAAATAGTACCATCCTTTTCCTCCGAGTCTATCGAATATCTGATCCATGAAAGGCGTAGGGAAATGGTCCTTCTCAGTCCATGCATTCAACTTCTGGTAATCCATATACACTCTTCATCCGGTCACCGACCTCATTGGAACAAGATCATTCTTCTCATTAGGAACCACTGTCATTCCCCCCTTTTTGGGAACACACTAAAAACAGGGCAGACCCAACTACATCTGCGATAGGATATATGACTCCGGCATCCAACCACTTGATAATCTCGTTCTTCACTACCTCTTGCATATGTGGATTCAAACGTCTATGGTGGTCAATACTTCGCTTATGATCGGGCATGAGTTGAATTTTGTGTGAATAAATACTGGGAGGGATCCCAATAATGTCCGCAATAGTTCACCCAATAGCTCTTTTGAACCTCTTCAACACTACCACCAAACACTCTACTTGCTGCACATTCAAATCCGATGCAACAATTACCGGCAAAGTATCATCTCTTCCCAAGAATACATACCTTAGATGAGGCGGTAGAGCCTTAAGCTCTAATTTTGGAGCCTCCTCAATAGATGGTTTTGCGGGTGGAGACTCGCAATGCTTCATATCTAACTCCAACTTCTTTGGTTTGAACCGAAATTCACCTCGATCAAGTGCCGCAACCAACGACCCATACTCTTCATTACCATCACTCTCAAGGTTCATGATCACTGCCTCTAGTGCCTCAACACTAAGGCGCTCTTCGATTTGTACCTCAGACGTAATCTCAACCCTATAAGATATCGCAGATACCGTTTGGATCTCACCACTCTACTTCATGGACCTACAAATGTTGAAAGTTTCTTCTTCATTGTTTAACCAAAAATTTATCTGCCCTTTTTCCATGTCAACCAAGGCACGACCGGTAGCAAGGAACGGCCTCCCAAGAATAATAGGCACCTCAAAATCCACCTTACAGTCAAGAATCACAAAATTGGCAGGAAATATAAATGACTCCACCTTAACTAACACATTATGGAGTATCACAATAGGTCTCTTCACCGTTCGATCGGCCATCAGTAACCGCATCGCTGTGGGCTTTGGGTCACCCAAACCTAATTTCTTGTAAATAGAGAAAGGCATAAGATTTATGCTTGCACCTAGATGACATAGTGCTTTAGCAAAGTGTAACAACCCGATGGTACATGGAATGGTAAAAGCGCCCGGATCTTCTTTCTTTTGCACAAGAGCCTTGTAGCAATAGCACTACAATGTTGCATTCAGTCATCATCCTCAAAACATACCGATCTCTTCTTCGTAACCATATCCTTCATAAACTTGGCATAATCGGGCATTTGTTCAAGAGCTTCTATCAAAGGGACATTGATGGAAAGCTGTTTAAACATAGTAATAAAACGTCGGTATTTACCATCCTAACTCTTCTTCACTAATCTTTGCGGGAATGGTGGTGGTGGTCATGGCACGGGGACCACCTTTTGGGGTATCTGTATCATTCTGGAAAATCATATGTCCAATGAAAAGCCTAGTATGCCCTTAGGATAGCCTATTAGGGGTACATAGGCACCTCAATGCCCAATATTGAGAAATATTGGGCATAGTGTAGAAAAATTGGCTAAGAGATATTAGCCAATTTTCTATATACGAATATGAGATATACTTTTTTGGTTGTCATACCCCAATCCAAGATTGATGTTTAAGAAATGTACCTGCAATGAAGACCCTAAGCTAAAAACATAGATTTCCAAGTATTCACTAAGGTATGAGGCATCCAAGTGTCAAGCCTAGATACCATTCCACATGACCATCTAAAATGATCATATAAATTAAGCAGTGCCCAAGGACATGGTGAGGGTCCTTGGGACAATAAGTAAACATTCCCAAATGAGCCATCAAGATAAATTAGTTAGGAAAGTGCAACAAACCCAGGTGCAAGCACATGGGCAACACACGTGAAGGAACCGTCCAAGGGAACCACCCTAACAGAATTCGGTTAGGGCGGTTAGGCATGACACGCATGGGTGGGTCCCACCATGTGAGACCAGCCAACCTAAATAACTCTAAGTCCTAACCAACTATCCTAACTAGCCAACTAACCTAGGACTAACCGAATTGGACCCCCTAATGCACCCGACAACCTAGGACAAATCGGGTGGAACCTATACTAGTTAAGGGGACAACCTAGTACCTAAAGTAGGATGGTCCAAAAGGGTTAGCTATCGTCCCAAAGACTTAGGGATATTTTAGTAATTTCCCTAGGTCCCTAAACTAATTTAATTGAGGATTTAATTAATTAATTAAAAGTCAAAATGTTGACCGAAACAAGGGTCAATGCCGATTTCCAGATTTCGGTCAAAGTCAACATCTTCCTATATTTAGTCAACTTAGGAAGGGCGTTTTGGTAATTTACTAATCAGTTGGTTATTTTACTAAAATAGCCTTAGTTGAATAAGTCAAAGTCAGTTCCTAAGCCTAATCATTCCCGATCAAAACACTTAAACTTTCACATAACGTAAAAGTAGTAATCAAGAACGCTAAAACGGGAAAAAGTTCATTGATCTCTAGGGCGAATTCAAGGTAGCTTCAAGGTCTCGTTCAAAGTGGTCTTCGTATATTAAGTTCTACTCAAGGTATGGGTTTCTCTCCTGGACTTCTTTCTCCAAGAGAACTTTTTTTCCAACGATTCAAAGATCTTGAAAACTAGGGTTGTTCCCGTGTTCTCGTCGAACTCCATTGTCCCTAGTATCCTTTTCGATTCAATGTTGAATAGGTAGGAGATCATGTTGTTGGTATGTGGTGCTGGGTGATCTTATGTGTAATATTATTGAAATGTGAATGTCGATTAACCTATGAAGTTGTGATCGTATAAAGTTAAGTGCTTAAAATGTGAATCATGAATCGACGATGTGTTAGTTACACCCGCAATTGTTTAAGTGTTGATGTGTTTGTCCGAATGTTGTCTTGCTGTTATTGTGACGTTATGAAGATGCTAAATTCATCAAATGTTAATATGATGCTGTCCAATATATCTTAAAAAAGTTACCCTAAAGTCATGAACTAAGATTGGTTAAAAGAATGATACTATGCTAAGATGTGTCCGAAAATGTTATGTATGAAGATGATTACGGTCTGTTGTGAATACTTACTATTAATGTGACTTGTTGATGATGTTGTGTTCGTTAAATGATCATATTATGTTGTCCAAGATATTTAAAAACGTTATGCCTAAAGTTATGTTATAAGGTTGGCTAAAAAGATCTCCATGAAATCATAAGTTGAATGAATGTTTGGTTTATGCCAATAAAATGGCTAACAATGTCTTGCCCAAAAGTTGAATGGAATTGGCTTACATTATTGCTTTTAAATAATGATGGAAAAATTGGCTAATGAGAATCTCATGAAACCATATTTGAATGAAAGTTTGGCTTGTGCCAAAAAATTGGCTATGAAGTCATTTCCAAATTTTCTAGGCCAAGACTAAATTTACACCAATCATATGTGCCCAATATAATGTAATGTCAAATTAAGCATGACCAACATAACAAATGAATCCATAACTAAGGGTATGCCAATCAATGGGACAAGTCCCAACATACCCTATATTATATTATATTACTAAAATGTTGGAATGCCAAATGAATAAGCACATCTAAAGTAGTTCAATGAATCCATAACCAAGGGCATGCCATTCATTGGGAAAACTCCCAACATGCTCTAAAAGAATGATTATGAACACATGAACTCATTGCATGAAGTGCTCATCGTCCATAAACGATGATATGAAGCTACTACACTAAAATAAGTAAGTAACGTGAGTTATAACATAATTAAAGGGTTCTAAATTAAGTAAGTGACCAGAATTGGGTGTTAAAAGAAGTGAGACAAGTCTTACTTACATCTAAGCTACTATGTTAAAAAGAATACTCACGAATGAAGGTTTTAGAATGTGTGAGACTAGTCTCATTAACACCTAAGGATGATATATAAGGACAATTCACATTCATCAATGTAAAGTAAGGATGATATGTAAGGACAATTCACATTCATCAATGTAAAGTAAGGATGATATGTAAGGACAATTCACATTTCATCAATGTAAAGTAAGAATGATATGTAAGGACAATTCACATTTCATCAATATTAAGTAAGGATGACAAGTCATCAAAAGAATAAATAAATCTCAATCTAGAAGCAAGCTTCCATAATGCTTGAGACAACTCTAAAAGATAAAGAAGATAATGAAATTGAGCACAACACCGATAGACTAGTTATGAGCATGTGCTTGCACGTGTAAGTCTCATGAGACGAGGCTACCACCGAGGTGGATAAGTAGTCTCATTAAGTCCCTAGTCTTCGAACTATGTCTAGCCAACATAGGAATTAGCCAGTGGTTTCCACCTAAGTGAGCTAGGCATGTTCGGTTTCACTTTGGCCGGTGATTCCATCCCTTTTCGGTGTGGGGAAGACACTGGATTTCATGTTTATCTCACATGATCTATGTCGGTTAATGCTCACGATATGTTCTTGGTTCACTATAGCCGCGAGCCACTCCTTTTCGGTGTGGAGTGAACACTTGAGATGGATTCGCCTTAGCCGAGGATCACCCCTTTACATGTGTGGGGCAGACACTGGATTCCATGAGTAGCTCACATGGTCTAGATTCATTTTAACCGATGAATCACCCCTTTTCGGTGTGGGACAGACACTGGATTTCATGTTAGCTCGCATGATCTTATTCCCTATGATGTCTCTATGAAAGTGAGAATGATGATAATGATAAAACTTATGTTCAAAGTGAGAAATGAATAAGAGCCTAAGAATGTCAATTGTGAATATCACACTCATGAAGTTTCAGCAAATAATGGGCAAAGCCAAATAAGATTGGCTTATAATGACTTCTTATATGATGCCAATAAAGGAAAGTAGAAACATAACATTAACTAAATATCCCATAACTTCCCTAAAATGAAAGTAATGAAATAAATGGCATGACCAATATGGAATGGCTTATGATATGCAATGAATATACAGTGTAAAGAATGACTTACCATAAGGTAGGGAAATCATTCCTTAGTCCTTGGATTACTTACATCGATTCATTGTGGGTATGGGACTACAATGAATCATTACACTTGTAAGTAAAACAAAGGACTAAAGGAATTATTGAACTACACAACAACAACAAGAAGAAGACTGAAAAATAAACTAAGTGTCAAGAAAGGAGCTCTCGAGTTGGGGTTGAGCAAATTTTCAAATCTTCGCCCGAGTGGTTCTAAAATTATGTTGATGATACTACTAGCTTGTAATCATATAGAAAATGAGTTGTTTGCTTTGAATGCATTAAAATACATCATATTCATACCACAATTCACAAATAACGAATTAGGAAAGTCTAATGACTATACTTTCCAGAAATGACATGTTGCTTAGGAAGAGCTTTCATTGATCATGCATAGCTTTATGTGTATGTTTGCATACACCCATACTTAGTACAAGTAGTGTACTAACCCCCTACTATTTACTTTTTTTATAGGTGCAGGTCAGAGAGTAGATTGACGACACTTGCACCGATTTGGACTTCAGCGTTTTCTCCAGACCATTTGGTAGGTCCTCTTGATTTCGAGGACGCTACACGCATTAGTCCAGCTTTAGATATAGACATATCTAGTTGATGTTATCCCTAGAGTTTCTTTCACATTTCATTTCGAACCATTTGATGTAAGGCCATTTTGGGCAACTTAATATATTCTATTCATCGTTTGTTTTGAAATGTTCTTGATATTAGATGGTTGTCTACTGATGTTGAGCTTAGTATATAACTTTTAATACGTAATGACTATATGAAGTCTAAGTAAACTTTATACATATAAAAAGTTTTAAATTTTCCACAAATTTAACTAGATGAATGTGATGAATGCAAGATGAGGCTTGTCTGCGACCTCTAGGAGGTCAACGAAAGACGCCAGTACTGATTCGGATTCAAGAATCCGGGTCATTACAAACTTGGTATCAGAGGATGAGTTTAAATTACCTATGATCTAAAGCTCAACACAACAACGTTATGTAGTTTCTAGCTTATGGTTGTGAAGCGCGCCACAATCATGACTTAGAGAATACGCGATGATAGGAAATTCTCCCTTCTTCTACTCTTTATCGTTCCATGTAGTGTTGTGACATTTTATGTCATTTTGAGGATCTAGCTCTCTTCTTGTGTATACGTGTAGAAAATGAACACAAGGAGGAATGCTGTGAGAAGAGTTGAAAAAGAAGCTGCATAATGGAATCAAGCTCCTCCTAAAGCCCCAGCTGCTGCTGAACAAGTGCTTGTCAACCCAGATGGGTTGACAGATGGTGAAGTGAGGAATGCGTTGCTACAGATGGCACAGGCCATCATGGCTGAGGTTCAAGCCGCGAGAGAGGGTGCTCCCAAAGAGAACCCGCATGCTAGTACCATGGCTAGCAGGTTGAGGGACTTCACCAGGATGAATCCCCTATTGTAATACGGGTCCAAGGCCTGCGAGGATCCTCAGGAGTTCATAGATGGGGTCTACAAGATTTTTTGTGCCATGGGAGTTGATGAGGAGGCAAAGGCTGAGTTGACTGCATATCAACTCAAGGATGTGGTATAGGTTTGGTACCGGATGTAGGCTGATTGCCGATCTAGAAGAGATGTTCCCATAACTTGGGATTTTCTCAAGACTGCCTTTCTGGAGAGGTTCTTCCCAAGGGAGCAGAGAGAAGACAAGGTTGAAGAGTTTATCAACCTAAGACAAAGAGGTATGTCTGTCAAGGAGTATTCCTTGAAATTTGTGAAATTATCAAAGTATGCTTCTTCTCTATTGGCAAATAGCAGGGATGAGATAAGCAGATTCGTTACTGGCGTATTTAAGGATCTGGTAGAAGATTGTCAGGCAGCCATGCTGTATGACAATATGGATTTTGGGCAGGTTGATGGTGCATGCTCAACAAGTGGAAGAGAGTCGCCGTAAGAGAAAGGTTCACCAAGGCAAGAAGCCTAAGGCTGCGGACCATCCTAGTTCGAGCTCGGGTAGGGTCTCATTTAGAGTCCAAAACAGGCCTAAGTTCAAGAAGCACTCAGGTAACTCCGCTCCTTCAGGTAATTCAAGAGCTAAGATGAATAAGTCTGGCCCCAGAAAGGGCAATGACTGTAACGTCCAGCGAACCAATAGGCCTTGTGGTAAGTGTGGTCATTCGCAGTGAGGTGAATGGTTGGTATGTAGTAACACCTGTTTCGGGTGTGGCAAAAGTGGACACATGGTCCGAGACATTCCTCAAGTGAGTAATCAAGCCAAGGTAAATGCTCAGCCTCGGCAGAATGCAAATGTTGCAGCCGAACCTCCCAGGAGGAACAGGTTCTATGCGCTGAAAGGTGGAGAAGAGCAAGAGAAGTCAGCTGATGTAGTCACGGGTACATTGCATGTCTTTACTTTCCCTGTGTATGCATTGTTGGATCGAGGATCCACTCTATCATTTGTCACTCCATTGATATCTAGTAGATTTGATGTGCTTCCTTAAAACTTGTATGATCCAATTTTTGTAAGTACTCCCATAGGGGACGGCATTAGAGTTGAGAAAGTGTACAAAAATTGCCCAATTCACGTCCTTGATATAGTCACTCACGCTGATCTAGTGGAGTTAGCCATGATCAATTTTGACATAATCTTGGGTATGGATTGGCTTCACAAATGTTATGCCACAATAGACTATCAAAACAGGGTAGTGGGGTTTAAGTTTTCAAATGAGTTAGAACTGGAATAGGAAGAGCGTGGTTCAAGTCCAGTCGGCCAAATTGTTTCAAACTTATAGGCCAATAAGATGATTGCTAAGGGGTATTTATACCACTTAGTTAGAGTCAATGACTTAGATCAAGAAGTCCCTTCCATAAATTCTCTGTCAATAGTGAATGAGTTCCCAGATGTCTTTCCAGAGGATTTACCAAGAGTCCCTCCTGAACGTGAGATTGACTTTGGTGTTGGTTTAGATCCCAACACCAAGCCAATTTCTATTCCCCCGTATAGGATGGCACCAGCTAAACTCAAAGAGTTGAAGTTGCAGTTAAAGGATCTACTTGAGAAGGGCTTCATACAGCCGAGCATATCCCCATGGGGTGCTTCAGTGTTGTTCGTAAAAAAAGAGGATGGAACCCTTAGAAAGTGCATCGATTATCAGCAACTCAACAAAGTCACTATAAAGAATAAGTACCCTCTTCCCACAATCGACGATCTGTTTGACCAACTCCAAGGTTCAAGTTTCTTTTCCAAGATAGACCTTCGGTCAGGCTACCATCATCTTAGAGTGAGGTGAGAAGACGTCACTAAGACGGATTTTCGTACTAGATATGGGCACTATGAGTTTCTGGTCATGTCATTCGGTCTCACTAACACACCAGCCGCGTTTATGTACCTTATGAATATCGTGAGTACCTTGATTCCATCATCATAGTACTCATAGATGACATTCCTATATACTCTAAGTCTAAAGAAGAGCATGAGGTACACTTAAGCAAGACATTGCAAGTACCCAGAGAACATCAGCTGTATGCAAAGTTCAGCAAATGTGAATTCTGGTTGAGATCAGTGACCTTTCTTTGTCATGATATGACTGACCAAGGTGTTGAAGCTCATCCTAACATGGTTGAGGTGGTGAAGAATTGGCCGAGACCCCTTACTCCTACAGATATTCGAAGTTTTCTGGGTTTAGCCAATTATTATTGCAGGTTTGTGGAAGGGTTTTCCACTATTACTTCACCATTGACCGCATTGACAAAGAAGAAGGCGAAGTTTGAGTGGTCCGAGAAATGTGAAAAGAGTTTTCAAGAACTCAAGGACCCAATCACTTCGGCCCCAGTATTGACGTTGCCTAGAAGTGGTGAGGGGTACGTGGTATATTGTGATGCTTCCTGAGTAGGTTTGGGATGTGTTCTCATGCAGAATGGTAAGGTGATTGTATACGCATCAAGACAATTGAAAATCCACAAAAAGAACTACCCTACTCAGGATCTTGAACTAGCCGCGGTTGTCTTTGCGTTAAAGATGTGGAGACATTTATATGGTGTACATGTTGATGTGTATACTGACCATAAGATTCTTCAGTATGTATTCACGCAAAGGGAGTTGAATCTTCGTCAGACGAGATGGCTAGAACTTTTCAAGGATTATGACATGAGTGTGTACTATCACCCAAGTAAGGACAATGTGGTGGCCGATGCATTGAGCAGACTGAGCATGGGCAGTGTTTCACATATTGATGATGAGAAGAAGGAGCTGTTAAAGAGGTGCAACAATTGGCAAGATTGGGTGTACGGCTAACAAATGCACCAAGTGGGGGAGTTTCGGTTCACTCAAGTTCCGAATCCTAATTTGTTGTAGATGTTAAAGCCAATCAACAACTTTACCCAATACTCGTGGAGTTAAAAGACTCGGTATTGAGTAAGTTGAATGAGTCATTCTCGTTAGGTGAAGATGGCGTACTCAGATATCAGAACAAATTATGTGTGCCCAATGTGAATGATTTGAGGTCAAATATTTTGGCAGAAGCTCATAGTTTCCAATATTCCATCCATCCAGGTGCCACCAAAATGTACCAAGACCTTAAATAGGTCTATTGGTGGGAAGGCATGAAGAGAAATATCTCTAAGTTCGTGGAGGAGTGTCCGAACTGCCAACAGGTTAAGGCCGAACAACTTAAGCCTGGAGATCTCACTCAGACGATTAATATCCCAACGTGGAAGCGCGAGGCTATCAATACAGATTTTGTGGTTGGTCTGCCAAAGATTAGGAATCTACATGATTCCATTTGGGTTATTATTGACAGAATGACTAAGTCCGCTCACTTCATACCTTTGAAGTCTACCTTCAAGGCCGAAGATTATGCCAAGCTTTATATAGATGAGATAGTGAGATGGCATGGGATTCCTCTATCTATTATTTTGGAGAGAGGGGCTCAATTCACTTCTCATTTTTGGAAATCTTTCTAGAAAAGTTTGGGCACATATGTGAAGCTTAGTACTGCTTTCCATCCGCAGACAGATGGGAAAGCAGATCATACCATCCAGACACTTGAAGACATGTTGAGAGCATGTGTTATTGACTTCAAGGGGAGTTGGGATGATCACTTGACGCTGATAGAGTTATCTTACAATAATAGCTATTATTCCTGTATTGGAATGGAACATTTTCGAAGCATTATATGGCTGAAGATGTAGATCTCCGATCGGCTGGTTCAAAGTAGGAGAATTGGCCATCCTTGGTCCCGATATCGTGCATGAGGATGTGGGAAGGTGAAGTTGATTAAGGATAGATTGGCTACTGCTTACAGTCTTCAGAAATCCTATGCAGATAACCGAAAGAGAGCTCTTGAGTTTGAGGTGTGTGATCAAGTCTACCTGAAGATATCACCCATGAAAGGGGTGATGAGGTTTGGTAAGAAAGGCAAGTTGAGTCCGAGGTATATAGGTCCTTATGAGATCTTGTAGCGAGTGGGAAACATTGCATACGATCTAAAATTACCTCAAGACTTGGCTTCTGTTCATCCAGTGTTTCACATTATCGTGCTTATGAAATGTCTAGGCGATCCAGAATCCATCCTGCCTGTTGAGGGGTTAGGAGTTGATGACAACCTTTCTTATGAAGAGGTTCTAGTCGATATTTTATATCTCCGAGTGAAGCGACTGAGGAACAAGGATGTTGCCACCGTGAAGGTCCTATGGCGGAACCATCATGTTGAGGGAGCAACGTGGGAGCCCGAGGCCGATATGAGATCCCGCTACCCTCATTTGCTTAGTTCTTAAGGTTAGATATTCTCTTCCTAAGCCTGGTTTATGTTTAAGAAAACTCTAAGAATAAGTGCTTTAGTCGATTAGGTGTGATAGGCCACTAATCGTATGTCCTATAATAGCACTATGTGAGTTAAAATTAAGTCATGTTTGCATTTCATATTGCTGTTTTTGTGTAGCATAGACATGATTTTTGTATTGCATGAGTTGTGATGTTCATTAAGTTAAGTGTGATTGAGAAGGAAATTCCTCAATCTCAAATATGAAGTTTCAGATAAGCTTGAATGTTATGCATCATCCAAATAAGTGCGAATCAGATATTCACAAAAGAGAAAATTTTAAGCATGATAAAGTAACTTTCGAAAATCACCCTCTTTGTTTAAATGATGTGTAAGTGTCATTCGGGGACGAATGTTTCTAAGGGAGGGATAATGTAACGTTCTAGAAAATCATATGTCTAATGAAGATCCCAATATGCCCTTAGGATAGTCTATTAGGGGTACATAGGCACCTCAATGCCCAATATTGAGAAATATTGGTCATAGTGTACAAAAATTGGCTAAGAGATATTAGCCAATTTTCTATATACGAATATAAGATATACTTTTTGGGTTGTCATACCCCAATCCAAGATTGATATTTATGAAATGTAAGTGGAATCAAGACCCTAAGCTAAAAACATAGATTTCCAAGTATTCACTTAGGTATGAGTCATCCAAGTGTCAAGCCTAGATACCATTCCACATGACAATCTAAAATAATCATGTAAATTAAGCAGTGCCCAAGGACATGGTTAGGGTCCTTGGGACAATAAGTAAACATTCCCAAATGAGCCATCAAGATAAATTAGTTAGGAAAGTGCAACAAACCCAGGTGCAAGAACATGGGCTACACACGTGAAGGAACCGTCCAAGGGAACCACCCTAACAGAATTCGATTAGGGCGGTTAGGCATGACACGCACGGGTGGGTCCCTCCATATGGGACCACCCAACCTAACTAACTCTAAGTCCTAACCAACTATCCTAACTAGCCAACTAACCTAGGACTAACCGAATTGGACCCCCTAATGCACCCGACAACCTAGGGCAAATCGGGTGGAACCTAGTACTAGTTAAGGGGACAACCTAGTACCTAAACTAGGATGGTCCAAAAGGGTTAGCTATGGTCCCAAAGACTTAGGGGTATTTTAGTAATTTACCTAGGTCCCTAAATTAATTAAATTGAGGATTTAATTAATTAATTAAAAGTCAAAATGTTGACCGAAACAAGGGTCAATGCCGATTTCTTGATTTCGGTCGAAGTCAACATCTTCCTATGTTTAGTCAACTTAAGAAGGGCATTTTGGTAATTTACTAATAAGTTGGTTAATGTACTAAAATATCCTTAGTTGAATAAGTCAAAGTCAGTTCCTAAACCTAATCATTCACGATCAAAACACTTAGACTTTCACAAAACGCAAAAGGAGTAATCAAGAACGCTAAAACGGGAAAAGTTCATGGATCTCTAGGGCGAATTCAAGGTATCTTCAAGGTATCGTTCAAAGTGGTCTTCGTAGATTAAGTTATACTCAAGGTATGAATTTCTCTCCTAGACTTCTTTCTCCAAGATAACTTTCTTTCCAACGATTCAAAGATCCTGAAAACTAGGGTTGTTCCCGTGTTCTCGTCGAACTCCCTTGTCCCTAGTATTTTTTTTGATTCAATGTTGAATAGGTTAGAGATGATGTTGTTGGTATGTGGTGCTGGCTGATCTTATGTGTAATATTCTTGAATTATGAATGTCGATTAACCTATGAAGTTGTGATTGTACAAAGTTAAGTGCTTAAAACATGAATCATGAATCGATGATGTGTTAGTTACACCCGTAATTGTTTAAGTGTTGATGTGTTTGTCTGAATGTTGTCTTGCTGTTATTGTGACGTTATGAAGATGCTAAATTCATCAAATGTTAATAAGATACTGTCCAATATGTCTTAAAAACGTTACCCTAAAGTCATGAACTAAGATTGGTTAAGAGAATGATACTATGCCAAGATGTGTCCGAAAATGTTATGTATGAAGATTATTACAGTCTGTTGTGCATACCTACTGTTAATGTGACTTGGTTACGATGTTGTATTCATTATATGATCATATTATTCTGTCCAAGATTTTTAAAAATGTTATGCCTAAAGTTATGTTATAAGGTTGGCTAAAAAGATCTCCATGAAATCATAAGTTGAATGAATGTTTGGTTTATGCCAATAAAATGGCTAACAATGTCTTTCCCAAAAGTTGAATGGAATTTTCTTACATTATTGCTTTTAAATAATGATGGAAAAATTAGCTAATGAGAATCTCATGAAACCATATTTGAATGAATGTTTGGCTTGTGCCAATAAATTGGCTACGAAGTCATTTCCAAATATTTTAGGCCAATACTAAATTTACACCAATCTTTTGTGCCCAATATAATGTAATGTCAAATTAAGCATGAACAACATAACAAAATGAATCCATAACTAAGGGTATGCCAATTAATGAGACAAGTCCCAACATACCCTATATTATATTATATTACTAAAATGTTGGAATGCCAAATGAATAAGCACATCTAAAGTAGTTCAATGAATCCATAACCAAGGGCATGCCATTCATTGGGAAAACTCTCAACATGCTCTAAAAGAATGATTATGAACACATGAAACTCATTGAATGAAGTGCTCATCGTCCATAAACGATGATATGAAGCTACTACACTATAGTAAGTAAGTAACATGAGTTATAACATAATTAAAGGGGTCTAAATCAAGTAAGTGACCAGAATTGGGTGTTAAAAGAAGTGAGACAAGTCTTACTTACACCAAAGATACTATGTTAAAAACAATACTCACGAATGGAGGTGTTAGAATGTGTGAGACTAGTCTCATTAACACCTAAGGATGATATGTAAGGACAATTCACATTCATCAATGTAAAGTAAGGATGATATGTAAGGACAATTCACATTTAATCAATGTAAAGTAAGGATGATATGTAAGGACAATTCACATTTCATCAATGTTAAGTAAGGATGACAAGTCATCAAAAGAGTAAATAAATCTCAATCTAGAAGTAAGATTCCATAATGGTTGAGTCAGCTCTAAAAGAAAAAGAAGATAATGAAAGTGAGCACAGCACCGAAAGACTAGTTATGAGCATGTTCTTGCACGTGTAAGTCTCATGAGACGAGGCTACCACCGAGGTGGATAAGTAGTTTCATTAAGTCCCTAGTCTTCGAACTATGTCTACCCAACATAGGAATTAGCCAGTGGTTTCCACCTAAGTGAGCTAGGCATGTTCGATTTCACTTTGGCCGGTGATTCCATCCCTTTTCGGTGTGGGGAAGACACTGGATTTCATGTTTATCCCACATGATCTATGTCGGTTAATGCTCACGATATGTTCTTGGTTCACTATAGCCGTGAGCCACTCCTTTTCGGTGTGGAGTGAACACTTGAGATGGATTCGCCTTAGCCGGGGATCTCCCCTTTCCATGTGTGGGGCAGACACTGGATTCCATGAGTAACTCACATGGTCTAAATTTTATTTAACCGGTGAATCACCCCTTTTCGGTGTGGGGAAGACACTGGATTTCATGTTAGCTCGCATGATCTTATTCCCTATGATGTCTCTATGAAAGTGAGAATATGATGATGATGGAATGTATGTTCAAAGTGAGCAATGAAGATGAGCTTAAGAATGTCAATTGCCAATATCACACTCATGAATTTTCAGCAAATAATGGGCAAAGCCAAATAAGATTGGCTTATAATGACTTCTTATATGATGCCAATAAATGGAAGTAGAAACATAACATTAACTAAATATCCCATAACTTTCCTAATATGAAAGTAATGAAATAAATGGCATGACCAATATAGAATGGCTTATGATATGCAGTAAATGTATAGTGTAAAGAATGATTCACTATAAGGTAGGGAAATCATTCCTTAGTCCATGGATTACTTACATCGATTCATTGTAGGTATGGGACTACAATGAATCATTGCAATTGTAAGTAAAACAAAGGACTAAAGAAATTATTTAACAACACAAGAAGAAGAAGAAGAAGAAGACTGAAAAATAAACTAAGTGTCAAGAAGGGAGCTCTCTGGTTGGGGTATAGCAAATTTTCAAATCTTTGCCCGAGTGGTTCTAAAATTATGTTGATGATACTAGTGGCTTGTAATCATATAGAAAATGAGTTGTGTACTTTGAATGCATTAAAATACATAATATTCATACCACAATTCACAAATAACGAATTAGGAAAGTCTAATGACTAGACTTTCCAGAAATGACATGTTGCTTAGGAAGAGCTTTCATTGATCATGCATAGCTTTATGTGTATGTGTGAATACAACCATCCTTAGTACATGTGGTGTACTAACCCCCTACTATTTACTATTTTTATAGGTGCAGGTCAGAGAGAAGATTGATGACACTTGCAGCGGTTTGGACTTCAGCGTTTTCTCCAGACCATTTTGTAGGTCCTCTTGATTTCGAGGACGCTACACGCATTAGTCCAGCTTTAGATATAGACATAGCTAGTTGATGTTGTCCCTAGTGTTTCTTTCATATTTCATTTCGAACCATTTGATGTAAGGCCATTTTGGGCAACTTAATATATTCTATTCATCGTTTGTTTTGAAATGTTCTTGATATTAGATGGTTGTCTATTGATGTTGATCTTAGTATATAATGTTTAATACATAATGACTATATGAAGTCTAAGTAAACTTCATATATATAAAAAGTTTTAAATTTTCCGCAAATTTAACTAGATGAATGTGATAATTGCAATATGAGGCTTGTCTGCGACCTCTGGGAGGTCAATGACACCGGTGACGATTCAGATTCAAGAATCCGGGTCGTTACAGTATCTCTGCTTCTTTCGCCGCTTCATTTACCAACTCAGCACTAGCTTCTACTACCTCATCATCTCCTTTCACCTCATCTTCTACACCAGACGGCATAGGTGGATCAATGGTTTGCTTACCCCCCCCCCCGAGTCGTGACTGCCATACAATGTCCATCATTTTTCGGATTTTGAACGGTATTGCTAGAAAGAGTACCCGGTTGACGTGGGTTCAAAGTAGTAGACAATTTGGACATTTGCAACTCAACATGCTTGATTGAGATTGCATGTGCATCCACCTTTTGCCCAATATTAGCCAAATTACCTCTCAACTCCTTGGCGTGTTCATCACTAGCATCAAACCTCCTTATTATCTTTTGCAACATATCTTCAACTCGCGCCATACTACCTCTACCATCCCTAGGACCAACTTCATGATTTTGAGGCGGAACATAGGGACCACTTTGATCATTTTTGTTACCATAGTTTCCCCGATTGAAGTTGTTGTCGCAGTTGTAGTTTCCATCTCGAACATAATGGCCTTCTCTATTGTAATTCCCATAGTTCCGACCTTGATTTCCTTGACCTTGGCGCCAATTCTCCTAATTGGAGCCTTGGGCGTTCGGTCGAAAACCCCCCTTCTACTCATTCACCGCATAAGAATCATCTTCATAGTAGTAGTCATCCACTGGAGGTGGTGGTTTAGTCAAATAATTCACCGCATTACTTTCTCCGCACCTCCAGTGACATGTTTCAAAACCAACCCGATCTCAGTTCTCATTTGATCCATGTCTTCATGAATCTCATCGGCGGCCGAATTTTGTGTAGCTTGCATTTCAAAGGTGTTTCTCCCAGTATCCGACTTTCTAGTTCTACAAGCTTTATTGTTGCAGGAGATTTTCTCTAACTTATCTGCGATCTCTGTATAAGTGCACTCACCATAAGAACCACCCGCAATCGTATCAAGCACTGCCTTATTATTGTCATCTTGACCCCGATAGAAGTACTCTTTCAATTACTCATCATCAATGCAGTGGTTTGGGACACTTCTTACGAATGAGGTGAATCTATCCCAATAGCTACTCACTGACTCCTGAGGTAATGCCACAAAGTTGTTCACTCTATCTTTGTGGTTGAGCTTTTTAGACACCGAGTAGTAACGTGCTAGGAACACATCCCTCAACTGGTCCCAAGTATATATCGAATTATAGGGAAACTCAGTAAACCATGTCGCGGCCTCTCCCGTCAATGAGAGAGGGAACACTATTAACCCGATGTCATCCATGTCCAAGTCTGTCCTCCCTACACAACTCTTACACACCGACCTCAGTTTGGCGATGTAAGCATGTGGATCCTCAGATGGTAGCCCCGAAAACAAACCTCTGGCGGTGAGCATCCGCATCAAGCTACTAGTTACCACGAAAGTGTGACCTTGTGGTAGAGGAGGTAGGACAAGAGGCCCATCAGAGTCAGTGATGTTAATGTTGCCCCTATATTACTCCTGAGGGCGTGGGATGGGAGGTTGCCTCCTCAAAGCGTCATCAAGTGGATTATCAACAACCACTTGATTGTGAGCATCTACCGGTGGTGGAGGTAGATGATTGATCCCATCGACAGGATTACCAGGATTCTGTTGGTTATTCATTCTGCTGAGTGTCCGGTTCAGTTCAGGATCGTATGGAAGCATTGGTTCTCCTCGGCTCCGTGTACTTGGCCTACACTAGAGCTAGACCTGAGAGAGACAAAAACAAAAAGAAACAGTAAAATTAGGAAACTATTGACTAAAATTCGGTAATGTTATTAAAGTTAATCTAAAAGCCACTTTCCCTGGCAGCGGCGCAAAAATTTGATACACTCAAATTACACTTACTTAAAGAAGTATAAGCGGTCGTATCCAGTAAAGAACCCAACAAGTAGATTAGGGTCGATCCCACGAGGAAAATAATTTAGACTTAATGTCAATACACAATTACGTCTATTTAGTCAAGTCCTTTCCGAAAAAAAGTAATTAAGGGGGGGGGGGTTGTGAAACAAAAGTGTTTAATTATTTCTAAGTAAAACAAGTACCAAGATTAAAACTTTGGTGTTTATGAAGTTGTGAGAGAAACTAGGGTGTAAGTGTTCCCCATAGGTTCATAACGCGGTAATCCTAGCTATAATAATTCTTTCCTACTGTCTTGCATGGAAAGTGATAAGTTATGTATCTCTAAATCCTTGGTCCTACATTTAGAATTTCACCCCGTACCTTGGTCCGTCTACATGTGTCTAAGTTACTAACCCTTACCTTTACTTCAGATTAAGCATCATATTCAATGTATGGCTTAGTTATTACTTTGTACCAATAGAAATTAGCCTATTAGATAGTGTCCCACTAAATCTATGTTGGTAATTCGTTTCCTATTAACTACCCCCTTGGTCCAGCAAGTAGAAATAGGACGATTTCTAACGCGTGCACTCGTTAAAAATACTTCTAATCGAAAGAATTATCAATACAAGCAAGAACCTATTCGAGAATTGTTATTTAGCTAGTTTTACTTTGTTAATCACCCATTGTTCCCACAACCCTAGTTGTGGATTTAGTTACCCATGCCTAGAAGAACACAATTAACAGTTGATAAACAATAATTCATGAACTTACTTTGACAAGTTTGAAGAAAATCCAGAAATAACACTTGAAAAAACGAAATTCACTTGAAAATTGATTCTGGAAACTTGAATTAATTGCCCAAGTTGCAAAGTGAAATCTGCAAGAACAAAGTATGAAAAATAATAAAGAATCCAACCCCAAATATGAGGTTTTACACCCTATTTATAAAGACATTGTCCTAAAATAAAATGAAAACAAATAAGGAAAGTTTGTCCAAAAAACGTGGCTTCAATCGATGACCCCACACAACGAGGGACAGTCGACTGCCTTCGTCGGTCCAGACTTAGCTTTTTTTTTTAGCCTTCACTTTTGCATCTTCTCTAATCCAATCGACAGACCAACAACATGGTCCGTCGATTCACTTACGGTCTGTCGATGCTTCTCGTCGTTCCATACTTAGTTCCTCTTTGAACACCGGGTACTGGGACATCTCTCTGATCTGATCGACGGTTCGCCAGGATGGTCCGTCAATGGACCGACGGACCGTCAATACTTTCGTAGCCCCACACTTGTTCAAAATTCCCCGAGTTGCTTCCAAATGGCTGAACCTCCAATCGAGAGTCACCACCTACGGGCCGTCGATGGCTTCGTGGGTCACTTCTGCTCTAATTCTTCACAGCCTTCTGCATTTTAGTTTTGGACAACTTTCCTGCAAAACACAGATAAAAATACATTAAAATTACTACAAAAAGGCCCTAAACACACACTAAACATAAGGAAAAAGCATTGAAAGTACCGTGAAAACACGGTACATCAATCAACACAAGGAAACCAAAGTTTAAAGACTACATAGTCATGCTCATTTAACCCATTCCTTAAGTCGAAATTTGATAAAAAGCTTTAACATATTTTCATTGAAGTTTTAGAATTAAAATAACTAACTAACATTAGAAACATCATATTTGAATAAGTTAAAACGTTTTAATGCAAG
This sequence comes from Solanum sitiens, assembly GCA_016801875.1. Lineage (NCBI taxonomy): Eukaryota > Viridiplantae > Streptophyta > Magnoliopsida > Solanales > Solanaceae > Solanum > Solanum sitiens. The sequence continues at coordinate 2,999,382 of JABWTJ010000029.1, forward strand.
ACTCATATTTAGAGTTGAAAATAGAAGAAATTAGGCTTGAAAACCCTTTCTGAAAATCCATTAGAAGTGACTCCTTTAATGTAAGAGAGTTCAAGAATGGCTACCATACCTTAAATATAATAAACCCCAATGATTTTGATGAAGAACTTGACCACCAATAGCCCTCCAAGCCCTTCTTGAGTTCTAGCTTCTATGGAGTTTGAGCGATAGTTTTTCTTGAGAGAGTGGCTTTGGGTTTTAGGAAATGAAGTCTAAAATTAGGTCTTAGGGTTTGAAACACCATAATATACCTAAAATACCCTAAAAATATCACCCTAGGTTCATAATAGACTTGGTGTGAATTTACCAAACACCCCAAGTCAAAATAGAAAAATTACAGCTTTTTGTCAGCGTCATAGACGACTCCAACCAACGGACCGTTTGTCCATCCACGGCCCATTGGTGGTGGTTTTTTGGTTGGGTCTGAGACTTTCAAAACTTCCATTACTGCATTTACAATCAATGGACCAAGTTGACGAGATATATTGGTCAACTGGCCATTGACTGGTCTCATTGGTGGACACTGCCTAGGCAGTTTTGGGTCCTAGTCTTGGGCCCTTCTCTAGGGCCCATCGTGGGTCCTAGTTGGGGTCGTACCCAAACGTTAAACCCCTAAACATAGTCTTATATGTATTAGGAACCTATAACACCAATTCCAAACAAAACAAAGACGTAAAACTCACTCAAACACATGAGAACAGACAACCACTTTCTAAGGCATATCTTCCGAACGTCATGGACGTTCTCGGACGTTTAACCTCCAAAATTCACACACTGCCTAAGTAAAATATTATCACTCATTTTAACACAAAATTAACTAAAGGAAAATTCACGAAGCTTTAGTAACCTTAGTTCATTTTAGGGTGTTACATTCTCCCTCACCTTGAATAACATTTGTACTCGAATGACACTAAACTCTTTAAGACCATAAAGGACTCAATTAAAAGAACATTACACATCAAAATCATGATAAAACACTCATAGTCAAGTCACCAACTAACAAGGAGCAAAATTTCACATTTTCAAAACTTTGCAACACAGGCAACTTTCCAACAATCTTCACATTTCAAAATTCACCCTTATTCTTCATATATGGAGGAACTACCTTCTCCAACATTAAACATGCTCATATACGACACTTTTACACACATTGAAACTACAATTCATTACAAAGCAATTTTTTTCAAATATAAGAAACTTTACTGTGAGCATTCACTGTAACATTGTGAAACATGCTAGAATTTCCAAAAATCCATTCTTTAAGCAATTCAACAAGAAGGCATGATAATATGAATGGTAAAACCATATAAAATCATCTTTTTACATAAAAACAACCACCATAAAGAGTTAAGACTTACCTGGACTTGCAAATCCGGATTAGTTATCTTTCCTAGCTCCCATTCCATATGGATAATTCTTCTTTGGAGCATTGGGATCTAGACTACCTTGAGGAGATTGATTGACCTCTTTCCCCTTTGTCTTGATTTTAGGGCATTCCCTCATCTTTGGCCTTTACTACCACAACTAAAACAACCAACCGTTCCGGCAAGACACTTACCCAAATTTTTCATTCCACAATAAGCACAACTAGTCCTCTCAAAAGTATGACCACCTCCTTGGGAATTTTGATTTGGAACCCTATCCTTGTTCCCCATGGAAGACTCATGGTGAAAGAACCTCTTCTTAGGTATTTGGTGACTAGAATCATCCGACCTAGGCCTCTTACCCTCTTGCCTTGTCTCCCTAATTTTGTACTCCTCAATTTGTTGTGCATACACCATGAGCCTACAAATATCCATGTCAATAAGAAACATTGACGTACAACACTCTTTTCCGCCAAGCTAGACACTCCCATCACAAATTTGTTCATCCTAGCCCTATGGTTTGATACCATGGTTGGGGCATACTTAGAGAGTTGGGTGAATTTAAGAGAGTACTCTTGCACACTCATTCCCCCTTGACGAAAGTTTATGAATTCAACCATATTCTTGGCCCTCCACTCTAAGGGAAAGAACCTATCTAGAAAAGCCTCTTTGAATACCTCCCATTCTACCGGACCATCTCTCAAGGGTCTCTCATCTCTCCATTGCTCAAACCACACTTGAGCCACATCTTTGAGTTGGTAAGCGTCTAACTACTCTTTTACCCTAGGGGTCACACCCATAACATCCACCACTTTGAACACTTTATCTATGAAGCTTTGTGGATCTTCATCCACCTTAGTGCCATTTAAAGTAGGAGGATTCATCCTCATGAAATCCCAAATTCTAGTAGCGGAAGTACTAGCATTAGATTGAGGTCCACCCCCTTGTTTAGCTTGGGAAACAAAGTGATTATTGATGAAATAATCTTGAGCCTTCATGAGTTGGATCAAATATATTAGTGCAGGCCTCAACTCCGCATTAGTCATATCCCCTTCAACAAAGGAGCTTGAGGCATAAGGGGAATTTGGGGCACTTGAGGCTCTTGAAGTTCCGGTGGCACTTGAGGTTATATAAGGGGAACCTCTTCATTCTCTCCCTCTATTAAAACAATAGTAACTTTTTCAACACGGGAGGGATCCTCTCATTAGCTACACCTCCCTCCTTCCTTCTAGCGGTTGATTTAATAACACTCCGAAAAGTCAAGACCTAATGTAGAGACTAACATGAGTATCTAATGGTTTAGATACTGTTTTAAGACCTAAAATAATGTATATAAGTCATCAAATATGTTTTAGAGCCAAGACATCAAAGAACGTTCATGACGTCCGAAAACTAGCTTAATTGAACTAGTTGACATCGCTATGTGTTGGGGATGGTTTCGGAGGGCCAAATGAAGTCTAAAACTTGTAAAAAGACTTTGGTTAGGTAAAGTGTAGTTAGAGGGTAAAAACGTCCAATAACTATGCCCCAAGGATCACCCGAAGGGTCATGGAGGAGGCTCCCAACACGGGTGGGCAGGCTGCCAAGGCAGCCTGCGAAAGTGAAGAATTAGTGGGCTGCTGCGCGGCACGATGCCCACACGGACCTGACTGTCCCAAAAATTTATTTTTGGGAAGTAAAATGTGTGTTGGCCACGCGACGCGGAGCCACTTCCCAGATTCGGTAAAATTGTATTTTGACATTTAGACTTCACAAAAAGACGCATTTAAGTGAGGGGTGTTGTGGGTAATTTGGGGGGTTATAATATATAGCCTAAGGTCCATTTAAAGTAATTTTTCACTAATCCAAACCAAATCACAAAATAAAACCCCAAAAGCTCTCAGCTCTCTCTACTTTCTCTCCCCAATTCCTCCATTGAAGAAGGAAGAAAGCTTGAAGAAGAAGGTCGATTTCTCTAGGATTTCACTTCAATTTTGTGGATTAATCTTCATTATTGTATGGGTTCTTCACTCTTGGGATTCCTTTCCCCAAGAGGTCCTCTCAAAGTTCATTTTAAAATACCCAATTCCATGGGGTTTTCCAATTCTAATGGGTTTTCTTCTAAACTTCAAATTGATGATAAATTGTAATTTTCTATGACTAATTGAGTTTAGATTGTTGTTTACTTGATGTTAATTGATGAAATTTCATGTTGATCATGTTCCCTTACCCAAATTCCCCAAATCTTAAATTTTGGTTATAAATTAATGGGAATTGAATTATGAATTGATTATTAGACCTGTTTAATCTATTCTAATTCATCTACGGATTGGATAGGGTAATGTATTGTTGGTATTGGATCAAATTCATGATGAACCCTAATTCCCCTAACCCTAGGTTATGAATTGATGTTAATTGGGTAGTGATGATGCAATTGACCTAGTTATTGTATACTATTGATGGATGTTAGTACACCTCTTGTTGGATGTAATTGGTTGGTTGATGGTAAGATCGTGATGATGGATTTTGAGGAGATTTGGTAAGTATTCATGATCATAACAACCTTTACTTCAAGTATGATGGCTTGTGATTGGTGATGTAGTTCAATTGAAGTATACCTTGTCTATGCCTACATAGGTGTTGGTATGATATTTAATTGAAATGTCTTGACTATGTGATTGTGAGATTATGCTTAAGATGAAATGATATAAGGTTGGTGATGACTTGCCGATGTGCCTTGTTATGAAATGATGATGATATGCTACTCTCACACGTGAGGGGTTCCATGAAAGGATATTCTCATGAAATACCTATTGAGCTAAATGACTATGATTATACAAGGGATATACCCTATGAAATAATTAAGCTATGATAATTAATAAAGGCAATAAATACATTTCAAAGGGACTCTAGCTTAGCACTGAGTGAACTTGTAGATGAGGGGTGGCTGCTTCCAAGGGAAGGAAGGTAGGGTTCACCATAGTCCTCACGGGGTGGACATCCTCATAGTCCAAAAAGGGCATAGAGTGATGTTTCCATGACCGCCCCCAAGCTCCATAAACTATGTTGCCACCATAGGAATACTAGTTAGTGGATCCACATAGATGCTATGTTCATGTGTGGTACTACTTTGGTCGGTAATCCACCTTCCATCGGTGTAAGGTTTTACAACACCGGATTCCACACTTAGCTCTTGTGGTCTATATCGGTTAAGGCAAGTGTTCACAAATGTAAAATGATGTAATGGACTATACACTAACTAGGGTGACTTGAGAGGTTTGACTTACCCTAGGTAGGGGTATGGGACACTACCTATCCCTTGCAGTAGTTTGCCTTGAGGGAATCCTTAGGAGGTTGTTATTGTGTTCTTATTATAAAGATGTTGACTTTGCATGTTCATGATCCTTTATGATGCTAGTTTCATTTATAAACATGCTTTTGGTCTATATTTCTAAATATGATGATGACTTCCATTGATGCTATGTTATCTTGAGATGGGCATTATTTGTGGTCCTTTGTTTGGTTTACTTGATTGAGTAAGGTTATGGGGCTTTGCTTGGTCATTGCACTTGTAGGCTAAATGGTGTGTTATGAGTAAGGGTCTTGGTTATATTTTGATTTTATGAACTCTTGTATATGTTGACTTGACAATAATTTGTTGATGTTAGTCTTTTGTTGTACATGAGTTTGACTTATGAATTATGTGATTATTGGCTTATGTAGATTCCTGATTCTACATAAGGCTTTTCAAAGTACTTTAGCATGGTTTTGATCAAATGTCCTCTTTAGCATGATTTCACTTGTTTTATGTGCATATACCCATACTTAATACAAGTGTGTACTAACCCAAATTTGATATTTACTACAAATGTAGGATCCAGCCGTTGATATTAGAGAAGGCTTTGAAGACTACTTGGATTCTTATCTTCCAAGTTCGGTAGGTCCTCACTTTCTGAGGACGATGCCATTATCTACCTATTGGATGTTGATTAGTGTTAAAGACACATTGTTCATTCTCTTTCATTTTTGTACTATAATTGTAAAGCCTACGTGTGGCTATGATTGTTGATGTAAGGGTTATACCCAAACTGTGATACTCTTGTCTAGATGGTTTAGTATGAGACAATGTTATAGACTTTTTATGAGATTATCTTATAATATGTATGTGCAATAAAAGTAGAATACTATGTAATCTTCCTATACGAAGGGTCTATGTATACTCGATAAATATATATTATGTGTAAGTGAGAGGTCTAAGTAAACCTCAATGTACAAGTAATCGAAATGTGTAAAATTTTCCGCATTTTTAACCTATGAATGAAATGATGAATGCTAAGAGTCTAGTCTTAGTCCTCTTCGAGAACGAGGACTCCTGTTACATTTAAGGGGTACTCCCTAGATGTGACAAATTTGGTACCATAACATCAGTTTGAATACCTTTAGGATTGATGTCTTATTAAACCACGTCTACGTAGATTCCTATTCATAATTGTGAAGCTCGCCACATTTATTAATGAGGAACTATGTGATTCTTAGGAAACTCTCATCTTCTTGTAATCCTATGTCGTTCCTCTAGAGTCTACTTTATGTGTGCTTTCACCTAAACCTTGTATGGTGGTTATAGGAATGAATACCCGAAGAGCAGCCGCAAGCATGGCCAGGAAGGCATTGATAATGCGGGAGCACAAGACAACCAAGTGCCTCCACTTGAAGAAGTTGGTATGGGCGATCAAGTTCTGGTTTATCCTCCTCCCATGGTGGATTGGGATATAAGGGCAGCTTTTCTCCAAATGGCCCAAGTCATTATAACCCAAGCACAAGCCGTCACTACTCAAGGACAAGCTATGACGGCACAAGCTAATCGGGAGGTGGTACACTGAGAAAACCAACAAGTTAGCACTATGGCCTCCCGTTTGAGGGATTTCACAAGGATTAATCCTCCTTCTTTCTATTGGTCCAAAGTTGAGGAAGGGTCTTAAGAGTTCATTCGTGAAATTTACAAGATCTTTTATGATATTGGGTTGACTACTAGTGAGAAGGCCGAGTTACCCACTTACTAACTCAAAGATGTGGCCCAAACTTGGTATGTCCAATGGAGGGACAATAGGCCTCTAAGGGGTGGACCGGTGAATTGAGAAATTTTCAAGAAGGCTTTTCCTGACCACTTCTTTCTTAGAGAGAAGAGGGAAGCCAAAGTGGAAGAATTCATCAACCTTCGTCAAGGAGGTACGAGTGTACTTGACTATTCTTTGAAATTCACTAAATTGTCAAGGTATGTTCCTTCTTTGGTTTCCGGCCCTAGGGATAAAATGAGCTATTTTGTGACGAGAGTCATAAAAGAAAATGTTGTTCGGCTATGCTACATGATAGTATGAACATTTCTCGTCTCATGGTGCATGCTCAATAAGTGGAAGAGACTAGGAGGAAGAGGAAGAGTAGGGAAGCAAATAAGGCCAAGTCTTTTGATGGTGGTTCTTCAAAGGGTAGCCTTGATATCCAAGACAAGACTATGTTCAAGAAGAGGTTATCTAATTAAGTTCCTTCCAAGTTCCCTAAGGATCGTGATGATAGGGTGTCTAACCCTAAGCCTCAAAAGGGAAGGGGCACTAGTTCACCAAGTAAGAAGCCAACTTGTGGAAAGCGTGGACAGAAGCATTATGGTGATTGCCTCATTGGGACAGACAATTTTTTAGTTGTGGCAAAAATGGGCACAAAGTTCGAGATTGCCCAAATTTTAAGGGAAAAGACAAGGGGAGTGGACAATCAAGTTGTTCTAATGTGAATGCTCCAAAGAAGAATCGCTTATATACTCTCCGCTCTAGGGTTGAGCAAGAGACTTTTACCGATGTGGTGACCAGTACGTTGATAGCTTTTTTATTGATGTATATGCTTTACTTGATTCCGGTGCTACCTTGTCATTTGTAACTCCTCTAGTAGCTAAAAAGTTTGACATTTTGCCTGATATCTTGAATGAACCTTTTATGGTGACTACCCTGGTGGGTGAGTCGGTTGTTGCTACGAGAGTATATAGAAATTGTTCTATAATGTTTCCCAATAAAGTTACTCATGTGGAGCTAGTTGAACTTGATATAGTCGATTTTGACGTGATATTGGGTAAGCATTGGTTGCATGCTTGCTTTGCTACTATTGATTCTAGAACAAGGGTGGTGAAGTTTAACTTTCCGTATGAACCCATTTTAGAGTGGAAGGGGGGAAATTCTATTCCTAGAGGTCGTATCATTTCTTGGTTGAAATATTGTAGGATGATCTCTAAAGGGTGTTTATACCATATAGTAAGAGTCCAAGATTTAGATTCCGAAATTTGTCCCATTGAGTCGGTCCCTGTAGTGAGGGAATTTTCGAAGGTCTTTCCTAATGATCTTGCCGGTATTCCTCCCAAACGGGAAATTGATTTTGGTATCGACTTGCTACCTGATACAAATCCCATTTCAATTCCTCCTTAGCGGATGGCTCCGACCGAATTGAAAGAGTTGAAGGCTCAACTCAAATACTTATTAGACAAGGGCTTTATTCGGCCTAGTATTTCTCCATGGGGTGCTCCTGTATTATTTGTGAAGCAGAAGGACGGGTCCCTTAGAATTTGTATCGATTACCGTCAACTCAACAAAGTCACAATCAAGAACAAGTATCCTCTCCCTAGGATTGATGATTGATTTGATCAACTCCAATGTGCGAGTTACTTTTCCAAGATTGACTTGAGATTGAGATATCACCAACTTAGGGTGAGAGGTGAAGATATTCCGAAGATGGCATTTCAGAGTAGATATGGTCACTATGAGTTCTTAGTAATTTCCTTTGGTCTCATTAATTCTTCGGCAGCGTTTATGGACCTAATCAATAGGGTGTTTCGAAGTTACCTAGATTCATTTGTCATTGTGTTCTTTGACGACATCTTGGTATAATCAAAGAATGAGGGTGAACACATGGACCATTTGAGAGTGGTTTTGCAAGTGCTTAAGGAACACCAATTGTTTGCCAAGTATAGCAAATGTGAGTTTTGGTTGAGGTCGGTAGCATTTCTTGGTCATATCATCTCTAGTGAAAGTGTGGAGGTTGATCCAAGAAAGACCGAAGCGGTGAAATATTGGCCTAGAACTTTGGCTCCTATGGATATGAGGAGTTTCTTAGGCCTAGACGGTCATTATAGAAGGTTTGTCGATGGGTTTGCATCCATTGCTTCCCCTTTGACAACCTTGACTCAAAAGAATGTGAAATTTGAGTGGTCAGAGGCGTGTGAAAAGAGCTCTTAAATTTTGAAGGACAGGCTTTTTTCTGCTCCGATATTGACTCTACCAGAGGGTACTAAGGGTTTTGTTGTCTATTGTGATGCATCCCGAGTTGGGTTGAGGTGTGTTCTTACGCAACATGGCAAAGTTATAGCCTATGATTCTAGGCAACTGAAAGTTCATGAGAAGAATTATTCGACACATGACCTTGAGTTAGCGGCCGTGGTATTTGCCTTGAAAATTTAGAGGCATTATCTTTATGGGCTTCATGTTGATGTGTATAAGGACCATAAAAGTCTCCAATACGTATTCACTCAAAAGGAGTTGAATCTACGGCAATGGATATGGTTAGAGTTGTTGAAAGACTATGATATGAGTGTTCTCTATCACCCCAAAAAGTCTAATATGGTAGCAGATGCCCTATGTCGACTGTCCATGGGAAGTGTGTCCCATGTGTAATAATCCAAGATAAACCTAGTGAAAGATGTTCATAGGTTGGCTCGTTTAGGGGTTCGAATTGAAAGTTCTCCAAATGGTGGTATGGTGGTACATCATATCTCATATTTGTCTTTGGTGGTTGAGGTTATGTCTAATCAACACCTTGATCCATTGTTGATGGAGTTGAAAGAATCGGTTCTTAGTAAGATGAATGACTCATTCTCCCAGGGGGATGGTGTTCTTAGGTACCAAGGGAGATTGTGTGTTCCTAATGTGGATGATTTGAGGAATAAGATCCTTGAGGAAGCTCATGGATCCCGTTACTCTATTCATCCGAGTTCTACAAAGATGTATCATGACCTTAGTGAAGTGTTTTGGTGGGATGGACTAAAAAGGGATATTGCGGAGTTTGTTGTAAAGTATCCCAATTGTCAACAAGTGAAGGACTAACAACATAATCCGAGTGTTCTACTACAAGAAATCCAAATTCCTACTTGGAAGTGGGAAGATGTTAATATTGATTTTGTAGTAGGTTTGCCTCGAACTCGAAAGCAATATGACTCTATATGGGCGGTAGTGGATAGATAGACTAAATCCGCTCACTTTATTTTTGTTAAGTCTACTTATTCGGCAGAAGACTATGCAAGGATCTATATTGACAAGATAGTGAGTCTTCATGGGTTTCTTCGTCAATTATATCGGATAGAGGTGCTCAATTTACGTCAAGATTTTGGAGATCATTTCAAAAAGGTTTGGGTACTCAAGTAAAGTTAATCACCGCTTTTCATCCTTAAATGGATGGTCTAGAGAAGCGGACTATCCAAACTCTTGAGGATATGCTTTGATCTTGTATTATTGACTTTAAGGGAAATTGGCATGAACATTTCCCTTTGGTGGAGTTCTCGTATAATAATAGCTTTCATTCATCCATCTCTACGGCTCAATATGAAGCCTTGTACGGTACGAGGTGTAGATCTCCTACTGGAGGGTTTGAGGTTGGAGAATCTTCGCTTCTTAGTACAGATTTGATCTATAAGACTTTGGAGAAAATTCATATCATAAGGAACCGGTTGCAAATAACTTATAGTCGGCAAAAGTCTTATGCCAATCATAGAAAAAGAGACCTTGAATTTGAACAGGGTGATAATATGCATTTGAAGATTTTGACCATGAAAGGAGTGGTTAGATTTGGCAAGAAAGGGAAGTTGAGTCCTCATTATATGGGTCCCTACAAAATCTTGCAAAGGGTTGGTAAGGTTGCATACGAGTTGAAACTCCCTAGTAAACTATCTTCGGTTCGTCCAGTTTTTCATGTAGCCATGCTTAAGAAGTGCATTGGTAATCCCGAGTCCATTCATCCAATTGAAGGTCTTGGTTTGAAAGAGAACCTCTCCTATGAGGAGGCTTCGGTTGAAATCCTTGATCGTCAAGTGAAGAGGTTTAGGAACAAGGAGGTAGCCTCCGTAAAAGTGTTATGGAGAAACCACCTAGTTGAGGGAGCAACATGGGAGGCCGAGGCCGATATGAAGTACAATTATCCTCCTCTCTTTGCTAATTAATGTTAGTTGTTATTCTTAATAACGAAAATAATGAGTTGATTGCATTTGACTTGTTTTCTAATAATTATGCATATTTATGGTAAAAAGGTTTATGCTAAAATGAATTATCATGGAAAATTTGTCTTTTGCTTGACTTGCACTTATTTGTGTATTTGGTATATTGTTGTCTTCATAATGTGATATTGAGCATGTTGATATGTTGAGAAAGGAACTTGGGCATAATTGACTCTTTAATGATATGTTGAGCTCATGTTATTATTGTGCGAAGGAAAATTCCTCATGTTGCGGCTTTGAGCCTTATATGTGCAAAATTGATATTTTGAGTCATTATGTGAATGCCATGTTGTTATGTTTAATTGAGTTGTAATTCATGTTGAAGTTGTATATTGTTGGTTGGGCTGCTAGTCTTGAGTCTATCATTTCCATTTTAAAAGTTTAGTGTCATTCGGGGACGAATGTTCCTAAGGGGGGACAATATAACACTACAAAAAGTAAAGACCTAATCTAGAGCCTAACATGAGTGTCTAAAGGTTTAGATACTGTTTTAAGACCTAAAATAATGTATATAAGTTATCCAAGAAGTTTTAGAGCCAAGACGTCAAAGAGCGTCCATGACGTCCGAAAACTAGCTTAATTGAACTAGTTGACGTCTCTATGTTTGGGCATGATTTCGGAGTTTCAAATGAAGTCTAAAACATTTAAAAATACTTTAATTAGGTAGAGTGTAGTATATAGGGTCAAAACATCCAATAACGATACCCCAAGGATCACCCGAAGGGTTATGGAGGAGGACCCCAACATGGGTGGGCAGGCTGCCAAAGCTGCCTGCGAAAGTGAAGAATCAGTGGGCCTCACTGTCCCAAAAATTTATTTTTGGGAAATAAAATAAGCGTTGGCCCCACAATGCGGAGCCACATCTCAGATTGGGTAAAACCATATTTTTGACATTTAGACTTCACAAAAAGGCTCATTTAAGTGAGGGGTGTTTTGGGTAATTTAGGGGGTGATTATATATATCCTAAGGGTCATTTAGGTCATTTTTAACTCATCCAAACCCAATCCCCAAATCAAAACCCAAAAGCTTTGACCTCTCTCTACTTTCTCTCTCCCCAATTCCTCCATTGAAGAAGGAAGAAAGCTTGAAGAAGAACGTAAATTTCATGGATTAATCTTCATTAAGGTATGGGTTCTTCACTCTTGGGATTCCTTTCCCCAAGAGGTCCTCTCAAAGTTGATTTCAAAATACCGAATTCCATGGGGTTTTCCAATTCTAATGGTTTTCTTCTAAACTTCAAATTGTTAATACATTATGATTTCCTATGACTAATTGAGTATATATTGTTAGTTAATTGATGTTAATTGATGAAATTTCATGTTGATCATGTTCCCTTTCCTAAATTCCCCAAATCCTAGATCTTGGTTATAAATTAAAGGGAATCAAATTATGAATTGATTATAAGACCTGTTTTATCTATTCTAATTCATCTATGGATTGGCTAGGGTAATATATTGTTGGGAATGGATCAAATTAATGATGAACCCTAATTCCCCTAACCCTAGGTTATGAATTGATGTTAATTGGGATAGTGATGATGCAATTAATGTAGTTCTTGTATTAATTACTATTGATAGATATTACTGCACCTATAATTGGATGTAATTGGCTGGTTGATGTTAAGACCAAGATGATGGCTTTTCAAGCAGATTTGGTAAGTCTTCATGATCCTAACCTTTACTTCAAGTATAATGGCTTGTGATTGGTGATGTATTTCAATTGAAGTATACCTTGTGAATATCCAACATAGGTGTTCGTATGATGTTGAATTGAAATATCTTGACTATGTGATTGTAACATTATGCTTAAGATTAATGATGTAAGGTTGGTGATGAATTGACTATGTTCCTTGTTATGAAATGATGATGATGATATGCTAATCTCACATGTGAGGGTTTCCATGAAAGGATATTCCCATGCAATACCTATTAAGATAAATGACTGATTATACAAGGGATAGACCCATGACCTAATTAAGCTATGATCATTAATAAAGGCATTAAAGACATTTCAAAAGGGACTCTAGCTTAGCACTGAGTGAACTTTTAGATGAGGGGTGGCGCGTTCCCAAGTAGGGAAGGTAGTGTTCACCATAGTCCTCACGGGGTAAATAGCCTCATAGTCCAAAAAGGCCATAGAGTGATGTTTCCATGACAGCACCCAAGCTCCATAAACTATGTTGCCACCATAGGAATACTAGCTATTGGATACACCTATATGCTATGTTCATGTTTGGTACTACTTTGGCCGATAGCCACCTTCCATCGGTGTAATATTTTACAACACCGGATTCCACACTTAGCTCTTGTTGTCTATGTCGGTTCAGGCAAGTGTTCCCAAAACTAAAATGAAGTAATGGCCTATACACTAACTAGG